>JAEDXX010000018.1:0-703737 GCA_021725515.1 Epicauta chinensis | reverse complement strand
AGAAAAAAAGAAAAATAAAAAGACAGAACGGCGTATAGAAAGAAAGACAGAAAGATCGTACGTATAAAAGAGAGAAAGAAAGAAAGAATTGGAGAAGAGAAAGAAAACAAAAGGCAAAAGAGAGAAAAAGAGAAAGGGCAGAATAATACAGACATAAACAAAGAAAAAAAACTACAGAAATAAAGATAGATACAAGAGAAAAAAAGATAGAAAGATAATAACAAGTAGAGTAAGTTGGAAAAAGACAGAGGAAGATTGAAAGAAGGACAAAGAGGAAAAGAAAAACAGCCAGAAAAGATAGGGAAACATAAACATAAACAAGAACAGAAAGGCAGTAATAAAGGAGGATAGAAAATACATTTACAGAAAGAAAGAGAGAGAGCAACACACAATAACAAAAAAAGAGAAAAACAGAAGGTAGAAAAACAGAAAACTGTTGATATTTGAAAATCATTAAAATTATTGGTCGATTTAAAATTGCGCGCCTTGTTACAATCAATCAAAAACAAGGACTACAAAAAAAAAAAGAAACAAAAATATCGAAATAACCTACATTGAAAAGAGACACACATAGTTTCCGTAACAACCAACTAAAATCTAACATTCAAGAAAAAGATAGTAATATAAAAATAACTAATCTTCAACAAAGACGCCAAATGCTTGAGTGACTAGCGACATCTATCCCACAACACTATCGATACGTTTGAAAATAATAAAAGATAAACATATGGACAACCAAACAAAACGGATAGAGATAGATCATAAACAACGCCATCTATAAAAACAAAATGCAAACATAGTTTTAGTTACATGTAATTTCCACTATATTTACGTTGGCAACAGATGGCATTGCCTGTCAAACACAAAAACTAAAGCTACGCCCACACTAACTGTAGAATTTTTTTCAACAAAACAAAACTCAAACGCCACCTATGATCGGATAGATGTACTAACATAGACAATTTTAAAACAATAACAAAAACTAACCTCTCTTTATCTTCCCGTTGTTTACGTAATTCGGGGAAAACTTTTTCGAAAAATTCCCGATTCTTCGCCTCTTTCGCCTTACGTTTCGAACTCGACTCAATCTTATCAACTTTACGTAACCATTCTTGCATCAATTTACTATACGTTTCCGTTAGATACGTATTGCGTTGTTCCTTTTCCAAATGTCTACGTTTAAAATATTCCAACAAACGTTTCTTGAATGCTAAATGTTTACGTTTATTCTCATGATAGATTTGTGTGTCGCTCGGTTGATTATATAGAGGCCATTCGATTTTCGCACCTAAATTATCTAGTTTTGCATGTGCCTGTGCTGCCTTCTTACGATTCTCTGCATAGATCTTTTGCGGTAGACTTTGATGTTTCTTTGATAATTGCTGTGGATCATTATCGACAATCTCCGATTTAATTGATGGCTGTTTATTGGCAATCTCCTCCAATTCTTGTTGTTTCTTCTTCAATATAGCTATCTGTGATTCAGCTTTGGCAATTTCACGGTCTACTTTACCGATCTGTTGGATCAATTCATCTTTTGTTGTACGGAATACTTGATCTTCTTGTTGCAAATGATCGGGTAGTGTTGGTGAAATCGCTTCAACTTGTGGATTATACATGCCCGGCTGTTCCTAGCGCAAAATGCTCGCTTAGATAAAGCACAGTAACAAAAAAAAATATACAGGGTGTTTTTTCTAAATAGGGACGGCTGCGAGATCTCCTTAATGAACAAAAACATATTCGAATTTCATGTATCGAGACACTTGGGTTAAATTTTCCATATTTCCCGATTTACTAGAAACTTTGTGGGGTCCTGGGTCCTTCTTATATCAGCAGATGTACACGTTCTTGGGACTTTTATTTCTATTGCTTAACGGCTAATGGGAGATCTTGCTGCCGTCCCTATTTAGAAAAAACACCCTGTATATACACATCAATAACTCACCCTTGTATCAATCCTTAACGGTTGGATATGATCTTTATGTTCTTGTAAACGGATCTTTTTAATCGGCTGTTGTCCATTACCACCCTGTTGTTGTTGTTGTTGATGTTGTGGTGATAACGTATCAATATGTACAATACCAGCCGGCATACCCCCACCACTTTGGGGTGGGGGTATATCACGTCGACTACTTGTACCATATTCTGAATGTAATAACGATATCCTATTAGGCCGATAATCCCTATAACCAGTTGGTGTATTGCCGATATTAGTTCCACTATTACCGCCGCCACTGCCGCCGCCGCCGCCTCCTCCTCCACCACCTGTAAAGACAGTTGTAGTATTGGGGGTGGCGCTCGGTGGGTATCGTTGTGCCATCGACACCTGTACTTGATTAAGGCTAGATTGTTGTGAACTTTGTGGTGGTGGTGGTGGTTGTTGTTGTGGCGATGCTGGATATGGATAACGAGAAGACGCCGCCGCCACCGATGCTTGTGGTGGCAACGGTGACCTAGAAGGTTTATACAGATCCGTGGCAGGTTGGCTATGATTTGGGCTGAAACAATAATTTATTTAATTTGAAGAAAAAAAACAAAATACAGCGCCATCTATTCAAGATTGTTGGAAATTCTCGTATCAATGACCTAAACACAATCAGGCACGCACGTATTTTCCAATTCGTTAACAAATTCCCTCACTTATAATAAACACAACCAATCAATGGAAAGTGGGCGGAGTCACGATTAAAATGTAAGACAAATAAAATAGCACATAATAGGCGGTAACCTTTAATAGATAACCAATCGTATCAGTTCATCCCCACTCTAGTTGTGATTATAACAAAATAACAATCGCCAGTCGGCTGCGATCTATGTTATGGATAACATGTTTAATTAACACATAACGCCAACTTGATGCGTGGCGGAAAATTAGTGATTTGTAGAAATTGCAAAATTCCTGTAAGTATATTGTTTTTGTTTTTTTCCATCATCGTTTGTTTTTGGGGAATTTTGCAATTTTCACGAAAATCAATTGAAAAGAGATGCACTCGAGACAAAGATGCAAAATTTGCAAAAAATACAAAACAACACAGCCATGACCTGCTTTCATTTGTTTCTAGAGTTGTGTTACCGGATGGCTTTACAACGTTTTTTTTTTGTTATTGTTTTTTTCCTCCCTCCAACCGACCCAATAAATCGTGAATATCAAACAATTCGAATAAATAATTGGTTGATTTCTACCAACTGCCAGTCAGCATTCCAACCTGATCTCAATCCAACTCCCTTTCCCCCCCATGATTTTTCTCCATCGCAGTCATAATTTACTCGAAAATCAGTTGGCTTTGAAAACAGTTGAATTAAAGAAAAACAAGAGATAGAGTGAGAGGAAAGTTTGCAATTTGTAATAAGCACACACATATCCACAGCCAACTTGAAACAATCCGTCCTTAGACAAGGTCATAGCCCGCTAGACGGGAATTCAATTATCGAAGTTGCGTAACAAACGAACAACGAGTTATGTTGACAACACGCACACAAATTTATACCAAAAAAAAAACAAAAAAGAATCAAAGTTGACCGTGCAATTTCCCCCCCAAAATGGAGAATATTCATAATCACATCACAGCTGGCCATGACTCCAACTAGAACCGTACAAATAAAAGGTTATAATTTTCTAACCTTAAAATTTACAATTTCCGTAAACAATAAAAAACTGGTATTATGGTGACTTGATTTTTATTATAAAAATAATAAAATAACAACAACACGAGTCAGTGACATTACCATAAATTTATTGAAATAAACAAGACTTGGTTATAAAATCTCAACATATTTATTAATAAATAAACTCAATTTTATTGTCATTAAATAACTGAGATGGCTGTGTTGTTATTTCGAAAAAAATCAAGCCACCCTTGTCGATTGTAAGTTGAATAAAGCATAGTAGGCTTTGATATTACAGTTATACTTGAAGGGGAAAAAAAGACAGATGATAGCAGACATGACGGATTGAAAAAAGATGGAAAATAACAACATTTGAAAATAACAAGTCGGTCACTGTTGCCAAGTTTAATCATCATCAAAATAGAGATGGATATAATATGAAATTATACATATTAGATAGAGATGGGTGTATAAAATTTTACAACAATGCCAGACATAGCAACACTGTATCATATTAATATCTATCTTTATTTATTTATAAAAAATAGACAAAGATGGATAAATTTATGGAAATTATAAACTAGAGAAAGAGATGGATTGTTTAAATTGGAGATTTTACGACTTTCTATTAACAATGACGTCATCAATTTTTTTGTGTGCCTTCGTCTACCGCACAAAGAAGCCATTTTGTTTCCATTCATTTGTTTAGCCCCTCTCCCAAAATTTGTGTACGTGTGTGTGTGACCTTGATGATAACATGCGAACGCAGCTTAATAGTGATGACGTCACCACTGATTAGACCATAATTTTTCTAATTTTATAAAATCGATAGCCTACTTGATTTATTGACGGGCAAAATTTTGTTTACCTCAGGATTGCTCAAGTTTTGGTGACTGAAATAGATTTTTTTTTGTGGTGGAATTGGGGAAAAATCGAAGTAGCTGGTGCTATAGTGCCGCCGCCAACTAGCGTCGTCGTCGACGATACGACGTTCCAGAAATGCGACGCCAAAAATAACTCCGGGGTTCCTGTGTATATTTGTTCAATGTGTGCGTGTGTACGCCGACAAGGATAGATGATATGGAGGAAGGAAGAAAGAGAGAGAGTGTGTTGGATATTTTCGATCGATAGTCCTACAGGACTCGCCCTGGCTATATACAGGAGATAGAAGCGAGCTAGATTCCAACAACCACCACCACCACCGACAATAGCTGTTCAAAAATTTAAGAGAAAAATTCCTCTTCATTATCACCATTATCATAATTTTCAATGAAAACAAAAGATTTAGGGACCAAAAAAAATCTACACAAGTAGGCGGGGGATAAACAAATTTCAAGGTCATAGTAAGATTGTCCTTGAACAACCGCCTCGATTAAAGACACACAAAACCATATGTTACCAACATTATAAAAAAAATATGATGATGTAAAAAAAAGATAGTTACACACTAATAATCGGAACTTTCTTTGATGATTCAGTATTAATTTAATTAATACACACAATACAAATAAAAAAACGTAAAATACCGGAAATTGTAATTTACTTATTCAGATGTTTTTCCAACAAACCACAATCGTTATAATTGCAATAATCATTTATAATAATAGAAGGAAAAAAACGACAGACATAACCTCGTTTTTTTTGTCAAATTTGAGCCACCATTTTATCAATTTTTGTTGACAATATGTCGGCAAAAAATCAAATTAACTTTGTATACTTAAAGAATTCACAGGTTACTATAATGATTTCGGGTTAATAAATTGGAAAACAATAAAAAAACAGCCTACTAAAATATCAATTTCAGAGCTACAATTAGTACTTTTTTCTTTAAATTTAATTTACGAAATATCACAGTTGGCTATTGTTGTCGAAACAATGACATTTCTGTGAATACGCATCTGTTTTTGACAATTAAATAATCGAAAGATAAAGGAAACGGAAGGGCGGCCATTTTTTTATAACTCAGACTAGGTTATGTATATTTTTTGACGGATAAAACAAACAACAAAACATTTAGTAATTGATGAAAGACAGCGGAAACGTCGCCATTTTATTAACAATACATTTCAAACTAGTATACTATGAATTATAGACAATCATTTCCGGTCAATTTATTATATAGCAAGAAAATTGTAAAAATCATTTGTTATCACAATAAACTTTTAATTTCCAATTGATGAAAAAAAAAAAATCACAGTAAGTTATCCAAAATAGTACCTAAGCGTTAATGAGCGGAAAATTCGCTATTTTAACGTAAATTATTAGGGCTACAATTAGCTTTTATTATACAAAAGACACCTTTTCTAATATTTAAAGCGGAAACTCCGCCATTTTACTATAAAAAAAACAATAGAAACTACTCTTCTGTCACAAATTCATGGCCAACTCTTATTAAATTTTCAACACGAATTAGCTTTTATGGAAACAATGACATCGTTTTGGCATTTTTTTAATAATTCACAATTTTTAATATTTGATACCGTGTCTACCACGGAAAGTCGGCCATGATAAAACAAAACTGGAGAACTTTACATTTCCGGTCAATCGATTTAACCTATCAATTATTAGAAAAGCCCCATTCTGTCAAAACAAAAATAGAATCCATTATTGAATTACAGCTACAATTAGTTAGTCTACAACATCACAGTAGGCGCCTCTGATTTTGCATCTTTTATTTGATGTAACAACCAAGTGACACACACAAAAAACAAATAAACGGAAAGTCCGCCATTTTGTTGAAATAAGTCACAGTCGACTATTACGAAAATTTATAATAATAAACCGACAATTATCTTTTGTTATCAAATCGTCTTTCACACACGTCGACATATGAAAAACCACCCCGCATCGCCGCCTGCTACGTTTTTATTTAATATTTGATATTGTCTACCCTACCATTGTCCAAGCCTACTATTATTAAACTTAGAAAATGTACAAAAAAAAACGGAAAGTCGGCCATTTTCGTGTTAATAAATCTGACATTACCACCAACTTAGAGGGCGAGAAGAACAATGGAATGGTTTCCGGTCAATTTATCAACAATTCTGAAAGACCGGATAATTATTGGAAAAACGCCATTTTGTCGATAATACAGCAAAAATAAACAAACGACAACTAGAATACATAGAATATTTAATAAAATACAAAAAAAAAGATCGTTAAATTTATTTAAATCGAATAATCAAGTAAACAGGTGTGATCGTCAATTTTTTCCCGTGTCATTCCCACCACACTCACGGCTATCACGATCTATTCCTAATAAATTATAAAATATTCATCAAGTAAACATGTGTCTGGATGTGAATCAAAATTAATGATAATTTTGCCGTTTTTCTCATCCAAAAGACAAAAAACGGCGAGATTAGAAGATAATAAAACAATTGAAATTATATTGTATTTTGGCAATTATTTAATAAATTCTAGCGCCAACTAGATATTGATTAAAAAATTTGAAATGTCAAAAAAATACCAACCGAATAAGTGAAAAATCACTGTTTTGACTATGTGCATTTGATTTTTTTTTTGAACAAAAATACTGTGTTAGATAGAGACAGAGATATATCTATCTACAAATAAGGTGGGTCGTCATAGAAAACCGTTAATTTCCAAGAATTGATTTCTTTCTCTCTACATATTTCCGTCTCTCTCCCTCTCTCTCTGTCTTTTACTATTTGATTCTGATGAGAGTCTACGGCATCTTTTACAAAAATAATAGCGTAATCAGCAGTGCCAACTGTGAAACGATCGAAATTACTATTATTGAAAAATTGAACAAAAGACAAACGATTTTCTATGGTAAATTGCTTGGAATTATTCAAAATTATTACAATTATTATTATTAAAAAAGATGACGTCATTCCTCCCTTCAATGTTTACTTTGATCATTATGTGGATGGTAGAAAATTACTAGAAAAACAATTGAATTACGGAAAACAAAATTACTACAATTTTCGATTATAACGGTAATATTTAAATAATTTTGTCTATTTCTAAAAATTACAAACAATTACAAAAAATATCAAAGTAGGCTTTAAAGCAGTCGTACCAACCATTATTTTACTGGATTATTCTAGAGATTTGTACAATTTTTTATCGACATCAAAGTGGCTGTGCGTCGGCCATGAATACCAACTGTTGCTTGTTTTTTTGGGGAAATTACGTCAATTGTGAAATAACATTGAGAAGCATAATGGAAAAATTCAACCAATTAACTAATTAATTAATTAACAATAATTATTACGTTTATGAAACAGCAATAATAAAAATAGCAATGACCGTAGGTTGTGAATAAATATCGAGAAGGCTATGGTCACACGTATGTAGATATTACCAACTTTTATAATTGGAATATTTGTCTAGTAGGCCTTGATCATGGGCACCAACCTTAAAGTTTTACACAAATTATAGCAAATTTTGTTTAATATCAAGGACTCATTGATACCAACCTACAAACGATTATGTAGATTTCAAAATAATTTGTACAGAGAAATTAATCAAGTAGGCGTGATTTTTTTTTTGGATTATAAATCATAAATCCAAGTAGTCATGAATCATTGATACCAACGTTTATATGGAAATTACTAGAATTTTTTTCCTAAATTTGTGTCTTGAAGAGTAGGCTTGGGTCAGTGATAGTAACCTTAAAAAATTTGAATAAATCATTAAAACATGCGTCACTGTTACCAACATTTATAAAATATTGATGCCAACCGTCAAGATTAAAATAATGCAAAAATTTTGAGATGTAACTGATTTTAGTAGGCTGTGATCATTAGTACCAATCGTTAATAACAAAAAATGCTGTATGAAGGGAAAAAAACACAAAATTTGCTACAATTTTCGACAATTATCCAGAAAGTAGGCTCTGATCATTGGTACCAACTGTCTCATAAAAAAATGCCGTTCGTAACCTAAGTTTGTGGTAAAAACAACCTCGTTAGTACCAACTGTCTAATTTAAAACACTAAGAAAACAAGAAAATGGCGATTCTAAAATTTTTATAAATTTGTAAATAATAGTAGGCTTTGATCATTGATACCAACTTACACTAACTAAATTACTGGTGAATAATGGGTAAATTATTTGCAAATTAGCAGAAATTACAATGGAAACCAAAAAACTATAAAATTTTCAGCAGTAATTGAATTTTAATGCAAAAATATTCAAATTTCTGTTTTAATTAGCAAAATTTTACAGTAAATTGTGGGTCATTGATACCAACCGTCTAATTAAAAAAAAAACACGCAAGAAAATTAGAAAATTTCACTTTTATATTTATATTCAACAAAATTTTCGAGTAGGCTTTGGTCATGTCTAAAAATTTCATGGAAAATAGTAGGCTCTGGATCAATGATACCAACTTTTATAAATTCAACAAAATTTCTGTTTTAATCGAGAAAATGAGTAGGCTATGGTCATTACTACCAACTATCGCAAAAACAAAACAACAAAATTTTAGCGTTTGTCACAAATGTTATAAAATTTTCCAGATCTATAAGAGTAGGCTATGGTCATTGATACCAACCGTTAGTTTAAACAAAACTTTTCTGTTGTTTTAAATAATTAGCAAAATTTTACAATCAAGTTGATTGTGGGTCATTGATACCAACTTATCGATAGAAAACAACAAAATGGCGTGAAAATTCTTGGAATAAAATCCATTAAAATGGGACAAAGTAATATTTCCACCATATGGTCAAAAAAAATATATATATACAAAATTTTATATCAAATTGGCTTTAGTCACCAGTACCAACTGTTTCATTAAATGGATGAAAAACAAAAGAATCACAATTGCTACTCTTTAGAAATTTAAGAATTCAACAAAAAATAGAAAAATAATTAATACAACACAAAAAAAATTGATGATTTGTGTATGGAATTAACAAAATAACAAGAAAATGGCAAATTCTAGACTAAATTTGAAGTTCTCATGAAATCAAATAGACTGTGCTATCAATTCTTACAATTTTAGACGAAGTAGGCTTTGATCATTGATACCAACTATCTAATTAGGGAGGTATACATAAAACAAAAGTATAACGAAATCTAACCTAAACATGAAAATTCTTTAAATGAAAAACAGTAAAAATTAGGGGTTAATGTTTCGAAAAAAAATCTCTTATTGATTTCGAGTAGGCTTTGGTCATTGATACCAACTTTTACAATTTTAACAATAGTTCAATTATTTTGTTGTAATTGGTAAAACCTTTACATCAAGTCGACTGTGGGTCACTGATACCAACTGATGGGAGAAAAACAACAAGAAAATGGCGAATTCTAACTTCAATTAACAAAAAAAAAATTGATCAAGTCGACTGCGAATTATTTATACCTATCAGAAAGTAACGAAAAAAATTGCAAATTCTAACAATATCCAGTAATCTGTGCTCATTGATGCCAACTGTATAAACACATGAAAAACGAGAAAATGACAATTTCAAATATGAAAATTGTGCATAAAAGGGCATTAATTATGGTAAAAATTCGAGTAGGCTATGGTCATTGATACCAACCGATAAGTTTAAACAACAAAAAAAAAATGGGAAAACCTTATAGAGACATGAAAGTCCCCCAAAACAAAAAATCATGAGATTTGGATATATTTTAATCAAGTAGGCTCTAGTCATTGATGCCAATTATACAAACAAATGAAAAACAAGAAAATGGCGATTTCTAACCTAAATATGAAAATTCTGCAATAAATCATAAAATCTATATGCAAAGGACAAAATTTCAAGTAGGCTGTAGTCAATGATACCAACCCTTACAATTACAACGGTACTTCAATTGTTTTAATTTGAAAAAGTTTTAAATCAAATCGACTGTGGGTCATTGATACCAACCGATGGAAAACAAGCAGAAATTGGCGAATTCTAACCTACATATGAAAAATCTAACAAATATTCTATGTTTTCAAGCGAAATCGCGTAGGCTACCAACCCTTAAACTTCAAAAAATTCTTCAATTATATTGTTTCAAAATACATCAAGTCGACTGTGGATTGATACTTATTAATGAAGGGGGAAAAAAATCCGCAACATCTAACAGTATCTAGTAGGCTGTGGTCATTGTACCCTTACACAATTGCAACAATACTTTTGTAATATAAAAGTAATAAAATTTCTATTACAAGTAACAAAAAAATTTCATCAACTAGGCTCTGGTCGTTAATGTCAATTGTAGAAACAGATGAAAAACAAGAAAATGGCGATTTCTAACCTAAATGTGGAAAATTCTGCAATAAATCGCGAAATTTCGAGTAAGCTGTGGTTAATGATACCAACCCTTACAATTGCCATAGTATTTCAGTTGTTTTAATTTGCGCAAAAATTTACACATCAAGTCGACTGTGGGTCATTGATACCAACCGATGGAAAACAATAAGAAAATGGCGAATTCTAACCTATACGTGAATATTTCCAACAATCCGTCGGAAAACTGATGGTGTTTTTTTTTCCGATAAATAATTACAAAAAAATCAACTTACCGATGACTTTGGGGTTGCCTTTGTGGATATGACATTGTTGGTGTTTGTACAGGCCCATGTTCAATTCTCACGGAATGTATTTCCATATCATATACATTTACGCACAATTTATTTTTTTTAATTTATTTTACGTCTTCGTTAATTACCACTTTTAACTTGACTAACTAACAAAAAAAATAGAAAAACAAAATTGTTCCAGAAATACGGGGGCTTAAATCAAAAACAAAAAACAATTGAGCGTCATTGTCTGCAAGAACACGCCAACTAGATCACGAAATAATGCCCATTTTCGGTAGTTGGAAACGCAACCGAAAAACTGATGGAAATTTGGGGAAAACAAAACAAAACAAAAAACAAGAACCTTAATCACCCCCCGCGTTTACATGCTGCCCGTAAACCACACACACACACACACAAACACGCACGAGATTAAGAGAAAGTCAGGGGGCTTCTTGTTGTTGGTATGTTGTTAGCCACGTAGTTGTGGAGATTGCTTGGTAGGCCTCCAAAATCCACCAATATTGTTAAAACCATAAGCGTCCAATTTTTCGAATTTTACACACAACAATCGCACTACCCATGTAACCAGTAACAAAAAAAACAATTGCAAACTTATAGGTTAGGGATTTCAATTAGAAAAATTCCAACACACACATACACGAAAACACCACACACATATACAACAAGATCACTAGATTTTCGTTTTCGTATTGAATTCCATGGAAATTTGATCGAATTCGTACAGTTGGCTGCATTGATTAACAAACGCGAATCGCCCAACAATTGGTGTTGTGTTTTGTTTTTTTTTTCTGTTGTTTCTTCGTTCAGATTTTTTTTGGTTATCCCTGCTGAATTAACCAAAGATGAAAATCTTGCAATTTTCCCTGGGCTCTATGGAAATCTATTGGATTTCTCTTGGTAAATTATCGATACACACACACTAAAACGCTACGAAAATGCATACGGTGCGAGAACGTGGTAAAAAAAAGCACTAAAAATAACTCAAAATAAATACGTTTCGTATATTATAGAAAGATATACCGCCATAACCCGACATCTTGGTTAAACTTCGTGTATAGCTCGGCAACGAAAACAGGTCCGGTTGAGTCGATTATTTTCAACAAATAGAGGGTAGGCCGTATATGCACGTCAATATCAATTCGTACGTGTTAGACAGAGATGGGCGATACGTATCTGGTTGGGATTTTCCGTACGAATCAAACTACGACAATCCAACAATTATAAAAAAAAAACAATTCTTGACAAAAATCGGGAAAAAATCGATAAAAATTTGAATATACACACAAAAAAAAACGATAATTGTGGATGTGAAAATCCACAAAAACAAACGATTCCGATAAAAATCTAGATAATAATAAAAGCGAAACGTTTGTCGTGACTTACACCGCCAAACAATTGTACAGTTCACCGATACAGCCGTTCTCTGTCTAACACCCCAACAATAAACGAATGTTGAACAAAGACAACGCTAGTAGACTGTTATTTTAAAGGGGATATAACCGAACGGTCTAGCCTTGAAGGGAAAATACCGAAATTTTCGAAAATCGCCTACTATGACGATAAAATTACGATTCGAAAAAAACAATATTGCCGAATTGTGCAATTTTAAAGGAAATCTAACGATTGATGTGGTGTAATCGTTAAAAATAAGCGTCTTGATTTTATTCTAAAAATATTTTATTATTGTCGGGTAAAAATCTAAAAAAAAAATCCACCCATTATCATTAGTATTATTATCGGATGGAAAAAACAAACGACTATACAACAACGACGACGTGTCAATGACTTGCAAAATGGGCGACTGTTACACAAGTGCAGGTACTTTTTTTTTATGTATGTTTAGTCGTCCGTTCTTTCTCCAATAATCGTTCGTTCTTTGTCTTGATTGATGGTTGGGTGCAACAAGGAATGTTGCCTGATGTGGCAACGGTGCAATTAGTGAAAACCGTGACCAGATCGGTGCGACCATCCCAAGATCGGGTTTCGGTTATTTCCGTTATTCATTTGGAGTACGTTCGGTGATTCGTTATCGGTCGGTTACGATCGTGTTTTGGTCGCGTAATCTATCGATCCCCACTCGGTTACGGTGGCGGTGTTGTCGGATCGGCGCCAATTCAGGTTTTTAATAGTGAATTAAAAGTCGTGTGTTTAATTGAAAAGAATCTTTTTTTTTGTGGTGATAGTTTAAGGAAATTACAGATTTTTTTTCGCTTCAATCATGTTGCGTCTAGCGCGTCGAAACGCTTTTAGTACTTGTTCGACGCTTTTAACCAGACTTGAACATTTTAATTTTTCGAAAATTTGTCGATTTTCTATGAGATTTTCGGCGAATTCATCCAAAAACGCTTGACTTTGATGGAGCACATTGATACGTACACCAATCTGGCCGGTGCCTAACGTTTGCGTGCCGTATTTATTCAAAATGGCCGTCTGCAAAAGAAAACATAACCTCACATTTGTACTAGCCAATGGTGTAAACGGATTTCAAGGTCTTTGGTACTAGTGCAACCATCTTACGTTACGATCTTGGTCCGGTAGGCCGATCCAGGTTAAGTCGTCATAATTGCGGTAGTCGCCAATGAAAAAACGCCGTAATTCACCGGTAAGCGTGTCGGACACCAAACGGAAACATTGTAATTCGTAATTGTATTGGCCCGGTTTTGAGATTGGTAGATTTTTATAGGTTAGGCCTTCTGTGCGGTAACGATTCCAACCGTCTTTCGATACAATCTCGAAGTAGATGTAGGGCGATTGGGGGATTCCTTGAAAAATGGTAAAATTATGCAAAAATCTTTCCAAGAATGGGTTCAGTCAATCTTTCTCTCTCTATTGGCCTCCCACCCTTTTTTCTTTAGATCCCATTTTGACCCTGTTATTGCAATTTCTCAAGCGTTCCCTCTCTGTCTCACGCTCTCTTCCCTTGTCACTGTTTCTCCTTTTGTCTCTCTCCGTAGCCCAACTCCCCCCCCAGATCGCACTTTTTTAGAGACTCGGCGAACTTGACCGAACCCATCCGATTATAGCGCAACTGTACCGGCTAATTGCAGTGCTTCGATATTATAACCTAAAACAATACCGAAACCATAACTGAAATGCACCCGATTCGTATCGTTATTGGGCGAACACAGGGCGGTAATACCGGAAATGGCACTCTCGCTGCTCCAATTTGGCGGCAAATCAATGAAATATTGTAGAAAAATCGGATAGTGTTCAAATTGTTTCGCCCATAATAATTCGACGAACAAATGAATCACCAATTGGTTTTTTGGCGGTAATTTCAAATGTTTCTCAACACAGTGGTGGCGGTAACTCAGATTCGTTTCAATTATCTACAAATAAATTGATTAAAACGGGTTGTAAAGCGACGAAATTTGCCGACTTTTTGGAACAATTCCGCCTCTTTGCGTTGCTCATCATCGCTAATCGCCGCCGATTGGTGTTCGATAGTGTAGCAAAATTTCTTGGAATTTACATCGATTTTGTAGAAATTATTCACGGTAAAATCGGGGAAAATTAGTAAAATTTTCGATTTTCGATCATATTTCAATGTACACAAAACAACTTCGTTCTTAATCCATGTCGTTTCGATGTACACCCTTCAACAATTCCGATAAAATTCGAATTCGTTACCAACTTAAACCGTATAAATACCCTAGATCCGCCATGATGTACATAACCTCAAATTGACGACAACTAACCGGATTTTCGATTGCCGCCAAAATCGATTGATTCAAATCGTATCCACCATCATTCTTGCGCGTTGTTTGTACATCTTTCATCTTTCTTATCAGATAATTATCGTAATTATCGTTAATTAATTGATAATCATCATCATGGACGTAACAGTACAAATCGAATTCGGCGGTTTTTGGTGGCAAATCCTCAACTTCTAAATGGTATTTTTTCTCCAAATCCGTCAAACAATTCTGTTCGACACGATAAAATTCCTGTTCCCAACGACTGAAACATTTACGCTGCCACTGGAAAACGTGCTGTTGTTGCCAATTTTTATGCGAATCAAGTCGACATTGTATCCTAGAAACAAACCAATTACGCCACTGTTTTTGTTGGGTTAACAAAAATTACTTCAATTTGAAATTGTCGATATTATCCGGAATTTGATAGATTCCGGTCGATTTCAATGATTTCTCACAATTATCAATCATTTTATTATCGAGGGGAAACGGACACAATCACAACAATGAAGTTGGCGGTGGCGCGAATTTTTGAAAGTTGTCCACAATACCGCCAACTTAATCACGCAAAAGTTACTATTATATTAAGAAATTTCATGAAATTACAGGTTTAATCGATGAAATTCCACCGGAATTCGATTGATCGTTTGATTTATAGCAAAATTTGGATGAATTAGGTTGTTATTGTTCTAATAGAGTGATATGTGATGTTTTTGAAAGTTGACAGTGTTACCAGTTTGACAACACGAAAATCACTAAATGTTGTGGTGATTCAGTTGGTGATTAACGTGGAATTCCGTATGTTATCAGTGGAATTCCGTAATTGTGATAAGAGAATTACACAAAAAAGTCTTTGTTTATTGTTAATATACTGGAATAATAATAATTTATAGTTTTTGTAATTTTTAGGTTATGTTCTGTGATTTGTCTATAATTTCCGTCTATAATTGTTAATATTGTTAGAATAATGCCGAACCATGAAGAGATTCCGTTGCAGGAGCGACGCACCCGCTATTTCCGCAGTATTTTCGATAAAGTTCGTATCAATAAAATCGCAACAAAACATAACCTCACTTTTTTGTTTTGTTGTAGTACGACCGTAATCGTGACGGTTTCATCAACGTCAAAGAACTGCAGGACGTGATCGAGAGCCGTGAATACGAGCACGACATACCGGATTATGTGATCAAACAAATTCATGAGCAGGCCGATCGCGATGGCGATCACATGATCGATTTCAATGAATTCGTCGATATGATCACCCGTCCGGATTTGCAGCACATCTTCGGCCACTACATCAATCGGTACGTGCAGATGGTGGTGCCGGGCCGACACCCCCATCTTGGTACCACCGTACCAGACGGTCTGTACGAAGACGAGTACTCTTGCTATCCACCAGCGGTCGGTATGATCATCATTTCAATTGTCGAGATCATCTTCTTTTGTGCTGATGAGATTGTTGCTGCGGACTCGACGGATTCCGCTACCGGTCCGGTGGCGGAACTGTTTATCTATGAGCCGCATAAACGGCACGAAATCTGGCGATTTCTCACGTATATGTTCGTGCACGTCGGCATGTTCCATCTGTTCGTCAATCTATTGGTGCAGATTTTGTTGGGGATTCCCCTGGAAATGGTGCACAAGTGGTGGCGTGTTTTGGTCGTTTATATTGCAGGCGTTATTGCCGGATCGCTAGCGACTTCCATCACTGATCCGACAGTGAAACTCGCCGGTGCCAGCGGCGGTGTTTACTCAC
Source organism: Epicauta chinensis (assembly GCA_021725515.1). Lineage (NCBI taxonomy): Eukaryota > Metazoa > Arthropoda > Insecta > Coleoptera > Meloidae > Epicauta > Epicauta chinensis. The sequence goes on along the minus strand of JAEDXX010000018.1, from coordinate 687,170 downwards.
TAATCACCGCACATATCGCCACTATTATCATGGTAATTTGACCGCCTACTAGATACTTTTATTTATAGTGCATGCATAGGGGGCGATGCATTTTTGAAGTGAAACTTCTTTAGGCGCGCTTGGGGGTAAATAGTTTTCAATGTATTTTCCCTATGTAACGAAAAATGGGACGCGGTGAGGGGAAAGACAGAAGAGTGGGGGCGTTACCAATAGCGCCACTTATACTGTGTCAGTTCTGCCAACTGCGTAAAATAAACACTAGGCTCTAAAGTTGGTGGCATTGATTGATGTAGAGCGCCCTCTGGAACGACACTAAAATTTCAAGGCTTACCTCGGTGATTTTTGAATTTATAATATAATTAACTAGCAGAGCCGGCAGACTTCGTCCCGCCCGTTCGTTGGTTTATATTCATAAAATTAACAATATCGAAATGTTTGAACAATAACGTCAAAGAAAGTGAGGTTAGAATCACTGTTGTTAACTTTTTAAAATGAAAATTTATAAATTAATTAATAGCGTTAAATTGTACAGTTGCGATCAAACAATTTCGAACATCAACGACATTTCTTACTTGGTGTAGGACAGCTTTTAATATTTTATATTCAAAGAGTCAGTAATTTTGACATTAAACGTTAATAATAACAGTAATGTTTGGCCCAGTCTAAATATTTTTAGACGTCAAAAAAAATGTCCAAAATTTTTGACCGCAACTGTATATGGGTCATTCCACCAAATAAAATCATTTTTACGGGGCGACCCCCGCCGATTTTTTTCAAATTTTGTGGAGGTGTTCTCTACTTTGACAAAAAAATTCCCTGAAAGTTTGAGTTCTTAATATACGGCCGTTTCGAAGTTATGAATTTTTAAACTTTTGAAGAAACAAAAATTTCAAATTTTTCATCAATTTTTTTGAAACAAAAAACCTTCTTTTCAGAATTGATAAAATGTAGCTTTTTGTAGGAAAAATTCTGAACTTTTTAATGGGAATATTTATTTTTTCATACATGCAACGGAAGACCCTTTAAAATCCAATCAAAGTGAAAAAAGCAATTTTTCACCGAGTGCGGCGCTTGGTACATCAAATTTGACCGGTTTCTCTGAAAGCTGAGAGTTTTTCCCATAAAATATGTGATTTTCGCGATGTGCATATTTTTTGTTCTTTTACAATTAAATAAAATGTAAAATCTTGACAATAAAAATGTATATTTTTTTACGATCGTTTGTAATCGGTTATTTTACGTGCATGTTTGGAGCTGTCGAATATACCCGATTGCAGTATTTTTCGCGGTTGCTATAGTAACCGCGCCAATATTTGAAAAAAGTTTAAAAATTACGTTTTTTAATTGTCGAGATTTTACATTTTATTTAATTGTAAAAAAAACAAAAAATATGCACATCGCGAAAATGATGTATTTTCTGGAAAAAACTCTCAGCTTTCAGAAAAACCGGTCAAATTTGATGTACCAAGCGCCGCACTGTGAAAAAATCGCTTTTTTCACTTTGATTGAATTTTAAAGGGTCTTCTGGTGCATGTATGAAAAACTTAATATTCCCATTAAAAAGCTGAGAATTTTTCCTACAAAAGGCTATATTTTACCAATTTTGAAAAAAGGTTTTTCACCAAAAAAATATTGATGAAAAATTTGAAAATTTTGTTTCTTCAAAATTTCAAAAATTCATAACTTCGAAACGGCCGCATTGTAAGAACTCAAACTTTCAGGGAATTTTTTTGTCAAATTAGAGAACACCTCCACAAAATTTGAAAAAAATCGGCGGGGGTCGCCCCGTAAAAATGATTTTATTTGGTGGAATGACCCATATACAAATACAGAAAAAGACAACTGCCGAAAAAAATCGAGCTTTCATACAACCAATCAAAGAAACAAACTTTATCTCTAACCCAAGAAGTTTCACTTCTAACGCGCGGCGTTCCACGCACTTTCAATTTTTTTTTAAATATGCATCATTGACACTTAATTGATGAGAGGCTGTTTGATGCCAAGTGAAATTCGCGTTCAATTTTTGTTGATAACAATAAAAAAAAATCAATAATTCCGTAATTATTTATAAAATTTGATATATTATGAACTAAATCGGGCCAATTCTATCGTTTTATCATTATATTACTTTAATAGTACAAAATATGAAAAAATCATAGGGAACAATTTTGTAGAGAATTTAATTTCGAACAAATCATGTCATTAGCAAAAATTCGAAAAAACTCACATTTCTTATGTTATAAAGCTTTAAAGGTTAGATTTTCGAGCGTAGCGCCATTTTTATACCTTTCGGACAACGTTTTTCCGACTTTGTCACTATATAAATAATTAACTAATTGAGATGATGACCTGATTCTAATTTGAACTGATAAATATTCTACCGATTTATTTCATAATATATTAAATTTTATAAATAATTACGGAATTATTGGGCTGATAACGCAATTTTTGTATTTATTGTTATAAACAAAAATTAATGGTCAATGAAGCATATTTTCAAAAAAAAAATTCGCATCGTCCCCTCCATGCACACACTCAAGTACCTCCAGCGCCTGCACTAGATTCATTTGTTATTTTTTTTTTGAAAGAATTGGAAAGAAATGGCGAATCCGGGCGTGCATTTGTTGATATTTTTAGTTGTTACCGCCTCCGATATTGGTACAGCGATCTATAATCGTTACATTTTAAATATCAACGAACAGATCGGATATGCAGCGCATTTCGCCGGCGCTATAGCCGGTCTTTTGGTTGGCATCTATGTGTTGCGCAACCTGGAGATCACGCAAACGGAACGCATCATCTGGTGGACATCGATCATAGTGTACTGCGTCCTGATGACAATTGCTATCGTGTGGAATTTAGCGTGGCCTTCGTATTTTCAAAGTACTTAAACCGTTCTAAGCTACTCAGAGTACTTGAGTCTAAGCGCCGAGAACGGTTCAGTTTTTAAATGATAAACATATCAGTACAAAGTATTATTTTTATTACTATTATTATTATTAACAAAGTAAAGGGTATTCTCTTAAAGTAGCGGATAATTTAGCATAACATCCTGTCGCGCCAACTCCAACAACATCGGATCATCGAAGAATTTATTAATTGAAACATCCTGACTCAATCCTTTCCTTCTACGTGTCTTTATCATAAATTCCCGTGCTAAATGCGTAGCCGGTTGCGGTTCTAATGGCCTTATCACTATACTCTTATCCAACGGATCACCAGGTACTATTTGCCAATGATGGAAGACCGATAAACAGAACGCTTGACCTTGTGTGTGCGTCCTTAGATCGGTCTCAAAACCGAAACTATCAATTGCCGGAATGAAGGCTTTGATTGTGTATAGCGGTGATCCAGGTACTGGTGCATCCTGGGTGACATGTCCACGCCGTTTTGCCAAGACTGTATATACGGCCGACACACAATCGGCCGGTGCTTGGACTTCAACAAACAAATACGGCTCCATTAGCCGTGGTGTTGCCATCAAGAAGGCGGAATAGACGACTCGACGGGCAGTCGGGATGATTTGACCACCGCCACGATGTAACGGTTCATTCGCAATTACAGCATCGAGTATTTTGAATTTCGTATTCCGTATGGGTTCTTCACATAACGGACCTTCACGGGTGCCCCATTGGAAACCTTGCACAATCGAATCTTTCACTGAATTCAATAGGCTCTTATCCACTTCTGAGGGTAGCGTATCATCGACTAGGATATTTGGGCCGGTATTATCCGGACCGAAGGCCCAAATACTACGTGCCGCTAACAGATCCCAATCGTATTTCGTTTGAAAGAATTCACCTAATTTCTTTTTATTCCATTGGATCTGAACGTTTTCATTCTCGATATCTTCAGCCAAACCTTTTTCTAAGGGTTCAGCGATCATTGTTAATTTGTTCTTTTTATTGGGAGTTTCAGCGAAACATTTCAAACTCGATGTTTCCACGACAGTTTCACAGAAAGCAACCACCGGATCGGCGACTTTTATATCGATCTCCGAATACATTTTCCGCAAATCGTGCATAACACAATCCAAATACAATTCACCAGTACCTAAAATAATATGTTCACCACTCTCTTCAACTTTTGTGGTTAATAACGGATACGATTTATTAACCTTCCGGAGGCCGTCCAACATTTTCGGTAATTCCGACGGATTCACCGGTTCCACAGCTATCTTGATAATGCTCTGTGTATTAAATTTCAACGGCCGAAAAATATATAAATCATCACCGATTGCTAGATCCGTAATTGTTGCTGTTTTAACAATCGACTGATCGATACCCTCAATTAACACCCAATTACCGGCCGGTACACGATTCAATTCGATCTTATAACGCGATTCGTAGATCCACAACCGACCGATTGTTAGAACACGTGAATCTTCTTCGTCTTGTAGCGTATAATTCTCACCTAAAATCCGCACTTCACTGCCCGCATGTAGTGTACCGCTCATCACTCTACCTAAGACTTGGAAAAACGTGCACTCTTCAGTTGGATACATTTTCGTGCTGTGCACCATTAACAAGCCGTCTTGATTACAATCTACCATATCCGTATAGACGCGGCTATCATTCGGGCCGGTATAGATATGATCGATTTTCTTTTTAGCGTTATCCAACGGCGACAGGATATGTTCGACGCACATATTAACGAAACCATTAAAATCGCCCAAAAAACGATTACAAACCAATCGTAATAGTGGCCGAATATTTAATTTCATCTCGTTTTTCGTTAATTTAATGTTGAGCTCGTCTAACACATCGAGAAGTGTCGCGTCAACATCTCCAACGACTTGGGCGAAGACTTTATACAACGGCTCCAGAATGAATTCGACAAAGCTACGTTGCGCCGAATTATGGGGCGCTTTCTTGGTGAATTTGCGCGTTTTCGGATTGAAATAGATATCGCCCCATAGACGTTTCGCGAATTCGTCGATATTAACATCGCCGTAATAGTGCGAATACAGATTAGCGAACGATTTTAATGTGAAACAGACGCCGTATTGCGAACTAGCAAAACAAACATTACCCAAAATCGGCGATACAATTTGTGGATTATCATCCGAATATAGCGTCAACAGACCGTTGATCTCCTCGACGATATGCCGTAATTTATAGTAGGCGTCTTGGGGTGGTAGTTTTAATTCCAATATCAATCGATCGATTTTATTGATACAAACAGTGATCTGCATCTGTTCTTGTACGGCATGTTTAAGTAAACGTTCCGTATTCAACATAACACCTTCGGCGGCATCCACGAACAGGACAACACCGTCACAGAGACGCATAGCAGCGGTGACTTCATCGGAGAAATTCACATGACCTGGTGTATCGAAGATATTCATCAAATAGCTTTTGTTGCGCACATCCGGCAGGATTAGCGTGATCGGTATCGATTTGATCGAGCATCCGCGCTCCTGCTCGGTGAAGAGGATGTCCGTGTACCGTAACGGTTTCTCGTCGTTGTCCTGGTACTGGGGGTGTGTTTGCCGGATCACACAGTCAACAAACGTTGTTTTGCCGTGGTGCAAATGCCCGATTAATGCCACGTTGCGGATTAGTGATGTGTTATCCATCATATCCGCCAAAAATCTACAATTTTAGCCATTATTAAGCGGTAATTAAATGTTTAAGAGAGTAATTACTCCATATTGTAGGTGGTTTCGGGTAGATCTTGTTCTTTCAATTGGAACTTTTTCTTTTTGACCGGTTCGACGAGCGGCACGTCGAGCGGTTGAGCGTCTTCCTCTTGGACGATCGTCTCCACATCGGGGCCGTATACTTGCAGTGCTGATGGGTAGTATTGTTTGTCTTCGTGCAAAACAATCGCCATCGGTTGGGGTTCGTTGTCTTCCATTTGTTCATCCTAAAATTACCCTTTTTTTATTGGGATTTGAAGCGATAAAACGGCGGCTTACATCGTAATCGCGCGGCTCCTCGTCATCGTGTTGTTCGGCCTCCTCCTCCTCGTCATCGTCGCTATCCAATTCGGGGCCGATATAATTACCGAATTCATCGTACAAATCGGCGTCCATCTCTAAATCGAACAAAAACACAACCTAACCTCAAATTATTTTTAATGATTTTTATTGCAATAATTATCGAAATGTTCACAATTTCAACGATAATTAATCGATACCACACCGATTTCACTTGTTTTTACAAAATTCTCACGAAATTTCGTTAATTCTACAACGATCAACAACGTTACAAAAAAGTGAGGTTAGTTGACAACCGGCTACTACCAACCTAACAACGTGAATACACTAAATGACACGATCTACAAACCATAGATGGCGCTGTTGATCGACAACAAATCGAATTAACCTAATTTTCGTGTTTTTTTCTTTATTTTACTCCAATTTGGCAACAATTTAATAATTAATCTGCATTAATCATTGCTTCAATTGTTTGGTAAATTCTCGAAATTGTGCCACATCCAAATAACCACCGATATCGATAGTCATTTGTTATGTTGTTTATTATTTATGCAGAGTGTCCTGTTGTCGTTGCGTTATTGTTTTCGTTGTTGTTGTTGTTGTTGTTATAATTTACCATGATTTTAATAACAAATTCGGGCCAAGGTTATTTTCGGTCAAGTAACCGTTTTGGTGTCGCTTAGCGACTGTCTATTGTTGCCACTATCACTTCAAGGCCGAAATGGTAAGTAGATTTCGTGTACATGTTTGTGTGTGTGTGTGTGTGTGTGGAACAGAGTTGGAAAAAAAACAGGCAGATATACGATGAAAACCTCCTCGAGTAACTCCACCCTCTAGACGTCGATGATTGGTGGTTCGAATTGTGGGCGCGTCTAACCGTTGCGTGATTCGGTGGTAATTGCAAATAGGCGCGGTTTTAACGGCGCGATCCGCCTATTTGTGTGTTGCGATTGGTCGATCGGTAAGGGGCGCGTTTAGAATTCTTTAACCATATCTATGGATCGTTAATTAATTAATTGAAACAATTGAAAGATTTTTCGGTAGAATAATTGAATCTGCACAAAAAGGACACTCGATTGGTGTAAAAATTTCAACGCTATCTCGATTAGTTTTCGAGTAATTCTATATTAATTATTTGCATCAAATCGACTGTGATCATCAAAAAAAAAGACAGTTGAATTTCTGCAGTATTCGACAATTACTCGAAAATAATTAAGCGAAATTCCACCAAATTCACGCCAATTATCGTTTGCAATTAATTTAATTGCAAATAATTAGAATTAATTACAAGCAATTATTTATTGTTATATCGAAATCGCTGTATTTTTGATAACAATAATAATACTATCGATAATAACAAATTTTACGGTTTTTTTCAAGTAGGCTGTGGTTTGAGGTTAGGTTTCCGGCACGATGTGGCAACACTGCCGGTTTCTATTCGGCTTTTATGTATGTGTATGTGATTATGTGTGAATCATCCTATTTCTATTCGATTTCTTCACGTCACCATCTATCCGTCTTTGTTTAACACACACGATGGCCGTATAGGGTGTCTCTTGTTTGGATTTTATCGTCGAAAAGTCTATTTCTGGATAACGTTGAGATACGTACACAGTTTGTTTCGAGGCGAAACAAATGACAAACGTCGCCAGCTTGATTTATACTGTGCGGGCGACGAAAATGTTAGAAAAAAAAAACAGTGTCGTCGAACAGGGGTGGATTTGAAGAGGAAAAAATAACACCGAAAATTAGAGAATTATCAAAAAATTTAATGGAAAATTTGTTTTTTTTTTTAAATTATTATTACAAATATTTTAAATATAATACAATCGTTTCCAATTGGGGGAAATTACATAAATAATAGAAGTACCAACGTAACAAAACAAAAATTAACTAACAATAATCGAAACGGGTTTTAATAGAAAATAAAACAATAAAACAATCGTCAATTGTCTTTTAAATTAGCAACAATTTTCTTCTGATTCTGGCTCAAACTTTGCAAATATTTTTCGTATTGCAAAAGGGGTGCTTGATTCAAATTCAACCAATTTTGTTGTTGTTGTTCGATATGTTTCAAAAGCATAGCATGCTGTAAGGCTTGTATATTGGCAGTATTATTATTATTATTACTACCACTATTATTATTATTGTTATTAGGGGTAGTTACCCCCGCCCCACCACCACCACTTCCGGTTGTCGTTGTTGTTGTTGTTGCTGTAACGAAACAAGCCGGATTGAAATTGGTGAAACTGGCCGTCAATTGTGCCAAATTCTGTAAATTATATTTCTCCAATAATAACTGATTATTTAATTTTGTGTTGTTGGCAACACTGTTATTGTGGGGGTGAGTGGTTGTAGTTTTAGTTGGTATCACTGTTGTATTATTATTATTATTATTGTTGTTGTTGAAATGTTGATTATTGGGTGATAAACTTTTCGCCTTCACACGATTCTGATATTGGGGTGGATTCCGTAACGGGGGTGGTGATAATAATTTCGGTGATAATACCGTTTTTCTCATCTCATTCATAACATTCTTATCAATTGATACCGTATATTTTAAACCAAGACTAGCCGAATGCATTGTGGCTGTTGTTAAAGGGGTTGAAATTGTTGTTGTTGTTGGGGTTGTTGTTTGTGGCGATAGAGGGCCGGTATTTTTTTGTTTCTCCATCTCCAATTTCGATTTTTTACTCAATTGTGAGGCAATTTCTAAAATTTTCCGTTTAGCACTCCCCACCCCACTATTCGGTGGATTATTATTAGAATTATTATTAGTAGTAATAGTAGATTCATTATTAGTCAAATCCAAGGGGGTAGTTTTATCCGATTTGCTTGAATTCGGCGTGGTATCTGGACGTTTTTTGATTGATTCTTCGAAGATTTTCTGGAAACTCACCCCATTATCTTTCGTAGGGGTTGTTTTGTTTTGGTCACTAGTAGGCGATTCAATTTTTTGATTCTTATTCTCGCCACCATTACCACCACCACCACCACTATTATCCGGTAATTTTAATATTTCAATATAATTCTTAACTGGGGGTAGTATCGATGGGGGTGTTCTTGAATTATTCTCACCCTCATTTAATGTTATCGATAATGATGATGGTATATTTAATTTACAATTATCAATAATTGAACGTAAATCCGTAGTCGTTGTTGTTGTTGTTGTGATAGGGGTAGTTGTACTACAATTAGGGGTAGTTTTTTCAACAATTTTCGTAAGATTCGTCACATTCTGATTAACATTACTAACAATCTGACGTATCGTTGGATTTTGTATTGATTTCGATTGTATCAAAATCTTCATTGGTGCTTGTTTAGGGGTGGTAGTGGTGGTGGTGGTGTTAATAGTCTTTTGTTTCTTATCATTCTTCATTGGACTGGAATTTTTACGTTTCTGTGCACTGGTTGTTGTTGTTGTTGTTGTAACAATTGGTGTTGTTGTTGTTGTAATTATTGTAGTACTACTACGATTTATTAGTGTTGTTGTTGTTGGTAACGTTGCCGCAATTGTCGATGTTGTTTTTGATGGTTTTATTAACATTGCTGTTGTTGTACGTGCCGTTAATTCGATCGATTTGAAAAAATTCGATTTCTCCACATCCTCGTCACGTTCCTGTTCTAATTTTTTTATAATTTCACCCCCTTTATCCACCCTTTTACCACCACCATTATCCTGATTATTATTATTATTACTACTATTATTAGGAACTGTATTTGTTTGTACTTTATTACTATTATTATTATTATTATGTGTTGTATTGTTTTCAGTCGCATGGCCAACTTGATTTCTCTCAACTTTTGCTATTTCACTATTTGAGGTTATGTTAACGGAAATGCCGCCATTTTTACTATCAACACTATTCTTTAATATTTTCTTATCATTTTTTGTTTCTCTCTCATTTTGTTGATGACACTCATTTATTGGTTTTTCTACCTTTTTATCACTAATCAATTTACTTTTACTTTTTTCACTAGTAACACAATTATTATCCAGTAAAATTGGCACAGTTGTTACACTTTTAATTATTTCACTTTTTACCTTCTTCTTATCATCATTGATCACTGTTTTATCGACTTTATCCACTTTTTGTTGTTGTTGTTGTTGTTGGCGATGAATTGTTTCAATTCGCTTCAAATTCTCTTTATGCACACGTGACTTTTCACTATTTTTTACACGAACACTGGCACTTTTTGTTGTTGTTGTTTTTGTTGTTGTAGCCGTTGCTGTTGTTGTTAGAGGTATTTCCGGTATTGTTGTTGTTGTTGTTGTCTTGGCGTCGAAATAATCAAAACGTTCCGATAATTTATTGATATCGGTGATGCGGAAGAAGAATTTCATTGGTTCATTCTGGAATTTTGACAGAAAACAAATGAATTAATTGAAAATCATACCTATCCGCTCTTTTGTAATTAAAAAAGTGTAATCAAAATAGTGAACGGATTTTTATAATTTTGATGATAACAAAAACAAATCATAGAGAGCAATCCGGTCTCTAATAATTAATCAATAGGGTGTGGACGTTTATATTCTACATAATATTGAACGTAACAATAGAGCGGCACATGTTTTGTTTCTAATTATAAACCTATACCAGTACATCCGCTCTTTAGTAATCATAATATAATCAATAGAGAGTGGATCTTTATAACTATAATAATACATACTTTCGAAACAAAAAGATTACAAAAAAACAACTAACAATGCATCAAAAGAGTTGCAATTATGATTAATAATTAAAGAGCGGATGTCTTACTGTTGAATCATTGAAACAATGTTTCAAAAAAGCATAAATCAATAGAGTGGGGAATTATTTAATCAAGAAAGTTATTAATAATGACTACAGAGCGGATATTTTATAGGACAATAAATTAATGTGTAGGTAGGTATGCTAATAATGTGTTTGTTAACGCCATGCATAATCAATAGAGAGCGGACATTTTTAATTTCAATAACTAGTACCTAATACATAGTCTTCAAAAAAAAAACAAATGAATTACTGACAAACAAAAAAGAAAGAGCTAGGATTATCACTAATGATTACAGAGCGGATATACATCATATATTTTCAAACTTCTATAATTAAAGTTGTGCAACAATCAATAGAGATCGGTAATTATTAACAAACGCATATATTAAGAGTAGTGAAATCTTCACTTGTAGTACTATTAAATAATCCGCTCGCTAGTAACAGTTACGTTATTCTTGTATATACAAAATCAATAGAGAGTGGATATTTATAGCTTCAATAGTGACGAATTATACAACAAAAACAATTGAATTGCTAACAATGTTTCAATTGGGATTAATGATTAGTGAGCGGATGCTTTTGATTCAATTCACAATCATTCAACAAATATAACAAAAAAAAAGATTAATCAATAGAGAAGCGGCATAATAATAACAATTTAATGCTACATTCACACTAAATATTGACAACAACAAAATTATATGAAAACTCACCCTTTTCCACGAATAAATATAACCAATATCGATCAATGTGTAATGATCCGGTAATGGCACCCTTTTATACAAAACATCAATCTATAGTTACAACCAGGGTGGACAAAAAAAAAACAAAACAAATTTAGTAATTTTCAAATCTACAAAGTTGGTAATACTTACATGAAACAGATTCGTATCAACATTATATTTATTCTGTACAAATTTCTTTAAAACTTCAATACGACACATTCCGGGACATTGTAGATAACGCTTCATTGGATTATCACTATTATTATTATTATTATTATTAATGTGATTATCTTCATTTTTTAATTTCTTCATCATAGATGGCACTGTAATAGCACCTGGTGATGAATCATCACTAGAAAAAAAGAAACAAACGAAAAAATCAGCATAATCATAGTCGACTATGCGCTAGGTTGTACTACGATTTTCTAGTACCGAAACTCGTCAATTTCATTTGTTTTTATATTTATTTCATAGTAATTGAATCAAGATAGCCGTGTCGATTCTAACCTATATTATTGATGTAATACATAGCCGACTTGATTCTTTTTTTTTTGTTTTATTTTAACACAGCCTTCTAGTTTCGTTTCATTTTTTTTTTTTTATTTTAAATTATTATTCATTTGTTTTTTCTGTGGCTACTGTGATGCTACTGGCATACCGTACATATCTGGGCAGATACGGTTGTCGTTTTAAATGGCTAATTAATTACCGAGTTAATTAGCCGCAACAGTAACCGTCTACTCGCTGTTATCATCATCATCATCATTTGTGCAATTGTTTTTTGTTGTTGTTGTTGCACAATTTTTCAACAACACCCCCTAATTATCGATTTTATTGATTTTACCCTCTTATAAATCAAATTACCATTGTTACAACTATCTCTCTTTCTCTCCCAGCAATTTTCTAGTTTCATACTAATTACGGGAACATTCAACCCCTCTCCCCACGCTTTCGTTGAAATTTAGTCAAGTTTCTCGTAAAATTTCACCCTGCCGCCGCTACCACCGCCACCCAGTATTGCAACAACCACCACCACTTAAACTAACTAGATCGACAACCTGTTGTGGCACGATCTTACGAATGAAAAGGAAATTCACCCCGAACAACCCTTAAAATTACTTCAACAGCAATTTTATTTTTTTCTTTGCTTAAATATTACCTACTTAATAAAAAATTATAATTTCTAAGAAATTTAAGGGTGCAGTATTTTTTTTCCGTGTTCGATTCTTTTCATATAACGCCGAGATTTGGGGGGTTGTTGTACTGTGCGGTGGTGTTCATACCAAATCTAGTTGGCTTGGTAACCAAGCCAACTCTGATCCGGTGCGATCATGACTGGTATCGTATATAGAAGACGACAATAAAATTCACAAATATTTATTTAAAAAAAAACACCCCTAATAACGGGGTAGTTTATTGGAAATTATTTTAAAAAACTACCCTTTTCGCCGATAATACAGTAAATTACGAATTTTCATCGAAATATTCCACTATTGAATCAAGTAAACTTTGTTAGTATTAGAGAGAGATCGATTCTATACGAATTGTAATAAAATAAACAAAGATGCAATGATATTTTGTTGTGTGTATGTGTGTGTGTGTGTGTAGGTAAGGGTAGGGAGAAGACTTACACATACACAAAACACCGACACAACTATTACGACACGTTTTCCCAACAGCTGTTTCAAGTTTCACGCTTGACAAACAACATACAAGAGCAACAAAGATGGAGATATCAAAAAATCTTCTATCTCTGCTTCTTCTCATTATTATTATCATTATTATTATAAATAATTATTAAGGGGCCTTACCTGATGTATTCAATTGATAAACTGATAGCATCCTGTGGATTGAAAATGGTACGTTCTGTATCTTCACCACGTTCCTCGGGGGTGGTTTTTTGTAATAATTCCGGATGTTTTTGATAGAATTGTTTGCGTCGTATCATTTCATTAATAAATAATTCCGGTACTAATTTATAAACAATATCCTGAAGTGTCTTATCCAATCTGTTATAAATAGAGAACGGAAGAAACAAATTAACGAAATGTGCGCAGGCGTCTAGATTTGTACGCATGCGTACTGTAGGCGTGCGCCTACTAGATACTCACTTTAAGCACGGCTTAGCCTTATTGATGATCACTTCGCAGACGGGACAATAGCAATTTTCTTGTAGAAATTTTATAATACAACTCCGACAAACTGTAAAAGAAATAGGAAAAAAAGGAGATAGGAATATATGGAATAATTATGATTCTAGAAAGAAAAGACCGTTGTTTTTTCTTTTGTTGTATACTTACACGAATGCAGACATTCCGATATGGTGGTGGCGTCGATCAGATACCCCTTGCATAGATAACAGGTCAAGTAGGAGTTTATCTCAACTAACTTGATCTTCTCGTGTTTTCGTGTTGTTTCCATTATTATTATTATTTTTATAATTATTCTACGATAGTTGAACGAATTTTCCTAAACACACTCGATCTATTGCTATCCTTGTTTTAGGTCGAACACGCATACACAACTGTAAAAAAAATAACAATAGAATTATTATATACAGGCTGTCCCGTATTACACGACATCGAGTAGGCGTTGATCAAAACAATCAAATATACAGGTAGTCTCTGATTACGTCAGTACTTCGTTTACAACATATAAGATTACAAAAATCAAGTAGTCGTTGATCGGTTAAATAACAATAGCAGTCAAATATACAGACTGTCTCTATAATGACGTCATTTATATAGAAAAATCCAGTAGAAAACCGATCAAATTCACCTCCTGTAAACCGCCAGAAGTCTATGCGCCTACTTGTTTTAACCAATCAAATATACAGGCTGTCTCTCGTTACGTCAACATTTCAATTATTAACATGACAGTAGAGAAATCGAGTAGGCGTTGATCGATAGTTATAAAACCGAGGCGGCGGTGTAAGAGTTTTCAACAATTGAACAGTCAAATATACAGACTGTCTCTAATGACGCTTGACTTATCAATTATAGACACTATAATAATAGAAAATCTAGTGGGCTTTGATCGGTTGGTAGAATCTATAACCATCTATCTAGAATCTATACCAACCGTTTACCAGTTTTGAGCAAGCATATATACAGGCTGTCTTTAATTAGTTATCAATTTAGAAAGAAATCGAGTAGGCATTGATCGATTCGTGTGTAGAATCTGAAGAATTCATCCCCTTAGCCGTCTTAAACTTATACAGACAGCCAATATAACCAATCAAATATACTGAGTGTCTTTAATTACGTCAATATTTCAGTTGTAAACATCACAGTAGTGAAATCGAGTAGGCATTGATCGATTGTTATAAAAATTCGTTCTCTTAAAAATAAAACGACGTAGCCAAAATTGCCAATAATTAAATAATCAAATATACAGACTGTCTCTAATGGCGTCATTATTTCAGATGTGGATACTATATCGAAAATCGAGTAGGCATTGATCGGTTGCGGTAGAATGTTTAAAACGATTGGAAACCAACAAAATTCACCGCCTACTTATTTTAAACAAACCAATATACAGGCCGGCTGTATCTAATTACGTCAATTGTCAATATAAAGTTAAAGAAATCAAGTAGGCATTGATCGATTCGTGTAGCACTTAAAGAATGCACCCCGTCAGCCGTCTTAGAGACTAATACAAACGTATCTAACAGATGACGATTACCACAAATATACAGACTGTCTCGAATTAGTACACAAAATCGAGTCGGTTTAGGATTCAAAATGGCCGGAAACCAATTAAATCCCTTCAAACAACCACAAGTCTATATCTACGTCTACTTGATTTAACCCCTCAAATATACAGGCTGTCTTTAATTGCGTCAACATTTCAATTTTCAATATAGCACAAGACAAATCGAGTAGGCGTTGATTAATTGGTTTAACGTGTAAAATGGACAACTTCAAACCGTCAAAATCCTTCTTTTTTTTTTGAAACAATCAAACATACAGACAGTCTCTAATGACGTCAACATGTCAGTTAAAAATATTATTGTAGAAAAATCGAGTAGGCATTGATCGGTTAGTATCTAGAACAGTTAAAACGGCGGGAGACTAATGGAATCCACCCTTCTTAACCCACCAACAATCTAACAATAACTAATGAAAATATACAGAATGTCCCTTAAAAAGTGCATAATAGCGATAAAATCATGTACGCAAATATACAGAGTGTCCTTACATATAATACAGATATAAGCGAAATAATATAGGATGACTTAAAATTTCATAGAATCATCCCTTAATTTCGCCTATAGTTTTACACTTAACTTAATTATACAGGATGTCTTTAATTGCGCTTGATATTCAATAAAATTATAGTAGAATCGCGTAGGCTTTGCTTCATGTTGTTGTTGTTTTTTTGTCTGGAAAAATTGCTTATAATTACCACAACTACCCCAAATTACGCCATCGAGTGCAGAATCGAGTAGGCGCATTGATCGTGTATGTGTGACGTAACACTCAAAGAATCTCCGTAAACTTTTACGGAATTACCCCCGCAACCAACCCCTGTGATATTCCAAATATCCTATCTGGCAACCTAAAGGGGATGATTTCTATATACCTACATACAACAAAACTACCCTTATATTGTAGAAACAAAGATGATTTCATAAAAAACACATTACCTATGATTATAATGTCATAATAACAAAAACAAACGAAAAATAGGTGGCGCTTAATTGGCGCCAATTACGAATCGACATTGAGACATTTGAATCGAGTCGACGGTTGGGGGGGGGGGGGTTAGAATGAATCATACCCCATCCAATCAATCTATCTTTGTCTAACTTATTATTATTATTATTATTATTATTATTACAAGAGAGATATAGATTTTTGGCGCTAATTACCACCACCAACACATTTGATGTAGTCAACAAGTGGCAGGTTGGCGGTGGTGGTGGCGACTTCAACGACAGACATCCATCGGAACCGGAAATATTTAAAAACAATAATTGTTAACAATTATACAAAGCACACCTGATTCGTGTTGTTTTTTATTATTTACACAAATAGAAAAAAACAAAACACCAAAGAGTTGACAAAAGAAACAATTGTTATAACCAGGTGGTAGTTCCGCCTTTTTCCGAATCTATCCATCTTTCTCTATCACATAATAATTAATATTAAATAATTCGTTATTTAATACAAGACAAGTAAAAAACAGAGAGAGAGAGAGAGAGCAAAATAAACAACAAACACCAGATGGCGTATTTGTGTCAACTATCGCTATCTTTCTCTTATCCATACGAAACAACCATCTTCTATCTCGTTCATCTTTAAGATTTTATAAGTTTAAAAAAAAATAAAAGATCACCATCTAATCTAATCTTATCTCAATGGTAGGTATTCTTTTGTTTTATTGATTGTTTTTAATAACAAAAACAAAATCCATAGACAATTTGATTCTTACCGAAATGTTTGTATTTATAGGTTATACGTGTGAAATTCGTGCATTAGTGTGTGTGTGAGTCTGTAGGGTGGCCACTTTCTGTTAATGGCACTTTAAATATCACAAGCGCGACCCTTTTCACCATCTCTCTCACTCTTACACGCCACAATTTCGTTGTAATTTACCCGTAAAATTTTTGAATTATTGAAATCTAGTTGGCCATGATGATAGAAAAAAAATCGCACCACTGATGTTACAATAAGAAAACAACAACAAAAGATAGAAATTTTACAGCCGCCTTCAATAATAATAATAAAAATTACAAGGGCTGTGGGGTTCGTCCTTGAGACTTTCACAAATTTCGAAAAAAAATCGTTATACCATCGGAAAAACAGCCCTATATAGACACCCACAATTATTTGTATATACAAAAGTATAGTTGTGTCAAAAATTCCAACAATCCTCCTATATACTCGTCTATATACCTGTACATAACGGAGAATTAGATAGAGATGGGGATAGGTCACGTGATATCTCCCCCGCCATTATATCAAACATAATCTATATACACATGAAATTATACATAACTTCAACTGTTTTTTTTTTGTGGTTTGGTCCGTGTCTATCATCCATCTTTATTGAATTACGATTGATTAAAATTGAGACGATCCCCAAATTCACCCACAATTCCGCCAATTATTTAGTTGTAAAACGAAAATTACTAATTACTAATTTTAATTATTACGAAAATAATAGATAATGACAGAGACTTACCGCAATTTGCTCAGAAACAAAACTTTCTGTCACCCGTACATGGCCAACTATCCAACAATTCTTTGAAATGTTTGTATAATCGGCGTAAAAACAAAACGCATTTTTGTTGTTGTGTGTACTTATATACTCGCTTATATATCTACGCACACTAGACGAGGGGGTGGGAATTAGCGCGATTACCACATAACCTCAATGTTGTTGTTTTTTACGGCCGAAATCGGTGGATATTTCTAATCAAACCGTACACACTGTATAACACGCACGTTTATATACAAGTCATTTTTATAATATTCATTTATTTATATAAATGAATAAATAATTAAATAATTAATAAATAATAGCATTATAGATTTGATTGGTTTTATATAAACAATTGATAGAGATGAGAGAAGAAAAAAAAAACAATATCGAATCGCGACGACAATTGAACACACCAAAGCACACTACGATCTCACTCGACAGACTGATGCGTTTTACTTTTGTACACAGCTGGCTGTACACACACACACACACACAAACACAAACACATATAGTAAGAGAGAGAAAGCCGGCCATTATATACAAACATATACATAACCCTATATACCGCTATATATATAGATATATAACGATCTGTTGAACAAAAAAGAGAGGTTATGTATTTATTTTCCTCCCCTTATATACAACAGACAGTCACTCAAATATATAAGACTGTTTCTACCGACTTCTACCACCATCTCTCTCTAACCACAATCAACACGTATATAGCCATCTCTCTTGTTGTGTACAACTATATATGCCGCTTATATACTGGCGTTATATACACGGTAAATAGAGGGAAATTTGTGTTTGTGAGAGTTACACGGACGGCTTTTGTGGAATAACGAGCACACTCACACACATACACAAAAATTTTTGAAGAAAACACAGTTTACTTGATATTCTAACAATTTGGTGTGTGACGTCATCGATATTGTGACGTCACACACAAACCACCAATCAAGCAACTAATTTGATTAATCTTCAATAACAAACAATATCACAGCATACTTGATTTTGGTTTTTTTTTTTTTGAATACCGATAAATAATCGTGTTAGAAAAGGATAGATTCGGTGAAACAAAAAAATGAATAATGCATGAACGGATGGATGGATGAAAAGAGAAACAACTTGAACGTAGACGATTTGCATACGGATCAGAATTTTTCTAACTATAGATGGAACAAAAAATAAAAAACAATAGAATTACTGTGTATACTTGATTGTATTAAATAAATTACAATAATAGTAGGCTGTTTCCTAATAAATGTGAAACTGTTGGAGTGAGTTGGATGTATAAACAAGTCGATTCGGTCGTAACGTGTTGGATAGAGACGACCGGATTTTATAAGAATCGGTGTGTGGATTAGACAAGGATCGATTTATTACAAATATAAACAGAGAGAGAGAGATAGAAGGAAAGGTGCAGACTTCTCGGGTTACTTTTTAAAATTTATACCCGGCCTTCTTACAATTGGAATAAATGAATTTTATTTTATTTTTTCGAAAGCGACTCTATCCTTCTCTGTTTGTCTATTGAAATTCCCACGGCATTAGAAAGAGATCGACTAGATTTGTTGATCGGTTACTATAGCAACGATTAATTAACAGTAAAAAGAGATGGAGAATAACAACAACAATAAAAAAGATAGTGATAACATCATCATCCATAATTCATCTTTTAATTAATTGTCTGGTTTGTGTCTGTCAAATTGTCGTTGTTTTGTTTATCACCATCTCTCTCTGTCTTTCTATGGTAGGTTTTTTTTTGTGACCTATCCATCCATTTGAAGGGATTTTCGATGAATTTCTTTGAGGATTTCCGGTCACTCGCTCCATCCTCGTCTGTGCCTATTCCAATCGGAAACAGTCGACTCGCTCCAATACAACGCGATAGAGTGAGATAGAATCGTGTGCCCTTATACACTCATCGCCCTAAGGGCTTTAACAGCCCAGGCAAATATACTGCAGACACCCTCATATCTTACACCTATACAAATATATCTATATATAGAAATATATAGTTATAGAAAATCGTACGAAAATCGAATTTAAATCTAATCGAATAGATGGCTATGGAAAAATAAAACAATAACAATGGTGACTTGATATTAAAAATTTATTAGAATCGAAAGAGATGCAAGATTGTCGGTTAATATCGGAGCGAGAGAGATGGTGATAGATAAATAGTTTTTTTGTCGATCGTCCGCTTATATACCGGCGCTTATATACTTGTATATAAGGGTTATTGTGGGATAATTATGTCGGCCGGTACTAGGGGGCGTTTTGTTGTGTGTCTAGTAATTTTCGTGGCGTGCGGTTGGTAGTGTTGGAAATTTTGCAAAATTCTATCGATTTAGATGGGGGGTAGTTTTGTGTGTTTGGGGGTTGGTTGATTATAAAATTTGACCCAGATTCGGGGATCAACAGGTGGTATTAACAAAAAAAAAACAAAAACTACCCCTTGCAAATTATTTGTTTTTGTGTTCGATTACAAAAAAAAATAGATTTTAGGTATATAAAAAAGTATATAATTATATAGAGTTGTATATAAGCAAAGAACCCACCTTGTAAATACATAAATAATTACAGGACTCACTCAGACGGCTATATATAGAACAAAAACACATAATTGACTGAGTTTACATCGGATCCTGATAGTTTTTCCCCAAATAAATCGAGAATTTTCTAGATTTCTATCGAAATTGTTACGAATTTCTATAAAATTTCCCGAATTTGTTGTTTTGCGATAACAAAATCGTCTCGAATTAACGCCGACAACCGCCAAAATCGTCGACTAAAACCGTCCGAACGTACGATGTAAACGCAACAATCGCATATAAGCATGTAACCCCTAGCATTTTATCTCGTTAACGATGCCAATTTATTTTCCACAATCCGACTATCCACACGCATTTTAGAAAGAGATGGTTATATCGCAATTTGCGCAAATCGAAGAGAGATGAGCGATAAACAAGTAAAGCCATAGGATTGTTGATGTGTAGAAAAATTCGAGATAGTCGAGTGAATTTCATGACTCTATCCCATACGAATGCCAACATAACGTCAACAAATCTTCAATTATATTGGAAATATGTCTATGTGTGTGTGTGTGTGTGTGTGTGAGTATAAACGAGTCAAGTGAGCTGTGACATGATAAAATCCCTCTCTTATCTTGTTATAATACCGGAATTTCCATAGACGACTATGTTTTTTGTTTTGTATAAAGTAAAAAAAAATTTCGAATATAGTAGGCGGTGATTAGTTTTTTGTTCTGTTATTAATATACCCCGAATAATAATCAAATAGGCTTTGTTCTAATTGACAAATAATTGCATAATTCGGTGGAATAAATTGCATTCCTTTCGATTTTTCTATTTAAAAATATACAACGATTTCGATGTGTGCGTGTTTATATAAATTTTTATGTAAATTTCAAGGTGAATCTGGTGATTTTCGTGTTTCCATCAAATCGGTTGGTAGTATTGTTTGATTTCAAACAATTCAACCAATCTCGATAGCGGTCGACAATCACGTGACTACTGTTAGTTGTGTTGGTACTACTGATTTTTGGATTAACCAATTAGAATGTAGCAATTTTGGCGGTTGATTTGAGTCGGTAGGGTTTTTTTTTTGATTTAAAAGAAAACATTCGGAAAGACGTTGTCTTCACAATAGAGAGAATCTGCGGTTGTGGTGGGGTCTGTTTATTATTCTCGCCCTCGATGTTGTGGTTGTAGTTGCAATAAAATATTACCAGCATGCGGTGGATTCCATTTAACGGTTCGCAGATTTGTCCGGATGATCGTCATTTGTCTTTGTTCATTTGATTGAAGTTACAAGAGACGAACTATAACGATAAGTAATTGATTAGAGTTTGTTTTGTTATTAACACACGATTGTTAGAGTTTGGATCGTGCAACTTCGACTGGAGGCGTGGCTCAGTAGGCGATGCATGTGAGCGGCACGTCGAAATTTACCATGAGACGGACTATAATTGAAAACGAATTAATTATCCCGTCTTTTCTGATGAAATCGAGTCTACCAATCGACCAATGGAATATCTTCCTGTGGTTCTCAATCAACTACAGAAACATTGTCGGTACGCTCGGACATTTTCGGAATTCCTATAAAAACGTCCTATAAACACCTCTGAAATGTAAATTATTATGAGACGAATTATAGTTAAATCTCCTTGTCTTAAAATAAGAAAAAAAAAATAGGATCTAGAAGCTTGCCGGCCCTTTCTGTCAAATTCATGTATATTTCATATGTCTATGTGCGCTGTCTCTCTCGTTTTTCTTTATTCGTTATAGTTGCATCTCTTTCTTTGTGTATTTGAAAGGTAATTTTTATTCGTTACATTACAGTTTTCGATTTTGATTAATTATTACCCGCGATATTGAACGAATAAAATCGGCCCTACCAACTGTTGGAAATACAATGCACAACTCTATATTGTTTATATGGCCGACTTGATCGTATTTATTTTTTGACAAAATTCCAATAAAAATAATGATTTTGTTTATCAGAATTTGTTTAAATATAAATTATTGTCGGTCAATAGTGCAGTCATTTGTTTGATTCAACTGTTAAGATAATCGAAATCGTTTCGTATTAATTTTAAATATTTTATTGTAAAATAAAAGCAAATCCACAACAAGTGGATAATTTGGCTGCAAGCGGATAAAGTGACTTTACCACCGCGTGCAGTACAAGATTTGTTAAAAACAAAAAACAATAAAATAGGAAAATGCAACAAACTCAATTGTTTTGTTTTGTTTTTTGTTCGCTTATTTGTGCGTTTTTGATATTATAAGGTGGCTGTGAAACGAAAATTGTCTTCAATTTCCATAAAAACCCGCAATTTTTCAATTTTTATTACGTCCAATCACAGTAGCCTGCGATTAATTAATATATTTGTAGCGCCTCATGCGTCTTGTGAGTTTCTTTTATCTAAGATCATAGCAACCTGTGATTAATACTAAAATCTAATTTGACGATTTTTAATGCTATCATAGTAGGCTGTGATCCGTAGAACTAGCAGTCTTTAGGCGCGGTAGGATAGTAAATTTGTTCGGAGCGTGACGAAAATGCAAGACTCCGTGAGGGGAAACCCTTCCACCCTAACAGACAGTTGAGGGGGAAGAGTGGGGGCGTTGCCATAGCGTCATTTCTGCTCTCTTAATTTTACTCAATTCCCTTGTTTTTCTTAAATTTTAACACCCATTTGAATAAAAGTCCTCACAAAAAAAACATGTTTGTTAATTCCCGTCAGTCAGATCATAGTAAGCTGTTTTCGAAATTTGTTTAAAACAAAAACAACAACAGAATAGGAAAAT
This sequence comes from Epicauta chinensis, assembly GCA_021725515.1. Lineage (NCBI taxonomy): Eukaryota > Metazoa > Arthropoda > Insecta > Coleoptera > Meloidae > Epicauta > Epicauta chinensis. The sequence goes on along the minus strand of JAEDXX010000018.1, from coordinate 664,201 downwards.
TTTGCAAGATTATGTTATCCCAGAAGAAACTCAGTCGGCTTTGTTTTGCTTTTTTTTTGTTTGTTTGTGCGTTTTTAGTGTTGTAAGGTGGCTGTGAAACGAAAATTGCTTTTAATTTCCACAAAATCCCGCAATTTTTCAATTTTTATTACGTCCAATCACAGTAGCCTGTGATTAATGAATCTATTTGTAGCCTCTTGCGTTTTGTGGGTTTCGTTTATCTAAAATCATAGCAACCTGTGATTAATGCTAAAATCTAATTTGATGATTTTTATTGCTCTCATAGTAGGCTGTGATCCGTAGAACTATTGGAAGGCCTACTTATTGTTAAGTTTCCGAAATTTATTAAAAACAATAGAATAGGAAAATTTCAGGAGAAACCCAGTTGACATTGTTTAGTCCTTTGTTTGTGTGTTTTTAGTAGGTATTCTAAGGAGGCTGTGAGACGAAAATTGCCTTCAATTTGTACAATTTTACAATTCTTTTTATGTAGAATCACAGTAGCTTGTGATAAATAGCACTAATCGTAGCTCTACTGGTTTATTGTTAATTTATATAGTTTTCCTTAATTTTACTCAATTCCTTTGTTTTTTTTTCTAAATTTTAACACGCATTTGAATAAAATTCCTTCTATTCCTCGCACAAAAAACATTTTTGTTAATTCTCGCTATAGTCGGATCATAGTAGGCTAAGATAAGTAGCAATATTTGTAGCTCTAATTTGTATCCAAAAACTAAATCAACATAGCCGTGATAATTTGACATTTTTTTAATCTAACAGGATACGGTTTTCATAGTTAACTATGTGTATGTGTGTCGCTGCATTTGTTTTTTGTTTCTATCAATAATCAAGATAGCTCTGACAATATACTATTCTCTAATTAATAACTGCAGTAGGCTATGATAATTAGTCAAAATTATGATTAAAACCATAAACATAAGAAAAATTAGATTTTTCCACCGCTAACTTTGATTGTTTTGATAAAAAACGGCTATTTGTAGCCTTTCGATGAAGGGGGAAAAATACCAACATAACTGCAATTTCCAACAAATTCCAATCATTTGTTTGATTTTTTTTAATTGCCTAATAAATTATTACATTAATCATTCATCCAGTTGGCTGTTGGTTGCTATTGGATTTTCCCAAAACAACTAGCAATTGTTTTTGTTTATTTGCTGTCGGTTGCTATGGATTTCCCTAAACAAAACTAGCATCTGTTTTTGTTTATTTAAAATTGTCAAAAACAACACTTTCCTTCACTAGTGTATAAAGTGGTATCTACTTTACCTCCGAGTCGATAAAGTAGGATTTTAACTTTAGAGAAACTTATTTATTAACGTAATATTGTTTCCTTTTTTTTAATACCAGGATACATTGGAAAGCTGAGGACTGTTTTTAGCTCCTGATTGGAGCAGTTCTTTACTCGACTACAAAAAGTACAAACTATAAGGCAATGCGCGGCCAAATGCAGTCAAATAAAATAGGCAAGTATATTCATCTCGGCGGGCGTGATTACGCCCAAAGTATCTGAATATTTTGCTTTTAAGCGGATGCTTATCAAAAATAGTCCAAAATTTGGACAGCGCCGTATTGTTTTTGATTACGAAAAAATTCGATTCGGCTCCAGAAGTCTAGAATCTACCTGACTTTGGGCTTCTGTCACTGCGATTTTCATTTGTTTTAGTCTTCACCATTGCATTCGCCCTTCAATTGTTTATTGTCCCTTCGACTACCATGTCAGTTGTGGCCTCATTACGTACTCTTTACTTAGTCAATTGGCTCTACAATTCTAGCCGACTTAAACTAATCAAAAATAGTGACTTTGCTCGAATTTGCCACCACAGAATCGGCTGCACTCATTTGTTTTGAATCTTGTTGATATTTTGCCACCGCGCGTAATGTTGAAATTTTTTGTTAAAACGGCGCCAAATATAACAAAAAGCCCCTCTATCAATGGACGTGTCTAAATCTACACAATCGCCATATTTCATCCACCCCCACCCCTCACCCCTGTGCTTCAAAACAATTTACACATAAACATAACACAAAAAAAAATCCAATTTCACTCCGACTTGGCGACATCTGTTGACTAAGAAATACGAAACCCTTCAAAACTACCCCCTACGGCGAGTACACAACCAGCCCTTCGTTTCAACCGAGACGATGCCGCCAAATACTAAGAAACATAATTTCGTACGGATCGTAACCTGAACCGTGAAATGGCGCTCAATTTTGAAAATTTCTACCTAAAAATCGGCATACCGGAACCGGAAGTCGGTTGTGGTATGCCGAATTTCGCTACAAAACAACCGATTCGACTGTATTTTATTATCGTAGATAGTAATTCGAAAATATCATAGACGGCTGTGTGTAAAAACAAACAACCGAAACAAAAACAAAACAAAAAAAAAACAAATGAATAAATGGCTAATTAAAATTTATGGAAATACCGACAAAATGACGCCACAGCCTACTACATGAATTCACAAACGTAATATTTTAGTGATAATGTTGGTCGTGTATACGGACGAAATTCCAGTTGACCAAATCAATTATTCAACATAATCACAATAATAATAATAATCACCATCAATCAAGTCGATGATTTAATCAGGTCCACAATTTCAATGTTATCATTGATAATAATTTAAATAATTATTAAAATCAAACTACCAAAAACAAAACAATAGCAATTCAAATTGTAAAAATCAAGTTGACTGGATGATTACAAACAATTGAATTCTACACATATTCCCGTATTGAATACCGTAACAATTGAATTTCTATATTTATTTGTTTCTTTTGTTTTTGTTTTTAATGATCTCATTAATAGAATTATATCGATAAACAATAATTGATATGGTCGACTATGTGAACAACTGACGATCGATACGATAAGAGTTTTTGTTTGGAACGCATGCGCCTATCAATTCTGACAGGGTCACAGCAGGCCATGCAATAACAACAACAACAAACAATCCTCACGCCGACTTTGATTTCGTTTCGTTATATTTTTGATTTTCGGAAAAATTCTAGAATTTACCGGAAAATTGCGGTAATCGCTAATTTTCTGTGGTATATAAATTGTGGATGGAGGCGCAACATTGGAAAATCAACGATTTCAGATTTTCCTGTACAATGTATGAGCGCCTGATTTCCCGGCTGATAATTTTTTCAATTTTCCATACAAGAATTGTCATAAATTTTACAAATTCCTATAAGAAAACAACGAAATTTGGATATGGCATCAAGGGCGGCTATGATTGTGTAGATATACACCGAAACAATTGCTATAACCCACACGTAATACGCATTGATTCGCAACTGTTTCAATAGGTGGTTGGGAAGGGCTGTTTTTGTTGTTATTGTATTAGGTCGGCCATTTTATTGTTTGTATACATTAATATGTGTGTGTGTGGGTATTATAAAAAACGTATTAAAAGTTATAGGTGGTAATAAATTCAATGTCAAGTAGGCGATGAAAATTCCACAATAAACAAGATAAAGCACGCTTTGGAAAACAAATGATTGTTCGAGCCCCGAATAACGGGTGATTATTGTAGTAGGCTATGATGATTGTGGACGTATTGCGTTGATTGTTTCACACCAACAATTGATATTGCGATAAATTCAAATCAACGCCTACTGTGATGATTGTGTGATATGGTGTGGTTTTCATTTTTTTTTCGCTGAAAATTTTGACAATTGTTTCATATAGCGTCGATTGTTCTAATTGCACCGAAGGTGATTTGATTGTTGTGCGAATTTCGTGGGAATTTTACAAAATGGAGGCGATAAAAATCGTGCAATATGTGGAGATTCGCGTTATTCGAGAAATCCCCGAAACAACACGATTTTGATTGTTGATAGAAACTAGGAAATTTTTCTGCAGTCGTCAAACTGTGGCTTTTTCGCGCAATTTTCGCTCATAACGACACTCAATGAAGCTGCGAAATAACGATTTATTGTAACGCAAATGGGATTATTATTATCGTTTAAAGCAGTGTTTCTCAAACAATAAGTAAATTGGGATATAATAGTAGAATCCAAGTTGGCGCGCGTAACTCCTGCTATAACGACCTTCTGCTGTTTTATTGCGATTAAATTAGTTGTAAAATGGTCGATTGTTCGGATATAACGTTATTTAATTATTGTTGCTGTCGACCAATCAAATGTCTGCCAATTGGCGGGAAATTTCCGATATAACGAATCACTTCGGCATGGTTCGGATATAACGTTAGCCAACTTGATTAATATGCTATAAATTTATAAAATTTCCAATAATGTCACTCGACCTGTCTCTAGCACAGTAATTTATCCGTAAATTCGGTTATTACGACACAATTACTACAATAGATTCTTGTTGAATTTCTGTTATAACGATTGAGTTTAAATTCTAAATAAATAGTAAAAATCGTTGTTCGTAATAAGCGATTTGTTGAGGGGGGGAATAGTTGAAAATCAATTACGAACTTGTAAAATGAGAACCGTCCAAATTCGACCGTTGTTCGGATATAACGATGAATATGTAAAATCAGTAAAATTTAAGCCAACTTGACTGTAAATAGAAAAAGATACAATGAGAAAAAAAACCGGCTAGATCGACTAATTACTGTACGAAAACGAATATCCGGATATAACGAACATAAGTGCAGAATTTGACATTACGCCGTATTTATACGAAATTCTCAACCCTATTTCTGTTATAACGAATTGACTTTAAAATCAGATTTTGTCCACTATTTGTTCGTTATAAACGTACCTACACAAGATATAATACAGTAAAACAAAAAAATCTCGGCCGATTTGATATTACTTGGTAAATAAGTTCTAGAATAGACTTTTTTTGTGTTTTTATGACAGAATATTATTGGATTCGGCATTGTTCGGATATAACGTAATTTCTGTAGATTCTCGATATAACGAGTTAATCTTAGATTGGCTGCATAATTGATTCTGATTGGCCGGTTTATCTCTACAAGCCGTAATAAACGAACTAATTATCCAACTATTGGTTCAAGCTAAAGTAAGTGCGCTTATTACGACATAAGATTGTTTTCGTAATAAACGGACTTTAGCCGATTTCAGGCGATATTATAGGCGCCATGATTTCTATAACCTGCCAAAATTAGCATAGTTCGGATATAACGTTAAATATTTAAAATCGCAATAATTGATTTGGAAAACGAGATTTTTCAACTTCTATCGATTAAAATCTGTCAAAAAAAAACGAAAATCCGTGTTATTGCACTGTTCGGATATAACGAGGAGTGTTTTTAATTCACCCGATTACAGCCGATTTGACTCGACTGCATTTATCTACCTACAAAATGGACGTTTTTGTGGTGAGTCGGATATAACGTCCATCGTTATAAACGATTTTTATAATGCAGAAAATTCTATTCAAGTCGGCATCATTTGTTCAATTATTTAACAACTACACGGATCAATCATCGAAGTACGTTCGTGGCATCCAAAGCCTACTGTGTTTCTGTTTTTTGTTTTGATTATCTTTTGTTTGTTATGTGCTCTTATCACTAATACTCGCATGTCTCTGTCACTGTTGTTCCAATTGAATTATTATCTACTTTCTCTCTCTCTCTCTCTCTCTTGTTGATTGTTTTAAATAACGACACATCCTTCCGTTTCGATTTAAAATTCAAATCACGTCAACTATGCCCGTTTCACTTGTTCTCAACGCAACGATATACTCGTAAATTGTTGTTATTTCAATAAATCTATCTATCTCTGTCTATTGTTGTTATCCGGAATTCCGTCGAATGAGTTCCCCGTTTGTATGTGTGTGTGTGTGTGTTTTGTTTGTTCGTAGGGTATCAACGGTTGATGAGAGATATCGATCGGTGGCGGCCGCCGCCGCCGCTGCCACCACCCCCCCTTCAATAAATTGTAGAAGGCGGCATTTCACCACCCGAGAATTTCTAGCATTTTCCGAAACGTAAATACGGATTAAAGTTGGTGTTGATATGAAATCGGGGAGATGTCGAATGTAGCGTGCGAGGGCGTTGATTGGCGGCGTACAGGGGCGGTTGCGTTACAACCGCCAATTTTCCTGTAACAACAAAACAACAAAAATTAAAATACATCAACTTTCACACGCCGTCTATTGCGTTAACTTTCTCTTTTCGAGTAGAAATCAATTTACTATTACACAAAAAAGAAACAAAAATTAATCGCTAAAAACACCAACAACAACAACAACAACACGAGTTGTTTTAGCAACCTGTGTTGTTAGAGAGAATTGATCAAAGATATATTTGAATTCGTAGAAGGCCATGAATTGTGGAATTTGTAGCCATCTCTCTCTCTCTGTCCCGCAAATTGTACAGGTAAATACAGGTAGCGAATTCTAAAGTAGACATATTTATTGTTGTTTTCACTATTATTATTATTATTATTATTATCAATGCCTACGCGTTTATTACTGTTTCTTTTTTGTCTTCTAATTGGAATATTGTAATCAAGTGTGTCTGTGTTATTTCCCTTGTTTTCATGGCCGTCTCGGACCGGTTGCGCGTAGTATCAAAGCCTACTATGAATAACTTGTTAAAATACTACACAAATTGTGTCGTGATCAGGTTCGTGATCACTAAAGGCGCCCACCACATTCCTCTTTTGCGCCGTTAATGTTCACGAGCAATCGACGAGCATTAACGCGCACAATTTGTTGCGATTCTCTAGTCTAAACGAACACACTAAAAGAACACGAATTCGTGCCGAACCGTGCAGAGATGCGGCGAGTCTCGCGCTCGTTCTAGCCGAAAATTCTCCAATTTTCTCGATAATTTAATCAAAGATTCGTGTGGCGATTCGTCAGTCGAAACGAACATTAACGAGCATTTTTTGGAACATGAGTTTGTGCTGAACCGCGTGGAGATACGGCGAGTTCAGCACAAGCGAGTTTTCAGGAAGAAGCGATCCGCAACAAAATTCAAATTTCAGCGAGTACTACGTTTATACGCGAGACAATCTGAAAAATTTTCGCGAGTGTTTTCAGTAGACGTATTCCATGAAAAGCAGCTGAAAACACCCGAATTTTGCGCAGAGAAAGTGTAAATTATAGAGCGAAGCGGTTTTTCTGGTTAAAAATCGCACTAATTACTGAAAACTGTGCGTTTTTCGTGATTAGTGCAGAATTCAACATCTGCACGAAATGCCGTCACTGTATATTTGTTTTTGTTTTGTTTGTTAAACAATTGACATCGGGCAAAAATGTTTAAGAATGTGCCTCGATTGATATCCGCGCCGATCAAAAATCATCACCATTATTATTATTATGCGCCATTTCACTAACATCACCTCACAACTAATCGGAAAATGCCAGATTTTCGTTGGAAAATGCAGAAAATGTGACTTTCTAGAGAGTTCGCTCGAAACTAATTAGTTGTCGGACAAACTCGATTGTGTTTTATTGATCACATCGGGGCGCATCACGCCCAAATTTGTGTACTTATTTATCGCAACGGTTTAGATCGCTAAAATGTCCACATTTTGAGTGATTTTGAGTGATATTCGAGCAAAGAAGCTTCTCTTTTAATAGACAAAATGTTGAGTAATTATTGGCGGTGATGCAACCATAATTGTTTTTATTCATCACAGGTTGATGTGAGTCACGCTCAAAATATTTGTACCACTTGACTAAAAAACGCCCCAATTTGGAGTATTGCTGGGCACTTTACTTAGCAGTCTTGATTTTTGAAGTGAAACTTCTTTAGACGCGGTAGGGTAGTAAATTTGTTCGGAGCGTGACGCAAATGCATGACCCCGTGAGGGGAAACCCTTCCCCACTAACAGACAGTTGAGGGGGAAGAGTGGGGGCGTTGCCATAGCGTCACTTCTACTCTCTTAATTTTATTCAATTCCCTTGTTTTTCTTAAATTTTAACATCAATTTGAATAAAAGTCCTCACAAAAAAAACATGTTTGTTAATTCCCGTCAGTCAGATCATAGTAAGCTGTTTTCGAAATTTGTTTAAAAAAAAACAACAACAGAATAGGAAAATTTTGCAAGATTATGTTGTTTCAGGAGAAACTCAGTCGGCTTTGTTTTACTTTTTTTTGTTTGTTTGTGCGGTTTTAGTGTTGCAATAAGGTGGCTGTGAAACGAAAATTGCTTTTAATTTCCACAAAATCCCGCAATTTTTCAATTTTTATTACATCCAATCACAGTAGCCTGTGATTAGTGACGCTATTTGTCGCCTTTTGCGTCTTATGAGTTTCGTTTATCTAAAATCATAGCAACCTGTGATTAATGCTAAAATCTAATTTGATGATTTTTATTGCTCTCATAGTAGGCTGTGATCCGTAGAACTATTGGAAGGCCTACTTATTGTTAAGTTTCCGAAATTTATTAAAAACAATATTATCAGAAAATTTCTGGAGAAACTCAGTTGACATTGTTTAGTCCTTTGTTTGTGGTGTTTTTAGAAGGTATTCTAAGGAGGCTGTGAGACTAAAATCGCCTTCAGTTTGTACAATTTTACAATTATTTTATGTAGAATCACAGTAGCTTGTGATAAATAGCACTAATCGTAGCTCTATTGGTTTATTGTTAATTTTTATAGTTTACTTTAATTTTACTCAATTCCTTTGTTTTTTCTAAATTTTAACACGCATTTGAATAAAATTCCTTCTATTCCTCGCACAAAATAGTATATTAAAGAACAAGTGTTAGAACTCGCCTATTATTGCACGAGTCCAAGTTTAGAAAACGATCGGCGGAGCCGCGAGTTTTCTAAAGGACGAGTGCAATATACGACTTCTGACACGAGTTTTTTATACTATTTTTTCTATTTTGTGCCCTTTTTTACAAAAAAATTGCGAGATTTGATATTTAGGGAAATTGGTGGGAGTTGGTGTTACTAAAAAAAAACAATTGAACATTCAGCTAGGAAACTTCAATTGTTTTATTTTTCACTCTTAGTCAATTGTTTTTTTCGCCAAATTACTTATTTAACAATGAGTGAAGAATTTTCATGTAGTCCACCTGAAATAAGGGAAATTGCTGAAAATGCAGGAAGCAATTTACTACCCGATAAATCCAAAGATCAGTACGAAAAACGGTATATTAAGTATCTTGTTTTTATGATTTTTGACAGTTGTCAAAATCAATGAAAATGTTACCAACCTAGTGGGAAAAAAAATTCCTACATTTTACTTTTCAGCACTAGTATCGAAATGAGCACATTTCGATACAGTAGCGTGTTTAATAATAGCGCTATTATTGACGCAAAATAGAAAAAATCTATTAACCCACTTTCTTCCATTTTAAAAATATAAAAATCGAGAAGCAGCAGATAAAGATTGATTTATGCAAATACAAAAGAAAAAAGAGCCTAAATTAAAGATCACAAGATGGCCATGAATTCCTGTGCGTGTCCGTTATTTAGAGAGTTTCACAGTTTCGAAGACTGTCATAGGTACAAAAGTATCCATTATTTTTGATAATATTACTAGAGCACTTAAAGTACACGTTACCGTGTAGAATAAAGCCGGCTCTCGATAAAACGAATATCTGGATTAACAAGACAATAATAGCAAAGCTACGTTTTGCTATTAGTGGACGCGGCAAATACTGGTCGTGTAATAAGCTCAAAATTTCAAATATTTATCCGCCATTTTATACGGAAATAACAAACTAAAACATTTGAAAGTGTGTGGAACGCCGCGCGTTAGAAATGAAACTTCTTAGGTTAGAGATGAAGTTCATTTTTTCTATTGGTTTATTTTCTTTCTGTTGTTGCCTGACGACTCAACTTTTTGCTGCAGTTGTCTTTTTCTGCATTTCACTTATCTCAAATTATTCATTTACAATTTAACGCCATTAATTAATTTATAAATACAAAAATCATAAATCGCGGTAGGCCAGGAAATTTTAGTTTCGTTTCAGATGGCGCTGTACATCGATCAATGATACCAACTTTAGACAGTGGTGTATATTTTACACAGTTGGCAGAGCTGATAGGGAGATGCAGACACGATTAATTTTACGCACTAGAGCTTAAAAGCGTTTTTGTTAACGCTCGCATGTGCCAATAAAAATCCGACTTTTAAATCAAGTTAGCAATAATAAAAGTATATACCAGGGGTGGGCACATACTAGGACAATGAGAGCCGCAGTTCGGTTTTTCGTATGTCATAAAGAGCCACATAATAGTAACATAGTAATATGGTTATATATCTTATAACGGATTTAAATTTTCAATGAGAGCCGCACTTAGCCCAACAAAGAGCCGCATTTGCCCACCGTTGGTATATAGTATTTTAAAGGTTTTGTTAGAAAAAAAAACTTCTATTACTTTTAAGTAAATTCATAATTCTATTTTATCGACTTAAAAGTGAAGGAAAGTGTGGTTTTTGACAATTTTAAATAAACAAAAACAGATGCTAGTTGTTTAGGGAAATCCATAGCAACCGACAGCAAATAAACAAAAACAATTGCTAGTTTTTTTGGGAAAATCCAATAGCAACCAGCAGCCAACTGGATGAATGATTAATGTAATTATTAGGCAATTTGAAAAAAAATCAAACAATTTGTTGGAAATTGCAGTTATGTTGGTATTTTTTTCTCCACATCTAAATGCTACAAATAATCGTTTTTATCAAAACAATCAAAGTTAGCGGTGGAAAAATCTAATTTTTCTTATGTTTATGGTTTTAATCATAATTTTGACTAATTATCATAGCCTACTGTGGTTATTATTGATAGAATAGTATATTGTCAGAGCTATTTTGATTATTGATAAAAACAAAAAAACAAATGCAGCGACACAAATACACATAGTTAACTATGAAAACCGTATCCTGTTAGATTAAAAAAATGTCAAATTAACACGGCTATGTTGATTTAGTTTTTGGATACAAATTAGAGCTACAAATATTGCTACTTATCTTAGTCTACTATGATCCGACTCTAGCGAGAATTAACAAAAATGATTTTTCTATTTTGCGTCAATAATAGCGCTATTATTAAACTCGCTACTGTATCGAAATGTGCTCATTTCGATACTAGTGCTGAAAAGTAAAATGTAGGAATTTTTTTTCCACTAGGTTGGTAACATTTTCATTGATTTTGACAACTGTCAAAAATCATAAAAATAAGATACTTAATATACCGTTTTTCGTACTGATCTTTGGATTTATCGGGTAGTAAATTGCTTCCTGCATTTTCAGCAATTTCCCTTATTTCAGGTGGAGTACGTGAAAATTCTTCACTCATTGTTAAATAAGCAATTTGGCGAAAAAAAAAGAATTGACGAAGAGTGAAAAATAAAACAACTGAAGCTTCCTAGTTGAATGTTCAATTGTTTTTTTTAGTAACACCAACTCTCACCAATGTAGAATGGGGTACTATTAAAAATAGTATCGTGTTGTTGAGTGAAACTGGGGCAAAATGGGATTGTCCGTATGAACAAAATTTGTCGAACAAACGCCAAACGTCTTTTCTTGTTGTTTTTTTGTTTTGTTTTTACATCAACGTCGCGGCGCAAAAGATCGAAAGATCGAGTCGCAATTTACTGAATTAGCGCGAAAATTCTTCACTTTTCGCACTAGTATTGAAAATGATTCTTTTCATTCGGATTTTGAATATAAGTACCTACATAGAGCAATTATAGTGCCGTGTAGCAAATATTGTTAAGCGAAACTGGGACAGAATGGGATACACTATACGTCTGCACTATCTATTTATTCCACTGATGCAAAAATTCTCCACTTTTCGCACAACTATCGAAAATAATTCTGTCATCAGTAGTGCTTTGAAATCGATGCTTGCAACAGATTAACTTAATTGTATACAAAACGATTGTGATTAAGCGAATCTGGGGCAGAATGGGGTAATTCTAATGAACTAGAAATTGCCACTATAGTAAAGGTAATTAAAAAATGTTGAGACGTCTTTTCTTTATTATTTTTGTTTGTAAATCAAAATCGTTGCAGTATTTTCTCCACTTTTTGTACTATTATCGGAGATAATTGTTAATATTGTGTTATTGAGCGAAACCGGGGCAGGATGGGGTTGATGTGATACATTAACAATACTACTGGTGCAAAAATTTCACACTTTTTTGTATTAAAAATAATTGTTTCGATATAAACGGGGGGAAAGGGGCAGAATGGGGTAATCCATAAGCTTGATAAATATTAGCAAAAATTGCCTGAAACTATCATAATCGTTTGTTTCGTACCAAATCGTAACAAGTACTAACAATGTTATACTGCAATACCCCATTCCGCCCCGTTAATCTCGTTATTTTGCCCGATTTTCAATCGAAAATACACCAAAAACACATGGTTTTTCAAAATCTAAACAATTCGACATCTATTTTCAGCCTGTAAAAATATTTGGCAAGGATCCATGCCAATTTGAACGTTTCTCTGCCGCATCAATTGTTGATAATAAAACAAAAAATAACATTTTATTACAGCATAAATCGAATTATTTAAGGCAAAGTGGTAATGTAACGCTCAACCCTTATCAGTTGCCACCCCTTTACTATAATCGCTTAAAATTAATATTTCAACAAATTTATAAACACACTAATTGAGAATTAATTACTCAATTATCCAAGATACCATTGGAACAGACAGAGATAGATGCGTTGTTGTTTCGATCATGACAACCAATACACATGGGTGCGACAGAGATAGACCGACAAAATGGTTTGTGAGAGGGGTCGTAAATTCTAAAATGTGTGATGTGTTTGTTGTCGTTGTTGTTGTTGAGAAACGAAGAAAGATGTCGGCTGTTTACGCCGCCGACTATGCATTTTCTCTCGCTTCCAGATGTGTCGATCTTCGATTGTTCCATGTTGCCATAGCAACGCCACCAAATCTGGATTAATACCTACAAGCGCTAGCTAGATATAGTAGGATCGTTACAGTTTCCCCCAGACCTTTATCCTTTTATTTATTATCATTATTATTATTATTATTACTACTACGGGAATATCTGGACCGTAATAATTCAGATAATTCATCAAAAACGGAAATTCATAGCCTTCTAATAATATTACCATTTTTTTGCTCTTTACTTGATGCCCTACATAACATAATAATCTTTTATGTCGTTATTGCCGCATTTTATTCGATAATACCTACTTCATTTTTGATTTACACGCAGTTTTCTATACGGATTCAATTTGCACGATTTATTGTTGAATGTAACTTGATGCCCTACATAATTGTTTTATTTAATAATAATAATCAATTAGTTTAAGTGTAATTATTCTACGTTTTTATATACGTAAAGTTGTCATGATTTACTCGATAATTTTGCAGTTTTTTTGTATAGGTCTCGGTCTACACGCTGTATTTTACACGGTTTTAGTTTACACGATTCGCTGTTGAATGTGGAAATCGAGCTGTACATAAAAATAACGTCTGTTTCAACACGACATCTTTGAAATAATTGTACGATTTTTAGTGAGGCATGTGTTTTTAAGCACTAGTGCGTAAAAGTAGTGATGTCTGCTTATCAAGCTGCTTGGTTCTGTCGGAATTAACAAATGTTTCGATTGTATTCTCGATTTTCTGACGTTAAATAGCACAGTTGGTTTGTTGTTGTCAAATTGATCGTCAATTGTTTCGTTGCAATAATTCAATCCAGAAGGCGCCATATTTATCGAAATTATTTAATAATAAATAAAATTGGATTATGCTGGGGAATTTTACACAATTACGCTCTTGATTTTTCGTAATTTTAATCATACTATCTTTAGCTTTGAACCGTTATTTTTTCGTTTCGGTTCGGTTCCGGTTTTCGTTTCGGCAAAAAATAAAGTCAATCAAGTTGTTTGGCATTTCAATCTAATTGTCATTTGTTTATCATAACCTCTAACAATGTAAACGTAATTATTGAAACTTGAATCAAGTCGCTTGGTGGTTGTCATCCGTCAAAATTTTTCCAATCTGGTCAATAATTTACAGGGAAAATACAGGGATTTTCCCTGTAAATTGCGATTTATTTACATGGAAAATTCCAACAACAAAAAGATCAAATTACATTTGTCTTTGCGGAAAAACAATAGGAAAAGCCACTTAGAGACGGCAACGACAGTCTTTTGTTTCTGTCTAATTGATCGTCATTTGTTTGTCGGTTTATCGTAGGTATCGTTTTATTAGCGAATTTTTTTTGTAATTTTCACTTTTCCAGATTTTTCAATGACAAAAGAATACAAACAAAATCGAATCGAGATATGGGACGCAAACTTTCAAAGGCTCCTAGATTTGAGCGTATTTAAACTTTAGTGCCCTATTTAAGCGGCTTAGGGGGCGCGCATTTTGAAAAATCATCCCTTAGTGGCCTTGTACGTTATATAAACAACCACAATGCAAAATTCTACGATTCTAGCTCCACCGATTTAGGCTGGTGCGCTGTCCAATAGTCAGCGTAAATAGGTAACAGTTGAAATATTGACAAGATGATAAACAATTGAACAACGACATTCATTTGTTATTCGTATAAATTAACACTGATGTGTTCTTTTGTTTTCGAGTTATTTCCAGTTTTTGGCGATTTCGCAGATATTTTAAGCTTTCAATTTTTTGTGGGAGTTTTTTTTTTGAAAATTTCGATTTCGCAGCTAACAATTATATTTTTTAAAGAAACTTTAGAGTGCCGTGGAACAAATGCTATGCTATCTAATAGTGTAAAATAAGAAAACAAAAGAATACATAAAAATAGCAACCAAGTGCGTTGACAAGCTAGAAAAAACAATTGTTCCATGGCACTCTACTAAAGTGATTCAAATAGAATTTTTGGAAATTTTCACCTTCGAAATCGAAATTTTTGAAATAATTCGAACACTACACTGAAAAAAGTGAAAGCCTACGGGATATATAAATGGGCCATCCTGTATTCTATCCATTCAAATTAGTCTCTTGCCGAATTGAAAACATTTAAAACTAATCGACGTAGACACGCACACTTTGCATTTTACTATAAATAAAATAAACAAAAACAATCGCTAATTGTTGAGCAACAAACCCGCATAGATACTTATATGCGAATTACTGTTATTAGCAAACGCGGCCCGGCCCGGGGCCACAGTAAAGCAACCAGCTACTTGGACCGGCATAATTGTCGGACTGAAACAATCTGTAGGACAATGTTAAATTTCTCAGTAGATAAAGTGACTTTACCACCGTTGGCTGTGATTTTTGTTTGAAGTTTGCGAAATTTATTAAAAACGAAAAACAATAGAATTGGGAAAGTTTCTTTAATCTGTTGTTTGAATGTGTTTTGATTTTGTTCAAGTTGGCTATGAGAAACCCACAATTTTACAATTTTCATTTTATACAATCATAGTAGCCTGTGCAAAGTTGCAGTCATCGATTTAGCGACATGATTTTCTAGGATCATAGCAACTTGTGATTTTTTTATCGGTATCATAGTAGGCTGAAATTTGTTTAAAACAAAAAACACTAAAATAGGAAAATTTTGCAAGATTATGTTGTTTCAGAAAAAACTCAGTCGGCTTTGTTTTGTTTTTTGTTTGTTTGTTTGTGCGTTTTTAGTGTTGCAGGGAGGCTGTGAAACTAAAATTGCCTTCAATTTCCACAGGATCCCGCAATTTTTCAATTTTTATTACGTCCAATCACAGTAGCCTGTGATTAATGAATCTATTTGTAGCGCCTCATGCGTCTTGTGAGTTTCGTTTATCTAAAATCATAGCAACCTGTGATTAATGCTAAAATCTAATTTGATGATTTTTATTGCTATCATAGTAGGCTGTGATCAGTAGGAATATTGGTAGGCCTAGTTGTTGTTAAGTTTCGGAAATTTATTAAAAACAATAGAATCGGAAAATTTCAGGAGAAACTCAGTTGACATTGTTTAGTCCTTTGTTTGTGTGTTTTTAGTAGGTATTCTAAGGAGGCTGTGAGACGAAAATTGCCTTCAATTTCTACAATTTTACAATTCTTTTTATGTAGAATCACAGTAGCTTGTGATAAATAGCACTAATCGTAGCTCTACTGGTTTATTGTTAATTTGTATAGTTTTCCTTAATTTTACTCAATTCCTTTGTTTTTTTTCTAAATTTTAACACGCATTTGAATAAAATTTCTTCTATTCCTCGCACAAAAAACATTTTTGTTAATTCTCGCTAGAGTCGGATCATAGTAGGCTAAGATCAGTGGCAATATTTGTAGCTCTAATTTGTATCCAAAAACTAAATCAACATAGCCGTGATAATTTGACATTTTTTTAATCTAACAGGATACGGTTTTCATAGTTAACTATGTGTATTTGTGTCGCTGCATTTGTTTTTTGTTTCTATCAATAATCAAGATAGCTCTGACAATAAACTATTCTCTCAATAATAACCACAGTTGGCTATGATAATTAGTCAAAATTATGATTAAAACCATAAACATAAGAAAAATTAGATTTTTTCACCGCTAACTTTGATTGTTTTGATAGAAACGGCTATTTGTAGCCTTTCGATGTAGGGGGAAAAATACCAACATAACTGCAATTGTAACAAATTCCAATCATTTGTTTGATTTTTTTGTTTTAATTTGTCTAATAAATTATTACATTAATCATTCATCCAGTTGGCTGTTGGTTGCTATTGGATTTTCCCAAAACAACTAGCAATTGTTTTTGTTTATTTGCTGTCGGTTGCTATGGATTTCCCTAAACAACTAGCATCTGTTTTTGTTTATTTAAAATTGTCAAAAACCACACTTTCCTTCACTGACGCATAAAGTGCTACTTTACCATCGACTTTTAAGTCGATAAAATAGAATAAAGAGTTTACTTAAAAGTAATAGAAGTTTTTTTTTCTAACAAACAACCTTCAAAGTAGTATATACTTTTATTACTGTTAACTTGATTTAAAAGTCGGATTTTTATTGGCACATGCATGCGTTAACAAAAACGCTTTTAAGCTCTAGTGCGTAAAAGTAATTGTGCTTGCATCTCTCTGTAAATTCTGCCAACTGTGTAAAATAAACACTAGGGCCTAAAGTCGGTATCATTGATCGGTGTACGACGCGCTCTGGAACGAAACTAAAATTTCCTGGCCTACCGCGATTTATGATTTTTGTATTTATAAATTAATTAATGGCATTAAATTATATATGAATATTTGTATTGGGATAAATGAAATACAGAAAAAGACAACTGATGTTAGAAAAAAAGGGTGTTTAAAACATGTATGTATTGAGGGGAAATTGGGACGGAATGGGGTAAAAGTAATAATCTATCTATACATATATAAGCAAAATCTGTTTCTTTGAGGCTCGATCACGTAAAAACTACTGATCGTATCGACATGGGACTTTGACCATTCGATGTATAATTTTTCGTAGATGGTTATAGGCTATTTAGATGTTCGATTCCATTCTTTCTTTGTCATTTTTTTTTCGATTTAGTTTTGCGTATATGTTGTACAGCCATTAAAAACAAAAGACACTCATTTTGTTGATTTTAATCGATGGTCGTTTGTTTGAAAATAAAAATAAAATCTAACTGTCATTTAATGGACTGCCTTTTGTTTTAAAACAAAAACGAAGTCTAATGACATGTGATAAGTATAATGAAATGTGATAAACCAGCGAAGCGGGCGGATATTCGCTAGTACCTAATCTATAGACACATCATTCTTTTCATTTATTTATTCATAGATAAATCGTGGAAGAAAACTAGAAAATCATAAAAACAATAATGTTTCTCCATTTCAGTTAAAAAACCTATAAATAAAGTTGCATTGTACCTAATTTGATGCCCTACATGTTGTATTTTTGCTACAATACACAACTAGAAATTAAGGGAAATGTAGGTAAAGAGAAAATAATGATTACTAAATTAATTTGTTGTTAGTTGGTAATTGAAACAGTAAGCACGTAATTATTGCTTGATGCCCTACATAATTAGTACCCGATTTGTGTACCTATAGGTATACCTAATAAGCAATTTTGTTTATAGGTACTGACTTGCTAATTTCTTTGTTATCATCTTTTACACGATTATAAAACCGATTTACACTGTGTATTCGATTTACACGTCTCTATTTAACACATTTCGGAATTCTACCACTGCAAGCCAAATTAGACGAGATAACCGAGTAGTTGGCAGTCAACGTGTTAATCAATATGTTTACTAAAATTAAGTAACATTTAAGTGAAAATTTAAACCACACTTAACTTGATCGCTAAGCAGACTTAACTTGATTCATTTAATGACGCTTAGAAAACAATCCCATCATGCATCAAGATGGGGCTGTAATCTTTCGCTATACCTATCCCCCTCGCTTCACAATCTACAGTTTGCCATTACAAGGTTAAGTGATGTAGGGCATCAAGCACAACATGACAACGATGAACAAAATAAATCGTCGCCTTAGCAACAACAAATCTGAATAATGTAGATACTATTTTATTGAAACTTTGAACTTTGAACGTTATTGAAGTGTGTGTGTGTGTGTGTGTTCTGTTTAAATGTACTTTCGAAAAAATTTGCCATCCTATCACTCTCTCTAGTCTCGTTCATGTCTTTATTGCAAGCTTGATTACCTTGATAGTCACGCGCGCTCTCTCACACACACACACAAACACACGCATTGAATTATCTCCAAATTAAACAATTCAATATCCACGGATTCTATTCAAATGTTTGATAAATTAACACAAAGAAAAAGCATCTCTTTTTGCCCCCCTGTAGCGTTGCAATCAAATTCGTTGTCTGATTGGTCGAATCAAGGTCACGCTAGAAACGATTAGCGAGATCACATCACTGTAGCGAAGTATTAAAATTACCAAAAAACACACACACATATCAAAGTATACTTGATAATTTACACAGAAACGTGTGACTGACTTAATGTGTGTGTGTGCGCGCCCGATTTCTTACTTGGTACGTACTGGTACTACTTAAACGGTAATAAATAAGTCACTCACTTAATAAAAATGGAGACGCAAAGTCAAACGGTGCATTATTATTATTATTATTCTAAATCAGGTAAATTCAAAGTGGAATAAACAACTTATAACGAATAGTTATACCGGTTTATCTTGTTTGTCATTATTTTAATAATTGTAGGGCATCAAGTCTGTTTATTACGAATTATTAGAATTGCCGCTTGATGCCCTGCATAATATAGTAAACTGTAGCTCCAATGTTATCGCTTGATGCCCTACAATAACTCTTCATTTATTGTTGAATAACCGACATAAAAAAGTGTGTTTTTGTTTGTCTGAAATTGTACGAATTAACCCCAAAAAAATCTAAACAATTTTTGATTGGTTGAAAAGATGTTCGTTTACAGAATCGGCAAACAATGGCGAGCATTAAACGAACGCACTTGCGTGTTTGTCCACTGTTTGCTGGGCATCAAATCCATTTTAATTCGATCGAAAGGCGATTTTGTAGCTCTCCCAAGAAGGCGGAATTGTCGATTTTTCTGTTGGCGAGCAGAGTGACAAACGAACATTTGCTCGCGATCGCCAATTGTCTCGATTCGTTGCAGAGCAAATATCTATTGTTTTCAACAAAGTAGGCGTTGATAATGTCTTTTGTTTTGTGTATACAATATTATCTAAATAATAACAATCAATTGTGATCATAGTCTACTTGATAATGCAACCGACAAAAAAAATTAAATAAACGATTGCGATAACAATTGAATAACAATAATTAAAATCAAGTTATCCATGTTTGTTGTAGTTATCAAAAAAAATATAAATCTCTCTCTCTCTCGCTCGCTCGCTTTGTTTATTGTCTTTGTTTTTTTTTTAAACAAATTTAACATTGTTCGATTCTGTTCTTTTTCTCTCCGCCTACGTTGATCCATTCAACCCGAAGCGATCCGTCTCTTCTATCCCACACATTCGCTCTCTGTCTATCCAACACGTACACAAATTCCCCATCTCTCTCGCTATCTATCCATCTATCTATCCGTCTATTTTTTCGTTTATTTGTGTACGTATGTGTGTATGTGTGTGTGTATAATCAACATCGTAGTTGGCATTGTGTCGGGTTGAACGAACAAAAACTCTGTGTCTCTCTCTCGCTCGCTCTCTGTACACAATTCTCGGCCTATTTCACTTTACACGGTTGTACTCCGTGAAAGGTCTCTGTGTGATACTCTCTCTACACACACACACACACACACACACAAACGGAGATCTAGTCCCCAGTCGACTTGATTTGAACCCAGACCGTCCATTACGAATTCTTTATGACCTTCCCCCCAACTAGAACCCTACACTCACACCAACATGTGTAATCAGCATATTAATTACCCACCAAAAAAAACAAAAAAAAACAAAGAGAGAGATAGTTGCAAATTATCAAACAATAGCAACAATAAAGCTGGAACTAGTGAAAGCCATTCCAGCAATTAAACAATAACAAAATAGAAAAGGATAGATTGAATGGATTAGTTCCACTTTTACATGGAATTTATTGCAATTTCTTTGTAAATTTTCAAACAATTGTTGAAATCGACGAATCAACCATATGGTCAAAGTACCTATGCCATGGAAATTTGTTAGAAATAACAAAAGTGTGTGAGTTTTTCGGGAAAAAATTCAAGGCCATTTGTCTATTATCACAGCCACCTTGATGATTACAACAATTATCAAAGATAGCCATGACAGCGTGTTTTTTTGAACAATTGCATCATTATTCTAAGCCAACTTTGTTTTCTCTCTAATCATTTTATTATTATTAGAATTTATCGGACTCAAGTTGGCTATGCTAAGCAATTGTTTATCATTAACAAATACGATTATTGAGGCAATACAGTCACGCAATGATTGTAAATAATTTAAAATTATCCACCTTTAATTATCGGTCTAGCTAACAGTACAAGTAGGCTATGTTTATTTATTATTCAAACAAAATAAAAAAACATCAAGTTGCCGGACGATTTGTTCAATAATTGTCACTCGAATGCGAGAATTCCAAAGTAGGCTCTGATGTGAGAAAACAATTGAAAAATCTTGAAGAAAATTCGATTTGTATTTGTTTAAAGTCACCAATCAGAAATATGACACGCCTCTGTGATTTGGTGCAAAAAATGTTTTCGAAATTTTCCATAGCCAACTTGATTTATGAATTGTAATAATACGTAATGACGTCATTGCTTATATTTAGACACACACACACCAAAAAAAAAATGTGATAATTCATTCAAATAACAACCGACTATCGACAACACAGTCGACTATGATTCGGGGCAAAATTTCGAAAATTCCACAAAGTAGGCTCTGTATGGTCGGCCATGGTTGTTGTTAATTTATTATTGTTATTATTATTATTCTTGTGATTAGTCTAAGCGGTCCTGTTAATTTGGTGGTAATTCTAGTAAGTGGTGATTATTGCAACTATCTCCCCCACCACCCCGTAGAAACAAAACAATAATAATAATAGCCTACGCGATGTAAAAGACCTTAAAATGTAACAACAACAAAATGGAATGCATTTTCGTCAACCAGCCCTCTAGATCGTTCCGTATCGGCATTGATCGTCACCGTTCGGATGACGTCAATACGAATCCGTTGCGGTGATTGGTAGTGGGGCGTGTCTGGTGTCAGGCGGGTCGAAGTGGCAGTGGAAACAACCGAACAATCTACACAACCAACT
The DNA here is from genome assembly GCA_021725515.1 of Epicauta chinensis. Taxonomy (NCBI): domain Eukaryota; kingdom Metazoa; phylum Arthropoda; class Insecta; order Coleoptera; family Meloidae; genus Epicauta; species Epicauta chinensis. Next base: position 642,592 of record JAEDXX010000018.1, on the reverse strand, counting down.
TCAGTATATCGTAATTTCTGTACTGGTGAACATGTTGTGATTTTTCGGTAGAAATTTCCGGTATTAAAATTATAAAATTCGATAATTTTCATTGAATTTATAAAAATTCATTCGTTTATTTAACAAATGTGTTGATTGTTATGTACGAATTTTAATTGGAAATTATTGGAAAAAATTACGAAAAAACATGATTAAATTTGACAACATTTCAACATGCAATATAACCAGCAACACTACTGTATCTGTGTATGTAGGCGATAGGCGGCGTTGCCACATCACCATATAAATAGCGCTGTCTCGCTCTAGTACGTGTCGTACCGGTAACGTAACAATATCTCCATCTCTATCGATTCTGCTACTATTAGATAGTAGAAGAGTATCATTTGGTATTAGTACAGTGTTGCCAAAATTCAACGAAGAAGCGAGAGAGAGAGAGAGATAGAGTGAGAAACGAATAGAAAAAAAAACAAACGAATTCGGGACGGGTTTTTAACAACGCAATGTGCTTGGAACCGTCAACGACGACTCGATCTGGTTATTGGTGACAGTTGAATGCGCAAGACTGAGGTAACTCGATTTTTTTTTCCGTAAAAATATCGAAATTTTTATTTCGTTATAGAAATTAAGCTAGCTCTGGAAACAAGTGAAGATCCTCTCTCTATTTACAATGTATCATGTCACGCAAACTTGATATTTTCCCAACTATATCGATCTCACTCTATTCGATGTGATTTCGTATTTAGCTATCTTTATTACGTCGTGTGTGTTGTGTGTATGTATATATTATGGGAGATTTTTTCGTTTTTTTTTTCCTCTATTTCGATCTTTTTTTAACTCATTTGTAAATGTATCTTCGATCTCTTTTATAAATTACACGTTTGCTCTTCTACTGCGCGGCAACTCTCTTGTTATTATCCATCCATTCTCTATCCCTATTTCGATTATAATTATCTCTATCTATCTATCTTTGTTTAACATATACAATTCAGATCACGTCTATCTTTATTTTTTCTCTTCTCTTTTTAGTCTATCTTTTTTTGGTTTAATGATAATTTCTACATGTACTATCACTATCTTTATTCAATCTTTAATTCGTTGTCTCTCTCTCTCTCACACACACACACTTGTGTAGAGTAATATTTATAAAGCACAGCAGTTGTGTTATTTCACTTTAGGGCCCCCCTCACATCTATCTATCTCACTCGACATTCTATTGAAATTCCAATAGTTGCATCTTTGTTTTGTTATACTATTACCAGGGGTGCCAAAATTGGAAAAATCAACCCCTCGCTCGCATTCAAGGGGATGCATCTGTGTGTGTATATGTGTGGTAGAATTCCATATGGATTTTCAGTCAATTGTTTAAATAAAATTTTTAAACAATTTTAGGGGTATATTTGATAATTATATAGTCGTGCCCGAGGGCTGGTATCCAAGGGTTGAATACCAGCTGCATCGCATCCCATCGATGGAGGGAATTAATTTTTGATGCAGCTAAATCTAGACACCCAGTATTGATTATTATTATTATTATTCCAGTGGTGCCTAGATTCTTGAGAAAAAATTATATTTAAAACAAAAAAAAACAAAATAAACAAGACTAACTTGATTTTGCGACGTGCAATAAATTCCATAGCCTACTAGATATATAAACAAAACGATAGAGTTGCACTATTTTTCTTTTTAAATATCTCAGTTGACTGTTTGTTGTGCTATTTTTTTTTTGTGTTCGCATTTCTTTTATTTTATTCAACAATTGTCACAACAACAATCGATTGTTATTTGTTCCATAGTCGACTTTGCGTCTAAATAATTTATTATTGCGACTCCAGTTGTGTGTTTTGTCTCAAAAAAAAAAAAGAAACTTTTTATCGATCTTCTACTGTTTTCCACAGCCGTCTAGATTCTGTGTGTAGTTATTAATAAAGGGGTTGGTCTTCTCCAATTGAAATAATTCATCCCTCTCTGGTTACGCACGCAGTTATAACCTCACTTTCTATCTACAACCCCCCCTGGGCTATATCGATCGTTGCAATGAAATGTTCATTTTCCATAAATTCCACCCTTATCTCTCTACTCACCCTTATTCTAATTATAAATAATTATTTTTAATAATTTTTTTGTAATTTCCAAACCCCCCATTACCCCTTAAAAATGATGCTTTTTGTTGTTGTTGTTGTTAACAATTGTGACCTTGCCGACAACACGTGGTTTTAAAGGGCCAACTATCAGGCTAGCAGAAGGGTAGTAGAGATCTGGGTGTGGCCCTTCGATTTCTATCCGATGAGATCGTTCTATCTCTGTTTAGTGCGCATCATCTCAACCACTTTTACATCCCTTATACAAAACACACACAAAATATCCCTTTGAATGCAATTAATTGTTAGGGTGGTCGGGTCGGCCAATGGGAGAGGGTGCCCTCCAAATGGTGCAAGGGAATCGATTCAACTAATTCGATAATTAATAAGGGTTGTTACCGGTAACTTGATTTTTTCAAAATTTGGTAGAATTACGTAACCATCATAGGTGATGCGATTTTAATGAGACACTAGTTCGGGGGTCGAAGTGGGCGTTGTGGTTGGGGGAGGGGCCGTGTGTGTGTGTGTGACAGGTCAGGCATAACGCCTATGATTATTAATGACCCCGCAGAAAAACAAATGATTTTTATTAATTCCAGAGATGGCTTGTGACAAAATGCGGAAAATTCTGTTGAAAGACCTCAACGATTTCCTCATCTGTACGTTGTGCAATGGTTACTTGATCGATGCGACAAGACTGATTGAGTGTCTGCATGTTTGTAAGTGATATGACCTTGAGAATTGGCGCCAAATTTTCTAACCTATAATTGTTTTTTGTTTCTATTGTATTAATATAAATCTAGTTTGCCGTGGCTGTATACTGCGTTATTTTGAGAATTCAAAAACGACATGTCCATTATGCAACACGATCTATAAACGTAAAAATCAGCCCTACTATCGGAATGATCGACAATTACAAATATTAGTGTATAAATTAGTTCCTGGTTTATTTACCAAAGAGATGCAACGCCGTGATGATTTCTATCGTAGCACAGCATTACGGGCGAGCAGTTCGTGTAGTGATGATAGTGTATTGGAACGTGAACGCGACCTTATCAGCGATAATAATAATGATATGATAACACCTACGAATACACAAATTAACGATGATGATAATAATAATAATAATGATAATGATAATAGAAATTGTAATGAAGATGAAAATTTCGATAAGACACAATTCTTTGGTCCCGACGACTACATCTCGTTGTCCTTGGAATACTACCAAATCCATTTGGATCGAACGCCGATAGATGGCGCCACCACACACCATTACAATAATGGTAGAAAATTGAACCAATTACAAATGAATCCGGTGGTTGTTGTTGATAAGATCGATAAGAAATTGGATCCTACCACAACCACCACCACCACAACAACAACAATAACAAAACATGATAATGATGATGATAAGCGTTATCTACAATGTCCTGCAGCGGTATCGATGTGTCACCTGCAGAAATTCGTACGGATGAAATTCGCCCTCACCATTGAACATCGTGTGGACATCATCTATGCGGGTGAGATTCTACCACCCCATTTCAGTCTGATGGATGTCGCCTATACGTTCAAATGGAAAAGGGTAAGTCGACTTGATTTTAGCCGGTTTTTTTTAATTCTATTTCAAATCACGTGATTACACAGCACACTTTGTTGGGTTGTTGAACTGTGTAGTTCCGTGTAATTTTCGCTTAGTTGGCTGTGACATTAGAAACAAAACAACAACAATGATAGATAGATAGAGTTAGTAATTTTGTTCTTTGTTTTTTCAACAAAAAAAAAACAGTTGAAACCGATGCGTTTCTTCTACCGTATCTTTACACCATTGAAAATCCAACCAATCAAAATCGTTAATTACGGGAAACAATTGCAAATCGTTCAGCCGACAATTGATAAAGTTGTTGAAATGAAAGTGGATGAACAGAAAGAGGAGGAGAAAAAGGAGCATTTATTGGCAAATTTACAATTACAAAGTCGTAATAAAGTAGTACAAAATCAACAAGTACCTGAAAATAATAATAATATTAATATTAAAAATAATAATAATAATAATAATAATAGTCAGCAGGAGTGTGTTTTCGATTATGAGGAGCCGGATAAAGAGGAGATTAAACGTTTTGCTGAGATACGCGATCGCGAATGGGCATTACAAAAGAAATTAGATGATAGCGGTACGATTATTGAACATTCTATACAGGAGGTACCACCTCAACAACAACAACACCAATCGAGTAAAAAACGTAAAAAAAGTAAGCACTCAAAGAATGATTGTTTGGGCGGCTATAAAAAACGTAAATTACACGCCGAAATCACCAATAAGGCGCCTGAAGAATTGAAATTGAAAGTGAAATTAACGCATAATAATAGCAGCCATAAACATAAACATCATAAGAATGTTGTTGTAATGCAAACAATACAACCCCAACAACAACAACAACAAATGGTCGAGTTGAGTTCGAAAGAGAAATTGTTACAAATGCGCCAAATACGCCATAAACACCATCAACAAGCGATTACAACAAATCAAGTTGGCGGCAATGATCAATCCCCACCACAAAGTAGTGGGGGTACTACCACTACTACTACTACTATTTCTACAACAACAATAACTACTGCTATTAGTGAGGAGAATCAGAAAATTATACAACAATCAACAACAGTGGTACCAACAACAACGAAAACGTTGCGCAGTGATTTTCCATTGAAACAAACTCTAACGAATCGTGTGGCTACAGTGCAATTAGAACGTAACGAACAGGCGGAGAAGGCAACCAAACAATTGGCGCCTAATAATAATAATAATAATAGAGTGCAAAATGTGAAAAAAGTTGACAATCGGCAGTTGGAGCGAAAATTAGCCAACTTACAACAACGGTGTACAGTTGAAACAAAAGCAATGCCACAACAACAACAACAACAAGAGAAGAAAGTAGGCCATGATACTAGTAGGGTTGTAACAACAACAACAACAACAACAGTTGGTGGGGTGTTACCACCGAATTGTCCACCCGGTTTTACTGTAAGTAAAATCGAAACTACCACCACCACCAATAATAATAATAAACGTAAATTTGAACAAAACGATAATAATAATAATAATAATAATAATGGGGTTAATGGTGATAAACGGCCAAGTTTAGAGATAACTCTAATTAATCCAACAACAACAGTGGTACCAACTGAGAGTAAACCGGTGGTAGCAAAACGGCCACCCCCAGCCACTATACCATTGGAACGTATCAAAAAGAGTATAAATTTGAAATCGGGTATCAGTATTATACCGAAACTACCCCCAACAACAACAACAACAACAATACCAGGAGGTGGAGGAGGATCGGTAACAGGAGCTGTTGCAGTAGCGGAACGGTGTGATAATATCGGAGCGCTTGATTTGAGCAAAACGAATAAAGGGGTGGAAATTGCGGGAAAATCCAACAATAATAATAATAATAAAGTTAATGGTTTTGTTTTAAATAATAATAATAATAATAATACTAAAGAGCGCGGGATAAATACGTCGAATTTGCAGATGTTATCGAAGGTGGCGTCAGAGCATGCCAGTAATGGGAATCACAGCAAGCCACGGCCGCAGATGCCTAGTTTGCAAACGTTAAAAATCCCATCGTTGGTTAATAATAAAGCATTAGTGCAACAACAACAAGAAGTGAATAAAATTGCTGTGCCAAATTCTACAGCACCGGTTTCGACAACGACTCTAACAACCGCAACAACTACGCCAACTACGATTAATAATAATAATAATAAAGTGTCAACAGTTCAAAATCCCAAAATACCGAATCTGTACAAATTGCCGAAATTACAAGAGATCAATAAGAGTCATTTCCGTTCATTGAATCCACAAATACGCAATTTACGTCCGAATAATCAAAATCAGAGCATCCGTAATATACCGAATCCGAGTCTATTGGTGCGCCAACAGAATCAGAATCGTTTGAATTCGATGATGTTGCCAACTGTACAACAACAACAACAACAAAAACAACAAACACCACCACCGGTGGCGGCGGCGGCGGAACCACCAAAAAAAGACGCACCGAAACCGACAAGTCCACCAATGGTGGTGGTGGTCAAACAACCACCAACACCGCCGATTACACCGACACCACAAACAACCGATATTTGTACGCTAACAACCACCACAACAACAACAACAACAACAATAGTTTAGTTATACAGTAGTAGTCTTCCATATGTTTTTGTTTGTTTTTTGTTTGTAAATGCAGGTGGGACATCCTGTATATTCGACCGGGAATTGATACATGTCCAATTGGCGGCGGGGCATGTTGGCAATTGTTTTAGTTCCTCTTTATTTTTGTTTGTTGTTTTTCAAACATTTTGTTGATAATTGATTAAACTTACAAGAATCACCCTGTATATATTTGGAAAAAAAATCTCTTATATACACCCTGTATATGTAGATTAGTAGGTATATTTGTATATGTATTTGAAAGTGTTAAAATCCAAGTATGTGTCGATATTATTATTCAATTGTTTCTCAGTCGATGTTCGTTTGTTTTTCGTATTTTGTTTATTATAAAGTTATGTCCTTTGGCGTTATTTTAACAATAAAAAAAAACCCAACTATAGAGACTGTACGTACTTATTATTATATAGATAAGACGCAATTAAAGCAACTGTTAATTATTCTTTATCACCATGAATTATTGTAATTATTGTCCTATCATTATTATTATCGTCTTTTATATTATTACTTAAGTACCTATTTGTTTTTAGCGTGTAGAGATAACAGAAAATTTGTATATAAAAATATACTTAAAACAATAATAATAATATCTAATAATAATAATAATAAAACAAACAAAATGGGTGTCAAAATTATTCATTTGTTTTATTTGTAAATAATCCACAATCAACATCAACATAGTAGGCTGGATGTATACGATCAACGTTGGCTTTAATTGTTTTAAATTGTGTATTCATTTGTTTGAAACGTCTGTAAAAAGAGGTAAGTATATGTCAAGATGTATTTGTGGAAGAGAGATCAAAAAAATTGTAGAAAATCCTCCATTTTGTTTAATATAAGATGTCAAAATGGCGTAGTCCGCCAAGCCGACAATTTTTCTATAGATCGACTATAAAATGAATTTGAAACAAGTAGGCATTGATAATTAGATTCATTTCTATGTATAGTTGGCGATGAATTTGACATAAAATGCAATCAAAGTAGGCTTTGATTGTTTTAAACGGATAGCAGTGAGTGTAGAAAATAACATAAAGTCTGTGTGTCAAGCCGACAATTTTTCTATCGATCTATTGTAAAACTATAAATTTAAAACGAGTAGGCTTTGTAACTATAAAATTCTATCTATTTCTACATAGTATGCCATGAATTTGATATAAAACATAATCAAAGTAGGCTTTAAGTTGGTAGAATTGATTCGTCTCGTTTAACAGAGATGAGAAGATGCGAAATTGTTGTTGTGAAAGTGAGATGCAAAAAGATTTTTTTTTAAAATTATAACCTAGGCTAAATTCGATTTGTGGATTAAAAACAAGTAGGCTTTGGAACTGTAAAATTGCATCTGTTTCTAGATAATAGGCTATGAATGTAATGATGAACAAGTAGGCTTTGATTTCAGTTAATTTCCATATATTTCAACATAATAGGCTGTGAAACTATCAAAAAAATTATACTTTTAAGTTGGCAACAAATACTCTTCTCTCTTACTAATAAACAAGTGACAATTGAAATCAGAGAGAGATGGATAAATGCGGTATTTAATTCGTAGAAGTGAGATGGTAGTTGGATCTTTTGTTTTTATCCGTTAAAATACGATTAAATGTACAATCTATTCGAAAATAACGGGAAATCCTCCATTTTGTCGACTACAAGAAATCAAAATGCTATACTGTGCCAAGTTGACAATTTTTCTGTAGCCCGACTATAAAAATATAGGTGTAAACTAAGTAGGCTTCTATTTCAATATAGTAGGCTGTGAAAATTTCACTAAAAGTTTTTAAGTTGGCAACAATTATTGAACTAAAACAAATTCTACTCGAATATTGTGTGTGGATTTAGAAAACAAGCAGGCTGTGATTTCAATCAAATTGTTATGTATTTTTTCACAGTAGCCTGTGACAAAGTCTAATTCAATTGTTTCAAAGCAGTAGTTGGTAGCATTGATCTGTTTATTGTTTTTATCAAAAACAGAGGAAAGTATATGTTGAATTGTAATTGCAGAAGTGAGATGAGAGATAGGAAGTAGGCTTCGATTTCCATCAATTTTAACACAGTAGGCCGACTGTAATAGAAACAGTAAAAACTATTCGCTTATACAAGTTTTTAAGTTGGTATTCATTATTGTTTTTGTTATCGTTTATCACCGATTTTCTTTTGTTTTTCTGACTCTTCTTTTATAGATCGCCTATAAAATTCTGACTTTAAAACACGTTGGCTTTGATTCCTGTAAATTTCCATTCCATTGTATAGAAGGCTATGAATTTGATATCTAACAAATGCAAAGTAGGCTCAGGTTATTTTCAGTTGGTAACAAGTATCCATACTAAAATGAATATTAATAAAAAGAGATGGATATATGTAGCGATTCAGTTGTATGTGTGGAATGGGAGATATTTACGATTGCCACAATCACTGGTATTCTTTTGTTTTTATTATATTGCATCAAATTTAAGTAGGCTACGATTAAGTTTCATAGAATAGAACGAGATAAATTTATATACAAAGATGTAATTGTAAGAGACAGAGAAAATCTTAATTTTCCGATATAGACCAAAGTAGGCGTTATTTGCAAAAACATTCGAAAATTCTCCATTTTGTTTACTATGACGTAGCGACAAGTTTCTAAGAGATCGACTACAAAATTAGTTTTAAAACAAAACAAGTAGGCTTTGATTTCAATTTATTTTGAATTTCTCATAGAAAGCCGTGAGAAAATCGCATAATCCCAGAAGGCTCTGATTGTTTTAATAGTGATTCATCTGTTTTATCAGTTGATGAAATGTCGTTAAAAAAACAATTGTTAGTCTTTTATTTTTCTATTTCCATCTTTCGATTGTTACAATTTTCAAAGATCCAAGTCGGCGGTATTTTCAAGAACATCCTCCATTTTGTTTAAATTAAAAAAAATCGAGTTTTTTTTAAATAAATTGAGACGGCTTAGTCTTTATTTCTACCCAGTAGGCTGCGATTTAGTTGAAAACTATCGATAAAATACGATCATAGTAGTCTATGGATATTTTAAGTTGGCACCACTTACTATCCATTTATTTTATACCGTGTCAAATAAACGACAATAAAAAGAGATGGATGTACACGCAATTGCAGTTGTAAGAGTGAGACGGTGGATGTTTACGTTTATTATTTGGAAATTACCATGGAAATCGTTGATATTCTTTTGTTTTCCTGTCAACCTATCTATGGTGATGTGATTTTTACGGTTTTGTTTTGTCTATCGGCAAAAACAAACGATTGCAAATGTGAGAGTTGTTTTTAAAAGATCAAAGCAGGCGTCTCGATTCTAAAATGACTAAAAATAAATCAAGTAAGTTGCGCTTTTAAAATTAGAACAAGTGCTACATTTATCACATACTCCACAATCTCTCTCTTTCTCTCTTTTTCTCGCCTACTTTGTTTCTAATTACGCTGCCCAAAAATAATTGATTTTCATCAATCGTCAGCGAAATTTAACCAAAATCTGTGCTACCAAATTGACGACCTTTATCTCGACGATCACGTGATCACGTTGGATTTGTTAGGAATTTGTTAATTTACTTAAAAAAAAATTAACAAAAATTTCCAAGATTTGTGCAAGTTTATGGGGTGGAGTTTAGTTCTGGTTTGTTCGCGACCAACGAATCGTAACAAAAGGGCGGAGTTTGTAGCGTCTACAACCAATCACAACACAACCGAACGGAACGCCTCTATTCTACCATATAAGGTAATCAGACAAATTCTCCTAATAATTTCGGATAATTACACTAATCCAGTCGGCGGTGTAAATTGGCGGCAATTTCAAAAATTATTAATTACAGGCGACTCGTTTTTAATTTGTTGCTATAGAAATTGATTTTTAATGCATTTGTTTTTAATTATAGAGATTATGCAAGAATTAAAGGTTGTTAGGGCGCGGTTGCTAGATTTTTCGATTATTATATTTCAACATTTTCTCAATTTTAACCGGTTGCATTCGGGTGAAAATCATGACGTAGCAGATTTATTATAGAAAGACGGCAATTGTTTGGGAAAAGTAAAAGTGGGCCATCTAGCAGTCGAAATGTCAAGGTGGCTGTGCATGTTTATTGGCTAGTTACCGGCAATTAGGGGCGTGGTCTCAATAGTAGCGTCATCTACCAGACGCTAGACCTACTATAAGTTTATAGAGTTGCGCAATTGTTTCACAGTTAACACGATTATTAGTGTAGGTATTGGTGACTAGATGGCGTTGATAGCGAATAAAATTGGTGGGATTTAGTGAGCTATGCTAATTATGTTGCATTTTTTTGGGGGTGTTAGTAGGGGCGTTACAACCCCTTACATCACTCTCTATCTCTATCCATCATTCTTTTCGGGTTTACCCTGATGTATTGTATGTACAATGCTAGTTATACCGGAACTCACCCCCCCCGGGCCACGACTTCTTAACTTTTCCAACCCCGCCACTACAATGGGGTCGCAAAAAAAACTGTATAAATCATCCACCAGATGGCATATTTTAGCATTTCTAATGCGACAACTGTACTGACATTCCGAAGATATATCGATAATATATGCACACGAAACAAACGAAAATCGAACAATAATAATACAGAGTTGACTAGATTCCAATATATATCGATAGAAAGAGAGAGATAGAAATATATACAGAAAAACAATTGAGAATAATTAAAAATTGTTAATCGGACCGCATTCGATGCATTCGTAATTACAATCACGTTACCTGTGGAATAAATGAATAACATATCGGATGATTGTGATTGGTTGGATCGAATGATAGAGACAGAGATGGATGGTGAAAAATTGAAAATCGTCGCGACATGGTCGACTTGATTTATGATCGAGATTTATTATTATTAACGTCGCGATTTTTGTGTAATTTCCAAAAATAATTGAGTAATTATCCTGCCACTGTATCGAAATTACCATGAACACCCTGTATATATACGGTTATAGCGCGTCATTCTTACGTGAAATTATCGTCTTATTTTACTGGAGATAATCGTTTTATTGACTACAAAAAAAAACAACAACACATCAAGTTGGCTTTGAATGGGCGGCAGGCTACTGTGATATCCGTTCAAAATTTGAAACAAATGCACCGTGTAGTGTTGTTATTCATTTTTATTCAATCTATCTCTGTTGCACTAATCTATCTTTATTGTTACCATTTAAATCGATCTTTAATCAATTTCGAGACTAGTAGATAGATAATGGATCCATCCCTTATCAGGGGGTTGAATAAATTTCCAACAAATCATAGATGGCTGTAGTTTAATCGCAGCCGGCCACGATTATTGTTTCTTAATTATATTATTATTATTATTATTATAGATGTAGCGAAGTTGAATGTTACGCGCGCGCTCTCTCTATCTCTTTCTAGTTCGCTGGCAAGACAATACCCGAGAACGGGGGTGGTAATGGGGGGTGTGTGGGTGTCACGACGCCCATATATCATCCGGCAAAACTGGAGCGGTAATGTCCCCGAACATCATCTATCTCACTCCGACTTGTTTGTTAAAGATTACCAGATATCACAAGGGGTGTCCTTGTATGTCCGATATCATCCACCGAGAGGAAGAAAAAAAGACAGTTTTCCAGACGCAAAAAATCGGGAAGGCTGCTGCTGCAGCGCACTGCCCACAGCTACGGTTTTTTCTGGATAGTCGCTGGGATTTTTTTGTTCGGTAGTCGGGTGAAAAATGAACGAAAATCCACCACCACCACCACCATCATCATCATCATTATACAGGGTTGTATTCGGGAAATTCTAACTATTTTTACCGTTTTATAATTTAACTGAAATAATTGAAAGTGTGAGCGCAGTCAATTTGTTTAAATTCGATATGGTGTAAAGAAGGCGGCTTTGGTGCTCCCGGTTCAACAACAAAACAACAAAAAAAAACACAACACGAATTTTATAGTAGCAACTCCATCATCATCATCATCATCAAGTAGCCTCAAGAAACCGCTTTTGTTTCACTATAGTGCCGTCTTTGTCACACCAACGCACTATACGTAACCGATCATAGTTGGCGTTTTATTGTTAATATACCAGACGACTAGATCCGAGATTTTTTCTATAATTTTTATGAAAGTAATCTCTATTGGAGCGTGTCGTTTGTTTTTTTTTTCTTGTGTTAATTGTAAAGTTGTCAGTACTGGAAACTATTCGAAATGTAAAACTCCGATTTTTTTGGGCTTTTGATATGTTGTTGTCCATCGAAAAAGAAGTGATGCATATTTTTTCTTAGCGTTTTAAGGGGTGAAATGCAATCAGTACCAAACCACTTTTATGTTATTCCTGATATCAAATAATAAAAATACACACTTTCAGCTACCACTTACCCCTGTTATAAGGGGGTAAACTACCCCTTGAAAAACTTTAATCCTCCATAAAAAGTTATTGGATAATCCGATTTTAATGAAAATAACGTCATTTGTTAGAGCAAAGAGAAATAAAGTTTACCTGTTTTTGGATTTTTTGAAAAAAACAATTTTAAGGGATGAAAAATTTATTTTTTTATTTTCATGATTTTGTTAAATAATTTGTCACGTAAATATTTATACCAAACCGCTATAAATCAAATGTACAAGGTGGCCCATTTTCGATGGTTTTGCTATGTTCTTTTGTTTTTGAGTTATTTCCGGTTTTTCGTTTTTTATTCGAGATTTCGAAGATGCCTTATATCTCGTAGACTTTTGGAAAAGTCGATATTTTTTCTATTGTTTTTTGTGCACTTTTTAAAGCTCATTTCATTTGGCCAATTAGATTTTTTCTAGCGTTCACCGTTTTTGCGTTATAACAGAAACTTATATTTTTTTAAATGGAACCTATATTTAATTTATCACTAATTAAATTGCTTGATTTTTTCTGATTCCAAATATATATAGTTTGATATAGTTATTATCAAAAATGCGGGAGTTATTTTGAAAATTTCGATTACGCAAGTAGTGATTACAAAAATTATACTCGAAAGGACTTTAGAGTGCCATGAAACAAATTTTACCTATTGCAAAATAAGAAAACAAAAGAATAAATACATAGCAACCAAAATAATAGTTCGTTGACAAGCTAAAAAACAATTGTTTCATAGCACTCTAAAGTCTTTTCGAATATGATTTTCGGAATTTTTCCCTTCGAAATCGAAATTTTTCAAATAACTCTCACATTTTTGAAAATAACTATAGCAAACCACATATATTTGAAATCAGAAAAAAATAAGCAATTTAATGAGCAATACATTAAATATATGTTCCATTTAAAAAAAACATAAGTTTCTGTTATAATCCAAAAACGGTGAAAGCTAGAGAAAATCTAGTTAGCGAAATAGAATCAGCTTTAAAAACTACATTGAAAACAATGAAAACAAAATGAACTTTTTTGATAGCCTACGCGATATGAGGTATTTTTGAAATCGCGAAAAAATGAAAAACCGGAAATAACTCGAAAACAAAAGAACATAGCAAAAATCTAATTGCACCATCTGACTAGTCGGGAAAAAGTAGGACAGGAATGTACTATCCATTATTTTGTACGAACTCTCCTTGTAGAAGATGCCCTGCAAAACTATCGAAAATAGTCCACCCTGTACAATAGTTTTTAGATAATAATATATTAAATTATTTGTGATTTTTTCATCCCTTAAGTGCGTACGTATCAAATGATTGAATTTGAACAGTTGTTTCTAACCTATATTTCCAAAATACTTCAAATCATGGAGTTACCAACTTAAGCAGCGGAAAATCCCTAACTTGATCTCCAAGTTATTATTTTAGAAAATTGCAATAAATAATAATAACAAAAGATCTAAAACGTTTATTGAATTAATTTACTTGATTGATAGTATCCTTTGAGTTAAAATTTCTAATTGAACTGATTAATTTCACTCGATAAATAGCAATAATTATAATTTTTTGGAAAATTAATTTCAAGGTTAAATTTGGGATTTTTTGTTGCTAAAGTTGGCGATGCCTTGATTTGTAGTATTTTATTTATTCATTGATGATGTGTGTATGTTTGAAGGTTAGGATAATCGTCACAATTCGATTACAAATTTCCAGGGTGGAAAAATTATACTTATGGGTCATTCCACCAAATAAAATCATTTTTACGGGGCGACCCCCGCCGATTTTTTTCAAATTTTGTGGAGGTGTTCTCTACTTTGACAAAAAAATTCCCTGAAAGTTTGAGTTCTTAATATGCGGCCGTTTCGAAGTTATGAATTTTTGAAGTTTTGAAGAAACAAAAATTTCAACTTTTTCATCAATTTTTTTGAGGTAAAAAACCTTCTTTTCAGAATTGGTAAAATGTAGCTTTTTGTAGGAAAAATTCTGAACTTTTTAACGGGAATATTTATTTTTTCATACATGCAACGGAAGACCCTTTAAAATCCAATCAAAGTGAAAAAAGCAATTTTTCTCCCAGTGCGGCGCGTGGTACATCAAATTTGATATTTTTTTCTGAAAGCTGAGAGTTTTTCCCACAAAATATGTCATTTTCGCGATGTGCATATTTTTTGTTTTTTTTACAATTAAATAAAATGTAAAATCTTGACAATAAAAATGCATATTTTTTTACGATCGTTTGTAATCGGTTATTTTACGTGCATGTTTGGAGCTGTCGAATATACCCGATTGCAGTATTTTTCGCGGTTGCTATAGTAACCGCGCCAATATCTGAAAAAAGTTTAAAAATATACGTTTTTTAATTGTCGAGATTTTACATTTTATTTAATTGTAAGAAAACAAAAAATATGCACATCGCGAAAATGACATATTTTGTGGAAAAAAACTCTCAGCTTTCAGAAAAACCGGTCAAATTTGATGTACCAAGCGCCGCACTGTGAAAAAAATCGCTTTTTTCACTTTGATTGAATTTTAAAGGGTCTTCCGTTGCATGTATGAAAAAATGAATATTCCCATTAAAAAGCTGAGAATTTTTCCTACAAAAAGCTACATTTTACCAATTTTGAAAAAAAGGTTTTTCACCTCAAAAAAATTGATGAAAAAGTTGAAATTTTTGTTTCTTCAAAATTTCAAAAATTCATAACTTCGAAACGGCCGCATATTAAGAACTCAAACTTTCAGGGAATTTTTTTGTCAAAGTAGAGAACACCTCCACAAAATTTGAAAAAAATCGGCGGGGGTCGCCCCGTAAAAATGATTTTATTTGGTGGAATGACCCTTATATTTAATATATTATCTAAAAATGATTACCTGTTGGATTGTTGAATAAAAATATATACTTGACAAATAATTTAACAAAATCTCCCCCTTATAATCAGTCATTATCATTAAAATAAAAAATAAATTTTTCATCCCTTAAAACTGTTTTTTTCAAGAAATCCAAAAACAGGTAAACTTTATTTTTCTTTGCTCTAACAAATAACGTTATTTTCTTTAAAATCGGATAATTCAATAATTTTTTATGGAAGATTAAAGTTTTTCAAGGGTTGGTTTACCCTCTTATAACACGGGTAGGTGGTATCCGCAAGTGTGTATTTTTATTATTTGATATCAGGAATAACGTAAAATAACCATCCGGATTTTGGCGAATCTTTGAGGGTCCATTTCATCCCTTAAAACGCAATAATTTTTCGATGGACAACAACATATAAAAAGGGAGTTTTACAGTACGAATAGTTTCCTTGTCAGCTCTCATTAATAAGTTGACAATTTTTATTAAGAAAAGGTTTCATTAAATAATCATACGGGAGCGCTACAATTATCTTGTAATTTTTCGTTTTAACAATTTTTTGAAGGCGCAACGGGCGCCGTAGTGTGCCCGACAGAGAGAGAGAGAGAGAGATATGCCACGCAATTCCACATAAAAACCCTAACGACTCTCCTGGTAGGTGATTGCCGTGTGGAATTCTTGTGAGGTCTTTGCTCAGATAACGACAGAGAGTGACCTTCTCCCATCATCATCATCATCATCATCGACGATCGGCGGCGGCGGCGATTCTCACGTTTTCCGGGGGTTGTGTTATGAAAAAAATCAACTTTTAATATATGAACACACCCTCGTGTATGTGCGCTGCTGCTGCAGTCTCTTGATACAAGAAATCACCGCCTCAAGGATGAATTATGACCCAGGCAATGACCACCACTACAACAGTATAGCATCCCCTAGAGTACTGTGTCCACCAGATTTGTTTCTATAAATCACAAATGTTGCCCCGTATCTCTTTACTTACTACACAAAATTGACAAAGTGGCTTTAGCATTGACAAATCGCGCCGGACATGTGGACGATTAAAATGAGCGCGGTAAAACCGGGGATTACCGCAGAAACAAGCCAACTTTGTTTTAATCACGTGTGTGTGTGTGTGTGTCACACAACAAAACTACAAGATTTAAACGTATTAACATATCAGTCATACCGGCCGACTTAATCTGTTTTAATTTGAATGTGTCGGGGTTTGTTTGATAGGGCCACCCTTCGAGTTTTAGGGGTGGTTGTGTTGCCGCCGCTGTTTAAGAAAAATTATTGATTCTGTACGGTTTTTGGTGGAAAACCGGGAAACTTGGTTTGTTTCATTTCAACATCGTTTCGTCTCACACACACACACACACACACACTAACTATATCTCTCTATCTATCCCGTTCTAGTTTGCTCTGCACAAGTTTTTTGCTTTAATTAAGGCCGAGTCTAATACGAGTTTTTGTCGGTTCACATGAGTGAAGAGGAGATTACCCCTCGTCGAGAAGTAGGCAGCTACTGTTCGTGTCTTTCTCTCTGTGTGTGTGTGTGTGTGTGCGTCTATCTTTATCCAATTTATCAATCTATCTCGCTCCTGTCAGGATAACCGTGTCATTAGTTTGCTGTATACCCTCACTTAAAACAGTCTCGATCGTTCTGGAGACGTATCGGAATTTGTTTTATTTTTTTTGTTTTGTATCGGGGGGCAAACGAGCGACTTAAAAATGACCATAAAGTGGTGGCGGTGGCCGAGACACCGCCACCATAGCCGCCTATTCAACCGCACACACACACCCCTTACGGGGATATTAATTATCCCCGGAAATCAACACATCCTTGGAGACACGTCAACAATGACTCTGGTAACAATGGTTTATTATAACTAGTATCGTGGTAATTAATGATGTTCAAGTATGGAAATGACTCGCTGGCTTTTGTCTATAATTATATCAAAACTCACACAATTACGATTATCACCATCATCATCATCATCATCATCGTCATCGCCGTCATTATCCCCCTTTCGACTGGAATTAATGAATTTTTCGACTTAAAGACGCTTTTCTTGCGATTAAAATCGATTGATTTGTGGAGAATTTGAAATTAGCGCCAAATTCTTTTGTTTTTTTCGCACTACCAACTTTTAAAATTATTTGCACAAAAAAAAATCGAGTAGGCTATGATGGTTTTAATTACGTTCAATTAAAATTCAACAATGGAAATCAAGAAGGCGACGGCGGTAATAGTGAGGTTAAATTTTTTCTGTTTTTTCTTCAAGAAAATCACAACTTTATGAAATTTTCCAATTTTCCGATAATTTGATTTGAAATAGTTACGAAATTCTTTTGTTTCCGTTATTACCAACTTACATTATATATGGAAAAAAAAAAACACCAACAATTCAAATTGGATCGGGGTAAATCTGCCAATTTTCCGATTTTCCCGAATCAAGTAGGCTATCAATAATGCATCTAATGGAACTGATTATTTTCAATTTCGAAAATAGCGCCAAATCTTTTTGTTTTTTTTTTCTTTTACGTATAACCAACTTAATTATGAATTAAATTTGGATATATTGTAAAAAAATCAAGTAGGCTATGATGGTTTTAATTAGGTCAGGTGACGCTCGATTAAAAATTCAACAATCGAAATCGAGAAGGCGGCGGCGGTAATAGTGAGGTTAAGTTTTTTCTGTTTTTTTCCTCTAGGAAAATCACGACTTTATGAAATTTTCCAATTTTCCGATTTGAAATAGTTGCAAAATTCTCTAGTCTCCGTTATTACCAACTTACATTATATATGAAAGAAAAAACACCAACAATTCAAATTAAGGATTGTGAGAATTTAGCCGGTTTCCTCAAAAATCGTGGAAATTCTGCAGATTTTCCGATTTTCCCGCATCAAATAGGCTATCAATAATAAAACTAATTATTTTCAATTTCAAAAATAGCGCCAAATCTTTTTTTGTTTTTTTCTTTTGTTTTACGTATAACCAACATAATTACGAATTAAATTTGGATAAATTGTAAAAAATCGAGTAGGCTCTGGGTGATGATAGTTGTAAGTGGTGTGTTGTGGGAAATTGAAGAAAATCGGCCAATTTTCTCGACAAAATCGGCGGAAATCGTATAAATAATGTGAGTGATCAAAATTTTCCTTAAATAATTCAAAAATTTCCAATTTCACAACTGATTGTAGATACAAATTAATTTTTTTTTTTTGGTAATTAAAAATTAGGTTATGTTGGGGAAATGGTAGGATTCTTTTGTTTTTCCTCTTTGTATATCAGTATTACCAAACTAATTAAATTACCCAAGAAAATCCCCTAACCGTGAATTCTTTTGTTGTTTTTTCGCCAATGTTACCAACTAGTTGGTAATTTATAAATGCCGGTTAAAAATAGAAAAAATTTAGTAGGCTTTCCGAAATAATCCGCCAATGTTGGATTGTTTTGTTGTTTATCGGCTTTACCAACTTAAATTCTTCAAAAAAAATCCCCTAGCCTCAAATTCTTTTGTTTTTTGTGTTTCTAACTTGATTACCGATTGAATACAGATCATTTGTAAAAAATCCAGTAGGCCATGAGGGTGTTGTGGAAATTGAAGAAAATCTACCAATTTTCTTGACAAAATTTTTCTTTAAATAATTGAGATTTTCCATTTTTTGGAAACATTTAGTTGTTGGGGAAGTTGTTTTTTTTTCTAGATAAACATCGCCAACTTAATCAAATTACCCTAGTGGCGAATTCTTTTGTTTCCCATATTGCCAACTTAATTACCTAATCTAGTAGGCTCTGTGTGCTAATTTTCGCGATGAAACCTGTAAAAATAAGATAAATATTGTGAGTAACTGGAAAATTTTGTAAAGTTATTCAAATCAATTGTTTCGATAACAATTAGGTTATGTTTTGTCGAGGGAAATCGTAGCAAATTGGGTGATTTTTCCGAGAGACTCCGCTACCGTTGGAGTCTTTTGTTTGTTTTTTTCGTTTTTATTTATCAGCATTGCCAACCTACCACGAAAACCCTAGGGACGAATTCTTTTGTTATTTTTTGATGTTACCAACCTAATTAATAATCTGTCAAAAATCTAGTAGCCTTTGTGTAATGATAGTAGGTTGCAAGTGGTGTGGAAATTGCAGAAAATTGGCAAATTTTCTCGATAGAAACTCTGAAAATTGCACAAACAATTGAAAGTTTTCAAAAAAATTCAAATTTCCCAAATTCACAACTAAATGTAGCCTAAAATTAATTACGTCGTTTTGTCTAGGAGAAAATTGTGGTTATTTTGTTTATTTTCAGAATTGCCAACGTAATCCCGAAAAAATCCCCTAGCATCAGATTCTTTCATTTTTTCTTGTTTACTACAGACTTCATCGAAAAATCTAGTAGGCTCTGTGAAAACTTGCTAATTTCCTCGACAGCAACTGTCAAAATAGAATAAATATTGCGATTCGTTGGAAATTTTTTTAAAATTATTTGGAATTTTCCGAATTTGCAACTAATTGTAGCCCCAAATCAACAAACTTCTTTTGTTTCATTCTTGTTTATCGGCACTACCAACATAAAAATGTCTCCGGAAAAAAACCCTAGAATTGAATTCTTTTGTTTTTGTTGTTTACTAACATAGCCAACGCAGATTGACGTAATTATCGGCACTACCAACATAAAAATGTCTCCGGAAAAAGAACCCTTGAATTGAATTCTTTTGTTTTTGTTGTTTACTAACATAGCCATCGCAGATTGACTAAATTATCGGCCCTACCAACATAAAAATGTCTCCGGAAAAAACCCTAGAATTGAATTCTTTTGTTTTTGTTGTTTATTACCATAGCCAACGCCAGATTGATGAAATTTTTGTGGAAATCCCGTCAACTATATGGGTGAATTTCCACGCAACGGAAAATTAGCCCAAAAATAATTAGTTCAGTTAATGGTTATTGAATCCCACCCCCTACTTGTATCATCATCATCATCATCATCCCCCTATGACGCGATCTATTTTTCTTACAATTTCCTTCCTTTACTACTAATTCACACATACATATATATATCTAACACACAAACACAAAAAGAAACAGAGAAAGATAGCTATAGTTAGAACCATTATCTCCATCTAATTCATCAAGGAAGATTGCCACGTTAATTTCAGCCGGATCATTAGGTAAGCCCAGTTGTCATCAGGGTCGACTATGGTCGTCGTTGTAGAATCGTAGTAGTCGTTTGTTTGTTGTTGTTGTTGTTGTTTTCTTCAAATCGTAGTCGGCATTGCATTTTTTCTTTTCGCTTTTTTTTCTCTTGCTTCTGTCCCAACACACTAATGGATAAAACAAATGAATCTACCACACACACACACACACACACACTAGATCCGATTATGATTTGTTTCAATTGTTATTTCATAGCCAACTTGATATTCCATGAAAATGGTCAACTATTTCGAATTTTCCACCATAAATCTTGACGAAATTTCTTATAGCAGAAAACCACCCCCTACCCCGTACAGTATAGTGGTCCTCTCTCTATAGTCCGTAGATAACGCTTTATTAATTAAATTGTTCTTGCTATAGTGGTGGTGGTGGCTGTCTCAACTATACCACCCCTTCCACCCTGTGTGTATGTAGTTCTGTTCCGGTCACCCTCTTATAATCTATCTCACTTATACCACAACGGAAATTGTATAGTTTCAACTATATCATTAGATTGTTGTAATTTAAATGGTTAGACAAATTTACTACCACCCACCCACTACCCTCTCGCATATGAACAACAAAACTACCCCCTTTTGATATGTATATCTGTTTACCGGGGAAGTTGTTATAGTAAATACAACGACAATCTTATCATTTTGTTTTGTTTCATTGAGAATAGTGTAATGATGTCTAAATCAACCCCCCATATTTCTCACCCCTTTTCGCCCGTTTTAGAATTTGCTAATTTCACTGTTACGAATATTCTTGAGAGTTGTAATACAGCCGATGAAAAATAATGAAAGAAAATACGGATAAGTTGTGTGTTCATCCGTCCATTTCATCCCCTAAACTCTCTCGACATGCCCCTGTGCCAATTTGTTACAGTTACGGCGGCATTCCATTCTTTTACACACCCCCCCTCCCTGCACGTCTTCACATTTACTAATCGTCGTATATACAATATATCGAATTTTATTTTTAATTCAAACAAAAACACCCCCAATTATTATTCGATGATAAGGATGGGTGATGGAACAACCCCTTAAAAGTTTGCAATTGTGTTCAACAATAGAGTGAAGAAAGTTTAACAAGACGTTTGTCTGTTATTTCGTACAAAACTAACAACTTTTCTAAATGGTGGTGAGTTTAAGGGGTTGTTTGTATTTATATTGACCAATAAACACTGATCTCAAGGGTGTTGTTGTCAACTTACCATCGATACAAACCACCATAAAATCACACAACAACTATAGCTATACTATTGTATAATAGAAGTGGGTGGATTTTACAAATTTTACAAAACCACCCCTAATTATCAGCAACAATCGATATACTAACCCCCGATTAATGATTTTTACAATATCATTAAGAATTAGGCAAGAAAAAACAACGGGATGATGGTGATGAATCCAATTTTTCAACCCTTATTTTTTTTTTGATAAAAATCTTAACACCAAAAAAAACTACCACTACTACTAAGGGATAAAGACACGTGATAAGGGTGTAAATTTTCTAAGGATAGTTTTTGATAGGTCATATATTCTAGTCGTGCAGAATATTCCAGATGTTACTTTATATAACCACCACCACCACCACCACCAACCCCCAAATGTAGTGAGAGAGAGAATTTTAGGCCACTTGGGATTCTTGCGATATTAAACTTACAAGAGGCGAAATTAAAGATAATATCAAGTTGGCGGTGGCAAAAATGCATTTTTTGTTTGAGAGGCGGCGGGGGTGGGTTGAATCGTATTAATTAATCGTGTAAAGGGGTGAATATTGTCGTGTACGGACATGGGTCAACCATAATTAACGTTTGTCGTTAATCATATCAAAAGTTTTGCGGATAAGGGTGGCTTTTGTTCAAGATTACTACCCGTTTTTTTTTGTAGGGGGTGGTGGTGGTGGTGGTATTGTTAAAATCGTTTTTTAGTCATAATTTTTCCATATAACTTTTTAATTGTTTGTAATTATTATACGATCATCCCCTAACGAGATCTGTATACAGTTGCGGCATTTTATCTAGGCGTATCAAAGAAACGGAGATATACAGAGGCGGCACACTATATAAGTATCCAACTAATTGCGTATACAATGGTGGCAATCTGTGTCGGTACAGTAGCATTAAATCTCGATCTATGCCTAGGCGGAATGCCTTCGCTGTATAACCAACAATTCGTGTGAATGGGGGTTGGAATTAAGAGCGTCTGTTTTATGGAAATGTTTATGTTAATGAATTTCGGTCGTCATATTGTTTATGTCGAGAGTTTGCCGTCATCATCCCCTATTTCGGCGCTCATCCACTTTACGACAAATTAATTGTGAACGAGCCATTATTATAATGTCATTAGTTTGTTTTATCATCAACAGTTTTTTAACGGTCTGTGATTTTTGCATAAAATTTGAATGACCAATTACCACCACCACCACCCCCTTGTCGACTTCTACCATCCCCTATTTTAAGTTTGATTAGTTTCCATGGAAGGGGGTTAGTTTTCGAATTTCCCAAATCGGAAATCATGAATTCCGCCAATTCATCTTCGATTAATTGACTTTTGGCCTTGTTTTAATTAATTAAATTTACACAAACGAAAGACACCACCCCTATATCGACTTGGAACAACCCTTATAAATCTTTGAAGAGTTTTTTGTGTGTGTGTGTGTGTTGAAAACAAAAGTGTAGACGAAAAATTGAAATGTCACCCCCATTTCTACGAAAATGATAAGAAATGGTCAATGTTATCGTTTTAAGTGACCCTCCAACAACCACCACCACCCCTGATTGTAGTGGACATTCAACCCGAAAAAGGGGTTGAGTCGGTCCACTTAGAATATGAATATTTGATAAACGACATCACTTATCGCTTGTTTAACTCGATTATTATTATAAGGGTTGTAGTGTCTTTTCGTTGAATTTCGGGAATCAAATCGTAAGGGTTGATGGAAGGGGTGGTGGTGTGATTTATATCTGAAACTCGATGGTTTTAACGAAATTTACCTCATCAAAATGCCAAAACTGTACATATTACGAAATGGCAAAAAAGTCGAGTAGGCTTTTTCAATTTTTTTTGTTTTTGTGTTTGTTTTGGTAAAAAAGTCGCAATAATGGCGTCTTCAGCCATTTTACACGACCAATCGTCAAAAACCTGAAAATCCACCATTACCAATGACAACATGTATACTATACATATACAATGTGTCTCTTCAAATCAGACAAGAAGGCTATGAAAAACAAAAACAAAAACAAAAATAAAACAGTTGATGGGAAAAACAAAAGACTAAAACTTGATCAATTCAGTTTACTTGGATGTTGTATGTGTAGAGTTGTAATAAATGAAAACAATGAAACGAGAAACAAATCAAGTAGTCTTTGACTTTCATCCAACTATATCTATATATCTATAGATATATACAGGAGAGAAAAAGATTGTTGTTTTTCAATTGTTTCGCACAAGCGATTCGATGGTATGCGCGCGTACAGCTCGCGCCTCAATTTTTTCGCCCAGAAACTACTAGACTTTTCGTAATTCTTTTGTTTTACACACACAGCCTTCTACAATTAAATGTAATAATAATAATAATAATAAACGATTGTGTAAGTAAGTAAGCCGAATTTTTGCAAAATCGCTCAAATAATTCGATTAATATTTAATAATCGCAGTGATAATAGTAGAAACAAAAGAAAATCGAGTGTCTAGATATAAAGAAAAAAAAGAGAATGTTCTGCTCTGGTTTGGTCCCGGTTGGCTTTGATCGGCTTTTTAAGTTTTATATGCACGTACGAGCACAGTGATTGGTTGGATGGTTGCCTTGTATCATGATTTAGAAATAAAATAAATAATCAAGCTACTACCGAAAAAAAAACAATTGAAACTTTACGAATAACAACAGAGAGAGCGAAAAAAAAAACAATTTTCCATGGTTGCTTTAATGTTTAAATACAACAATAATCAACGGATTTTTACATAATTTGCGATTACGTTCTGAAAAAGTGCGCGCAGCTCGTGCTCGCGCTCTCTACAAACAAACAAAAAAAAAACAAAACAATAATTAAGTTGAAATTAAATGAAATACACGTCCGCCAATATGGTTCAAGTCACGACACTTTTTTTTTCGTTCCGTTTTATTCTCTCTCATTAATTAATTAGTAGCGATAGTTTTTTTTTTGTGTGGATTGTTCGAATTGTGCCGCACTTTATGCTATTTTAATCATTCTTTTGTTGAGTTGTGGTGTAAATTCGACAAAAAAAAATAATATGGGTGATGGCGCCTATAAATAACCAACCCCCCGAGGTTATGGTAGTTATTTAATTAATTCCCACCACCTTTTGGTTTTATTGTAATAAATCCATCAAAACTATAGCGCGACGAAGGGGTTGATTTATTCGACTGAAAAACACACAAGATCGCGGATGGTTGTGGTTTTGTGGTAAAGGCACAACCACAGCCACCTATATATGCTATACTCATTTTTTTCTATATTCGTCGACTACTAGATGTCTTAGTTTTATTGATTTTTCGTAGTATAGAGTGATCGTCCATTTCCGGTCAATTTTATTAGATTTTCCATTTTGGTTAGTAGTAGGCGCGCATTTGTCAACTTTTATATCACTAATGGCATCATTTGTCGGGGTTGTAGTACGGATGAAAATGTTCGAGTGCTAGTGATGACGACATAGACACAGTCGACTGAGATATTCTAATTACTAATACGAGGGGGGGCGAATTTTTCAAATAGCCACCACCGCCACCTAGATTCTCCAACAAATTGAAGACAGTTGAGGATTAAAATCCCGTTTTTCCATCAATCTTTCGTCTGATGAGAGTATTTGTTTTTGTGCAAGAGAGAGATAGCGATATAATGAGAGTAAAGGTGTGAGAGGGATTGTCGACAAGTTTTAAGCTCTAATGATATCATTTGTCATTTGTTTTTTTTTTTCTTGATGGATAGAGAGATGTTTCATATTGTCAAACAAACAAATCTAGTGTGTTTATAAATGCAAACAATTGCATCTATACCTACCGACAGCGCACACTAGATGATTTATTTTTGGAAATTTGGAAAAATCACCCACAAACAAAGCGAATTTGTTGGGAATTCAGTAAAGAGTGGAATAGATATATATATATAGCGAACAGTGGTGCCAACCGAATGACAAACTAGCTAACTGTGGATCCGACAAGCCGAGCAAAAACTCCAACTCTACAAAGCAAAAACTCTCTTTCTATGTTGTAACCCCCGTATAGATATAGCAAAAACTGTCTTTTCGCTTCTCGCCGGCAAATAGGGGTGGGTTCTATCTATATATATATATATATATATATTTAGAGAGAGAGTATTAGAGTGGTGGTGGTAGGATAAAATCCACCCTCTAGTAGTATTAGAGAATTTTCTATTTATCCATCTAAAAACCAACAAATTGTTGTATAAATATATTGGTAGGTGAATGAGGGGGGGGGTGGTTTCTCGTAACTAGGGGGTTAATTGTAAGAATCCGCACACAGTTCACTAAGAGGGTGGCATCCATCATTTATCACCTCAAATGTCTGTCTTGGACGTCTACTTATACTATTATGAAGTGGCCGACTTCACTTTAGGGTTAGTTCCAGTTTAATATTCCAACAACTAACCACCCCGTTCAAGTCTTAAAACCACCCCCTCCCCCCCTTTATATTCGTGTTGACGAGAAAAATCTACAAACTTGTCTTGAACTTGTATTGTTAATAATTTATGAAATGAAAGGGTTGTTACTTCAACTGGAGAGCGGGTGGTTGTAATTCTGACCAACTACCCCTAAAATTAAATGACGTTATTTGTATGCCGACGAACCGAAAACGGTTTAATTCAATCGGACAGTATTTTAATAGGAGATTGTTATCTGCGATATCGGTTGTAAGGGTTGCTTGCATCCCCTAAAATTCTACACAGATTTGAACACACACACACACACACAACGAAAAACAAAAGAATTAGGACATGGCATTCTTGATGTTGTTTATTTTTGTAAATATTGCGAAGGTTAGTACGATTTTTCGAATCATTCAACCTTAAAAACTCGTTAAAACAACAACCGGGGCCGTTATTGGATCACGTACCAACTTTTTATTACCACTTATCAATATAACTAGATAATCAACACGGTGTATCGTAGATAGCTGTGGCGTGGCACGGAGAGAACGAGAAAAAAAAAACACAATTGAATAAAAATTATAAAAATCGTCATCAGCTGACTTCGATTGTAATCCGTCTCAACAAAACGAATAAGAGGGTAGAAATCGATTTTCTCTTAAATATGACCCACATCTCACCCTCTAGCTTGGGGTTGGGGTTGCGTTATTTAAGCGTACACTCTTATCATTTATAAAAGTAGATTAGTGGATAGTTTTTGAGAATTCTTCCAAGACTCACCCCCCGTCTCTCCGACACACACACACAACTTCGTAATCGGGGGGTGTGCTCTCGTATCTTCAGGACAGATCTAGTGACACGCCGACCATCGATTATACGGGCTTAAATGTTGACGTATGCTCGATTTGCTGCTGCACTTAACGTTATTTGTTGATTAACGTTAACGTTTACGTTAACGTTATTACAGTAATTGGACAATATTAGAGACAGAGACAGGCAAAGAGAGAGATAGTTGGTGCGTAGATAGAACCGTGTCGATGTCATATAATGGCAATTTAATAAAAAACGGAAATGTCAAATTACAATAAGCTGACGGTGTGAAAATGGCATCTTGATGACTTTAAAATTATATGGTTTTCTTGTTTTTTTAGTGTTTTGTTTTCGGTCGTTTCTATAGTTGCTGCTGTTTCTTAATTTCAATTGTTTTTTTTTATTATTGTTGTTGTTGTTGTTGTTGGCCGCCCAACCTTCTGCTATCATATGGTTGAAATTTCAAACTATTTCGTGTAAATTTTTACGGTTACGCTTGTAAACGTCATTACTGCCTTCCATATTATTATTATTATTATTTACAAATGATGATGATTATAGTGGGAAAAAGTCTTGTTAGAGATATTCCGTTTTTTTAGTTGTTTTTTTTTTCAGGGGATAGTTGGCAATATGTTAATTTGATTGTGTCTCAATTAAAATCGAGTAGGACCCCAAGCTGGTGTGCCGCCTCTGTCGATTATTGTCATTATCAATGCAGTTACGATTTTGTTTTCCATAGTTGACTTTGATGGTGGGGCGAAGGGGGCGCAAAAAACGCCAACAATAGTCGAAATTAAGTAATTTTGACAAATTAAGGCAATTTTAGTGTGGAATCAGTGGTATTTAGTTTTGTTTTGTTTTTGTTGACGCAACTCTACGCAAAATTGCATCTAATTACAACAAAAAACACTATAATTGTATTATTTTTTGTTTTTTTTTTTTGTTGGCCAGGTTAATTACAGTAGGCGGTGATAATAAGTAGTATACTATTTGTAGCTCTGGCGCAATTTCGTTATCTACAATTTTGTGCCTTAATTCTTTTGAAACTTAGTCGGTATTGTTTAGTCTTTTGTTTGTATTTTGATTTTTTCCAGTCGGCTGTGATAAGTAGCACTATTTGTAGCTCTGGAATCTTGCGATTTAGCAAAATTTTTTATAAACTAGGATTGTAATTTGTTTTTAATTTTGTCACCATCATAGTAGGTTGTGATCAGTATTACTATTGGTAGCTCTAAGTTTTATGCAATCAAAGATAATTTGATTTTTCCGGATTCCATAGATTTCGTTTATCTTAGCTAACTTTGCGAAACACAGTAGGTATTGCTTAGTCTTTTGTTTGTGATGTTTTTATCTTTCTCAAGTAGGCTATGAGAAGAAAATTGCATTCAATTTCCACAAAAACCCCCAATTTTATAATTTCTATTAACTACAATCATAGTAGCCTGTGATAAGTTATACTATTAGTAGCTCTAGATTTGTGGATTTAGCAAAATGATTTTCATTAACTTAAGATCATAGTAATCTATGATTTTGTATCGCTATCATAGTAGGCTGTGATCCGTACAACTATCGGTAACTCCAGTTTTTCTTAAATTTTCGAAATTTGTTAAAATCAAAAAATAAACAGAATAGGAAAATTTTGCACAATTATAAGAAATTCAGTCGACATTGTTTTGTATTTTGTTTGTTTGTGTGTTTTTAGTATTCTAAGAAGGCTGTGAGACGAAAATTACATACAATAAAACCCACAATTTTTATCACGTATAATCACAGTAGCCTGTGATTAGTGGCTCTATTTGTAGTCTTTTGTGTCTCGTGAGTTTCGTTATCTAGGATCATAGCAACCTGTGATTAATACTAAAATCTAATTTTATAATTTTTATCATCATAGTAGGCTGTGATCCGTACAACTATCGGTAGACCTAGTAGCTGTTGTTTAATTTCCGAAATTTATTAAAAACAATAGAATTTTAATATTCTAAGGAGGCTGTGAGATTCAATTTCTAAAATTTTACAATCCTAGTAGAATCACAGTAGCCTGTGATCAGTAACACTAATCGTAGCTCTTAATAGTTTATCGTTAATTTGTACAGTTTTACTTAATTACACCCAATTTTCGTGTTTTTCATACATTTTAACATCAATTTACATAAAACTCCTTCTATTCCTCCACAAAACGCTTATTTTTCAAAATTTTCGCTAGCCGGATCATAGTAGGCTAAGATAAGTAGCAATATTTGTAGCTCTAATATGTAACGAAAAACTAAATCAACATAGCTGTGATAATTTGACATTTTTTTAACAGGATACGCTTTTCATAGTTAACTGTGTGTGACTTTGGAGTTGTTGTTTTGTTTTTAACAATAATCAAGATAGCTCTGAAAATATACCTACTATTCGCACAACAACAATCACAGTAGGCTTTAAATATAAGAAAAATTAGATTTTTCCATAGTTAACTTTGATTGTTTTGATAAAAAATATGGCTATTTGTAGCCTTTAGATGTGTGGTGCAAAAAAATACCAACATAATTGCAATTTCTAACAGATTCCAATCGTTTAACCACAAAATTACACAACAGTAGGCCATGATAAGTGGCCCTAATAATAATAAACGCAACCTATTATCAATATAGCTGTGATAATTTGACGTATTTCGTTTGTTTCGTTTTCTCTGCCACAGTCGACTATGTTTCGTGTTGTAATTTCGTAAAATTAAGCAATCGTAGTAGGTAATGGAAAATCGACTGTTATTAGAAGAGAGAGAGAGAAAAAAAACAAAAACACCAGCAACAATTATGAATATTATTATTATTTATTACGGTAATTAGTTGAAAATTAAAAGCGGCAATATAGAAGTTAATTAGTTGGCTCGTGTTATAGGTGGCCATTTCACTTAATTACAACACAACAACAACAATAATAAAAATAACAATAACTGGTTTAAAACACAAGAATTTCGGTACACGCATTTTTTTGTTTCTCCTCCCACAAAACAAAAAGAAAAAAAAAGAAAACAAAACAAAAGATGACTAATTACTTAATTATAAAGAATTCAATTTTAATTAATTACGTAATTAGCGTGTAAAATTTAATTAGAAACAATAAACCGACAAAGAATCGATCATAGAAGGCTTTGGACGCAATTGCCGAAATTGTCAATTGTTCTATTCATAGCCAACTATTCCACTAATACAAGTGTCTTTAATTTATTATTTTTATTATTATTATTATTACTATTATTAGAAGAAAAACATGTGTTTTTTATATATTTATTATTATTATCATTATTATTTTAGATATATCCATCTCTGTCGTTGGCTCTCTAGATATTTATATAATTTCCAACGCCAACTAGATTTCAAACATCCATCCATCCATCCATACACTTAAAAAACACCATATGTGGATTGTTTTAAGATGTTGTTGTCGGTTAGAAGCGAAAAAAATCAAGTCACATATGAATGATTTTATAAGGCCATCGCCCCCCATCTCTCTCTCTCTCTCTATCTCTCTCACACACACAAATTCTAATAATTTGGCAACACTGTTTAATTTCCCCTAAAAACTCGATTCAATTAAGATCCGTCAGGTGGCGTTTACTATTTTTTTTTTTGCATTAAATTGGAAAAGTATGCGAGTCGACGGAACAATTTCCGGACGCCGCCGCCGGCTTAATATTTCTGATCAAGAATGCTGAGGCGTAAACAAAAGCGATTTAATTTTAATAAAATGTTTAGAGTAGTATCGGCGGCGACATATGACAAATGAATCGAGCGAAGGCGGGTTGATTATTGAATTATTGAATTATTGAAAATTTTAGGCGATTTGCATTTGTTTTGATATTTTTTGTTTTTTATAGTATAGATCACGGCTTACTGTGATGATGGATGGTGAATTTTACAGGGTTGATCAATTGGCTTTTAAACAGATTGGTGTCGTGATTCTTATGATAATTTGGGGGGAATTTTCGAAATAAATTCATAACCGATAGAAAAAAAATCGTAGAATCGTGGGGGATAGAGCGAGAGATGACGGTGTTAATGTAAATATTTCTCACGGATTAAAAACATGTGGTCCTGTTATCACTCTACTCTCCTCCACTGTATGTGTGTATGTGTGCGTGCGTGCGTGTCTGTGTGTGTGTAATTTACTTAATTTAAAAACACCAACACATGTTTATTATGATATGTACCATATTTCGTTCATTGAGAATCCATTTCGTAATTATACCGACGACTATTCATTAATAAATAAATAAACAAACAAAAACGAATCGACAAAACAACATTTAATCTAGAGTGTGTTGTTGGTATTTTCTTCAACACTAAATTACCATCGCCTACTTGGTGAAGGAAATGATTTTTCAATTTCTCTCGATCTTCCTATTTCACACACATACACATGTAATATATAGATGCATTCATATATAGGACTAATCATCCGTGCCGTGACATGCCTGTTTTCTATTGTTAACAAAAGAAAATCAACGCCAACTTAACGTAAATGCTGTATCATTATACGTTAATTAAATTACATTGTTTTATAATACATTTATACAGGCTGTGTTTTGCTACAACTACCCTTTTGATCAAATTGTTTACAACTAGTGTTCAGGGTCTTTGTTTTTTTCTCTTATAATTCTAATGCAATCAAATCTATGTCCCATAATTTCCCATAATTTCAATAAAAATCAATAAAACTACGGTACGGTTGTATCGAATCAAGTCGGCGTGACTCTGAACTCTAGTTATCCATATCAATTTTCCAATTTTTCTATTTGACAAAAGCACAAAGACTTTGGAATTTTGCAAAAAGTCATCCAGAAGTAATATTACAAAACTAGATGAAAATAACTAGCGTTCAGGGTCCCGTTGATGTGTTTTTGTTTAGAATAAAGGCACATTTGATCTTACCATTGTTTCCATAATTTCACTAAAAATCAATAGGTAGAACAAATAAGATTTGATCGAATCAAGTCAGTTGTGACCCTAAACTCTAGTTATTTGGATAATTTAAAATAAATATAAAAATAACTAGTGTTCAGTGTCCTATTGATGTAATCTGTTAGGATCATTTATAAACAATAAATTTGTTTAATTTTATTAAAACTGGATAAAAAAGTACGATTTTATCAAATCAATGACCCTGAACTCTAGTTAGTTCGATAAAAAGAGCACAATTGAAAGATGTATCCGATCCAGAAATTGTGTACGTTTGGAGAATTATCGGATTCTAAGTAAAATCCATTTGACTTAATCAAATCAGTTGTGATCCTGAACTCTAGTTAGTCTTATTTTGAACTAGCGTTCAGGGTCTCTGTTGGTGTGGTGTGTTAGAATAAGAGCTCGTTTGATCACATCTAAACACTATGTTTCCACAATTTCAATAAAAAAAAAAACTAATTAAGTAAGGTTTCATCAATTCAAACCAATTGTGATCCTGAACTCTAGTTATTCGTATCATTTTTCTTATTCTATGCTATTTCACTCGAAAATAAACGTTTTTTGCGCATCAAATCAGATCTTTTTAAGAAAAATCCATCAATATAAATGGATATAATAAATGGGTTCGAGACTAACTAGCGTTCAGGGTCCTGGTGCTGTGTTTTGTTAGAGTAAAAGTAAAAGTTAATCACATGTGAGCAATACTATATTTCTAAAATTTCCATAAAAATGAATGAAACAATAACTATTTTATTAAATAAATCAAGTCAGATATGACCCTGAACACTAGTTATTTTTATAATTAATCGAGGGATCGGAGAATGTGTATCCAGAAATTGTGTGCCTTTATAGGATGATCTCGATTATATCCATCCAATGAAGTGAGTTTTTTTTTTCGAATCAAGTCAGTCGTGACCCTAAACTCTAGTTGTTATCAATTTTCATATTCTGTACCTGCTGTTTTACTACAAAACCAATACTTTTTATCCTTTTACAGTGGGAATTTTTGGAAAAAAAATCATCAATAAGCGACACTACAAATAGATGTAGTAATAGTAGGCAAAATCAACTGGCGTTCAGGGTCTTGTTGAACTATGTTAGAATAAAAGCTCGTTTTACTATGTCTGAGCACTATATGTATTTGGATAATTTCAATAAAAATGAATGGAAGAAGTATGAAGAAGTATCAAATCAAATCAGTTGTAACCCTGAACTCTAGTTGCTTATTACTACAAAAATTAATAGTTTTGGTCCTTATCAAATGGGAGCTTTTTGGAAAATATCATCAATAAGCAACACTACAAACGGATGTAATAAAAATAGTCGAGACTAACTAGTGTTCAGGATCCTTTTGATATCGCTCGTTTGAATAAAGACACGTTTAATCAAATCTAATCACTATATTTATATTATTTCAATACAAATGAATGAAATAATAATTATGTGAACGAATCAAATCAATCGCAACCCTGAACTCGAGTTGTATTTCTAACAATTAAGTGCACTCGAACGATACAAATGATTCAAATCCAGAAATTGACGTTTTCTGACATAACAAACATCGTTTATTTCAATTTTTGAACAGAATCACTAACACTCAACTAGTGTTCAGGGTCTCTTTTAATCTAATGTTTTTTTATTTTAAAACCGCTCAATTTTTGTGTTTATAATTTTAATAAAAACGCATGAAACAAGCGAAATTATAGCTTAAATCAAGTTAACGACCCTGAACTCTAGTTGTACGTAATAATAAAACCAAATATTATGAAATTAGATATCTAGATTTTGTCCTAATTAAGCTACAAGTACCGTTTGACTGTCAACGAATTATAAGGGTTGTTTGCATTATTGAACGTGGTGGAGAGAAAGAGAGAGAGAGAGAGATATTGGTTAATACTATTAACTACCCCTATTCTACTACTAACCCCCTAACATACACACACGTAGCGAGATGAATAAACAAAAACAAATCCGATTAAAACAAGGGTGGCTTTCACGACGAAAATCAAAAACCGCCAAGGTGGTGTATGTCAACCATCATTAAAACGTGTAACCCTTTCGAGAATTTTGCGTAAGTAAACCAAGCAGGCTTTGATGGTGGTGTGCCTTTTAGATCATATAGCCAACGCGATTTCGTTTTGTCATAATAATAATAATGATGGAGAAGATGGGAATCTTAAATGAGTACAATAAAGGCAGCACATTAACGACCATCGTTAAAATTAGCCATTAACATATCTCTCTCTCTCTCTCTCTCTCTCTTTGTCTTTATCTGTTTGTCTCGGCGCGTTTTAATTTCAAAAAATTTGTTGTATAAAATAATAATAATATTGTTAGAATCGTAGTTGGCCATTTGGAGACTTTTCGGCAGATAGACACAGGGTTGGCCGCGATATACGTTTAGAAAAAAAGCCGACAATTTGAAAAGTCCTAAATGTTGAAAAGAGATAGATTGAAAAGAATGATGAACACGCGGCCAAAACCACAAACAAAAGACTGTTTTGTTGCTGTTGTCCCGTCACACACACACACACACACAGAGCGTTTTTGTTGTGTATTTAAAGACTGAAGATGATGATGATGATGATGATGATGATGCTCCACCGAAACTACTATACACATCGAAGAAGGCGGCGGTGCATCTCACAAAACACGAATATGCACATAATTTGTGTTGACGACGACTTCAAAAGTTTTGCGCGTCTTTTGCACGATTGATTGATTCAATTGTTTTGCTCTTTTTTTACCACATTTTAACCATCTTTTGTTTCATTTCATTTCACAAATTTTACCTACTAGATTGTATAATTTTATAGCCAACTTGACTCATCTCAATAATAATAATAATAATAAATAACTTTGTAGTTAAGACCAGAAGCTACCGTCTTTTTTTCTCTGTAACGCTCCATCTCTTTCTAATACCATAACGCAACCATACTACCATCTCATTTCATACTAACATCTCATAGCCTACTTGATAATTATTGCAAGAATGGTTAATAGCGTTGGAAATTGCTGATAATTAACCGCCTACTAGATTTCAAACAACTGTCAATGTTAATTAACAAAAATGCTAATAATTACGAAAAAAATAATCAACAGTTCGTTGACCATTAGAAACAGTAAATAAAGAAAAAAAACAGTCGACGAGCGACACACAAAAAAAAAACAAATGAAGAACGTGCCTCAATATGCTGCATCATTCAGAAAAAATCTTGAATTTTAAATAAAACCCGAAAAAAAACAATTGACTACCGTTTTCTTTTGATAAAAAAAAAAACAAAAACCGTAACTATGCCGACTAGAATTCATTCACAAAAATTTCGATAATAGTTGGCTGTGTCGATTTGATTTTAATCAACTAGACAATAGAATAAAAAGAAATCGATAGATACGTATTGTGATGATTATGATAAAGATAGAACAATTATAGTTGATTTTTCGAATGAATTCGAATTTTCGTTGATAATAGTAACAATAATTGTGATAAAAGGGTAAAAGCATCGATTCTGTTTTGTTTCTACATTTCTCTACTAGCCGACTTGTGTTCTTAGATTAAAGAACGCCCACTAACCAATCAGAATAGCGGCTCATACAATACTCGTTCGTGATTCGTCCACGCTTATATATGGTATACACCTTAATCTACCTACCGAGCTAAAAAGCTAATTTGACCACGCCTACCATAAGACCATGTTATGTTTAATGTATATATTTTGTTTATATATTATATACATATATGTATAGCTATATATATTAAAAAAATACAGGCTTTGTCTGGTCTACATGGTAATATATCAAGTTGGCTTTGTAAATTATACAAAGACTGATAACAACCCTTATTACGTGTTTTCTCGACGATCAAA
This sequence comes from Epicauta chinensis, assembly GCA_021725515.1. NCBI lineage: Eukaryota > Metazoa > Arthropoda > Insecta > Coleoptera > Meloidae > Epicauta > Epicauta chinensis. Next base: position 606,650 of record JAEDXX010000018.1, on the reverse strand, counting down.
CACTACAAAAAAAAAACTTAGAAGGCTATGATTCTTATTAATTGTGCCCCTAGTTAGATCATCGATTCGCGTATACACCCGGACCTATCTTAATAACCGGAAAAACTCACCCCCGATAATGGTGATCATCAACGATAATGTCTTGTGTAGCTACAAAAACGGTCTATTTTGGTTTCTTATAGGCGGCGGCGGTGGTGGTGGTGGTGGTATTGATGCCGCCGCCGTTGTCGCCGCCGTCTGCAATGTTTTGCTGTCGAAGAAAAAATCGTGTCGACATAGCCGCACAAAAACCCGGCGAAAAGGCATATTTTCTAGAAACCAACGGAAATTTGGTGTTTTTATCGCGTTTTTAGGGTAGGTTGTGGTTGATCAAAAATCAAATCGACTGTGATTTTGTTGTTGTTGTTGTATAGAAAAATTTACCCCCCTAATATCAACCTGTGTGTGTATATTTATACATGTAATACCTGTAATTGTGTGTCTTTATTCAACCGATAATCTTCGCATATAATTCATCTCTTTTTAATTATCGTTTAGAAGAATCAACGGTTATCTCTATTTGTTCGATTCTATTCGGCATCTGTCGATCTTTGTCGATCATATAGCATTTAGTGTATGTATAGGAAATGTGGGTTGTGGCTTAGACGCGGAAATAGCCGATGATTGACGATTGTATCGTATGTGAATTCGTATAGATATCAAGTAGTCTATGTCGCGACGCCTGCAGCAAACACAGCCTACTTTATTTGCGTGGCTCTTGCCGTCTTCTGTTTACGATACACTTGTTGTGTATATTTTTATTTATATACACTTATATATAGCTATATATATGTATACGAAAATATAGTGAGGGTAACCGAAAAAAACGGCGCGTAAAGTCGCTCGAACAAAAAATAAACAATTAATCTGAGAAAAAAACGTGCAGTGCGGGCGTACACTTAATTTTTTCTATTACTTCTTTCGACACTAGGGTTTTGTGTTTTTTCTCCCCGATTTTTTTTTTTCAATTGTTTTCTAGTGGTAGTGCATCAAAAATGTGTACGAATTCGACACGATTTTCACGAAACAAATGGAAAACTACACAACAATCTGTGGATTTTCGTAAATTTTCCGTGTAAATAAAACAAAACAACAACAAAAAACAATAGTGTTGGTGTGATTGAAAAATCTAGTGTTTTAGTTCAATTGTTTTGTGTTTAAATTATTCCAGGTAATTTGATTGAGAGAAATTCTAATATAATTTAATTAGAAGAGTGTGCGTTGGTTATATTGAAGGTCAAGTTGATTGTCTTTTTGCCACAAGTTGGCCGTGATGTATTTTTGATTTTTCCTGTCGCTCGCCCCCCCTGTAAATACCGAAATTTCTCGTTTTTATTATCACTTTTTCTATGGATAAAAAATTGATAAAAAATTATCAAGAATCACACAAAAATTGTAGTTTTAGTCGAAATTCTGGTGGTTATTTGTGTTGAAATATTTTTAATTAATTACAGGTAAATTTGATTGATTTTTTAATTCTGGGGGGGTGGGGAAGAAATTAGTAGATTTTCCGGGCGACAGTTTTCCGTTCACAGTTGGCATTGAAATCACCAATTATATTGTTTCAACCGTCGCTGACTCGATCGACTTTTTATCAAGTTACCTATATAGGTACTGTTTTTCTACTGTTTTAAATGCAAATGTTGTTTAATAGCATGTTGGACGTGTTCAAACGGAAAAAGTGTTGACAGAAAAAATGTTGTTGCCTACCCTTATCGATTCCACTCAATATCTAGTCACACACAAGCATAATTACATAATTACAGGTATTTGTTTAGTCAACAATTATCGACATGTTATCACAAAAAAAAAACAAAATCACCACAGTATTTCGATTTTTTGTCAGTTGACGGAAATTGCAGATGTTTCACACACAACAATTATTCGATTGATTGACAGTTTTGCTTAGATTGGATGCCAAATCTGTATAATTAGCGATTTTGTGTGACAAATACAGTGTTGGTAATTTGGACGCATTATTTTATCTAATTACTATGATTGTGGCTCTCTTCATAATTATTATGTTTATAGTAATTAATGTATCAAGGGTGTTATGAGTCAAATAATGCCCGTGTTGCATTCATAAGTAAAAGAAGCGCAATTTAACTTTATGTTTTTAAATTTTTTTCTTTGACATCTGAAAGATTGAGGTTATGATAACATTTTTAATGACAGCAAAAAATTTGTTTATCATAGCAACGCGCCTTAACAACGGGCTATTATTCTTCATAACGCCATCGCAACGCCATAATTGCCCGTTGTCGAGTAAACAGTTATTATAATGTATACGAATGACATAAAATAATAATAATCGTAAATACGTTGGTTGATAAGTAAAAATAGATTATTAATAAACCGTGCATTGATAATAGAGACTCAAGGGAAAATTTTGATAGAGATAGAGATCTTGTTGAAACAATTCAATGGATAAGTGTAATTGTGGTCGGTTAAGTCTATCTCTATCCTTGTCTAACTTAAATGCAAAATGCTACCAATTAAGTACTATTTGTGTATGAAATAACACATCATTTTACCGCAGAGAAAACAAACGAAAAAAAACAACAATAACACCAATCAGGTGAACATTGGAATGTGGCAACCGCACATAATCTACATAGTGACTAGCAATGGTCAAAATTTTTCCATCATCTATAATTTGTACTGTAAATTTTCTTGTAATATTGACACCTGATAGTGGCTTTATCAAAAAAAAAACAACAAGCGAACAAAAAAAAAACGTTACTAAGTAAGGTCAAGCTTTTATTACATTTGTTGCCGCCTTATCAGTTTTTCTAATTGCCTTGGAAACGGTCAAGGTTGAGAGGGAAATTATTAATTCCATTCAATACTTTACTTTAATTACCTACTGAGTAAATCAAAAATTTCTTGTGTTAGAAAATCGTAAAAGTGCTGAAAGTGGATCAAGTGAAAAAAGTCTTTATTTAAGCGCGCAGCAAATTTCTGTGTGTGAAATTTGTTTTTCTTCGTGTTATCGTAATGAATCCGGCGGATCAGTTATAGTGTGTTTCATACAATTTATCTGCCAGATAAGGCGTGTCTTAGTCGCGCATTTTTCAAAAATTCGTAATTTCGTCAAGAATCTGTAATTTCGAGGAATTATGACAAAGTTTGGCTACAGAGCATTAGCGAATAAGCTAGTTAGAGTCTGTTTCATGCGAAACGTCGGGGAGACGTGGTAAAAGACAGTACACTTTGTTTATTCTCTCTCTCTCTCTCTCTCTGTCAAACAATCGCACAATCTCCCAAAATCCGTCCAAAGCCAATACTTTACTTTAATTACTGAGTAAATCAAAAATTTCTTGTGTTAGACAATCGTAAAAGTGCTGAAAGTGGATCAAGTGGAAGAAGTCTTTATTTAAGCGCGCAGCAATTTTCTGTGTGTAAAATTTGTTTTTCTTCGTGTTATCGTAATGAATCCGGCGGATCAGTTATAGTGTGTTTCATACAATTTATCCGCCGGAAGGCGTGTCTTAGTCGTGCATGTTCCAAAAATTCGTAATTTCGTCAAGAATCTGTAATTTCGAGGAATTATGACAAAATTTGGCTATAGAGCATTAGCGAATAAGCTAGTTAGAGTCTGTTTCATGCGAAACGTCGGGGAGACTGTCAAACAATCATACAATCTGCCCAAAATCCGTCCAAAGCCCTCTTGATTCGCTCTAAAACTAGTCTTTTGTTAATTTTAATTCCGTCGATAATTGTATGAAATTCCAGCCTACTGCGATTCGTGATTTATTGCTTCTTTATTATTAATTTTCATTCATTTGTTTTTTTTTTCAGTAAATACCTTTAAGTATGTGTGAATTAATGGTGATAATAATAATAATAAGTAGGTAGTATTGCTTTGTTTTTTTTTATACGATTGCTCGATTTTCATGTCATAAACACTTGAAGGTCTCTACTATTTATATTCGCAACAAACAATAAACAACAGAATAGCAGCAACAAAAAAAATGCTCACATTTTAATTAATCAGCCGTTTTAATTAGCAACTTTCTCTAACTAATAAATCATTACATAATTACTTCTTTTATTTATAATTGAAAGAATTATGAACAAATAAATATTGTGCTGAAGATGAAGTTATCGTGCAATTGTCCGATTTTACCGTGTGTTGTTGTTATTGTTCCAGATACCGGCCGTACATCATGTATCCATGGTATCGTGATTCTGTTGGCGGTCAATTAGGCCAATTATGCGGCCCTATGGCAACAACAATAAAAACCGAGAACGGCTACAATGATTGTATGTTAGCATTAGATTATGCTACACAAAGTAAGGTAAGTGCACCATCATCCCCTTACGAACAACCCTTTAAATTGAAATTAAATATTCCCATCTCGTGTGTGTTCGCTCGCTCTTTTTAAAATCAACTCTCTTATTAACAATATTTATTTAGGGTTTGATAGTGTAAGGGTGGTTAGAGTTTTCTCCCCATTTTCTTTACTTTCAAACAACAAGCCTTTTAATGCTCCACTTACAATTTGGAACAATTTGCAATTCAATACGTTGCGTGTATGTTGGATTTCAGTGTGATTTGATCGCTTGAGGCGCTGTATAGCTCATTGGGTAGTAGGTGAAAAGTTGTTTTTGTTGTGAATTTTTTTTAGGCGCGACAGGGTAGTAAATTCGTGCGGAGCGTAACGAAACCAAAATTTCCTGGCTTACCGCGATTTATGATTTTTATACAAAATCGAGCCTTCAGGCAACGACATAAACAAAATAGACTAATAAAGAAAACTTCATTATAACTTCATCTCTAACCTAAGAAGTTTCACTTCTAATGCGCAATTTCAATTGTTTTTTTTTTGTTTAAGCAAAACTTCAAGGTTATATTGTACATAAGAATTATACAATTAGGTACTAAGTGCTAACATAATAAGTCTATGTCGATGCATTTTAATTGATACTTTATCGCAATGAAAAACTACAAAAAATACTCGTACTCAGCAACAATTTGTAAGAGTTTCATAAAATAATGGCGCCGATTTCGGCGAAAATTTCCTGTTAATTATACCATAACGTCCAGATTCAATTGATGCACCGATTTCGGCACAAATTATAGCTTAGCAAAAAGAATCACCAAACTGTATCTATAGTATTCCAGAAAGTGCCTTCATTTGTTTTAGCATCATTTCTGTTGTTTCTAATAGTATTTAGTCCAATATACAACTGTTGATTACTGTTTTTCTTTTGGGATATCTTTGGATATAATTGAACCGGTTTCGGTTTTGTGTTGCTTAAAGTAAAAATGACAGTGAACCAGTGATTACCCACCCAGGCCCAGGTATTCTGGATTTTCACAGTAAATCTTTAAAAATAGTTGAGCCGGTTTCGGAAGTCTGTTGACTAGAAACAATGCCTCTGGATGGATAACAAAGAAAATGATTTAGCGCCTTCTTTTCTTAACGCTTTTATTAATGAAGCAACTTGCCCGCCCTCTTGTGTCCGATCTCGATAAAACTGTATATTTCTATTGTTTTCCATCGCCTACTTGCTTCTCTTCAATAAGATGCTAATTATCATATTTTCTGTTTTTTTTATTAATTTTTTCGGTCGACACAGCCGAAAAAGCGGCTGTGTTTCAAAACATGTTCGTACTCTATTTTCTATAACTGTATCGCAGTGAAAATATTTGAAGAATTTTGAGCCGGTTTCGGTTGTCTGTTGACTATAAAAAAAATCCTCTAAATGAACGTTTGTAGTAGAAAAAAAAAGTTAGCAGACTCATTTGGCGCCAGACTTTTTCCTATACAAGTTTAGATGAGTCGCCGGCGTTTTCTCTGGAAAATAATCTGACCGGTTTCGATTTTCTGCTGATAACAAACAAATCTAAACGATTACAATTAATCTAGTTGTCAGTGTAACAAAATCCAACGCCTCTCTTGATTTGTAAATTGATATTTTTCCATTTTTATTGTTGATAAGAAAGATTCAAATAATTGAAAGGAATTTGCAGAATCAGCAAAATCTCTCAACTTTTCAACCAACACGATATATCAAATTAATTGACAAATACGGCCGTATTTTCTATTCAAAATAGACCATTGTGGAAAATATTTAAGCCGGTTTCAGTTGTCTGTTGACAACAATGATAGCCTCTGGATGGATTTCTAAAGACCCGATCTGGATATTAATTTTTATGTTTTATCGTGTCAAGACGCTAATCGTTCTTGTTTCTGTTTATACTATTTTTTCTTACAGACTTAGTCGGTACTTTCTCTGACAATAATCGGACCGGTTTCGGTTTTCTGTTGATAACCAACGCATACCTATATAAACGGTTACAATTAATCTAGTTGCCTTAATACAGCAAAATCCAACGCCTCTCTTGATATTGTAAAGTGATATTTGTCCATTTTTCTTGTTGATAAGAAATATTCAAATAGCTATAATCGAAAAAAATCTGCCGATTCAGCAAAATCTCTCCAATATCATCCAACACACGACTTGATATCAAATTGATTGACTAATACAGCAAAATATTTGAGCCGGTTTCGGTTGTCTATTAACTACAATGAAAGCCTGTGGATGGACGTTTATAGCAGAAGAAAGTATTTGCTAAAAAAATGCTTGACGCCTTCTTGTCAAACTTAGATGAGTCGCCAGTAGATTCTTTGAAAATTAACGAACCGGTTTCGGTTTTCCGTTGATAACGATAACAACTAATCTATAGTTGCAAGTACAGCAAAATCCAACGCCGCTCTTGATTTGTAAAATGATATTTTGTCGCTTGTTTTGAAAGATTCAAATAACTCAATAAAAAAATTTGCAGATTCAGCAAAATATCATCAACTTTTTCTAATCAACTGATCGACAAATATGGGTGCAATTTCCATTTAAAGTAGACGATTTTGCAAAATATTTGAGCCGGTTTCGGTTGTCTGTTATCTACAATTTGCTAACAAATGCCTGGGAGACGCACTTGGCGCCTTCTTGTCAAACTTACAATTAGATGAGTCGCTAGTATTTTCTTTGAAAACTAACGAACCGGTTTCGGTTTTCTGTTAACAACAATTACAATTAATCTATAGTTGCCAGGACAGCAAAATCCAACGGCGCTCTTGATTTGTACTGTGATAATTTGTCGCTTGTTTTGAAAGATTCAAATAACTCAATAAAAGAATTTGCAGATTCAGCAAAATATTTTTTTTTCTAATCAACTGATTGACAAATACGGGTGCAATTTCCATTTAAAGTGGATCATTCTGTATATATACGGGGCCGGGCCAATAATTTTAAATATAAAGTGGTTATTTGTATATATTTTTGGCATTATCTGCACACTAAAATCAAAAGAAAAATACAACACAATAGGATACCCACTTGTCACACTGCAACGGCACAAAATTTATTATCTTCAACCGCATACACACACTCTCTATCTATCTATCTTTGTCTTGTCTATGTGGAGGGATAGTTTTGTTTGATTTTCATTTGAGATTATCCATCAAAATCCACTGTAAAGAGAGAGATAACAACAACAACAAAACAAAATAGAATAAAAACAAAGACGGACAATAAAGATATTTGAAAACAATACATCTTTGGTGGAAACAAATGACTGTCACTTGTTTCACAAGATAAACAAAGATAGTTGTTATAGTATATCTAGTTATCCGGGATAAAACGGTTTTATTAATGAAACGACTGACTTTTCTTCTTTCTATACTATAATACCGGTTCTGATCAAGTCACCGTTCCACTAATAATAATAATAATAATGATAATAAAAATAATTAATTATTAATAAAAAACAATCGACACTCTTGTTTTATTTTTTGTTGTTTATTTTGATTCTTTAATATATTGAATCAAGAGTGCATCGAGATAATTCGTATAAGATCAAGTCGGCTGATTATCAACAATGACACATACATACGTACACAGATAACGATCTTTGGGTCCCTGTGTATTTAATTAATTAATTGCCTATACAGAACAACGCTACCGTTAATTACCTCCTACCAAGAAGAACTACAATTATCCAACATAAATTTATTTTATTTTTTTTTGGTTTTGTTTTAATTTTATCAATAACGGGTCATCTAAAAATTGTATCGCAGTCAGCTATGATTAGATAACAATTGCACCTGATGCGTTTTTGTTTTTGTGTATCTATTTTTCGTTTGTTTTTTGTGTGCGGTGGTAATTTTATATACTTGTAGTTACATAGCCTACTATGATCGTATAACAACACAGTAGCAGTAGCAGCTACTGTTCGTGTTGTTGTTGTTGTTGTTGTTGTCTCGGTTGTTGTGTTGTAAAGTTGTTGTTTGAATGGATTTATTTTATAAAAGATCGTGAGTTTTCTATAATAAAGCCGCCAAAGAAGCCGTCCAAGCAGAACACACAGTAGGCTATCGAAAATCACCCGACATTGTTTTGTTTATTAACAAGTCACAGCTATCATGATAGGGATCACACCGAAACGAAACAACAACCGAAAAAAAAACAAATGATTAAAAATCAATTAAACAGAGATAGATGGATGGAATTAACGATAATTACGGTGTTATAATCATCATAATCAACAAAATCAAGCAACGCCTACTTTGTTGTTGTTGTTGTTGTTGGTTGTTTTTTTTCTTTCTATCTAGTTGTCGATTAAACGAGAAAAAATCTGTAAATTTCGGCAATGTTTCATTAATTAACCGATAGATGTCGATGATAGTTTTGTCTATTAAACAAAACGAGAAAAAAAAAACAAACGACAAACGGATAGAGGGTTGGGTGATATAGAAGAAGGGGCACGCAAAAAAAAACTGTCTCTGTGCGTGCATAAAAGACGGCGCCGGTTCATTTGTCATGACATCATGGGGGTGGCTGTCACTTCCGGTACACCGCCCCTGACATCTAGACATTTAGAAAATCGCAAAAATAACACACAATTCTACAGGATGTCTATATATACTAGAAACGATCAATGTATCTTATGCTCAAATATACACGAAATCGTGTTTTAACAGGGACACACTAATATTTGTAGAAAGAACCGGTTTCGGTCGGATTATTTTATCCACAAATGGCTTTTGATGAAAGATGAAAATTGCTGCTTTTGCATAGTTTACTTGAGCAAGTTGTGCGTTGTCAGCAAATTCTCGATTTTGAACCGGTTTCGGTTAGTAGTATCAATTTAAGCAGGTTTTGTTATATTAGTGAAATGAGCAATTTTACACTTAAGTGTATTTTGAAAACGATCTAAACGAAATGATTTAGAGCAGAGGTTCCCAATTTTTTCGGGTTTGCGGCTCCCTAAATAGTCAGAATTTTTTCTGCGGCGCCCTCAATACATCAGATTTTTTTCTAAATTTTTGACCTTCTTGAAAACTTGCCTTTTTTAAAAGCGCAAAATTTCAAGAATTTTGGAGCCGCGGCGCACACTTTGGGAATCACTGATTTAGACACTTGAGCAAGTTGTGTGATGTCAGAGAATTTGTAATTTTGTAAAGAAACAGGGAAATTAAGCAGGTTTGAGGCGGTTAGTGAAACGACAATTTACAACGATAGAAAATTATATGTTTCAGCAAGTTGTACGAAGTCAGAAAAGTCACTTAAGTTACTATCAAAGGTCAAACGTCGGAAATTAAGCAGGTTTTGCGATGTTAAAGAAAAGTTCATTAAAAAAAAAACTATCTATGAATTCGTAATTTGTGCCAAATCAGGCTTGTGTGACTTTTACATGGTTTTAAAACTAAAAATGTACAATCGACTGACTTCAGCAAGTTGTATGGTGGCAGAAAATTTACTGTTTTCCGTTTTGGAACAACGAAATGTTTGAGCAACTTGTGCGAAGTCAGACGATTACCAATTAACATATTCCGACGAAAATTAAGCAGCTTTGGTGGTGTTTGTGAATCTATAGTTTCGTAGTTTAAAACAATAGTAAAGTAATTCTGTATTTATGCAAATTTCCGAGTAGTATTTATAAAGATTGACAATTAAAAACGGTTAAGATACTTGAGCAGGTTGTGCGATGTCCGAAAATCTGTAATTTTCTTCCTTAACAAATGAAGACAAAAACTCGGAACAGTTTCAAAGGCAGTTTAAGCATATTTTGTGGGTTCAGCAAGACTTTTATTTGTTTGAGTAAATTTTGCACAGTCAGTAAATTATCGATTTGTTATTGTTAATCCAGGCAGAGCTTTCGATTACATAAATTCCAACATATTTCCAAAGATTCTTGTGTAGTTGTTGGAGGCGGCAAGAAAATGGAGAATTGAGCAGGTTTTGCGATGTCAGAGAAATTTCAATTCCAAAAAATAAAAAAAAATAAAAAAACTCAACTATCAAAAACTGTTTGAGCAGCTTGTGCGAAGTCAGCAATTTGGCGGTTCTTAAATACAAAAACTACAACAGACAATTTTGGTCTGTTGTTCGACGAAAAAAAGAGAAAATGTAGCAGGTTTTGTCGTATCAGCGAAATTTGCAATGTCAGCAAAAGTACGATTCAAAAATTCACCAAATCACTATAAATTTGTAAATTAAAGTAATTTCTATTTAAAAATCATTTTGTTTAAGCAACTTGTGCGAAGTCAGAAAATCGGCAAATCATTATTTTAATAAAAACAGAGATTTTGCTTACATAAATTCCTGTAGATTTAACATATTTTCAACGATTCTTGTTTTTGAAGGCGACAAAAAAAATCGGGAATTCAACAGGTTTTGTGATGTCCGAGAAATTTCAGTTTCAAAAATTATCACCAAATCTCTAATTAAATAGCAATTTTAAGCAAAATTACTCAAACTCTGGACTAACGTGTTAAACAATTGTTCCGACCGATTTTTGCAACTTTTGCAGCGTCAGCAAATCGATTATTTCAAACAAAATCTGTAAAGACCTTAAGTCGAGAAAGTATTGCCACAATTTTTGTTTATTATTGTACGAGAAAAAGCGAAAATTAAGGAGACTTGGAGGCAAAAAAGCAAATTTAAGCAACTTGTGCGAAGTTAGAAAATCGCCGATTCTTGATTATAACGAGCATAGTGGCTTCGATTCCACAAATTCCAATAGATTCAACATATTTTCCTAAAAAAACCTTGTTTAGTTTCTGAACTTACAAGAACATCGAGAATTAAGCAGGTTTTGTGATGTCCGAGAAATTTCAGTTTCAAAAATCGTCAACAAATCTCTAATTAAATAGCAATTTTAAGCAAAATTACTCAAACTCTAGACGTGTTGAATAATTTTTCCCACCGATTTTTGCAACTTTTGTAACGTCAGCAAATCGATTATTTCAATCAAAATCTGTAAAGGCCTTAAGTCGAGAAAGTATTGCCACAATTTTTGCTTATTCTTCTACGAGAAAAATCGAAAATTAAGCAGACAATGGAGGCAAAAAAGCGAATTTAAGCAACTTGTGCAAAGTTAGAAAGTCGCCGATTCTTGATTAAAACGGGAATAGTGGCTTCGATTTCACAAATTCCGATAGATTTAACATATTTTCCAAAAAAAAAATATTTTTTTGTTTCTGAAGATTTACAAGAACGTCGAGAATTAAGCAGGTTTTGTGATGTCCGAGAAATTTCAGTTTCAAAAATTATCAACAAATCTCTAATTACATAGCAATTTTAAGCAAAATTACTCAAACTTTAGACGTGTTGAATAATTTTTCGGAACGATTTTTGCAACTTTTGCAGCGTCAGCAAATCGATTATTTCAACCCAAAAAAAAAAGTCAAAGTATTGCCAAAATATTTGTTTATTAATCTACGAGACAAAGCAAAAATTAAGCACACTTTGAGGCAGTTTAAGCAACTTGTGCGAAGGCAGCGAATTGAGGATTTTTCTTTTCAACCAAAACTAGACTGAAAACAATCACTTAATGACGACAATTTTTATCTTGAATTCAACTGAAAATCAACACAAATTAAGCATATTTTGCATCATCAGCAAGATTACAGTTTCACCACCACCACCACCACACTTATTGGAACGTACCGTATACCGGATGACACGTACAGGAAATGTCTACAATATCAAACAATTTCATCTTCATTTTCTTCTGGTTTTTATTTTCTTCTTCTTGATTATTACCGATATTATTATTATTATTATCTAGAAATGTTGTGGTTAAGAGATCTACAGGCTAACGACCCCTAAATGGATGTCTTCTTGTTATGTGTGTTTTTGAACAGGTTAAGTGATCACGCAAATTACAGCTTCCAATTCATATCCATGTCTATTATAGATTATTAATAATAATAATAATAACAATAATAATATACAGGGTGTCTCTTTTTAATAAGTACATGCCATAAAAATAACATATAGGTATATCAAGTGGTTTGGTTTTATATTTGTTATTTGTAGTATTCATGGTCAGTTATAAGATAATTGAATAGACTCGATCATCATCATCATGATAGAAAGAGATAGATAGACAGAATCGTGCAGAAACCGGTTCTATTTGTCAATAAATAATTTCATGAACTTGAACGAGGTTCAATAGTTTCGATTTGATCAATGTTAATTGCACACACAATCATTAATTAACAATTTCTACATACAATTAACGTAATCGACGTCATTCTGATGTTTTTTTTGTTTTGCAACTGTTTATCAACAAAATATGTGGCAAAAGGCGGAAATCAATTTACCTGCGCCGCGAAAACGGCAGTCAATCTATAATGAGAAAGAGGATGTGTTATCTAGTTAACTAAGAGTTTGTTGTTTTAGTTTTGTTGTTTTTTTCTCAATAGAGAACAAAACAACAACGAAAAATAAAAGGTAGGATCAGGACGGCCTTGGAACCGGATCAAGGACCGTTGGATTGTTCTAATTGGTCTTCAACTTGTTTTTTTTTTTTTTTTGTAGAAATATTTATATAATTGGTAATTATAACAAATTTTTTTTGTTGAATTTAACAAATGATAAAAATTCATTGATGCAAATTTTTTATTATTTTATAAATTACTACAACTCTATTTCGAGAATTTTATCGAAAAAAAAACCGACCCCAATGACCCAGTTCGATACTCGTGTCGGCCAAAAATCGCCCCGACACGTGTACATCTAAATCCGATCCGTAGTCAAAATCATTAGGTAGCGGCTCAGGAACCTAACGTAATTGTGCGCGTGCGCCTACTACGATTTACCTTTACCGAAATCAGTAGTTTAGCGTGGAATAATAACAAGTAGGCTGTGACGCAAAATTTCCTAATTTCGTTAACGATAACAAATGACTCTATCAATCCATAGACGTATTTGATTTATTATTAGTTATAAATCATAGTATAGGTCATTCAACTGTTTTTATTTTCAAATCATCACCAATGTCAAGTTTATTCAGAAAATCATGCGTGAATTAGTAGGGTAGTAGGCACCCTTATTATTATTATAATCATCCCTAAAACAACCCCCAAACAATGCGTATATTTAAAGACCGGAAATATCCAACGACGCCAACAGTCTACTTCCTATCGTTGTCGGCGTCGTCGTCGTTACCACCGAGATGTCCACCCCTTGATCATCATCATCATCAAGACGTTGCGTAACCCACCCCATCATCAGTTTATCGTTGGATTTCTTTAATGTTATTATCGGGTGACTTTGCCTTTTCAACAACTATATCGTTCACCCCCTGCACTGCCTCAGAATACACACAAAGGGGGTGGTTTTCTGATAAATACACCGAACGGACATGGATAAATGATAAAGTGTGTACAGAGGGGATGAATCTTACAATTTTTTGGGCCAAAATATCATTACTGTTGGTATTACTCGTTTGTTTTGTTTATTTTTTTGTTGTTTCGTTACAATCGAATGACGTCAATGTAATAAGGGGCGTGTCCATCCAACTAAACAGTGACCGTACTGATTGGACGCGGTGTGTGGGTGGCAGGAGGTACAAAAGGCCACCGCCCACCACACCCATTCGTATCGTTGATAATCGGAACGGTTTATCATTTGTTTCAATCACACAACCTAACTTGGATTTTTTGGATTTTTTTATTCAAATTAATTGAAAAAGGGGTGTAATTAAAATATTTTAAAATAGTTGTAATTGTTGACATTTATTGTTAACAGTCCTATTGTTCAACTGTTTTTTTTTTGGTTTTAAGTACATGATGTTTTTGTTTTTTTTTTAACTCATTTCCCATGTAATAACTCAATTATATGACCCTTGACGTTTATGTTTTTGTTTTATTACCAAGTCATTATACCATTCAATATTAACGGTTATTATTATTATTATTATTATTTGCATAAACTATGTATAGGGTGTCCCCAAAAAAAAAGAATCTAACAGCTGTCCGTGATTGTTAGCAAAAATTTCCAAAAATCGCGTAGGCTATGATTTGTAATAGTGCAAATTCTAGCGCCCCCTTGTGGCCTGACGGCGTAACGAAATTTCGGGTGGTTGAGTTTACAACCCTCCACAACAACCCCCGAAATGATGTGTCTGACTATTCGGCGTTAGAGGGCGCAATTCACCCCCGAAATTTCGAATTTTTTCTATATCTACTGTGTGGCGTTACTGTCGAAAAAAAAACAAATGATAAAAAAACATAGCCACCCTATCTATTGATTACTTTTATAAAAATTGTTTCTAGTAGCTGATGGATGTTTGTTTCGAGAATTCGTCGATTTTGTTTTTTTTTTGGCGGTTTTTCGAAACAAAAGAATATCGTGAGCGTTGCCGACAAAAGAATTTTTGAAGAAGTCGCGACGTGGGGACAACTTTGATGATTTCGATGATGATCGTGATGATGATGATGATGATGGTGATGGTTGTACTGAAAAGGGTTTCACTTGAATCAAGTCGGCGGCGGGCGAACAAACAAAAAGCGGTCACGGTAGTACTAAGTGGACATAAATATTGGCCGAAAAAATAAATAAATAATGAGAGCTAAAAACGAAATCGTAGCCACGACTTGAATGTTAATTTGTTGATTAAATAATAATAATAATAATAATAATGGGGATAAGGGTGGGTATTGGCGATCAACCCTCCGCAGTTCTTCCACCCTCGCGATTCTCAGCCTATATCAGGATCGATAAGACAGCAACCCCGGCGGCTGGCAATCGACAATCATATCTATCTATAGACGTGCACCTGGGGGTAGTTTTTATACAATTTCTTGACCTATATTAGCGTACCACCACCACCACGACCACCACCATCAAATAACAATCGAGTGAATTGTTGAAAACGGAAAATTACCAAATTCTCGGAAATTTTGGTATAAAAAAAAATTCGATAAATTCAGGGTCGCCGCCGCCGCCGCCGCCACCCCCACTGCCAGTCTCGACGAATTTCCAGACCTGTGTCTCGCCTTAAAGGGAATATAACGCTGACAGGGTTACTTAAAGTAGGCCTATTCCGGTGAGAGGAAAAAATTTCCAGTAGGCGTCGCGACGCGCCGTTCTCTGTCTATAACACACACGACCATAGGGGTTGTGATGGCGTCTCACTCAATGGCACGTGTTCCATTTCGCTTCTTTACCGTGCACATTTTTTCTCTCTCTACTCGCCCGGATTTTTTCCGAGTGAAAATAACCACCACCCCCACCACCACCGCCACCCTTGTGGCGGTTAAATATCGAACGAAACCGCGGATGGATGCCCTCAGGTCAGGCACATGGTGGATGAAAAAAGACGGCACACATTTGCTTCGATACAAACGCAATAGAGATGGAAAATATAACGCGAAATCGACGGGGTGAGACGAGAAAAAAATAATTTAGGGGTTGTTCAACTGTAGGTCTTTTCTGGGAAATTTTTTTCAAATCTCGCATAGAGCGCATGATGATAGTGGAGAAACCATCTCCAACCCCCAGGTGAAATGTTCAACTCACACCACACCACACACCGAATTGACGGGGGTTGTTCGAGAAATATATCAAAAATTTCACTTTCCTCATTAGAATACCGGGCGACTTGATTATGAAAAATTATTTAATCAATGTGATGACGTCACCCCCCACCACCACCACGACTATAGAACAAACTAGACGAAATGACGTCACTAGGCCGCGGCCTACCACGATCAGGTGGCTGTTGAAATCGGCCTTTCAATCATCCCATATGTTGAAATTGGTTGGACAATTTCACCCCTGTAATTTTTGTATAAACGAAAAATATGAGACACTCACCCCATTCCGATATCATTATATATATTTTCGGTACCTATATACTACAAGGGGGTGGTTAAAACTCTACTCGACAATATTCGACGACGTTTATTTTAATTTGTCTCACACCGACAACCACCACCACCACTCCAATTGTCAATTAAATTTCAACCCTATGTGATCGATTTTTAGAGACAAAAAAAAAAACAAGTGCCTCAACTTTGTGTTGTGATTTTTATCGATAATCCACCAAAATTCTCAACAGATTTAAGGTAATTTGGGCAAAGGGGCGAATTGTGAGTGTGTACGAGTGAGATAGACGACAATGGGGTGGAATTGACTATTTTAACCTTGACCGTGATAGAGTGAAATCGACAGTTATCTCAGCGCGTCTAGCGCTGCTAATCTCCCTTTCATTAATTAACACGTGCAATTATAATTAAGGGGTAGTCATCCCCCCGTTCTATATAGAATCTCTCTCTTTTGAGTTTTATATTTTGATTGTAAACATTGGTGGTGGAAAAAAATGGAAAAATAACAATTTCTTAGCGATGTTCGAATTGGAAAACGCGATGTGGGGGGTTGGAAATTTTCATTTGTTTTTCTTCAGTGCTCCACTGCGATGAAGAAATAACATTCGATTGTTTTTGTTACGTTCCCATCCGTTATTATTGTAGCGGCGGCGCGCATCAGAGTGCTTAGCACAGCAATATAGAAAAAGTCGCGTAATTCTTTTGTTTTTCCAACATTTCCAACAACCTGTCGTTAATTGATGGGCGGACAGGTGGAAATTATTAAAATGATCGTAGTTTTTAATTAACGTCTACCGTTAGACTCTGTCAAAACGGCAATTAAACGATTGACTAACGATTTTTGTGCGGTTTTTACTGTGCCTTCGCCGACGAACAAATTAATAGAGAAACAAAAGAAATGCTATCAAATCTAGTCGGCCTTACTTTTCGATTTCCGGATGCTGGAGGCTATCCGGAAAATCAATCAAAAACCAGCCGACTTTGATTCTGCTTAAAATAACCGAAAATTCGATTTTTTTTCCGTTATAGCGTCGCGACGCTACCACTATCCAATAGGGGTTTGTTTATAAAAAGACGATAGGTGGTGAATCGATAACATCGGCTAGACATCATGTAGACGGCCATGGAAAAACAAAATTCTTTATCAATTAATTTGTTTGTAATCCACCCCGATAACAATTCAGCGGATCTAAATAAAAATAGGCCAACAACTTAACCCTTCAAGTAAATCTATATGGCAAATATTTACCCCCGAGAGGGTGTACATAATTTACACATAAATTACCCATATTTCCACACAATTTAAATATTGTGAAACTTGAAACTATTTTTAATGTGAATAAGAAGAGAAAACATCCCCTTTTGTTGTTAATTCGATCAAAGTTACGTAGTATTGGCGCCAAAATTATTGTAATTATCCACACCCCTCCACAAAGTGGTGGGGATAGTTGTGGTGGAGCACGTGGTCGTTTTTTGTCCACTTATTATGATCCGGTTTGTTTTGTAGAAGCGTCGCGGCGCACATTATTATTTACGTACAATTCACCCCCGCGTGCACACCGCCAAGATGCACTATAGCCATCGCATTCTTTCTTATGCACTTGATCGTGCCGACTTGCACACACACACACACACTCACAACAACCCTTAAAGTATATAACCAATCAATATTGGTACCGTCACAGGCGCAATACTTACTTCCGCGTGTATGTACATACACTGCATTATTTTTTTTTGGTCGTAGTAGTCGTCGTCTTATACAATTTTCTTTTAGTCTCTATACTCGGTTGTTTTTTTTCCGGGTTCGAGTCTGTGTGCTTCTTGAGGGAAGTTTCCCTCACTACCACCACCACTAGTATTGCCGCCCCCGAAACTACCCCAATCCCCCGAAAAACTACTTCTCGTTGTGCTGCTACTGCTACTGCTGCTGCTGCTACGTCGCCGACGACTACTACCACTGCCATTACTTGCCTATACATACATACACACACCCCCTAAATGCTGCTACACACAACCCCCCGATGCACTTTTCTTTTTCTTATTTCCGTAACCCAGTTCTCGGGACGGACGCCTCACTTCAGTCGACGGAAAACTCCTGAACTAACAAGAGTGCATCGTCGTCGCCGCCACCACCGTCGTCATCATAATTGTGGTGGTTTATTATTCTCTCATTCAACTACAAAATATTGTGCTGTAATTAATCGGGGGCGGTTGGGGGGTTGAAGTGGTAAACGCGCGTCCAGTAAGACTCGACTGCATCGCTAATTAACTGAATTGTCCGCAATCAAAGAACGTGTGTGACTAAATTAGTTGCAAGAGTGGGGTGTGAAGGGTGGGGGATCACCGCCGCCATCTCTCTCTCTCTCTCGCTTTATCTACAAGTTTTCTATGAATAGTTGCGCTCGTGTTCATTAACACAGCTGATTTTAATTGCGAGTACCCCGCCGCCGCCGCTGCCGCCGCCACCTCATGACTTGAAACTTGAATGAATCTGTAAAACTACACTTTTTGTGGCTATAGAGAAAATGAAAGGATGGCTATTGTTGGTGTTATTGCCGCCACACAACTATAAGAGTGATGGTGGCGGTGATCGTGGTGGCGATTTCAATGCCGCCCCAACTTAACAAAATCCACCACCACACACACACGAATCAATCCATAAAGTTCCTGCAAAAAAAGTTCCTATTGTTTTGTTTTGTTTTTGTGTAAGTGTAAGTGTAAGTGTCTAAAATGACAGCCATCCGCCAGATCCAGGAGGCTGCGGCCGCAGCCCTTGTCGACAACAACAGTTCGGATTCTAGTGATTCCTGTGGGGGTGTCAATACACCACCCCCAAGCCTTGATAATACCGTTCTAACAAGTACTAGTAATAGTGTTGGTAGTGGTGGTGGTTGTACTAATAATAATAATAGTAATAATAATAATAATACGACGCCAGTTAGTGTGGCTTCAGCCTTATACAAACCCTTAAAATATAACGATTTTGTTAATAAATTAGACAGTTACAATAATAACCAATTATTGTTGCCAACCCAATTCTATAAGACTCTATTAGCGAAAGCGGTCTTATCAAGTAACGATGATAAGAGTAATGTGTACAAAAATATGCTGTTTGCTAAAGATCGCGATTTTGACCAGGTAGGGAGCACTAACAATCCCCCCAAAAACACTAGGAAAGCTTAGCAACAAATTTTTTGATTAATTGTGTATGTGATTTGGTTTGCAGAAAGCGTTCGGTTGGGACGGCACCCAAACCGGGGGCAGCCCATCCGGCCCCCAAACTGGCGGCGTTGGCGGTCAAGGTGCCCAAGGTCTCGTCCATTGGATGAGCGTAATGGCCGAACACATGGATCCAGCCGTGTCGCACTACATGTCCTGGAACCAAGAGGTAAGTCAAAACATCTGTTATCTCAAGAACCAATGAATCGATTTTGATGGTTCAAACGGCATTCGATGTCATTTTTCAAGGTTAAGAGCTGATTAGGTTATGGAATCGATTGGTATAGCGGCTAAAAAGTTATTTTGAAAAAACGTGATTTCAAGGACTTTTGTTTTTCGGTTTTTTCTCAAAATCTACCGAGCCGAATCGGTTGAAATTTTCAGGAAATCTAAGTGCAGTGGAATCCTTTCGAATACCGTTAACAGCGATTCGATCGATCTAGCCGTTCAAAAGTTATGCGAGGGTTACATATAGACACCATCATGAAAATAGTCAGAATAGTTTCCTAGGATCCGATGAAAATTCGATTTTCGAAAATCGTAGTGAAACCAATAACTGCCATATTTTTGAAAATTTTCAATTTTCTTGGCGGGAAACTATCCTTATTATTAACGAATATGTAAAGTAATTTTTTACGAAAATCTCAACCCTTGTAACGACACTAGTTTTTTTTCTACGTATCCAGCCACTTTCCGTTTCCTGGAGGGGTTAAACAAAAAACCATTAAGATGGTGGTTTTTTTCACACACATCTTTTGCATATACATCACCATCTACAGGTCCTAATGAATGAACCCTTTGAGAAAAAAGCGCCTAATCCACCCTTTTATCTGTACAACAATACCGAGTGTATCTAGAAAATAAACGAACCGGTTTCGGCAATTTTTTGTAAAATCCTTGAAACGCGACGATTACGGGGGCGATCGTCGAAATTTCGAGAAATTGAAACAATCAACAATCAGGGGGGTGGGGTTGTAATGGTAAACGGGGGTAGTTTGATTGTGTTGTAAAAGGGAGAAAAAAAACCAAAACATCCTGACACGATAATGGGGAGATTATGTAGATGGACGTCCCGTTGTGTTAGGTACCATCAAAGGGTTGTGTGTATGGAAGAAACAAGGGTTTAAAAACCCAACTCGGACTTAATGATGATTCTACTAGAACTTAAGGGTAGCGCAAAAATTATTCCAAGTGTATGATCGGATCAAGACGATGAATTAATCTACGACATTCCCATAACAATTAGGGTGGAAGATGCCGAAATGTGCGTTATTCGACACCCTGCATCTCATTAAATTCTCTACCAAAAAAAAAAAAAAATAGAGTCTTAAATTAGATTTTTTTTCAACAAACGAACACATGTGGTCGCAGTAAGTGTTTTCTTGAAACAAAAAACAAACAGTTGAACAAAACAAACCACCAACACCGATAGGCGATCGAAATGTAACAGAAATCAATTGATCAACTCGCCTGTGGAATAGACAAAAAACAAACATATGTCGACATCAAGTAGGCGATGAATATGGGGGATTTTTTTCTAAAAAATTTTGTTTTTTTTTTTGGTGTTTTTTTCGATATACCGTTGTTGCAACGAACTTATGCAAAATCTCTACTATAACCCTTTAATTTTTTTTTTTGTTTCGTCATTCAACTGTTTTTTTGTTTAATATAAGGGTCGCATCGACGACGCAGCCTTCTGTTTTTCTCACGATTAAATGAATGAAAAACGGTCCCATCATCTATCTTCCGTTTGTCTAATCGTTAATAGCCATTTTTGTCACGTATTACATTTGCATATGTGTTTCTATCCTTTTCTAGCATCATTTAATTTACATATTTATATAAAAAACATGTTGATTTATCTCTGTCTAACACCCTTAATTTTATTATATATAACTGCAACGATTAAGGGGTAAAGGTGGAAGGGGTGAGGTGTATACATCCAACAGCCGGAGGTGCGTATGCAGATGGGCCCTTTATTATTATTATTATTATTTTTTTATCCACCACTTAGCTCCTCTCCTATAGTTTTTCTTTTATCCACTTTTTGTACGTTCTCTTTTATTTTTATTTAAATCCATTGTCCTGAGGGATATGTGTTATTATCTCACGGCTGGCTTTTTTCTTCTTCCCAAAACTACCCCGTTTTAATTTTTTATTTATTTATGCACAATGGGTAGTTAATAGTGGAGGCATCTTCCCTATTTATGTAGATTTTTTTTAAATTTTTTTTTTGGGTGACCCTATTCGACAAAACAACGATTTTTCTACAATCAGCCACCACCCAGGAAAAACCAGGCGCGCGGAGAGAGGGTTGGAATCGTGTTTACCCACCACACACACACACACACACAAAAACCGATTTTTCTATCTCTAGCTTTTTTCCACCATCATCATCGTTGTCGACATATATGTTGAGGTGGGGGTGGGGGGTTGGCCAACCGGATGAAAAAAGCTAGAAGCGCAAGCGTCCCGACGCCAACCGCCACAACCAGGCGACACTACCACGACAACTACGGCAACATCAAGACACCAATTATTTTTACAAAAAAACAAAAAAAAGAAATTATAACAAAAACTATAAGGGTGTAACATATGCACACATGATAGGGGTGGTTTTATTAATTGCGCCAATTCTACTGACCTAAGCCTACGTTGATTACATACAACTAGGGCATCGATTTTCAGCCCTTTTTTTCGGTTTATTTTAGAGACTTACAAAATAGGGGTGGTTTTAAATTTTTGATTTTATTTCGGATCAGCGCTCGTGTCAGGGTGGCGGTTAACCTGACGCGACCTCGAACTCTACACGCGCCAATCTCTTATCAATAAAACAAAAGCGAAACTGTCGAAATTCCAACAGCCTTGAACGGTCAATAGCCCACCACCACCACCACCACCACCAACAACAACCCCTTAGAATTATTGTTTATTCGATTGTCGAGTTTGTTCACCCCCACGTGTATATTGAATTATCAATGCGGTGTGACCCTTTTTGAGGTCGCGCCCTTGACTAGGCCAACAGTGTGTGTGCCCTTATCAAGGATGTCGGGGATGTTTCTATATAGATTCGAGACACGAGGTTGTCCTTTATACCGGTGGCGGTGGCGGGGGTAGACGGGCGATGCGTAACACTTCTACCCCTAAAAACGATTCTTTCAAAATCCACCCACACCCCCTAGATTCTATTATTATTATTATTATCCATTTTATTCATCATTATGATGATTATCATCAAGGGGTTGGATTTTTCTGTGTGTATGTGTGACGGTAGAAGAAGAGAGAGGTCATGCATGGGGGGCGGCAGCAATGAGTCCACGACCTTGCTGTTACCATAACAACCAGACAACGCGGCTTGTGTCGATGGTGGTGCGTTCCACCCCCCCTCCACAGCTACCGTCTCACACCAACCCCTGACCCGGGACAGCACACGAGGATCATGATGATTATGATGATGATGATGATGATAACAACGCACCTTGGCCCGGGGCAAAGTATTGGCCAAAATTTTAGCAAAATTTCTGTTCTAGCAGTGTGGCCAACATACGAAAGATGATTACCCGAATTGGACACGCAACACAATGGGCATTAATAAGCAGGGATATGAGGCGAAAATGAATGAACACCAAATGCAGAAAAGTAAGTATGGTAAGCATCCATCATTTGTTTTTTTGGCGGCTAAATTTTAGCGATAACATTTGAGAAATTTCAATAAAAATCCAACGGTCAAGTAGGCTATGATACATTGACATTTAGAACCGTTTTCGGGTGGCCAATCGACGAGATTTGTAGCGAATTCGATCGCAGTTGGCGACAACGGAACAATCGAACAAAACAAAAAAAAAACCTACTACCATTATAATAATAATAATAATAAATAAGAAAAATGTTTTCTTCAGAACGAGGGAAGTGCAAGAAAATCAATAATTGAAAGTTTTTAGAAAAATTCGAACAAAACAAAAAAACCTATTATTATTATTATTATTATTATTATTATTATTAAAATAATAATAACAATAATAATTGAAAGTTTTTAGAAAAATTCGAATAATTTCATTTTAACACGGATTCGTTTTGGTGAATTATCGAGAATTCCGTGCGAAACCGTTGTGATTAATCATATGGAAAATTACAAAATTTAATGGTTTTCTTCGATTATAATAAATAGTTGGCTGCGACTTTCTGCATTTTCGAAAAATTGAGGTTATGATTTGGCAATTTTCCGCACCCCAATGCCGTGCACACACGAGTGTTTGTGGTGGGGGGGCGGGCGACTAACAAAAGAATGTGCCGCTTATTTACACATGACGTCATCGTGTACACTTTAAAAAAATGTTTTTATAATCCATCAACAATTAACATCATAGACAAGGATCGCTGTATTGATAAATTCAATTAATTAGAAAGAGATAGATCGATTGGCAGACTAATTCGTTTCAAATAAATAAACAACCGGATATTTTTATAAATTTTTAATCAAATTTTAATCGAGAATTGAGGAAAAAATTAATAAATTGTGTGTATGTACAAGAAATAAATGGGAAAAAAATAGATAGAGAGAGAGAGAGAGAGAGAGAGGTTGGTGTCGCGCAGAAAAATATTTTCTGATGTTCAATCAATTGGAAAATTACGAAATTGCGGAATTTCTCGTGTAAAATTAGAAAATTTTCAATTAAAATTGGCATCGTACTCTGTCTGACACGATTTGTAATTGTTCAAGTGCGACAGAGATGCGACGATTTCCAACGATTAAGATTTTTCTAAAAATCGACACACTAGATTTAATCGAATTTTTTGTTGTTTTAATACACAAATAAAAAAACAAGAATTGAAGAAAAAACCTTGATATTCATGAAGTGAATGTTAATTACGACTTTTTTGTGTATGTTAAAAATAATTTTAATAATCCTCAAATTAATTAACCAACAAAACAGAGTGAGAAATAGTCGAAAATCTCTCACTCGCTCCAACTTCAACTCTCTAACAACAAACACGAGAGAAAAAAAATTGCAAGTCAAGACTTCCTGTTTGACGAGTTTTTTTTGGGCGTTTTACTTGTATAGAAATAGATTTTGTTAGATCGTAGAAGGCGCGCATTTGGTGGCTTGATATCAAAACTGGATTCCCGCCTTCCCCTCGCGCCGCGCCCCACTCGAAATTTGTCTGAAATTCGAAATTACTTAACTCTGACTGAGCAACAACAAATTTTTGCTCAGCTCATAAAATCTAATAAACATAATTCTTGGTTGTCGGCGGTCATGGGGGAGAGGAAAACGAGTTTTTTCGCCTCAAAACAAAAAAAAAACAAAAAAAATAACGGCATCTTTGGCTAAAAATTACGCGAAATAGGACTACACCAACAATTATAAGTTGTTAAAAAACAATTTAATTGAAGAGTCGAGTTGGCTATGAAATAATTGAATGATGCGACTACTAGATGAACTCGTTCTTTTTTTTTTTGTATATCATTTGTTCCGTGTACAGTTGTGTGCAAAATTCGTATTGCGTCATCGATATTTTTATGCAATTTTGGCGAGATACAGGTGCAATTTTTGACCGGGCGCAGGTGTTGCAAAATTAATTTTTTGTTCCTTTGTTTTTTTGGAAAAGGTATGGACGACCACCATATGGGCACAACACCCAGTCTGTACGCGTCGGGACGTTCGACGTCGAGCAGTTCCAGTCCGGGCATTGCCGGCAATAGTCCAGCCCTTTTGGTGGTACCACAACCCATCAATGCCACCAAAATGGGCGCAATGCAGAACGGCACCAATTCCGCTGGTACTGGTGGTGGTGGTGGTGTTAATGGTGGTGGCGGTGGTACGGGGCCACAACCCAGGAAATACCAATGCAAAATGTGTCCGCAGGTAAGTTGATCCACAGGTAGATCGATCGCAACATTTTTTTGTTTAAATTCGTCAAAATCATAGTAGGCTAAGGTGAATGTCCCCATGTAAATTAACGTAAATTTTGGTAACCCTGCGACTGCGAGCGATATCGTTTATATAATCGCCATGTTGGCAACACTGTTTCGATCATTATTACTATTATTCGAAAATAATACAAAGTGGGCTGTGATTTTCGACGAAATCTCAAGGTTGATCGTCGTCTCGTAGAACAGGTGTGAGGGTGGTGGTGTTGTTGGCTTAGAGGGGATGATTTTGAAGAATTTTCCCATAGCAATCTTGGTAATTTGATGTGATACACCACACACACATAACATTCTCCCTTCGAAAAAATATAAAACCTAAAAAATACGAGGGTGATTTTTCTATAAATAGACCCGAAAAGATCTAATTTCAAATTTATTTCTTTTTTTCGGAAATAAAAAAAAAACCGTCTACCAATATAGAAGGAGAAAAAACTAATTTTACACCCTCTTTTTTGATTTTTTTTTCTTATTATTAAACAACAAACAGGAAACAACACAGGAAATCCTACAGGATATAGATGTGGTCCCGAACGAATATCTACCACCCCTCTCGCCGCCATTATTATCGATATTCGCAATATCGATGATTAATGGCGGCGGTAGGGGAGGTAGGTCATGTGATTAACATTCATTCAATAAGATCACACCCGAGAAACAAACGAAACAAAAAAAAAAACAGTTGAATGAATCGTATAAAAAATAACTATAACGAGCATCGCCTACTATGAAAATAAGAAAAAATCTAACAAAAACAGTATAGTAGTAGTGTAGTAGTAGAAGAAAAAAGGAATACGATAAAGAGAGGGGGGCAAAAAATTGGCACACGCCTGCTACTATTTTTTGTTTTAATCTTAAATAACACACAACCACAATGGTACAAAAAAAAAAAGTTTTTACACTTTTTTTATGGTGCCTTCACTGTGCGTTTTGTAAAGATTTCGGTAGAACCACAACAACAAGAAAACACCAACCAAACAAAAAAAGAACAGTTGAGTTATGCTAATTATCTTAAAAAAGACATTTGAATAAATTAAACAAGTGATTGTAGTTTATTTATTGGAAAACTTTTTTTTCATGTTTAAAATTTTTTTTTGTTTTTACGAAAAAAAACTTTCACTACATTATAAAGATGTCTATATGTGAGAAACAACCGAAACAAAAAAAAAAGTTATTAGGTTCAAGTTGTGATAGTTTGAGGTAGGCTTTCGATTCGAGGACATGATTTAAATATCTCCAACACCCATAAAAAAAAAACCGAAAAAAAAATCAAATTAAATATTTATTTATAATCAACCAGAATCAAGATGAATTGTGGACGAGAACCAGAAAAAACAAACAAAACAAAGACGACATTGACAAACAATTGACTATGGTCAGTTTTGTAGAATATAGGAAAATCTCCCCTCTCGGCGCCATTATTTTTTTGTCATCGATTCAAGATCTAGTAAAACGATTTACCTCCCCTCTTGTCGCCATTAATCAGTTAACAATATCGATAGTTTTTCAGTTGCAGATCTAGTAGCAATGCTTACCTCCCCTCTTGTCGCCATGATGTTACTGATAAAGGGATTGATCGATAATCATCGGTTTTTGTGAAACGGTTTTTTTTTTTAAGGAAAAATCTAGTAGCAATGTTTGACGCCAATAATCGATTAACAATATCGATAGTTGCTTTTTTCCTCATGCAAATCTAGTGGGAATGCTTACCTCCCCTCTTGTCTCCATTATTTTATCGATAAATATCAATCAAACAGAATAACTGAGGAATCAATCATCGATTTACCTCCACTCTTGCCGCCATTAATTGATTAACAATATCGATAGTTTTTCAGTTGCAGATCTAGTAGCAATGCTTACCTCCCCTCTTGTCGCCATTATGTTAATGATAAAGGGATATCGATATAAATCAACGGTTTTTGTAAAACGATTTTTTTTTTAGGAAAAATCTAGTAGCAATGCTTACCTCCCCTCTTGTCGCCATTATTCTATCGATAAATATCAATCATCAATTTACCTCCCCTCTTGCCGCCATTATGTTATCGATAAAGAAATATCGATAATCAACAGTTTTTGCAAAACATTTTTTTTTTTATCTAGTAGCCATAATTACCTCCCCTCCGCACGCCATTTATCGACAATATCGATAGTTGTTTGTTTCTCTGTTGCAAATGTAGTAGAAATGCTTACCTCCCCTCTTGTCGCCATTATTTTATCGATAAATATCCATCAATTGTTTTTCTATAAACAGAATAATTGAGAATCAATTTACCATTAATTGTTTTATATTTTTGTTGAATTTCTACTTCCCCTCTTGCCGCCATTATGTTATTGATAAAGAAATATCAATAATCGACAGTTTTTGCAAAACAAATGATTTTTTCGTCAAAATCTAGTAGCAATGTTTACCTCCCCTCTTGTCGCCATCGTTTTTCGAAAATCTTCTTCTCCTCCCACTCTTACTGAAATTATCGATATTAACAATGGATCTTTGCCTCCCCTCTGTTCGCCATTACTGGACCCATACGAGAATATCGAATGATTTTGTTTTTGTTAAAAAATGAAGTAGCAAAATTTATACCTCCCCTCTCGTCGCCATTATTTTATTATCAGACAAATATCGATCAATTTACAGGAAATGAACCGGAAAAAGTGTCGATATTAATCGAAAATTAAGTAGCAATTGAAAAGTTGTTGAAAATTTATCGCTCTTTCAAATCGCAGTTGATTAATCTTCAAGTGAGTGTCAATATCGATCGATTGTTTATAGAATAGAAAAAAAAAACAAAATCGGTTTCTTCTAGTTTGCCAACCAATTTCACCGCCTTCTTGATACTTGATGACCTGCCCTCAAGCCGCCATCAATCGATATTAATCAATTGTCTCGGAAACAATTGAAAATCGATTACCTCTCCTCTTGTCGCCATTACACAAAAAAAAAGACAAAATTTAGCAGCATCCCTCTTCTTATCGATCTCGATCAATATAAATCAAAGATAACTGAGATCCTTATTTTTTTCGGGAAAAAAAAACAAAACAAAACAAAAAAACCATAGCCACCTGATGCTTTTCAATGATTTTAAAAATGAAACAACCAAACAAAAAAAATCTTAGCCCACTTTTACTTTCTATACTAACACAATGCCGACTCTTAATAAAAACACATGTTCCACATAATCCACCCCCTCTAAAAATCTGAAGGGTGTTTATAGACCTATTGGGTTTTTTTTAACTACCACATGTATTCTTTTTTATTATTATTATCATTATTGATTTTCTTGCACTTCCTTCGCTTTGAGGGAAACATTTTACTTACTTCTTCTTCATTCTTATTATTATTGTTATTATTATTATTATCTATTTTAAAGTCGCCCAAATGTGTCGTTAATATAAGAATTTACGAAAAAAATCAACTAGTCTATGATTAAACAATTGAATTCATCAAAAAATATCCTGTCTTTTATTTCTGTTTCGCACACAATTTTCCCCATTTTATTATTTCGTTCTATTTAATAAAATTCCGTGGCCTACTATTTTTAAGCGTGTGAACCGGGGAATTGAGTCCAAAGTACGAACGAACTTGATGATAAACGTGTGGCAGTAGTGGTGGCGGTGGCGGCGGCGGCGGCGGCACTAGCGACGACAAGGGGGATGATATTTCGGGGTGGGTGCCCTTGGAGTCCTTGATTCTAACACAGGTCTGGCCAACAGTCTGCTGGTGCGTTGCTGCTGCTAATGCCGGCTCATGTTGTCCATGTATTAGTACGTGTGGCTCGTATACGTACACACGAAAACGTGCGTATTTGTGTGGGGATGGTGGTGGTGGTGGTGGGTGCTTGTGCGTGCCAGTTCGACTGCCTTCGTTGACGACACACACAAAGAAGGGGGTTCGATCGAAATTTTTGGGAGAAAACAGTTTTGATAACGCACAGGATCTCATCGTGTGGAAGAAAGTGAAATTTCCACCCTGTTTTTTATAATAGATTTGATCAGGTAAATACAGGTGGTCAAATCCACCCCACAATCATAATCGAAACAAAGATAACAATATCGATTGATTTGTGGGCGAGACAGAGATATCTGTGGAGTGGGGAGGGGATTTCGAACTTGACCTTGAACGAGTTTCTATAGTTTTCGAGTTGAACTGGACAACCCTATCTGTGTGTGTGTTTGTAGATTATTAATGGTTGGATAATAATAATAATAATACAAAAAAAATCAAGCCACTCTCGTTTTCATTTGTCTGAGATTTTTTCTAACAACATATGATCATAGTAGGCTATGATTTTTTTTTTAATAGTAAAATCAAGTCGACTATATACCACCCCCTTAGTTGAAAGGGAAAACAGATGTTGTAGTGATTTCTGAGATTAGCAGGTGTTTGATGGGAAATCACTAGAAAATAACTAGAGAACAACCCTTTCGAATAGATCACGAGCACGACCACTAATCACGAGCCAGGCACACGTTGATTCGCAACAAAATAATTTCAACCCAAATAAATGATTGTTATCGTGACATATATATTTAAAATGAAATCAAAATAAAAATGGTAAAAAAAACCAACCCCATTACCGGGTAAATAAAGTTAACAATAACAACAACCCCTTTTTCTGAGATAACCCTATCCGATTAACTATTGATGGAATATAGAAAACAACCCTGTTATCTTATTGGGAATAATCGAAGACTAAGGGTGGATTTTTGTTCAGTATTAATCGACACGCCACACAAAACAACCCTTTCTATTTATGGTTTACGAAAAAAAATGTTGACAGAATTATTAGTGTCGCATTACCATATAAATCTATATCTATCTCTGTTTAAACTACTTGATTTAACAACACTATCGATTGTAGGGGTGATTTGCGCCCACAAAAAACTGGATTTTTGTGAAACTAGCACGTGCCTTTGCGCAAAAAATCCGTTAAATAACGGTTAGAAAAAACCGAAAAAACGGCCCCATTTTTTTGACCCTTGGTCAAAACTACCCTCCGATGATATTCAAAACATCCCCTAAAAATCCTACTGCAATTGTCCAATGCCGCTTTATTGTCAATCCACTATCAAGTTGGCTGTTGTTGGTTTTGATCAACTGTTTTTTTTTTCGAAAAATTTTTGGTATTTGCATAAAACGCCGTGAGAAAAAAAAAACGAGAACCAGACATGGTCCTGTTTTTGTTTGCTATATTACACCAGAAATTCCCCTCTCTCTATCAATCTATCTCTGTCTAAACAAAATACGTGTCTTTTTGACATTGATAGTCGGATGTTTTTAGACGAAGACGAACAAAAAAAAAACGATGCACACAGCACTCTTTTCTTTTCCAATAATCACACGTAATCACTCATTTTTTTTAACAGTTTCAAAGGTAATGCGATTTGAATAAAAAATCGATTAAGATCACGTTAACTATGACGGCGCGAGTCATTTGTCAATAGAGACAGGGTGCCAAATTGTTTCGAAGAAATTCGAGGGTTGTTATACAAGTCAATTTCGATACATACACACAAAAACTACCCCTTTTTTTTGCTGTTGTAAAAATTTCTCAAAAAGGGTCAGTATTACGGTAAATTGTGCAACAACAACAACCCTTTACCGAAATTTCGGGTGGTGTAATAATCATAAATTTTTTGTTGATCGATTTTATGGAAATATCGAGAATTGAGAGAAACTACCCTTTTGTCGGTGTTTGTTGTAGTAGTAATAATAATAAAATGAATTGCGCAAAAAATAGGGGTTGTGTCGTTGACCTTACTTCCCCACCCGAAATAACAACAACAAAAAAAAACGCTTACTTGATAATTTCTGAAAAAGGTAATTAAAAAGAAATAACACCATTTCGTGTATTATTATTGAAATGAGACAGGTATATGGTCCAAGGCTAACGCGATTGTAAAACCCAAAAAATTGATGGATTTCAGTTGTTTATACACTTCTGGATCCTTTCTCTTATCATCGTTATTATTATTATTAATATTTTTGATGATAATAATAATTTTGGAGGTCGAGGCCATATTGATTAAGAAAAACGCGTGCAACCCTCCACACGAGTCGCGATCAAAAAGTAAAATTCGGGGGACGATTGTGGTGGTGGTAAACTAGGGGAAGTTTTCAAGGACACGTGATAGATTTTAAAGAATTTTCGTTTTTTTTTTTTTTTGAGAAAATCTACACCACTGTTTATGTCGTTACGTAACTAGAAACCCCCGCACGCCGCACGTCTGACGCCCCATTATATCTAAGTCGGCCCCCCCTCCTCGCCCCCCCGTCACTATATAATATGTGTGTATTTTAGTTATACGTCTATCTATATATATATAGATATAGTTGGATGTAGTCGTCGTGTCTACCCCCACTACTTTTACCAATTTCACAGCACACCGCGATGTCGGATGCTGCTGGAGACGCCGCGGCCAAACCAGACTTTTTCTAATCTAGCGTGCTGTGGTGTGCGTTTAGTATAGTTTTTGCCATCGACACGAACGCTCCGAGTTTTTTTGTTTTGTGTGTGTTGTGTGTTATTGTGTTACGGCTTTTTGTGTGTCGATTAACATAGTTACCTACGATTTTACAATTGTTTTTTGAATTTCATAAAGAAAAAAACAAACAAAAATCATCGCCTACTGAGTGTAGTAGTAATTGAAAAATAAATTATGTAATTTTTTTTTTGAAATTTAAAAAAAAAAATTAAATAAAATCGTGTGTGTGGACTAAAACCGAGAGCACCCTGGAGGGCCGTTTAGAGTATCGCGGTGGTGGTTTGGACTTCCACCACCAGCCGATGTTATTAGAGAATAATTCAACAAATTATTTGCAACGTTCAATTGACACGTTACGTTCGTTAGGTGATCGTTTGAATGAGCGTAATGTTGATTTACGTTTGAATTTCCATCATTCGGTAGCATCAGGTGGTGGCGGTGGCGGTAATAATAATGGGGCCGGCGGCGGTGGCGGTGGTGGTATGGGACTGCCACCGGCCGCTTCAACACTCCAAGAACGTCCACCACACCACCACCAACACCATCACAATCCACACCACCACCACCACCATCCCCATCATCATCATCCACATCTCGAACTCAATTTGAGCTTGAATCCTGATCGTTTGCTGCAAGAACGCACCAATTTGGAACGTTTAATTGGTGAACGCAATATTAATCTACCGACAAGTTTAGTGGACCATCATTTGCATTTAGACAATCGATTATTGAGCGCGGGGGGTGGTGGTGGTGGTAGTTCTAGTGGCGCTAATAATAATAGTAATAATAATAATAATAGCAATAATAGTGGCAATCTTAGTCCATCTGAACGAATATTAAATAGTGATAATAATGGGGGTGATAATAGTGGTAATTATAATAATAGTGAACGTGTTACAAATTTAAATAATAATAATAATAATAGTGATAATAATGGGGGTGATGATCCGCGCCATAATGATATTATTAATAATGATCTCAAATATAGAGAATATAAAACACATTTAGAGAATCTCAGGAATGATAATACAAGGTCATTAGAAGGGAGAAATAGTAATAATAATAATAATAATAATGATGATGATCGAGGTACAACCCCTTCAACACCACCTACGCCGATCTCAGTTGGCGAGAATTTCCAAGAAGAAAAGGTAAACTAAACTATCTTGAAACAAAAGAATTAAAACCAAAATAATCATCAAGTTGGCGTGTAGGCTCATTTTCAAAACACACAAATCAGCAACAAAAAAAAAACTAATTGTTTTATTTTAATTATCAAACCGATAAATAAATAAAATAAAATTGTGAAGAAAATCAATTTTCCACACCATTGTTTTTGCGCATTTTAATTATTAGCCGTTCGTTTGTTTGTTTTTTTTTTGT
The DNA here is from genome assembly GCA_021725515.1 of Epicauta chinensis. Classification (NCBI taxonomy): domain Eukaryota; kingdom Metazoa; phylum Arthropoda; class Insecta; order Coleoptera; family Meloidae; genus Epicauta; species Epicauta chinensis. The sequence continues at coordinate 573,467 of JAEDXX010000018.1, read as the reverse complement.
TTTGCATCATAAATAATCATAGTTATCTTTGTAATTAGTCGTCTATATTGATGTGGCGCGATAGTAAATCGGGTCATTATAGTGTTAGACAAAGATAATAGTAGAAGTTCAATTGTTTTCACTATGACGTCGATTGCGTCGTCTATATGCTGACTTAAGTCACAAGAATTAGCCTTGACCTTTCCGTTGCGGAAATAATATCACTTCATGATGTAATAATAATAATAATTATTATTATTATTATTTCACATTTCCACCATTAATAACTGTAAAATTGATTGATTGGTCGATTTGAATCGACCGCATCGGTCCTATTGGTTGCAGTGACGTCACTCGATTATGATAGGTTAACTTTGGTATTTCTTAGAATTTCGGCGGTTCATTTGAATTAATTAATTGTTTCCAAGTGTTGTTGTTATTATATCGATTTTTTCGAATTGATAACAACGATCCGGTTATTTCCGGTTATTTGGGTGATAACAACGCTTCACCGCCGCCGCCGCCTATGATTTTATAATTTTTTTTTTTTAAATAATCGTGTCCTTGAATTTTGCTTAATTACGGATGTCCCTCGATCTACACGATTGATTGATTGGTGGCCCCTTTACGTCTCTCTCTCTCTCTCTCGCTCGATCGCTGCATCTATCTCAATCGGATTGAATAACAGTTAAAAACAAACCAATTCAACTGTTTCTATTTCGAATGTTTTAAATCAAATCATGGTTGATGTGATGTTTGAATTTAAAATTTTCGGCAAACATTTGACCTTGGTTGTTTTTTTCTGTTGAGAGTTGAGAGTTTTGAGAAAGAGGACCGCCACAAATGACCTAGCCACGAAATAGAGAGAACGAATGGTATATAATACATTAAAAAAAAAAAAACTAGTTCCTAGTTCTAAAATTCTATACGTCCCCCCCGTGCCCCGCACAGTCTACGTTCGAACGCTGCGCTAGACAGAGACAGACACACACACACGGTTTCTATTTTTTAATAGAATCAAGCAGCCACATGGACAATTTTTCTACCAATAATTAGGAGGACAATTAAATCGAGTAGGCTGTGTGGATTTGGGCGAAATCCTAGTAGGCTATTTGCTATTTTGCCATAATTATGATTATTATAGATTTTTTTTTTTTGAATAGAGAATCGAGTTAGAACCGTGAAAATAATTATTTTGGGATTTTTATATTTTTATTAAAAACTTTTATTGTGTGTATGTGTTAGACAGAGATAGTGATAGTTGGAGAGAAGGTCAATCTTGGAATCATTTCACAGTTGGCTTAACATGTGGCCAAGTTCTTCAACTGTTTTCCTTCAATTTTCGTTTTCTTTTTTTTTGGAATATTGAGAGCAATTGTTTTGATGAAAAGTAGGGTTAAGTTTGGGGGAAGTTTGCAGATTCAGCACACTTTGATTAGGCCTTAACATTAGCACCGATCAAGGTTGTGTGTTGTGTTGTTCGATTATTATAAAAATAATAATGATTGTTAATTCGTCCAAGTCACGGTTGCTTGATCGTTAATGACACGAATTTCACAGTATAACTGCTAAGTAATTATACGAAACATTATGTAGCCCCCGTTGTGTTGTCGGTACCCCGTACCGCCCCGCCCCCCGCTCTAGTACTAAACATCACACTGTTTGTGTTATTTTTATAATTATACCAACCTTCAAATTTCAATACCATGGTCATGTTCAATGTTCAAATTTTGTTTGTTTGTTTTTTCTGCGCAGGTTTTTGGCTCCAAAGCCGAACTCCAATTGCACACCCAGGCTCATATGCGCGAAGCAAAACCGTACAAGTGTTCACAGTGTTGTAAGGCATTCGCCAACAGTTCCTATTTGTCACAGCACACCCGCATCCATTTGGGCATCAAACCGTACCGTTGCGAGATCTGCCAAAGGAAGTTTACACAATTGAGCCATTTACAACAGCACATCCGTACGCATACCGGTGATAAACCGTACAAGTAAGACCGCCCGAAATTGTTTTGCTAGCCTCTTCGAATAGCAATTGTTTATGTCTCTCTAGGTGTCGACATCCAGGCTGCCAAAAAGCGTTCTCCCAATTAAGCAATCTCCAATCGCACAGTCGCTGCCATCAAACCGACAAACCGTACAAATGCAACTCGTGCTATAAATGTTTCAGTGATGAACCCTCTCTATTAGAACATATACCGAAACATAAAGAGAGTAAACATTTGAAGACCCACATCTGTCAGTATTGCGGCAAGAGTTACACACAAGAAACGTATCTGAGCAAACATATGCAGAAACATGCCGAACGGACGGATAAACGGCCACCGATCGGCGCCGGTTTAGGTAAGTTCCAACCCTTCTAATTTCTAAACTATTGGGAATTAAACGTTAAAAATGCCAACAATCCTCTAATGAGAGCCTAAAGTTTGATAATCCGCCAAAAAAATCCTTCCAGTCTAAATCATCCATAGTTGCAACCCTTCTAGTTTCTAAACTATTGGGATTTAATCGCGAAAAATGCCAACAATCCTCTAATGAGAGCCTAAAGTTTGATAATCCAGTAATAAAAACCTTCGAGTCTAGATCATTCATAGTTGCAACCCTTCTAATTTCTAAACTATCGGGAATTAATCATTAAAAATGCCACCAATCCTCTAATGAGAGCCTACAGTTTGATAATCCACCGAAAAAACCCTTCCAGTCTAGATCATCCATATTTGCAACCCTTCTAATTTCTAAACTATTGGTACTTAATCATTAAAAATGCCACCAATCCTCTAATGGAGCCTAAAGTTTGATAATCCACCAAAAAAACCTTCCAGTCTAGATCATCCATAGTTCCAACCCTTCTAATTTCTAAACTATTGGGATTTAATCGCGAAAAATGCCAACAATCCTCTAATGAGAGCCTAAAGTTTGATAACCCAGTAAAAAAAACCTTCCAGTCTAAATCATCCAGAGTTGCAACCCTTCTAGTTTCTAAACTATTGGGATTTAATCGCGAAAAATGCCAACAATCCTCTAATGAGAGCCTAAAGTTTGATAACCCAGTAAAAAAAACCTTCCAGTCTAAATCATCCAGAGTTGCAACCCTTCTAATTTCTAAACTATCGGGAATTAATCATTAAAAATGCCAACAATCCTCTAATGAGAGCCTAAAGTTTGATAATCCACCGAAAAAACCCTTCCAGTCTAGATCATCCATAGTTCCAACCCTTCTAATTTCTAAACTACTGGTATTTAATCATTAAAAATGCCACCAATCCTCTAATGAGAGCCTAAAGTTTGATAATCCACCGAAAAAACCCTTCCAGTCTAGATCATCCATAGTTGCAACCCTTCTAATTTCTAAACTATTGGGATTTAATCATTAAAAATGCCACCAATCCTCTAATGAGAGCCTAAAGTTTGATAATCCACCAAAAAAAACCCTTCCAGGATTAAACCATCGTGGTAGTCTAGATCATCCATATTGGCCGAAAGTATCACCGGATAGTGCCGAGAATCTCCACGATTATCCCAATGATATACCACGACAGATCTTAGAACAAAATGAAGATTTGGTGATAATTCGACAACAATTGAGTCAGAACCATGGGGCACCACCACAACCACCACCACCACCCCCACCCCCAGGTACACCCAATACTAATCTAAATTACGATACAAGTATCTCATCGAAATCAACAACAAATGGGACGAATAGCGGCAATAATAATAGTAATAATAATAATAGTAGTAGTAGTGGGGGTGGTGGTGGTGGGGGTGGTACAACGTCCGCCTTCACACCCATCAATTCAATGACAGGCCATTTGAATCTCAACCATCATCAATTAGCACCGAATCGACCTTATATCTATGATGCATTGAGTTTCCAACAGAAGAACACATTGGATCTACAAAAGAACCACCAACCCAGCAATGGGTTCCCAAATCAATTAATCTCATTACATCAAATACGTAATTACGCCCATCAACCAAATACAAGTCTAATGGAACACTCTTTACTAGGACTTAAAGATAAATAATAATAATAATAATATTTAGTTTTTTGTTTTGTTTTAAAAAAAAAGTGGTGGGGGTTAAATTTTATTGAAAATGATAGATAGAGACAAACAGAGCGCAAAAGAGAGAATAAGACAGATTATTTATTTATTATAAATAAAGATAGATTCGATTCTCTTTTTCTAATAATTAACAAAACATAGGATATAAAATAAAAAATAAAACGAGTAGGCTGTGCCGCTCTCATTTGTGTCTATATTTGTGTAATGTAAATAGATTAATTTAAAATTTAATTAAATTAAAATTAATTAACAAAAATTTCGAACAAAAAAGACAAGAGTTCCATGAACAATTTGTATATTTAGTTTATTATTATTATTATTATAAGCTCAATTGGCGCCATAATTCAAATTTGCTCAATTGTTTCGGCGACTTTGATTTGTTAGAGATATCAGGGGCCATATTTGTTTTGTTTTCCCGTTTTGCTGATTGGTGCACGTTAGGCGCGCGTAATTTGAATTTTGCATGTTGTTTTTTTTTTTGTAAGAATTTGTACATATTATTATTATTATTATCAATTATATAATATATGGTTTATTAAGTTTACGTTACGTTAACGTTTACGCAAACTGTTAAGTTTTAGGGGTGAATTTGGTTGGAAATTTGTTTTTTTTTTGTACGAAGAAGCTTTAAATTTCTAGAATTTCCATTTATTATTATTAATTATCAATTATTATTATGTTTATTATTATTATTTTTATATTTAGGTTATGTAAGTAGCTTGTGATCTACATCAACAACAACAAAAAAATTTTTGATTTAATTTATAGAATTTTCAGAATTACGCCGGTTTTTTTTTTGTTACAAACTTTATTAATAAAAATTGCTAATTTGAGTTATTTTTTGAGTTTTTTTCGAATTTGGTGATTAAGTTCTCCACACTTCTAAATGTTTATAACTGTGATAATTTTTTGTACTGAAAGGTTTTTAACATTTTAAAAAAAAAACTAAATCCATTATGAAGACAAAAATAGTCAATTTGTAAATAATTTCTAACACAAATCGATGAACAAACAGTTGAATTTAGTGATAATTGTATATGGTTGATGAAAGAAAAAAAACCATTCCGGTCCTGTTAATGTCTTGTCTCTCGCACCGACTCCGTGTACACCGCAAGCGTGCGCGCGCACACGCCGTCAATCCGTTGCGAAAGTGTGGTGTAAACGGATCAATCTAGGATCACAGTAAAAATGGTGTAAAATTGTAAATGTTGTCGTATTAATTGAAACAAAAAACAAAAAAAATTAATTTAGATTTGCGCCCCAATTAGATTTTTACACACTACTTTGGAAGAGGAAACAACGAATTTTGTTTTTTTTTTCTGTTTCTTTGTAAAAATTCTCTTGTTATTGTTACTTTTGTGTCGAATTGTATAAAAAATTTAAATAGACAAAATTATATTTAAAAAAAAAAAATTGATAAATTGAAACACAAAATCTAGAATTTCAGCACTTTTTAGAGATTAAATTTAATGAACAAAAAAATACAAAAAAATAATGAATTTTTCGAGTTATTGGTGTCTTTGAAATTTAATGTTATGGTATGTTTATTGAATGTAAAAAAAAATTAATAAAAATTAATAATTTTAAAGATTGTTTGAATTGGGGGGCCAGTTTTTTGAAATTACCGCGCGTAGGTGGCGTTGGAAAATGCTTATTTTTTGATATTTGCTCAATAATAAGTGAAACGATGTAGTGATAACCCGAATAGTAGTGTAGTGAAGTTGAAACAATAATTGGCGCCATTTTTTAAAAAATACCACTAGTGATTTCCAACAGATGGCGCTACATCGAGTGCTTACATTTGGACTACGTTCGGAAATCGTTTAGAATCTCGTAATTGCATAATTTCCAGGCGAATTTTACGAAAATTGCAAGAAAAATCAATAATTTAAATGTATCAGTGTTGCCAACTCGCGTATTTTCTTTAAATTTAGTTCTGTTTGAATGTACAGAAATTTCGAAATTTAACAGTTGGCATCATTATGTTATGTAGCAATGTCGCCAACTTAACTGCCAGAAAGTTGAATGAAATTCTAGTGTGGCTACGTCGAAAACAATTCGTAAAACGCTCATCCAGTGTTGCAGTTTCCTGCAAAACTCAAAATTCCCCAAATTTTGCCACAAGTAACTACAATTGAAGCCGGTTAGACACAAATCGAAAGTATGAAAAAAACTTGAAATTCTGAAAATTCAGAATTTGTGCAATTTTTTCGCCTTGAACACATACAGATTTCTTCATATCTGGCGAAATAATCTAGAACTGGCAACGTTGTTGGTTAGTCTTGCAATATCACCAACTTAAACAATTTTCCCCTAAATCCACAACGATCTTCTAACGTCACCGTATTTTCACAGAATAAACAAATAAAATTGAATTATCGAATTATTGTAAAAATATTAAAATCTAGCGGAATTTTATTTGAATTTTGGACGTGTAGTAACATTTTTCTATCAACAGTTGCCAGCCTGTTGTTGCACACAGAAGCCGGTTAGAAACAAATCGAAAATAAAAAAAAACAGTTGAAATTCTAAAATTTTCCAATTTGAGCAATTTTTTCGCCTCGAACACATACAGATTTCTTTATATCTGGCGAAACAATCTAGAACTGGCAACGTTGTTGGATAATTTTGCAATATCACCAACTTAAACAATTTTCCCCTAAATCTACAACGATCTTCTAGCGTCACAGTATTTTTACAGAATAAACAAATAAAATTGAATTATCGAAATTTTTAACACAATTATTGTAAAAATATTAAAATCTAACGGAATTTTATTTGAATTTTGGACGTTGTAGTAACATTTTTCTGTCAACAGTTGCCAGCCTGTTGTTGCACACACAAGTCGGTTAGAAACAAATCGAAAATAACAAAAACAGTTGAAATTCTAAAACTGCCTATTTGAGCAATTTTTGCCTCCCGAACACATACAGATTTCTTTATGTCTGGCGAAATAATCTAGAACTGGCAACGTTGTTGGATAATTTTGCAATATCACCAACTTAAACAATTTTCCCCTAAATCTACAACGATCTTCTAGCGTCACAGTATTTTCACAGAATAAACAAATAAAATTGAATTATCGAAATTTTTGACACAATTATTGTAAAAATATTAAAATCTAACGGAATTTTATTTGAATTTTGGACGTTGTAGTAACATTTTTCTGTCAACAGTTGCCAGCCTGTTATTGCACACAGAAGCCGGTTAGAAACAAATCGAAAATAAAAGAAAAACCGTTGAAATTCTAAAACTTCCCAATTTGTGCAATTTTTGCCTCCCGAACACATACAGATTTCTCTATATCTGGAGAAATAATCTAGAACTGGCAACGTTGTTGGATAATTTTGCAATATCACCAACTTAAACAATTTTCCCCTAAATCTACAACGATCTTCTAGCGTCACAGTATTTTCACAGAATAAACAAATAAAATTGAATTATCGAAATTTTTAACACAATTATTGTAAAAATATTAAAATCTAACGGAATTTTATTTGAATTTTGGACGTTGTAGTAACATTTTTCTGTCAACAGTTGCCAGCCTGTTGTTGCACACAGAAGCCGGTTAGAAACAAATCGAAAATAAAAAAAAAAACAGTTGAAATTCTAAAACTTCCCAATTTGTGCAATTGTTGCCTCTCGAACACATACAGATTTCTCTATATCTGGAGAAATAATCTAGAACTCGCAACGTTGTTGGATAGTCTTGCAATATCACCAACTTAAATAATTTTCCCCTAAATCCACAACGATCTTCTAGCGTCACAGTATTTTCACAGAATAAACAAATAAAATTGAATTATCGAAATTTTTAACACAATTATTGTAAAAATATTAAAATCTAACGGAATTTTATTTGAATTTTGGACGTTGTAGTAACATTTTTCTGTCAACAGTTGCCAGCCTGTTGTTGCACACAGAAGCCGGTTAGAAACAAATCGAAAATAAAAAAAGACAGTCGAAATTCTAAAACTTCCCAATTTGTGCAATTGTTGCCTCTCGAACACTTACAGATTTCTCTAAATCTGGCGAAATAATCTAGAACTGGCAACGTTGTTGGATAATTTTGCAATATCACCAACTTAAACAATTTTCCCCTAAATCTACAACGATCTTCTAACGTCACAGTATTTTCACAGAATAAACAAATAAAATTGAATTATCGAAATTTTTAACACAATTATTGTAAAAATATTAAAATCTAATGGAATTTTATTTGAATTTTGGACGTGTAGTAACATTTTTCTATCAACAGTTGCCAGCCTGTTGTTGCACACACAAGTCGGTTAGAAACAAATCGAAAATAACAAAAACAGTTGAAATTCTAAAACTTCCCAATTTGTGCAATTTTTGCCTCCCGAACACATACAGATTTCTCTATATCTGGAGAAATAATCTAGAACTGGCAACGTTGTTGGATAATTTTGCAATATCACCAACTTAAACAATTTTCCCCTAAATCGACAACAATCTTCTAACGTCACAGTATTTTCACGGAATAAACAAATACAATTGAATTATCGAAATTTTCAATATAATTATTCTAAAAATATTCCAATAATCGGATTTCTAATTGAATTTGGACGTTTTAGTGATATTTTTCTGTCAGCAGTTGCCGGCCTGTTGTCGCCCACATAACCTCAACAACAACCGAACATAACCTCACAAAATGGAAGTGAGTTGCGACCACAATAAAGCGCAAAATACGAAACAATCGTTGATGGATTACGATGCCGAATTGGCGGTAAGCTTCCAGAAAGATTGTGAGAAACTGTTGAAACAATTCGAACAACAACCGACGCACAATTTCAAGACTTTTGGGGAAATTTGGAAACAAATGGAATTCACTGGAATTTTCCAGTAATTATCACTAATTCTCGTGTCGAAAACCAATCAAATTTGTATTTTGTAGAGATCAACAGTATCTGGCGATGTTGGAGGTTTATTTGGAGAATTGTTACTTAATCGCTAAGAAATTCTTGTTTTCGACCGACAAACCGATCCGACACGGCGCCATCTATTTACTCTACAGTTTATTCTATAAACAACCAATAAAGTAATGTAAATAATACACGTAACGCGCATTTCAAGCAATAATCGGTTTAATTACAGGAAATGGATAAAAATCCGCCTTACAGATGGCGATTTTCTACAAATCCACGTAATTTTGAATGAATTCGAAACGATAACAAACGAACTACGTTTCATCTACAATAAATTGTGTTTGGATAATGCGTTCGTGTATTGCGTCAAAGAATTACCGTTACGGCCCGACATGCAACGTTTCGATCTGAAACAATATCCGATCCTTAGTGATCCACACAATTTGATCGTATTCGATCATTACCAACAATTACGGAACGATTCTAACGAATTGGAACAGATCGATGGACGATATCGCGAGTTATTACAGAAATACCAAAACAATCACGGATTGGAGACGAACGATACGATCTATCGCAAATTGGACGAGATCGATCAGATGTTCGATGAGGATCGGATTGAACAACAACAAATCGGTGAGGTATCGTTGAAACGGAAAGTGTGCGAGAATCAATTTGCCGTTTATCGCGGCAATAAACGCGTAATTACCAGTATAGATTTAGATAAACGGAAATAAATATTTATTTATTAAATATTTGCAAGTTTACATCTATTTATAACCAAAAATATATATAATTAATTAATTAGTAATTATAATAATAATAAGAATGTGTAATTGTGCAAGTTTCAAGGCACCGTTGATTGTTTCCAACAAAACTCGGAAGACTTGGTTCATTTGTTTCGATTTGTTCCTATTGGTTACCCGATTCCACGGCCTTCTTGTTATCATCACTACTACCAGTACCAACAATTGAGACTGTTTTTTGTTTTTTTTTTCCAAACAAACAAACAAATAAACAATAGAATTAATTAGTTGACTAGATTTAACGATTAGATTATTTACCGATAATGATGATTAAGATGACGACACCGATGACGCCCAGTATTATCATCATTTTGAGGTTTTTCCACCAGTATTTCCGTTTCAATTTCTGTGCTTGTTGTTCAAAACGTTTACCACCCTCTTGTAATGCATCAGCACGACTATCCAATTCTGATAATTTCTGATCACGTTCCAATACCTTCTCAACATTAACACGCATTATACCGACGACTTCATTGACCTGTTGTTGGGTCTGTTCTAATTTGCTTGATGGACGATTACTACTGCCAGATGGATGGTCCATTGTTTTGGGTTGTTTCGTTGTTTTTCCTTTCGATGATTTTAAGTGTTATACAAAAATTTTCCATTAATCAATTAGATGTGCGTTAACTTACTTTGGTGGTGGTGGTGCGAAATTAATTGGAATTAATTTGATATTAATTAAATTTAATCAAACACAAAATTAATGATTTAACAAAAGAAAAACAAAACAAAAGAAAACGATAGGAGATAAAACTATAATTGCAATTAATCAAGTGGCCATTGATTGTCAGTTGGCAAATTGCGACTAACATACGTCAACAGTAGGGGGCGCTTATTGAAAGACTGCGTTCAGAAATGGCGTCAATTTGTCTCGATTACCATATGGGTAGTCCATTGTTTTGGGTGTTTATCGTTATTTGTTTCCTTTGATGATTTAAGCGTTACAAAAATTTTGCGTTAATTTCATTTTAATTAACTTAAAACTATAATCGCATTTAATCGGGTGGCCATTAATTGTCAGTTGCCAAATTGCGACTAACATTCGCCGACGGTAGGGGGCGTTTGTTGAAAGACTGCGTTCAGAAATGGCGGCAATTCGTCTCGTTTATAACTAAAGTGCGGATTTGTAGAAATTTTGTTGTTTCCAATTGCGTCAACAATCATTTATGATACACTATTTAAAGAAATTAGACTACAATATCTAGACGTCAATTGACCGACACGATTTTCGTTCTAGCTATTTTGGAAACGCCCAAAACGTCATATAAGGTCTTGAGAACGATACAATTTTAGGCAACCAATTACCTATAATGAATATTGCGAATAAATTTCGACATTGTAGCTCATTTTTACATGAATAATTCATAAAGATTTGTTACTCATATGAAAGCTTTATTTGGAATTCTTTACTAAATTCCGTGCAAAAATTATCAGTATAAAATTTCAAATTACAAAGGATAGGTTATGTGCAACTTAATATTTGAAAAGTTACTAACTGTTACATATTTACTTGAACTAAAAAGTATATTTTATTGTGGCACCACTGTTCGACTAAAATCCTACGCGTTTGTTTACATATTTTGCTACTGATTTTTCAATATTAACTCTGAAATTCGATAATTTATATTTGTTGATAGAATAAAATTTCCTATATTTGATTCTAAATGCAGCTTTTTGTAGCTCTTCTAAGTATTTGATAGTTTTTTTACCTAACACATTGAAGAGATTTTCTGTATTTTATTGTATATCGTAGTGGCTTTCGAGATTGCCTAAGAGTATTTATAATTTTGTTTCCACAATTTTCGTATTTTGTAAGTAATTTTGAATTTGGCGCCATAGAACTAGTAACATATCTAGTTACAAAAAAAGTCCGTTAACTCTAGATACAATGTCGGAAGAGGGTTGGCAGCAATGATCTTTTACAGTGCCATCTTTTGCAGAAACCGTAAAGCACAAAAACGGTTGGTGCCAATGACATTTTGCAGCGCCATCTTTATTGGAAATTGTAAAGTTGGCAACAATTTGTTTATTGTTAAAAAAATTGGTAAGAAAATTGAATTGTTTACAATTTTAATTAATTAAACATAATTACGTTTATTTCAATTTTTAGAGTCCTAAAAATAAGTTGAAGTGATTAAAAAATGAGACAACAAATTTATTATTCGCTTGTGAACCATTCGAAAGAGGTTTGATGAACATAACCTCAAAATCGTAATTATAAACAAACTATGTAATTTGGCTTTTAGACGTACGTTGCAGTATCACAACGAGTGCAGTTTTAATGGTAACTTGAGATCGAAAAGAACCGTAAAAAATAGATACTCTCATGAGATTAATATACAAAGGTAAGTGGTTGTTTAAATAATTAAACCATTATAAGAATTGATTGAAACATATTTTTGGACTGTTCAGTTGTGTTATTTTGTATTACGTTTCGGATTTGTATAATCAAACACAATTGATTTCGCTTAATTGAGCTTCCAATGTTAATGAAGGCAGTCGCTTATTTGAGCCCAATTTTTTAGAAATGAACACCAAACTATTAAACTAATACACAATTTAATCGGTTGATTGGGGAATAACATAACGCACTTTGTTCGTCAGAGAAACACGTTTTGTTACTATGATTGTCGTACAATTTAAATTGAAAATTTTCTGAGTTTGCTTCTTTACGCTACTGCAACATTGAGTTGAGAAGCAGCTCTCGTTATACCGTATTTTTTTACCTATACAGTGTGACTCCTATAAGGAGAATTCTGTGAAAACAACTGATGGTACATTTCTATCTACTTTTTAGGGGTTAAATCGGAACATGTAATTAGATTGTCTATGTTGTTTTGTTTTAGAGTTATTTCACGTTTTTCATTTTTTTCAGTCTACAGTACTCGACCCAGGCACTCCGGGCCCCATATACTGTCGCTTTTAGGTTGAGACCTAGAATTACCAATATTATCGCAATCCACTGTTCTAGAGTTGTGCACCGTTTTGATAATTGTTTTTTTTTTACAAATTATTGAACATTTTAAGGAGAAAAAACTTTTATATTCGTTTTGTTTTTTCTACTCGTGCATGTCTTGAATCTCACTTGATTAATGATGTCAAAGGCGAAGATAGATCTTTAATAATTGAAAATTCCATAAAAACCGTTCTCACTAATACTGCTTATTATGTGATGATTAAATTGTTCAAATGGGCACGTGGTCGGTAAAAAAGCACGTGATCGAGTAAACGTTTTTTTTCTTGGATAGAAATAAATCTTAATACAATTAAACTAAAGGATTATAATGTTTAAATCTTAAAAAAAAACAATTGGATGGAAACATCAATCTTTTATTTATACATATTATTCAAAAAAGCCAAATTAAATTAAATTAATTAAGATCGATTAGAATTATATAAAACATTGTTTACGTTGTTGTTGTTGTATTCTTCGTAATTTCATTAATTTCATTTGACGTTTATATTCAATTATTTCAAATATAAAAGCAACAGTAGCAAATCCTAAACCAAACAACCAAATAATAAAAACACCAGATAAATCTTTAACAGTTAAAACAATCACATTTTCTTGTTCTATATTATCCCAATCGGGTTTAAACTGTTCTGATATGTCATAATAATGTAATAAAATACCCTTCTCATCAATATTTCTGATATAATAATCGATCAGATTATTCAAATAGAAATTTAGTTGATAGATGAAAGCAGATGGTCGACGATCCTTATTTTTTTTGTGTTTGGATAGTGAAACAAATCATAGTACAATTAATAATTATAAGAAGAAGAATAAGAAATGTTTGTTTACTTACAATAGGCAACAGTTGACAATGTTTAAAAAAATCATTACTCATTACAAGCCAATTATGTACTATTGCATAATCTTTATATTCGTATTTTATTTCTTTCATAGTATCATTGGGATTTTTTATAATGAATTTGTCTTTACGCCATGGTTTCCTTTTATTTTCAACAATGCCCCTCAACACCCATTCAATATTGTATGGATCTATTTGTAATTGTATATCAGAATCCATGAATTGTTGTACGCTTCTAATTGGTGGTTCTAATGATGGGCGTGTAAAGACACCACTTAACACACTCAAATATGCAGATGATATAATCATTACGAAAAATAACAAAAACATAGTATAAATACGTAATTTCCAATCTGTTGGTAATGAATTCAATGATAATTGTAATGATAATTGGTACATTCGGAAAATCGATGTTATTATTGTTTCTTTTGTAAGTAGTGCATATACCAGACCAGATATTAAAAGTGTTATTGCGATAAATAAATACATTTGATCTGAAAACACTTTGAACTCTTGCCATTTTGGTATAGATCGTCGTTTTGGTAGCAATAATACACCATATATATCTAAAATTTATATTTAATTAGTTATTATAACATAAAATAGTAGTAGAAGTAGTCTATTCTTCTGACACGAGGTTTTTATACTATTTTTTCTATTTTACCTATATTTTGTGCCCTTTTATACAACAAAAAATTGCGACATTTGATATTTAGGAAAATTGGTGGGAGTTGGTATTACTGATAAAAGCAATTGAACATTGTTTGATTTTTTTTGATTGATGTTATTAGTGGTTGTATGTGTTGCCAAAAATTACTATGCATTTTGTTGATATTGTTTACGATTTTTCGACATCGACAACTGTCAATACCAACGTTAGGGAAATAAAATTACTACATTTTTCATTACAGCACAGTGTATCGAAATGAGCCCATTTCGATATAGTATCGAGTTTAATTATAGCGCTATTATTGACGCAAAATAGAAAAACATTTTTTTTTCTATTTTGCCTCAATAATAATAAAGAGACAACTTCATATCAAATGATACTCACAACCTACTATGTTTATCTTGTTGAAAAATACAGATCTAGTAGGCTGTTTTCTTAAAAAAAAAAAAATTACAACACTACTGATAAGCATTTATGATAAAGTGGAAATTATTATAATAACATGATTCTAGTAGACTGTGACATAATTTTTGTTACTGTTTTATATTATTCTCAATGTGTTGAAATTAAAACATTCAGGAGCTACGATTAGTTTGAATTTCTCTAAGAAAATAATCAAGTCGACTATTACCAAACAAAACAATTTCGTTATTTATATAATTCATAACCAACTTGTTAATAAAGAATTCAACAATATAAAATCAAGTAAACTGTGATGCCTATAGATTTATTTAAAAGCATTAATGATAAGGCTGCGCTTATTCGAATTGGAATTTAGTAGAATCATTTGGAAACCGAAAACCGGAACGAAAAAATAACAGTTTGAAGTATCGGTTTTAATGCTAATTAACTATCAATATTAGCACTACTAATAGACTTGGTTTTTAGTAAAAATACATCAAGTTGGCTTAATTCGACAATTTCACATCTATACAAGTCATAGCCTACTTTTTATTCCTATTAGGTATTTGTAGTGATAACCGAAAAACTATTAGGGCTACATTTAAGCTTTGCAACAATGCAATTATATAATAATCACACTTTTTCTATTATTATATAATTCACAGCCTACTTTTACTGTACTACAATTTGTTATTATAGTGATCGATTTTTAACGTTACAATTAGATGAAGCTATTAAAAAAACAAACAGATACCAATCAAATGGGCTATGCTAAAATTCGACAACTTCACATTTATAAATCGCAGCCTACTTTTCTTGATTTATATCGGTATTAATGATTGTTTAAATAATAATAATAATAATAATAAAGGATCGATTATTAGAGCTACAAGTAGTCGTGATTTTTTAGTAAAAATCCATCAAGTTGACTATGATAGAATCAAACAATTGCATAACTGATTTAATCCATGGCTATCTTATTTTGAAAAAAAAATAATAAGTTGGCTGTGACATGACTCGACTAACTTTACACAAACCATAGCCTTCTTTTGATATCGTTTAAATAATTGTAGAGATCAGATCAAAACTGTTTGAGCTACAATTTAACATCAATATCAATGTAGATTAAAAGTTGGCTGTGGCATAAATCAGAGCCTACTTTTTTTGATTTTTATCGATATTATTAGTGATTGTTTTTACGACGATATTACCGATTATTAGCGCTTACTAATACAAAATGATTTTTAATAAAAATGCATCAAGTTGACTATGGTAGAATCAAACAATTACATAACTTATATAATCCATAGATTAAAGTTGGCTGTGACATGACTCGACTAACTTCACACAAATCATGTAAATCATAGCCTACTTTTGTTCTATTTACTGTATTATGAATATAATACATGGTCATCTTATTTTGCAAAAAATTAATAATAATAATAAAAGTTGGCTGTGACATGACTCGACTAACTTCACACAAATCATGCTGACCATAGCCTTCTTTTGATTTCGTTTAAATAATTGTAGAGCTACAATTAGTAAAACATACATCAATTTAAATAAACAATAGCATAACTTAATATCAATATCTGTTACGTTTTAGTGATAAGACAATAACTGATAAGTTGATTAATAAATAAGGTAGAATAATGATAACTATCCCAAGTTGGCTCGTTTTCTATATTTGGACTTGTGCAATAATTGTCGACTTCTGACACTTGTTTTTTAATATACTATTTTCTATTTTGCGTCAATAATAGCGTTATTTTTTAACTTTCTACTGTAAAAATGGAAAATGTAGTAAATTTTTGTACTTTACAGGGTGGGAAGTGTCTTTTCACACTCGAGGATTTGGATCACGAGGCGAAGGCCGCTCTTGTGAAAAGTGTCACTTTCCCACCTTGTAAAGTAAATAACTATTCCCTAACGTTGGTATTGATTTCGACAATTGTTAAAAATCGTAAACAAAATCAACAAAATACTTAGTAATTTTTGGTAACATATACAACCACTAATAACATCAATCAAAAACAAAAATCAAGCAATGTTCAATTGTTATATTAGTAACACCAACTCCCACCAATTTCTCTAAATTTCAAAACATGCAAATTTTTTTGTAAAAAAGGGCACAAAATAGAAAAAATAGTATAAAAAACTCGTGCAGTAATTGTCGACTTCTAACACTTGTTTTTTAATATACTATTATGAATTTATGAAATATTTACCATTGAAAATAAATGTAGAATATCTTGTATAATTAACATTGCCCATTATAACATAAAGAATCATTCTAACATCCATTCTTTCCATATTATAATATAAATCATCATTAGAACCATATTTATGTATTAAAAGTACAGGATCAAGATATTCATCCTGTATAAACGTAATTGTTAAATTTATACGTTCAGCAATTAATTTAATTAATGAAATATGTATATGTAGATCGTTTTTATTAAGTGCAACACGTACTTCACAATTGTTTAGATTATTTGGTAATTTATTTTGAAAATTCTTTGATAAATCTGTTTTAGAAATTTCATGAGGTATAATCTTTTCATTACATTGTCCATTTTCATATGGATACCATGTATAGAAAGTGTGATTATTTATTAAAATTATATTATAAATACCGATTCCTTGAAATAGATCATTAAACATTAAAGCAATCTCATTACGATTAAATATTTCTTCAATAATTAACAAATATTTTGCGTGTATATTGTAATTGTAAAGATCGAGTAATTTCTGCATTGTGCGAGGTACTCTTTTATTCCAAGTTTCTTCATAGATTATATAATAATCATATTCTTTCAGATAAATGTTTTCAGTATTTTGTCGATTTGTTTGATAAAAATCATAAATCATATGTGGTTGATGATTTTCAAATATTCCATAAATACCTTCAACATGCTGACTAGATGTTGCATAAACTATTCGATCATCACTATTAAATTTAAACAATTCATTTAATAATATTTTGGAATTATTTGGTTTTAGTATCGGATTTAATTTAAAATTTAATGAAAATCGGATAAAACATATTAAAATTATTAAAATTGAATTCATTTTTTTTTTGTATTGTTTGAATCGCAATTTTTGTTTAGAACAACCGACCGACCGACCGAATTCAAACTATTCTTCCTGTTTGATGCCTTCTCCCTTTTATACCGTTTAATTCTCATCAATCATTTCAAAAATTATATGTTTTTTTTATATATATTATTTGAATTATTTATTATCTACTTTCGATGTCATATTTGATTTATTATTTTCCAAATATTTAAAATAATACATAAAAAAACACAAATGAATAAATAAATGGAAAAATAGATAATATCTTTAGATCTAGATCGCAAAGTTGCGAGTGTGGAGGTGTATGTTTTATGTGTAACAGCAGAATATTTTTACGATTACTATAATTATTTCCTCCCTGTCGATTTGTATCTACATATAATAAATTACATTTTCTTCATATTTCTAAATTATCCATATAAGCACTCTTACAACTGGTCAAAAGTTGTTCAAATTTTCCTTCAAAGACCTCTTTACAAACAAATGGGGGAACATCCTGTTTAGGGGACTTTATCATTGTATTATCCTACTATCTACTGTTTAAATGCTTTTTTTTTGGTAAAGAAATAAGGGAAGAAGAAGATTAATAGACAAAGGCGAATGTTTATTTAATATTAACCAAGTAGTGTGCAATTTATTTTTATATTCTAAATTGTTTCTATGAAATCACACAACTTGTAGTTTTAGTGTTTTTTTCTTTACTTATATATACTAAACACTAAACGTATTTCTAAGAAACGGTTAATGATAGTTGTGAAACGATAGCTTACACGAATTAGAAACAAAATAGCGATAATGAAAGCCTAAAAGTGTTTTGCTGTTGACTTTTTCTGGATGACTTCAAATCATCCAAACAATACCCATCAATTGCAATTACAATTAATTTGAGTCTACCTCTAATTACATATTATATTTTTTTTTAGTGTCGTCTTGTGTAAAAACTGCAAACAGAGCCGAACGTTGGCAGCAATGATTTTGGAGCGCCATCTTTTGAAACAATTTTAAAGCAGAGGGAAAAAACAGTTGGTATTGATGATTTATATATTACAGCGCCATCTTTTATAGTAATTGTAAAGTGGGAACACAGTTGGCAGCAATGAATTATACAGCGCCTCCTCTTGGCGAAACCATAAAGTCAATTAACAGTTGGTAGCCGTGGTTTTTTACGGCGCCATCTTTGAAAATTGTAAAGTTGGCAACAATTCTGTTTGGTACTAAATATTGGTGAGAAAATTGAATTGTTTATAATTAATTTAATTAAATATGTAGAATTATTAATTTCAATTTTTTAGAATCCCATTAAAAGGTTGGATTGGTTAAAGAAGAAGCATTAATTCATTATTTGCTTGTAAAGCGTTCAAATAAGTTTTATGAACATAACCTCAAATACAATTCAACAATTGATATATCAAATCACGGAGTATAGATACAGGAGTCCGAACGCAATGTTAAAATTATGGCACCAATTTAGGGACAAAACTTTTGCCGGCAGAGCGCGCTACGATCGGCAGAGTACTCGTTAAGGACGATATAGTGGTCGCCTGGACTTAGTAAATTTCGACTTATAAGCCATATGGTTGGGGTGCACAAAGAAAATTTTCTACCGTAATTTACATGAATAGCAACGGATAATTTACAACTCATACCAGATGCGGACAAAATTGCTATTCATAGAAATTACGGTAGAAAATTTTCTTTGTGCACCTCAACCATAAAGTAATTTGGTTTATAAGTCGAAATTTACTAAGTCCAGGCGACTACTATAACAGTACGCTACAGATCTTAGCGCCGCGAGTGACAGAAAAATGTACTATTCTCTGGGTTCATTTTTATGTACATAAATATCGTGAAAAAGCCTATACCGTTCGGACTCCTTTATCTATACTCCGTGTATCAAATAATAAACAAACGAATTTGGCTACTAGATGTTGCAGTATTACAACGATAATGTAGTTTTAATGCTAATTAGGGATTGAAAAAGCCAGTAATAAATACGTATTATGTGGTTTCCATGAGGTAATTGTTGAGTTCGAAGAGTATGTTTTGGTAAAATAACACGAGAACTAGATTGATACATAAAGGTAAGTGATTGTTCACGTATTATACCATTAACAAAAGTGTCTGAAACACATATTTTGGACTATTCACTTGTTTTGTGAGTTTTGTATTATATTTGCGTATTATAATTGCCGTCCGTTAATTATAAATTTTGGTGTTGTTATTTTTAGCAATAATTCAAAAACTAGTTGTTATAAATAAATGAACTAATAATAAACTTTTTACTAATTATCACTAATTGAAATGTTTTGTTTGTTTCAGATTAATTGATTTGGTGACAAAACAATAGAAAATTCCCTGCAGTGCAGTGTAAATGGAAACACCTCAACACACTCGACAATAATGGGACATTGAAAAGCATTAATTAGTAAAAAAGAAATTGTTATTATTTATTATTTATAATATTTAAATTTAATCAATAAATAAATCAAATACAATTTCTTCTTGAAAGAAAATGCTTTTAAACCTGACAAATTACCCGATAATCACCAAAAGATAATTAACTAAATAAGGGCATCAATATAAGAAATATTTTTATAATTAAAGAAGATTCGTTATATTCGGCGCCGATTTGTAAAGAAAATTAAACAATTTCTCATTAGGATGTTAGGAGTAGAGAAGAGGTATTTTATATCAAAAGATTTTCCCGCCTAAATACCTCCAACTAACTCCTAATATCCTAATAAAAACTCCAAAATAATTTAGGAATTTTCAAATTATGAATTTTAGAATTTTGTATTAGGATATTAGGAGTTGTGAAGAAGTATTTTGGAGGGAAATTTTGCAGATTAAATACCACCTCACTACTTCTAATATCCTAATACAAACACTGTAAATTTTGATTTGAAAATTTTCTTAATTTTTTTTACCAGGATATTAGGAGTTAATAGGAGGTAAATTTTATATATGTTTCTAATCAACTTCTAATTGAATTTTCGAGCAAATTTTTAGGAATTATCGATAAAATGATAAAACAATAAATTGTAAACAATATATTTCCACAACATCAATTTATATAATTATTATAATACAAGTTAATATTGATACAATTCTAGGTACAGAGAGAAAAAGAGAGACTTTGTTTCTTATTGTTTTTCTTCGAATTTACTACAAAAAAACTTACATTCTAAACACATATTTATATGTATAATAAATGTATACGTTCGTCATTTATTTATTTATCTATTATTATAGAGGGGGGTGGGGATATTCATATTATTTGATAATACACAGAATTTGAAGCTTGTCTTCCCATAGAAATCGGACCACATTTTACGAGTTATTTACAAAAAAAATTAAACAATTCTAAAACGCTAAGAAGACAACATTAAACAAAACAAAAACAGAAGAAAAAAAAAAGAATCAGCCTATAATAATAACATCGTTGATATCAGTCGCAATAAGTACAAAATAAAAAATATATATATGTATAGTATAGATGTGATTGATTATACATATATCACAATCGAAATTTTTGATTATTTTCGTTTTATTAAACATAATGGACAATTGTTTGCTCACCAACATCATCATCATCATCATTATCCACATCATCACCATCCATTTGATGTCTACAGAATGTCATCGACATTGTTCTGCAGACATTGGCCGCAACTCAGGCATACGATGATGAATCCTTCAATGTTGTTGTCGTCGTCGATGATGACGATGTTGTTGTTGTTGGTGATGATGTTGTTAATGTTGTTGAGCCTGCTGTTAATGTACTACTCGAACTACGCAACAATGTTGTGGATACATCACCATTTGTTAGAAATGTTGTTTGTGATGTTGTCAACATTGCTATCGATTCATCCGAACTATAACTATCCGGTTCACTATAGAAAAACACACAAATTTTACTTTGTTGTTGTTATTATTGTTGTTGTACAACAACACTTACCTATCCGAATTATCCGATATACTATTATCCAATTCACCTTGTAATGCCGTTTGTAAATCTTCAATACGTTTCAATGCCAATTTCAAATCATTTCTTGTTGTATTCAATTCCGTTTCTAATGTTTCACAACGTTTCTCCAATTCTTTACGTTTCTGTATCGATTCAGTTTCTTTTGTTTGTGTCAGATTTAATGTATCTTTTGTTTCACGTAGATTCCGTTGTAATTTACGCACTAAATCCTGATGTTGTTGTTCTTTATTGCGCAACTGATTGATTTCACTTTGTAATTTATCAATTGTTTCTTTTAAACGTACAATTTGTACTTCCAAACGGCTACGTGTCGTCTGTTCCAACTCTAAACGACTTTCCAATTCTTTCACTTTCAATTCAGTCCTGAAAACCAACAATAATAATTAAAAAAAAATTGAAAGTGCGTGGAACGCCGCGCGTTAGAAGTGAAACTTCTTAGATTAGAGATGAAGTTCATTTTTTTCTTGGTTTATTTTCTTTCTGTCGTTGCCTGAACGATCGTTTTTGTTCTGCAATTGTATTTTTCGGCATTTCGCTTATCTCAACAATTTAACGCAATCAATTAATGTTATAAACATAAAAATTATAAATCGGAGTAACCCTTGAAATTTGAGTTTCGTTCCAGAGGGCGCTACACATCGATCATTGATACCAACTGTAGTGTTTATTTTACACAGTTGGCAGAACTGACAGAGTATAAGCGACGCTATTGGCAACGCCCCCACTCTTCCCTCTCAGCTGTCTGTTAGAGGGGAAGTGTTTCCCCTCACGGCGTCTCAAATTTTCGTTACATAGGGAAAATACATTGAAAAATGTTTACACCCAAGCAGGGGGGTGAAACTTAGATAGCCAGAGAATCTCTAAAATGTCAGGGTCCGACTGCAATACCAACTGTTAGAAATGATGTATGTGTTGTGGCAACCTTGATATTGGTGTTGCCCTCTAATCGGTCAACTTCTTTATACTTAAAAAAATTGTTAGTAATTAAAATTCTTTTGTTATAGAAATTTTAATTTAAAAAAATGGATAAAATTTGTTCATATTTTTTTTTTAATAAATAGAAATCATAAGTTAAACAGACAATTTCGAAACTCCCGCTTTGCTACATTTTCATGCTTTTATGTTGGCATTAAAATTGAACCCTCACGCAAATAAGAGAAGTTCCAATAACATTGAGTTTCATTCCCCTGCACCCAAACGCGACTAAAGAAGTTTCACTTCAAAAAAACAAAGAAATCCTCGCAGTAGTCTCCAGGCGGTGTTCACAACTGACCCCCACCATGCCCAATTTTGCCAGAGCCGGTCGAGTTTGAATTGGAAACTTGACAAACTAAAAATTACTAAAAATTCTGAAACCACAGCCGTTCTTTTTATAGCCTTGTTACATCGTTAGGAAACATAAGTTTTTCCGTTACCTGCAACTTGCTCGGAATTTTCGCCGTTTTTATTTATGTCGTCGCGCTGTTTAGTTGTGAATTGAGTTGATCAATATCTTGCAAGAGCTACTACTAACCACGTTTATCAGTGTTTATCACTAAATAACACTTTTAAGTTGGTATTAAAAAATTCTCCTGCCAGACAAAATTGGGTCCTATCTAAAAGCATTGAGTGAACACCGCCTGGTAGTCTCTGAAATGCTCTATTAGACTATGCGATGTAGGGCATCAATCAAAGACACACACACATACATACCGTTTAACAAGAAGATTGGATGATGCATCACCCATACTCTCCACTGATTCCAATTTCATTGTTAATTCAGCCAATTGTTCCTTCAATTGATTCCGTTCAATTTCCAATTCATTCACCAATGAAACCTGTTCTTGTAAAGCTGTCTGATCTAAAGACATCTGTTGTACGCATAATTTATACTTTTTCAAAACATCACTCAATTCTTCTTCATTCTCTTCTAATTGTATTTGTAAATCGCTCTTTTCACGTACGAAATTCATTAATTTCTGTTCAGATTCATTACGTTGCCGTTGTGATTCATCCAATAGATTTTGTGTTTCAATCAATTCATTCTCTAATGTTTGTTTTGTTTTCAATAGAATCGTTCGAGAACATTCCAAATCTTCAATTTGATTCTTCAATTGACGTATCAAATTCTTATTTGGATTATCTAATTTCTGTCGTTCCAATTGTTGTTGTGTATCACGCAATAAGATTTTCGTACGTTTCAAATCACGTTTGAAACGTTGCAATAATTGTTCATCACCGGCGCGATCATGGCGTTCATTCTCAATAAATTGTTGTAGACGTCGTTCTAATTCGTGTTTTTCACGTACCAACAATGTACGTTCCTCATGTTCATTCTCCAATTGTTGTTCTAACGTTTTAACTTTTTTCTGTGCATTCAAACGTACCTCATCCAATTCCTCATCGCGTAATTGTTGTTCTTTCTTATTCTCTTTACGTATCGATTCTAATTGCATCTCTAAACGTAATTTCGCCTGTTCTAATAATTGTACTTGTCCAGCTAATTCATCCAATTCTTCGTCTTGTTCATTTAAACGTCGTTCGAAATCGATCTTTTGTTTACGTAACATTGTCATCTCCTCTTCTGTACGTCCACTATTTACAATTTCATCGTATTCATTCTGTAATGATACGAATTTCTCATCTTTCAATTCTAATTCTAAACGTACATCAGATAGAATTGTTTCTAATTGGAATTTCTCAGCAATTATTAATTCTTTTTCACGTAATAAACGTTCTTTCATTTGACGTTCCTTTTTTAATTCATCATGTAATTGTTGGGTTTCACTATCGAATTTACGTTGTTTCTTCTCTAATAAATTATTACGACCATTTTGTTCTTCTAATAGTAAACGTAAATCGTTCATTTCACCATTCAATTTCTGTACTTTACGTTTCCATTGGCCAACAACTTGACGTTGTTCTTCCACTTCTTCGTATGCATCAGTTAACTGTAATTAGAAAATTTACATTAAAATGGTGACAAAATACGGTAAAAAAGGCAAAGGCACGATAGAAAATTGACTCAAACATCCATAGAGAAATCATCTTTTTTTGTGTTGTATTAATTTTTTTCCTATTTTTTGTTGAATTCTTAAATTTCTAAAGAGTAGCAATTGTGATTCTTTTGTTTTTCAGCCATTTAATGAAACAGTTGGTACTGGTGACTAATTATTAATTAACCCCTAATTTGTACTGTTTTTCATTTAAAGAATTTTCATGTTTAGGTTAGATTTCGTTATTCTCTTGTTTTACGTATACCTCCCTAATTAGATAGTTGGTATCAATGATCAAAGCCTACTTGGTCTAAAACTGTAAGGATTGATAGCACAGTCTATTTGATTTCATGAGAACTTCAAATTTAGTCTAGAATTTGCCATTTTCTTGTTATTTTGTTAATTCCATACACAAATCATCATTTTTTTTTCTATTTTTTGTTGAATTCTTAAATTTCTAAAGAGTAGCATTTGTCATTCTTTTGTTTTTCATCCATTTAATGAAACAGTTGGTATTGGCAACTAAAGCCTATTTGATTTAAAATTTTGTATTTTTTTTTTATTTGACCATATGGTGGAAATATTATTTTGTCCCATTTTAGTGGATTTTATTCCAAGAATTTTCACGCCATTTTGTTGTTTTCTATCGATAAGTTGGTATCAATGACCCACAATCAACTTGATTGTAAAATTTTGCTAATTATTTAAAACAACAGAAAAGTTTTGTTTAAACTAACGGTTGGTATCAATGATCATAGCCTACTCTTATAGATCTGGAAAATTTTATAACATTTGTGACAAACGCTAAAATATTTTTGTTTTTTTTGCGATAGTTGGTAGTAATGACCATAGCCTACTCATTTTCTCAATTAAAACAGAAATTTTGTTGAATTTATAAAAGTTGGTATCATTGATCCAGAGCCTACTATTTTCCATGAAATTTTTAGACATGATCAAAGCCTACTCGAAAATTTTGTTGAATATAAATATAAAAATGAAATTTTCTAATTTTCGTGCGTTTTTTTTTTTTGATTGGACGGTTGGTATCAATGATCCATAATTTACTGAAAATTTTGCTAATTAAAACAGAAATTTGAATATTTTTGCATTAAAATTCAATACTGCTGAAAATTTTATAGTTTTTTGTTTCCATTGTAATTTCTGCTAATTTGCAAATAATTTACGCATCATTCATAAGTAATTTAGTTATTGCAAGTTGGTATCAATGATCAAAGCCTACTATTATTTACAAATTTATAAAAATTTTAGAATCGCCATTTTCTTGTTTTCTTAGTGTTTTAAATTAGACAGTTGGTATTAACGAGGTTGTTTTTACCAAAAATTTAGGTTAGCAGCGGCATTTTTTTATTAGACAGTTAATACCAATGAGCAGAGCCTACTTTCTGGATAATTGTCGAAAATTGTAGCAAATTTTGTGTTTTTCCCTTTCATACAGCATTTTTTGTTATTAACGATTGGTACTAATGATCACAGCCTACTAAAATGAGTGACGTCTCAATATTTTTGCACTATTTTAATCTTGACGGTTGGCATCAATATTTTATAAATGTTGGTAACAGTGACGCATGTTTTAATGATTTATTCAATTCTTGAAGGTTACTACCACTGATCCAAGCCTGCTCTTCAAGACACAAATTTAGGAAAAAATTCTAGTAATTTCCATATAAACGTTGGTAACAATGATTCATGACTACTTGGATTTGATTTATAATCCAAAAAAAAATCACGCCTACTTGATTAATTACTCTATACAAATTATTTAGAAATCTACATAATCGTTTGTAGGTGGGTATCAATGAGTCGTTGATATTAAACAAAATTTACTATAATTTGTGTAAAACTTTAACGTTGGTGCCCATGATCAAGGCCTACTAGACAAATCTTCCAATTATAAAAGTTGGTAATATCTACATACGTGTGACCATAGCCTTCTCGATATTTATTCGCAACCTACGGTCATTGCTATTTTGATTATTGTTGTTTCATGAACGTAATAATTAATTATTGTTAATTAATTAATTAATTGGTTGAATTTTTCCATTATGTTTCTCAAAGTTATTATTTCACAATTGACGTAATTTTCCCCAAAAAAAACAAGCAACAGTTGGTACTCATGGCCGACGCACAGCCACTTTGATGTCGATCAAAAAATTGTACACATTTCTAGAGTAATCTAGTAAAATAATGGTTGGTACGACTGCTTTAAAGCCTACTTTGTTTTTTTTTTGTAATTATTTGTAATTTTTAGAAATAGACAAAATTATTTAAATATTACCGTTATAATCGAAAATTGTAGTAATTTTGTTTTCTATAATTCAATTGTTTTTCTAGTAATTTTCTACCATCCACAGAATGATCAAAGTAAACATTGAAGGGAAGAATGACGTCATTTTTTAAAATAATAATAATAATTGTAATAATTTTGAATAATTCCAAGCTTTAGTGATGAAATATATTTGGGTGCAGTTGTGTTTTGCCTAACTTTTTGCACGTCAAAAAAAAGGTATCTTAGACGAAGAGGTTGGAAAAAGTTTTAGCACACTGCCAAAAATGTTTTTTTACCTAGTAGCAAAAGTAACACATTTGCTAGAAAGAGAGATCTGAGACATTGTAGAATGTTCCCAAAAACAGCTGCATTTCTTCTTTAAAAAAAAGTCTCCAAATGAGGCTAGAAAAACTTTTGGCATTGCTTAAAACGGTTCCCTAGCGTATGCAAAACTAACACCCTGTGCTAGAAATAGAAGTCTAGCGTTAAAGTAGCCTATTTTACTGTGCACTTAAGTATACAAACCTTCTTCTCTAATTGTTTCTTCAATCCAACCAATTGTTCCAAATCATCTTCGTGTTGTTGTTGTAAACGTTTCTTAGTAAATTCTAATTCACGTATAGCTCGTTCATAACGTTGTTTATAAATACCATCATCATCATTATTATTATTGGTACCATTACTACCACCAACATTATTATGATGGTCTTCATCCTCTTCTAAAATACCATTTAAATCGGTTGAACGTGCATATAATAATTCCATTTCTAAACGTTCCGATGATTGTTGTAATTCTTTATTTTTCGTTTGCATATCATTTAATTCACGTTCTAAACGTATACGTTCCGATGTTTCAGCATCTAAACGTTCCGTTGCCAATGTGGATGTTGAATGTTCTTCAGCTAAATCGGCGGTGATTTCGCTCAACTGCAAAATAGCACAGAAAATATATCAGTTATGGCAAAAATCGATAATTAGGCTGTGTATACACTGACACGTTCGTCAGCGTTCAGTTTTTCGACAATTTATTTGGACGAATCTGGGGCACAATGAGACAATGTTATTATCACAAAAAAAAGTTGTGATTGATATGTTTTTTTTTCCTCTCAAAACTATTTTAGATTACCCCATTCCGCCCCGATCGTCTTCTATAACAATTCGAAAAAACACAAATAACTTAAGAACAAATATTGAAACGTACAATCGGTGGACCTTCGATAAGGTTTCAATTGTTTTTCTCTTTATCTCTAAGTCAAGGGCACGTCGTACTACGTCTCAACTACCCTATTCCGCCCCCTACCGATTTTCTGCTATACTACTACAACGGTCGATATTGATTGTTTTCTTTCAAAAAATCCGTAGTTTCGCCTTTAATTTCGACATTTACCCTATTAAGGTGTGTATACACTGACACGTTCGTCAGCGTTCATTTTTTCTACAATTTATTTGGACGAATCTGGGGCACAATGAGAAAACGTTATTATCACAAAAAAAAGTTGGGTTTTTGATATGTTTTTTGTTTCTCTCAAAACTATTTTAGACTACCCCATTCCGCCCCAATCGTCTTCTATAACACTTAAAAAAACACGAATAACTTAAGAACAAATATTGAAACGTACACTTGGTGGACCTTCGATAAGGTTTCAATTGTTTTTCTTTTTATCTCTAACAATAAGTCAAGGTCGCGTGTTTTTACGACTCAACTACCCTATTCCGCCCCTCATCGATTCACTACTTATACTACTATAACGGCCGATATTGATTGTTTTCTGTCAAAAATCCGTATGTTTTCGCCTCTAATTTCGACATTTTCCTAATCTTATCTCTACCCGAATGTTGTTGTTCTTTTATTTATTTTTTTTGATAACTTTCCAATTCCATTAAAATTAACAATTGGGAAATTGTAGAACCAACAATTCGTTCAGGACGATTTAATTTGTATGTTGTTATAAAATAAGTTGGCGACGATAATTAATTCAACTGTCGAAATGATCTTTTGTTTTTTCTTGTTTGAATTTTAAAGAGCTCGCGCAACTGGCAACAGATCAAAGAACAGCGTTACGCTATAGCGACTCTAAAGCCGTATTCACGCATCAAATTGGAGTGTGTAGCGTTTGGTCGGACGACAATGGTGTGTGAGCAAAGCTTTAGATTTAATGCAGATTATGTGGAATTAGTTACTGATTTTACACTATATTAGGTAACTAGATTTCAAGATGTAATTTAACACATTAAAATTATAATCAGTATAATTGGCCATGATATGAGGGATCCATTTATTTTTTTTTTAGATAATATTTATATGTAGAATTTATTAATGTTACTCAATTGGAACGGCTTAATTTGAATGATTATAGATAATTCTGATTGGCGGCCATTAAAAATAATCACTTAATTTAGTTAAATACAAGATGTTTATAAGATTAAAGTCGACTTAAGTTTATAACATGATTTATTAAAAAGTTAATTGGCAGTTGGATGATTTTTCTCGCCCCTTTTGCCTACCCCCCCCCCTCAATCTCTGTCTTTTCGCCTCTTTGATTCTTTCTAGAACTATTTTAGGCTCTTTTTGTACTCTTTTGAGTTCTAGTGGCATCTTCTTAGCTTTGTTTGGCGGTTTTCTTTGGTTTGTCTTTCATCCCTTCTGGCTCTTTTGTTGTTACTTTAACTCTTTTTAGCCCTTTTTCGCTCGTTGTTCAGTTCAGCTGTTGTTCTCTATGATTCTTTAACATTTTTCTTTGGCTACCTTTCTCTTTCTAATTCTCGTTGGTAATCTTGAATTGCTTGTTTCCAGCTTCATTGCAATATGTCTTTCAATCTTCAGTACTTTCTTTGGTTCTCTCGTCTCTGTCTTTAGCTCTTCTTTGGTTCTCTTTGGTCTCCTTCTGTGCTTTCCTTTGGCTCTTCTGTTTGTTTTTCTGACCCGTTTTTGACTTTCTCTGAACCTTTAGTACTTTCCTTAGAGTACTATTTGATTCTCTCCCTATTGTGTTTGACATTATTTAGTTCTTCTAACAACTGTTTGCCTGTGTGAAGTTAGCTTTGATTTTTTTTTAGCTCTTCTTCTTTAAGTCGGATTTATTCTTTTCTACTCTATGGCTGGTCCTCTTTCATTTCCAATTCTTCCTCTCTCTCTCTCTCACACATTCTCTGTCTTTTCGGCTCTTTGATTCTTTCTAGAACTATTTTAGGCCTTCTTCCTCTATTCCGCTTTGATTCCGCCCAGATAAGGCTCTTGTTGCGCTCTATTAGGTTCTAGTGACATCTTCTTACAATTAGTTTTTTTTGGCGGTCTTCTTTGGTTTGTCTTTGATCCATTCTGGCTCTTTTGTTGCTACTTTGACTCTTTTTAGTCCTTTTTTTGCTCGTTGTTCAGTTCACCTGTCGTTCTCTATGACTTTTCTTCTTTCAGACTTTTCTTTGACTAGCTTTCTCTCTTTCTAATTCTAGTTGATAACCTTGAATTGCTTGTTTCCAGCTTCTTTGTAATATGTTTCTCTTTGTTCAGTACGTTCTTTGGTTCTCTCTTCTATTCATTGCCTTTAGCTTTTCTTTGGTTCTCTTTGGTCGCCTTCCGTGCTTTCCTTTGACTCTTCTATTTGTTTTTTTGACCCGTTCTTGACTTTCTCTGAACCTTTAATACTTTCCTTAGAGTAATATTTGATTGTCTCCCTGTCGTGTATGACCTCATTTAGTTCTTGTAACAACTTTTAGCCTGTGCGAAGTTAATTTTGACTTTCTTTTTAGCTCTTCTTCTTTAAGTCGGATTTACTCTTTTCTACTTTACGGCTGATTTTCTTTAATTTCCAATTCTTGTTCTTGCTCTTGCTCTCTCTCTCCCCCCTCTCTCTCTCTCTTTCATGTTATTTTCAAAATTCTTCAAGTCATTGCAACACTAATGATAAAATGAAAGATGACTCTCGAAAATACCACTTTGCTAATTGATTGAAAGTTGTTAATGCAAAATATGTCTAGCGGCTATAATTTTTTCGTCGTCTTCTTCTTCTTCTTTACAACAACTTTTACACGATAACACCATTTAATTTGAACCGGAAATTAACTTTCTTTGATTACACACACACACACACACGCTGCTTACAGATATTTGCAATTAGTAAAATCATCCTTGAAACATGAGACAATAATCTAAAAGACCCTTTGGACACAACTTAAGAGAAATAAATAGTTCCTTCGCTTTAATCCAATTTAAACAATCTCATTTATTGCTTCTAGACAACATCCTATGTGTATAATTTCCATATTGATCTAGAATTATTTTAAATCATACTAGTATATACCCCATTCTGCCCCCCGGGTCTCTTTCGAATCCCTACGAGTTTCCTTGTAATTTTGTGCGCATTAAAAAAATATTGAAAGTGCGTTAGAAGTAAAACTTCTTACGTTAGAGATCAAGTTCCTTTTCTTGATTGGTTTACACTCTAGTGTTTATTTTGTACAATTGGCAGAACTGACAGAGAGTGAGAGAGTAAGAGAGAGAGAGAGAGAGTAGAAGCGCCGCTATGGCAACGCCCCCACTCTTGCCTTCTTCCCCTCACGGGGGGGGTCACGCTCCGAACAAATTTACTACCCTATCGCGCCTAAAGTAGTTTCACTTCAACAAACATCAAACTGATATGTAATTTGAGTACATCAACAGAGACACCCTGTAGAATTTGTTTGAACGTATAATTTGCATATGATTAAAGTTGAAAGAAGACTATTTTTATACTCCTACACACACACACACACGCACATAAATAAAAATTACCTCACTAGCTTCAGCTTCTGTACAATCATCATCTCGACATAATGATGAACGACTACAACTATTCGCACGACTATACAATTGAAAACCTTTAATTAATATATTTGTAGCTGATCTAGATCGACCATAAATCCGTCGATCTTCCATACTTTTACAACGTAAATTACGTTCATTATTATAATCATTATCGTATCGATGATGACGTTTATCTAAACGTTTCCATTCATCCATTACATGATCGGTACGTTGTAAGAAATTCTCAATTTTATTTGTCAACATATTCGATGTTGTCTGTTTTTCTAAATATGCCGGTATCGGTTTAATATTCTGACGTAATTTCGTTTTACAACCCAAAACAAATGTTAAATTTGCATCGAATACAACCGGTGATGATGCTGATTCATCATCAACATGTTGACTTTCCACTTTACAATAATCACTGACACTTGCACTACGTTGTGGATAAATGCGACGCATTGATCTTGTTGCATCCACCAATGATGATACAGATGATGGACATGGGGATGGAGATCGTGAAATTACTGTTAAATTCCGTAAAGGTCTTGTTTGAAATGTTGTTGTATTCAATACGGAATTTTCACGGTGTACCGGTGTTAATCGACGTGTTGGTAATGGTGGTAAATTACTACATGATGGTGATTGGTGGTAATTACCGCCACGATTTGGCGGTATTAATGATGGCAATAATGGCATATCAAGTTATCAACATTTTTGTAGAATTGTTGTTATTTGATTCACTCTCTCTCTCTCAATTGAGAGTTTTTTTTTTGATTATTTTTAATATTGATAAACTGTTGAAACAACAACACGATAACGACGGCTAATATTAAACGACGTCAAACGACGCCCCCAGTTGAAATACTATTTGATATCGACGACGGACGAAAGTACGAAATAGTTGGGACGGCCCCGATTTCTATTATTAGCCCTCTGCCAAACACTATACCTATACAATAGTAGTGCATTTTTTTCCTGTCCTCTCTATTTCGCTATCTGTCTTCTTCTAATTTACAATTTTAGAATTGTTTTGTTCTATTTTTTTTTTAAATTTCTAACTTTTCTTTTCTAAGTAGGCGAATGCAAATTTATTTTGAACTCTATCCACCAATTATTGAGAGCCAAAAATTTGATAAATTGGCGCCGGCGTGTACCACCGATATTGCAAGTAATCTCAAGACAGGTATGCGCATGTGCACGGTGGATCTTTTAACTCTCTTCCGCTCTTCTGTGCCGTTCTTTGGTGTTCTTCTGGAGCGCTTCTATATTTCTATTTGCCTTCTTTCAACTGTCTTTTTAGCTTCTATGTGACTTTTTATTTTGTCAATTTCGCCTTCAATCAATCGTCCTGTATGTGTCTCTAAAGAGTATGCAACATTTATTGATTGTTTGCCAACGATTTCGTTTGTTATTTTTTTCTTGAATTCTTCATCTAAATCGGATTTGCCATGACTTCACGTATATACCGCGTGTTCGCGTCAAGTGTGACACCTCAAATATCTCGTTTGTTTATGAATTGAAATGGAAAAGTATCTAAATAAATTAAACTACAATATCTAGACGTCAATTGACCGACACGATTTTCGTTCTAGCTATTTTGGAAACGCCCAAAACGTCATATAGGGTCTCGAAAATTACTCACTATTAGGAAACCAATTACCTACAATGAATACTGCGATTGAATGTGATATGAAAATTTTTTTCTTTAAAAAACTTCTCATTTACAGCTAAAAAAGAAATTAGAACTTCTCTGGGGTTCAATAACTTATCCATTGATGAAAAAAGCCGATGTCAGAATTGTTTACGAATGGTTTTAATGTCAATGTTATTATTACAACTGTTGACAAGATTTCATTCATTAACAATTGTGTTTATAAACAATACTATTGGCCTTGCAATTGTTTTGATTCAAATGTTGTCAACAGTTGTAATAATAACATTCGCATTGCAAGTATAGTAAACAATTCTGACGTCGGCTTTTTTCATCAATGGATAAGTTATTGAACCCCAGAGAAGTTCCAATTTCTTTCTGAGTAGCAAATGAAAAGTTTTTTAAAGAAGGTAATTGGTTTCCTAAAATTGTGTCGTTTTCGAGACTTTATATGACGTTTTGGGCGTTTCCAAAATAGCTAGAACGAAAATCGTGTCGGTCAATTGACGTATAGACATTGTAGTCGAATTTCTTTAGATTTTTTTCCATTTCAATTCATAAACAAACGAGATATTTGAGGTTTCACACTTGACGCGAACACGCGGTATATATTAGACTGTATCAGAAAAATGGTCTATTTTTTTCTTCTTCAAAAAGCACCCAGCAAATATTGTTCAAGATGTCGAAAAAATGAGCCTGTGAAAGTATCAGCTCTTAATTTTAATATTAACAGGTGCCTCATCGCGATTTTCCATTTTCCATTTGATTAACATGGGAAAAACATTCTCTTGCATTTTGGAATTTTATAGCTCACGTTGGCAACAATATTTCGAAATGACTAAAATACATTCTTATATAAAAAATTAATGCTCTACAAAAAATTTTTTGATATATTTATTTCTGCAAAACTTATTCAAGGTTAATTGTAAATTTTTACATTTTTCCAGTTTTTGGACGCAACCATCCACCTTATGGGAAAATTTTTGAGAACATTTTTGTAGAACATTTTCTTCTCTATAACTTATCTCTATAAAAATTTTTGATATTTTTTACAGGTCGTAAGTTATTTGCAATGAACTGATTTTGTTTTTATTCTAGTAATTTCTAGTAATATTTTCGCATTATTAACTATTCAATACTGTGAGTGAAATAACTTTCGACCTGTAACGAATAGGAAAAACTTTTAGCAAGATAAGTTATAGAAAATAAAATCCTCTACAAAAAATGTTCTATAAAATTTTCTCATAAAGTTGATGGTTCTGTCAAAGAATTGGAAAAATGTAAAAATTTACTATGAATCCAACTTTAACCTTGAATAACTGTTGAAGGACTAAATATATCAAAAAATTGTAAGAGACCCTTTTTGTAGAGCGTTAAATTTTCTATAAGAATGTATTTTAGTCATTTCGAAATATTGTTTCCAAAGTGCAAAAGAATCTTTTTCCCATGTTAATCAAACGGAAAATCGCGATGAGGCACCTGTTAATATTAAATTTAAGAACTAATACTTTCACTGGCTCATTTTTTCGACATCCTGAACAATATTTGCAGGGTGATTTTTGACAAAAAAAAACAGTCAATTTTTCAGATACAGTCTAACAAATATGTATAGAAAAGAAACAGAGTCACGTGATTTACGTACGAGCAGCGCCTTCTTTTAGATTTATTATTATTATTTTTACAACTTGTTCTATATTTTTTTTAATTATCAATAAAACATTTCCTTATTATGTACCAATCAAAAACCTACTTAAAATACCGGAAATAAATACGGAAATTGGCAATTAAATGTACAAACAATTCAATTCAAATAGAAAAAAAACCGCTTGATGCCCTACAATATACAATAAGTCTCGCTTTTTTACATACATTTATAGCACGATCCACGCATACGTATGACATAAATCGTGTTTGTCAATTTATAGAAACAAGGTCAGTTACCAAAATCGACAAAATTATTATGTGTGCACACACAACAGATAAGGTTACTTAACTTAAGTAATAATAATAATAATATGTACCAATTTTGGAGGGTTACACAATAAAAAAAAATGGCAAATTTATAGGAGTGTTTGCCAAAAATATTTTTAAGGACGCCAAATTTCTCCTCTATCTACCTTTATTGATTAGTTTAATTAACAATTAAATAATATTGTAAATATCCGATCTGTAGTTATTATTAAGTAATTGACTAATTTTTATGCACGATTTTTTAATGATTATAAATAGAGAATATGTTGTGTTTTGTTTTATTTCCGTATTATGCAATCATCGCTTTATTAAAATTAAATTATCCATGCACTAAAACAACATGTGCAAAATCAGTGGCGTAGCGGCGAAAACATAACTGGCGCTCAGAGGGCATATTTCCCTCTCTCTCTCTCTCTCGCTCTCTGTCTGTCTGTTTCACACTTTAAGCCTAACTTATTGGTCACTAAGCTCCGTTCTTCAAAACAAAAACAAAAACACCATACTGATATTTTGCAATTTTGGTGAATTATACAGACTGTCCTTAAACGATGGAATTCGATTAACAATCGCCTTCAATTTGTTGCATGTAATTCAGTTATTATATATTATTGAATCATTAATAGTTATCAAAACGGTCACATTAATAATCAAATAATAATTGTTTACTTGACAACGGGCAATTATTATGCCGTTGCGATGGCGTTATGAAAAATAATAGCCCGCTGTTAAGGCGGCGCGCGTTGCTATGATAAACAATTTTTTTGCTATCATTATAAACGTGATCATAACCTCAAATTTTCAGATGTCAAAGAAAATTTTTTTGAAAAACACAAAAATAAAGTTAAATTGCTTCTTTTATTGATGGATGCACCACAGGCGTTATTTCTCTCATAACGCTCTTGCTACATTAATTACTACTAATTAATATGGGTGCTAAATGAAACCTTTCGTAACTGCCCGTATGTGGCCAAAAGCCGATTATAAATAAGAGGATTTTGTGAAAAATGCACACAACAGTATTTTGTAAAATCGTTTGTGTGTGTAAAAAGTGGTTTTTCATTGTAAAAGTGGAAAACTTCTTAACGCATGCAAACATATGAATTTTAATTTCTACATTTGTTATGCAAAAAAAAAACAAAAAAAATTAATAATAATTAGAGAAAATAATCAACCTACCTTGGCCTCAAGTTTATCATTTTCATGCTTCAATTTCGTCCTTTCACCTTCCAATTTTTCTAATTTACTCTTCAGCTGTTCCAATTCATCCTAAACAAGAACAAAAAAAAAAATAGTAATAATAATAACTAAACTAATGCATTAAAATCTATTTTTTCTGTACTATTTTTGACAACATTAACCGGAAGTCTAACTTTATAAAGTTGGCACTGATTGGGTATCATTACAAAACATACAAAAAAAATTATTTCCCTTTATTTTTAGCAAAAAGTTAATTGTATAAAAAAAAACAAAAAACAACAACAAATAACGAAGCCAAAAAGGAAAACTTTCAGTAAATTAAATAAAATTTACATTGGAAAGGTCAAGTGTATGTATCTGTGTAAAAGATTTGTTTATTTAATAAAATCGAATGATAATTGACGAGAAATTTTTCGAAAGAGAGAAGAGAGCAAAGAGAAAAACAAAACACTTTCACCTCATCAATTATCTCTCTCTCTCTCTCAAACTCTCTTTATTTATTGACTAATTAACGAATTAATTTATTTTCTATAATTTGTTAAATATATTGAGAGGTCATTTTTTTTATTTTTTTTTATTTTTTATATTTGAAGGTGTAACTAATGCAAGAAGATTGAAAGAAGAGTCGATGAACTTGGCCCGGAAACACGGAGCAACTTTCGAATTTCAATGGTGATATCATCAATTATAGTAGGTCGATTATGATTTGGCCAAAAATTGACTTCAACAATACCCGTTTTTTTTTTTGGCTAACAGAAGGCAAACATTGATGGATACGATGAAAAATGGGTGGCAAAATCGAGCAAAAGAAGCAACAGTTTCGCCTGTTGTTTGCAAAATCTTTGCACCTACTCAAATTGGTTCGTTGGCAAGCTACTTTTGCGTTGTCGCACTTGAAAGAAGAGAAGAAGGTTTTGTGTTCTTTGCAAAACAATTAGGATTGCTCCTAGGTTGTACAAATGCAAAGCTTCACTAATGACTATTTTTGTCAAGCAGTATGGCTCGATTCTTGATCTAGACAATTTCTTTTTCTAACCAGATCACAGGTCACACAGTAAAGTTTCAAAGAGGAACAGAGAAAAGTGTTTCGACACATCAGTGGCTTTCTTATGGAGGACCGGCGCAAAGAATGTAGTTCTGTTCGCCTGATTTGAGAATCATTATTCTTCTGTTTTGAGAACAATGCTTAGCGCGGATTAAAGGAGAGTGGCTAATTTTGAACTTCGCGCCAAGAAAATTGAAAATTTTCAAAAATAAGAAAAGTTATTGGTTTCACCCCGATTTTCGACAATCGAGTTTTCATCGGATATCCACGTTTTGAGGTCCTAGGAAGCTATTCTGACTATTTTTATGATGGTGTCTGTATGTATATGTGTGCGTTTGTGTGTAACCCTCGTATAACTTTTGATCGATCAAATCGCGGTTGACGGTATTCGAAAGGATTCCAATGCATTTAGATTTCCTGAAAATTTCAACCGATTCGGCCCGGTAGATTTTGAGAAAAAAACCGAAAATAAAATGTCCTTGAAATCATGTTTTTTCCAAATAACTTTTTAGCTGCTACACCAATCGATTCCATAACTTAATCAACTAATAACCTTGAAAAATGACGTCGAATACCATTTGAAACATCGAAATCGATTCATTCGTTTTTGAGATATCGTAGTCAACAGATTTTGAAAAACATGTTTTTTTTTTAAATAACTTTGGGATTTTTCAACCAATCAATATTGGACCTCCTACAAAATCTGCAGATCTCAAAAAACGGTGTCGAATGCCGTTTGAAACATCAAAATCGATTCAGTCGTTTGTGAAATATCATAGTTAAAAAGTGTTTTTGAAGTAGGGTAGTAAATTTTTTCAAAGCGTAACGAAAATGCGATACCCCGCGAGGGGAAACCGTTGCCATAGCGCCACTTCTACTCTATCTGTCAGTTCTGCCAACTGTGTAAAATAAACACTAGGTTCTAAATTTGGTATCAATGATCGGTGTACAGCGACATCTGGAACGAAACTAAAATTTCCTGGCCTACCGCGATTAATGATTTTTGTATTTATAAATTAATTAATGGCGTTAAGTTATATATGTATGAATATTCCTAAAAATGAACTTCATCTCTAACCTAAGAAGTTTCACTTCTTTAAATATCTTTAATAAATCATTGTTCAACAAACTTAGCGGGAAGTTTCAGAGATGGCCTGCAGCAGGATCAACCGTTTTGCAGTTTTTTCTTGCTCCTGCTTAGGTGTGTGGATAAAACAAATCAACAAACTTTCTTTAAATCGTGCGACACACCCTTCAAAATTACCAATTTCCCGCTAAATTTCAATCACCAATAAACTTTCTCTTTATATCGACAAACGCAGCAACAAATGAATTACTTACCGTTTTTAAACGTAACTCCTCCTCCGTCCTATGAACATTCAATAACGGTGTGACACGTATCAAAAGTCGCCACCATGGCCAATCACGTACCAACATAAATTTCCTAACATTACGTTGTATACAACGTACAGCTAAATCTTGTAATTTACGTTGTTTGTAACGTTTACGTGCCAAATAGCCACGACAATACGATTGGAAATGGATAACCATACCGGCTAAACGTTCATCACGTTGGCTCTCCAATTGTGATAGAACACCATTACGGAAGAAAATCTGCAAACAAAAACAACAAAAATGAAAATAAATGAAAATCAATTTTTTTTTTGAAACAAAAACCTCATCGGAATCATTCGAATGATTACCGGAATCATCCGAATTATCATCTGAATTATAATTGATCTTCTCGATACATGAATAATTGATGAAATTCTCTAATTTCTCCACACAATCTTTCACATTTGTTTTAACAATAAACGGTAGATTTTGTACACTTTTTGCTAATTGTTTTGTTTTTTCCAATGATGTTGTTGATTTATTATTATTATTATTAATTGACAGTGGTACACGACTACTACGATCTAACAAATTTAGACCGGAGGGTGTACTCGGATAGATTCTACGTAATTTTTGTGTTGTTTTGATTGGTATACGACTATATTGATTACGATAATTTTGATTTAAATCATGAACACTTGTTGCTTTTTTTACAACACACAGATTATCGATACGTTTAACAAATTCTTTAACTTTCACATTATCAGCCCTATTAACATCTACCAAACTCTTATAATGATTATTATTATTATTAATTTTATTATTATTATTATTATTATTATTGATAGGTTGTGATAACGATTTTTTTAAAATACATTTCGATTCGATTATACTGCAAGTTTTCGCTTTTTGTAATTTCGGTATTTTACTCTGTTTCTGTTGTTGGAGCGGTTGCTGGTACTCGTCCAGAATCTTATCGAAATTTGCAATAACAATCTTCAATTTATTATTATTATTACTATTATTATTATTCTTATCAGTGATCGGTTTCGTTGTTAATTTTTTCGTATTATCATTTTTTTTAATATTCCTACTACTACTATTATTATTATTATTATTATGATTATTAATCAAATTGGCGGCGCGATATTTAGTTGTTTGCATTTTGTTTTATTTTAAATTATCTCATAACACTTGATTAAAAAAACAAAAGAACAAAACACTAACGAATGTTATTGGAATCGCTGATGGTAGCCGACTGAAAAATTTTCTCTATAGCGCGCGACCCGAAGAACTGTGAAGCCATCGGCCCGAATACATATTACAGAAGAGAGAGTCGTAGTAGTCGTAGTATAGAGTAAAATAACAAAAAACAAAAAAAAAAAAAGAAACAAGTGGGGCGAGTCTATATTACAATGAAGATCCGATTTGTTGCAATAATTAATGATGG
Source organism: Epicauta chinensis (assembly GCA_021725515.1). Taxonomy (NCBI): domain Eukaryota; kingdom Metazoa; phylum Arthropoda; class Insecta; order Coleoptera; family Meloidae; genus Epicauta; species Epicauta chinensis. The sequence continues at coordinate 533,082 of JAEDXX010000018.1, read as the reverse complement.
GGGACCGGCTATGATTATCGCACTTGTTTTGGGTGGTACCACTTGAAAAAACAAAACAAAACACTAAAAACTTGATGAAAGTTCAACTATAGAGATAGGTCAAATCGTACGGTATTACCGTTTTAGTACTGCAGGTGTGTATGTGTGTATAAAACCGAGTGAAACCGTTTTATAACTGCAGGCAGTACAGGTTGCTGTATTTTTTTTCTTTTTCCTACTTAATTAAATTACATATACCAAAAAAATAAATAAAATTGTCTGAATTAATTTCACAATTTACTAATTTCTATCAAATTTTCATTAAAAATGTCACCATATTTTAGTTGTGCTTAAAACAAGTAAATTCTACAGTGTTGGCATTATAAATAAGCATACAAAACAATCAGTACATATGTGTGTAATATTGAGAATCAACTATAAGAAAGTGAATATACAGAGTTGGTATTCTAACAAGGCCTGCATGCAATAATCTTATTGTCTCCCAGAAATTTGCTTCGTAGGTCGTTACGTTTCAAGAAAAAAAAAACAGTAAATGTCTACAGTGTTGCCATTTAAAATAAATACAAATAAATGTTTAAAATCAATGATTTACAAAAGATGAAGAAAATATACAGGACTGGCATTTTGTTTTAGTCCATCGTAAAACATTACGTAAAAGAAAAACAATTTCTACAGTGCTGGCATTCTAAACAAGTATCTTTTTAATTTTTGATATATAATAGAATAATATGGCAAATAATTTGTGAATATACAGTAGTGGCACTTTATCTAAAAAAACACAAACTAACACATCCCTAATAATCGTTTTCGCCAATAAAAAGTTACATGATCTAAACAAAAAATGGAGAAGATTCTACAGTGCCGGCAGTTCGCCTAAACATACAGAATTTAGAGTCTCCAAATAACATATGAAAATTAGCGAAATAATTTAGCGTATAGGGGAAGGGGGGGCAAGATGGGCCCCTTGAGGAAAAATGCTCATAATCTAATTTTATTTTACTCGTTTCACTGTTTTTTAGTCCCTTGACATATATTACGTGTTAATATGTAGCGTCCGTTGAACAATAAAAATGTTAAAATGTGGGGCACGATGGCCCTCCTTAAAAAAATTGACTATTGTCCTTTTATTATTTACTTTTACCTTAATTAACATGATACTGAAGTTAACAGACATTAGACAACTTTTATGATTTTACTCAACAAATAAATAATTGTAAAAATTAAAATTTAAAAAAATCCAGGGGGCCCATCTTGCCCCCATATGTTTATAGATACCAAAAATTTTAGGGGGCCCATCGTGCCCCCAGGGGCCCATCTTGCCCCTTCTTCCCCTACATGGTTGACATCCCAACTAAGAGAGAATTCTATAGTGATGGCATTTTAAATAAGCACAAGTGATAAAACATCCTGATTACGAAGACTTTAGGAGGTGTATACACGTATGACATTTCATCTGTGTATCTATGTATCCTAAAAAAACTACAAAAAAGAAAAAATTCTACATTGTTGGCATTACAAATACGCATACAAAACAAGAGTCTGTTGAGAGAGTATCAACTGTCAGATAGCGAATATACAGAGTCGGTATCCTAACAAGGCCTTCACAGAATAACAATCCTATTATCTCTCATAAATTTGCTTTGTAGATCGTTACGTTTCAAGAAAAAAAAGGACAGTAAATGTCTACCGTGTTGCCACTTAAAATAAGTACGAATAAATATTTAAAATCACTGATTTACAAAAGATAAAGAAAATATACAGGACTAGCATTTTCTGTTAGTAATTAGTCCACCGTAAAACATTACGTAAAAGAAAGACAATTTCTACAGCACTGGCATTCTAAATAAGTGTCTTTTTAATTTTTGATATATGATAGAATAATATGCCAAAAAAATTTGTGAATATACAGGATTGGCACTTTATCTAAATAAACACAACCTAACATCTCTGATTTAATTCTCCGGTAAAAAATAAATAATTTAGCGTATACATGGTTGACATTCCAACTAAACGTTCAACATATAAACAAAAATGTGAGAATTCTACAGTGATGGCATTTTAAACAGGCACAAATCATAAAACATCCTGATTTCGAAGATTTTACGAGTATACACATATCGCATTTCATTTTTAATTATGCCCATATTTTAATTTAATTAAAAAAACAAAAAAAAACAGAAAATTCTACAGTGTAGGCATTCCAAATAAGTACTTAAGAAGAATTTCTTGTTTAACATGTGAAGCCGATAATGATTCTCATAGAAAGAAGAAAAATGACATGTTTTACCAAAACCATAATTCATTAAAATAATGCAAAATCTCTTCAGAAATAAGAGAAAACGATAAACCTACTTATTGCAAAAAAACTCGAATCGCTAAATTAAGTATTTTGGAATGTGCTAGAAAAAAATAAGAGAAAATTATGTAAAATCTAATAAAGATGTCCTCAATTGTTTTGTTTCGCGGTGTGTGTGTGTGCGCGCGAGACAAAAATTGCAACACGAAAAATAAATTACAACAGAATATAGCAGGAAATCATAAATCAATCAATTGTCAATTTGAACAGAGTCAAAACGTGTGTGCAAAACTTTAACAAAAAAAAAAATATTCACTTGAACCCAACAAAACTGGGTTGTTGTTGTACTAGTACACCAGTCTTGTCCATAAAACCAGCTCTACAAAAAAAAATACCAACAACAACCAAGAAGAAGATGATGTTTGAGAAAAAAAAGTTTGCAATTAATTTCTCGTTTATTTTCGTCTCTCGTACATACACACAAAACTCTCTACTCTTCATCACTATATATATATACAATATTTATATAGGTTTACGAACTTTTAAACTTGATATTTATTGTATATAAGGCTCTTCACACAGAAGAGTTCAATGTCCCTATTTCAACTCCTTAAAAAGATATATAAAAGCCACAAGAAAGCGATAAAGATAGAGAGAGAGAGACAGACAGAGAGAGACTTACCACTAACAACAATCTATTATAAAATGCCTCCTGGTTAAAATTCGACTACTACTATCATCTCTTCACGACAATGTTGTTTTTAGCAAAAGGATAGTGATAGTACCACCACAAGAAGAAGTAATAAACAACTACAAGTAAAGAGACGAAGGCACACACACACATATCAGGGGCGGCTCTTCATGGGTCTTGTAGAAAAAAATTAAATAATAAATTAAAAAAAAATTGAAACTGCACGTTAGAAGTGAAACTTCTTAGGCTAGAGATGAAGTTCATTTTTTTTCTCGATTGGTTTATTTTCTTTCTGTCGTTTTGCTTGAAGGCTCCATTTTTTCTGCATTTCACTTATCCCAACACAAATATTGTAATTTAACGCCATTAATTAATTTATCAATACAAAAATCACAAATCGCGGTAGGCCAGGCAATTTTAGTTACGTTCCAGAGGGCGCAGTTGGCAGAACTGACAGAGAGCGAGAGTAGAAGCGACGCTATGGCAACGCCCCCCCACTCTTCCCTCTCAGCTGTGTCGGTTAGCGCATTTTCGTTACGCTTCCGAACCGTACTGCGCCTAAAGTAGTTTCACTTCAACAACATAAAGAACATTTTTCGAACTAAAAGGGTTGTGGAAAAGTCTCTTTAACTTAAACGTAAACTCGACACCTTCTCGTTAGTTTTTGCTGTCCAATAAAAAGCTATTTTTACGAGCCGCCACTGATACACAGATACAATTATACGAAACATTTAATTTACAACAGGAAATTGTAAATAATTCAATTGAAACTGTTATGGATTTGATGTTAGAATAAAATTGTAAGAGAACAACAACACAAAAAAAAACAATGATGACCTGCTTTTATTTCATTTATTTTCATGTATGTTGCCAATAAATAACAACAACAGAAGAAGAAGAAAAAAACACATCTACACAAAAAAAGAAGTTGAACAAGTTTTTCAGAAAAAGGTAAAAACAATCATCAAGAAATCTCCATATAGAAGAAGAAGAAGAAGACCAATCAAGAAAAGAAACCGAGTAAATTGTAGAAGGCAAAAAAAAAACTCGACCGGACGTTGTCCAGACATTTTGATAATCAAAGCATAAATGCACAGTAAATTTACTTTTGATTGTGTAACTTCCTTTTTGTAAGGCCAATCGTGCTGTTTTTTTTTTCTTACTGTTACTTATTTCGAATTTAGTGTGCAATAGGACTGATATTCTAATCAAGAAAAAGTAGAAAATTCTACAGTGTTGGTGGTTTAAATAAGCACAAGATCAAGAGGAGCGAGCCTCTCGTTGCATGCATTACTATTGTTTTTAAATCTGCCTTTTGGCCCGATCAGGGTTAGCTAAGAAGAGCCAAAAAAAAGGCGTTTTGTCTCTATTTTTACGTTGGCAAAAAGTGCCAAAAATATAGCGCGGTAGAAAAAGCAGCAAATTCTACAGTGTTGGCGTTTTAAATAAGCATCACCACTAAAGCAGTAAATCTTTTTTATGTATGCTGATTTATATCTTAAATTTCGAAAATGAAATGCTACGGTGAAACGTGTTTTTCTACTGTACAAAAATAGTTATTTACTGTACAAGGTGGTAAAGTTATACTTTATCCATGAGCGGAAGTTTGGCTGACGAAGGCGGAGGCCGAGTGTACCTAATCCGTGAGTGGATAAAGAGACTTTACCACCGTGCACAGTACAAGATTTATTTCCAATACTTGCCTTTAAAACTCCTTTTTATTTAATTTTTTTAATTTTTCTAATAAGTTATATGATATTAATTATTTATACAACAAGCAATTGTTTTTGTTTATTTGCTGTAAACTATGGAGTTTACCCAGCTCAACGGTAAAGTAAAGTAAACACTTTACCGTTGAGGTGGGTAAAGTGCTACTTTATCATCGAGTTTTTAGTCGATAAATTAGTACTTTAACAGCAAGTATTGAAAATAGGGTTCTTTTGACGTTTTATATTCAATATATCAATAACTTTTCAAAATAGATAATAACTGTTGTTGTTATTTGATAGATTTGTGGTTATGTAAGAATTTCTCTTCTTTACATTAATCAAAAGCAAAAAAAAAGAAATGATTGTAACGGCATACAAATTGCATTGAATAAATTATTGTGAATTATTTTCAAAATAATCACTTTCACAATAATAATAATAATAATAATAATCATAACCAGGAAATTTGATTATCAGTATTTTAAATTATCTAAATTTATTATAACGTGATGTAAACGGAGTCAATTTGCTGATAGATAACAAAAAATCATCGTTTTTTTTATTGTTTTGTTTCGGGTACCTTAAAAATTATTTTAATAAAAAAACAATTGAAAAAGAATTAACAAAAAAAAAACACAAAATCAATGGTAGATTTACTGTGCTCAAACCATAAAATTACTGCGTTTTTTTTTTAATTTCGGGTGTTCATGATGCGTAAGAATATTGAAGGTAAACCAAAAACAAAACAATCGATAACGAGTTGTGTGGTAAACATAAATTTGCAAAAAAAAAGCAAAAAAAAAGAGTGCTTAGATGATTGTTTCTCTTTCATTACACTCAGTTGGCTAAGATCTGTTTTTTTGTAAATCAAGTTACTAGATTTCGATTGGTACACTTGAATCTAGTGATATTTCTAGTGATTTTTTTTGTTTACATATGCACCTGTCTTATTACATTGGGATTACGATAAATCTGTCAAATCTAGTTATTCTTTGGACCTCGAATGCACTATAGCAATTGTGGCGCCCTCTCGTGGCGAACTATTGCAATTCTGCAAGTGCTCACATCCGAATAAATCAATTCGATTAGTAAAAGAAACTAAAGAAATTTTTCACAGATTTCTAGATTCCATTAATCTGATAAAAAAATCGATGCTGAAATATATCCTGTTATCAAAACCAAATACGGATAAAATTACCTTTCTTCTAGAAAAATTCGAAATCAATCAGTTTGTTTTTTGTTTTTTTTAACAGACTTTTCTTATTCCTTTAATGATTTGTTCCGGCTTTGGTTTTTTTTTTAATAAAAATTCTAGTCACGTTCTTTCTTAACCAAATCAACCAACCTGTATGATAACTGTTATTAAAATTTATAAGCCTTGTCATTAATTTGAAATTGTGGGACCTACTTCTATTGTTATTTTAAATAATAATGAAATTAAACGGATTTGTTTTGTGTATTGAACCGACAACATATAAACAATCAAAACAGCAAAGTAACAGAATCTGACCCATGAACTTGTTAATGATTTCCGTAATGATTCAATGGAGAAATAGTGCACGACGACATAACAACAAATTTATTTAAATAAATAGATAAATAACTAAATAAATAAAGATCCAACAAACATATACAAAAAAAAAAGTGAAGGCATTCGTTAAACGATTACTATTGCAGTTTCATAAAGAGTGGGTCAATTTACCACATGACGCTCGACCAGTTTAACCTCATTTATCGTTAACAAAAACCGTATCTTCCCAGATTTATAAATATTTTAAATAGCATCACACATACCGATAAACTAATGCAACTAGGTACATAAGAAGAAGAGTGGGAGGAAGTCTCCGCCTATTCACGGCATACGATAGAAATTGTGTGGTCAGCGTAGGTCGAATAGGAGGAGTTTTTTTATGTTTATTATTTAGTTAGACACCCACTGTTGTTAAGACAGCAATATCAACAAACATGTGTTGTCTTTGTCGTACTCGTAATGAGACTTTTCAAAATCAAATTTCAATCAATCAATATTTATTAAAAAAAAACAACTTATAGAATCACGAATTAAATCCTTACACAAGTAAATTATCTAAAAAGTCATAAATAGAAATTGTTGAATTGTAAAAATTACAAAAGAAAACGATTGTTTACCTCCTATCAGACAAAACTATCTAATAAATGAACATTGAAATGAAAAATCAGATGCCTAGTTACTTTATTTTCGAATTATCAGATAATAGTTCTAAGAAATTATACATTGTGTGTCAAATTTCCTTTAATTCCATCATACACGCCAATTAAATGTTATGTCTATCTAGCAACGGACTATTAAATTGTTTGTAACTTTGAAAAGTATAAGACACAGTACAGTCCGACCTTGTCTAACTCATTACAACATGAGATGTACCTAGCTGGCTGTGGACAATTTCCAAAACTCATAATGAGTACGACAAAGACAACATATGTTTGTTGATATTGTTTGCTCTATCATTTGAATTCAACACGTGTTTATAACAACTAATTAAAATTTATTTGTAATCGATTTTTTTCACTCGATATCACATCCTTAGAAGTGTCTAAATAATAAACATAAAAAACTCCCCCTACTGTACCTTATGTACCCAGTTGAATTAGTTTATCGGTATATAATAAATTCATCGACCAAAGGGTATCTAGATTTACGTTGGTATCCTTGATTTAGTGACATTTCTAGGGATTTATTTACTTTGTTTAACGAGACATCTGTCAAATGTAGTAACCCTTTGGTCGATGAATTTAGATAGAACCACCGATAAAATATTGACACGTTGACAGCTCGTACAAATTCTATATTTAATTGAATGTGTCTAGAGCGGACATCCTGTATACAAACGAGAACCTTTTATAAAATCACTTTTAATAAAGATTGTATGTGTGGTTTTTAACAATTTGAAAATAATCCAAACACAAATCGAAACCACGAGAGAGAGAACGGGAAGAATTCTTGAAATTCTGCTAAACCACAAGAAAGTACGTGTAAACATCTCGATGATTATTTTTTTATCATAAATTATATGGTAGAAGAATAAATAGGAGGAATTGTATTCTATAGAAATTCAACTTTTGCATGACAATTAGAAGAATAAAACAGGAAAAAAAAACAATTGAAGAAACACAACTCTCACACACACACATAATTTAATAAACCGGAAATACTTGAAATACCATACGAGATGGAATTATAATCTTAACGTAAGTCACATGACTTCCTGTTTCTCTGTGTCGCAAACTAACAGTACCGCTATCGCTTATTTTTTTCCCCGGTAAATCTACAGTGAAGGCAAATGAAACAGGCGCATTGGAAGTGTAGCTGTTAGCTTTACCAGTTCCGTTTGCCTCCACTGTACATTCCGCTTGATTTACGTAAATGGATAGTAACCCGGCGCATCCACCATTTTTATAGTACAATGTCCTAACATAAATACAGGTGTGGCGAATCAAGTAGATGCATAAAAAAAGATTTAAAAGAGTGTATATGTGTATTCCAAGAATAATTATTCTTGGAATATTTATTGTAGGAATAGTTATTCTGTTAAAACGATAAGACTTGAGTAGTTTTTTAGATGACGAATTTTACAATAAATAATTGATTAAATTATAAGCAAAATCAACTCACCTGACTTAAGCCGACACGATAACTTGATGGTTCCAAATCAACCGCCATTAACATATCTTCAACAGCTCTACGTTCATCTAATACAGGACTTGCAATAGTGATCTTATTATCAGCATCATTATTGGCCAATAGATGGAAACGTCGTCGGAATTCACTTAATGGTAAATAATTTGGATAGCCCTGTTTATATAAACGGACCGAATCCAAGATTTGACCACCACGTATCTGCAGGGGGGCAAAAGAAAGAGAAAGAGAGAAATAACAAATTTATTTAAAGTTATAAGAGTTAGTGGTAATCAAAAAAAAGTTGATGGAAATATGGCAAAGAGGGGGAAGGCGAAAATTGATGTTTTGATGGGGATTATATAATAATTTTTGCACAATTTCTTAGTTTAAAGTAAGGGAAAGGTGCAAAATTGTTCCAGAATTGTGCAAATCAATCAGTCCAAGTAAGCCTTAATAAGACCGGAAAATAGTTATTCCAGGGATAACTATCCTGAGAATAGTTATACCACCGATTGTAAGTTATTCAATGGAATAACTATTCCGGGAATAACTATCACGAGTTATAGTTATTGCTGGAATAATTATTTCGAAAATACCTTGCTTTAGAATAGTTTTTCCGGCAATAACTATTCCGAGAACAAATTATTCCTCATATCTAAAGAATAGTTATTCCAGATTAGCACACAGAAGCCGAGGTTGGGTCAGATTAGCACGCATAATGTGAAAAAGAAGCTCCTTAGGCAATCCAGTCTCGGCTAAGAATGTTCAAAACATTAAAAACAAAAGTAGGAAAACTAGCAACTAGACGAAAAACAAAAATTAAAGGTTTTAAGAGAAAGAAATCCTAGTTTGCACAATTTCTTAGCTAAAAGCAAAAAATGGTGCAAATATCTCCAGAATTGTGTAGCTCAATAAGCTTAAGTAAGTCCAAGTAAGCCTTAATAAGCCCGGAAAATAGTTATTCCTGGGATAACTATCCGGAGAATAGTTATGCCACCGATTGTAAGTTATTCAATGGAATAACTATTCCGGAAACAACTATCTCGAGTTATAGTTATTCCTGGAATAACTATCTCAAGAATAATTATTTCGAAAATACCTATCCTAACTTTATCATTATCTTGATAAGATTTATTTCAAAAATAGATTGCTTCAGAATAGTTTTTTCGCAGCAATAACTATTCCGAGAATAAATTATTCCTGATATCTGAAGAATAGTTATTCTAGATTAGCAGGCGTAAGGTGAAAAAGAAGCTCCTTAGCCAATCCAAATTCAGCTAAGAATGTTCAAAAATCGAAAAACAAACGTAGGAAAACAATCAACTACACGAAAAACAAAACTTGAAGGTTTTAAAGGAAAGAAATCCAAGTGGATAATGTGAAGTTATCAAAAAAACAAAATAAATGCGGAACAAAATCTGCCCTTTAGGCAATCCAAAATCAGCTAAAAAGTACCGAAAACAGGTTTTGTCTCTTTATACTCTCATTATTTTTTTTTAGACATTAACAAAAAGTGCAATAAACGTAAAAACGAAGGCAAAAAGCCAAATCGTATCAACTTTCTGGGAAAAACTGCTTCTATAACAATCGAAAAGGGTCAAAAAGAGCAAAAGAAGTTCTTTGGTTCTTTGGCCAGTTCAAGGTTTGCAAAATGTGCAATAAAAAAACCTCTAAGGACAACGTAGAGGAAAGGAAAAACTGGAAATCAAACAAGACGAGATTTTAAGGGAACGAAAAGGGCTCTTTTGACATGCTAATACTTAGCGGATAAAATGCAAGGAAAAAAAACAATCAAAAAAAATTTACCTGTGAACGCAATAACGGCACATTAATCAACATATCCTCGTTTTGTCCTGTATTCGTTGTTTTAACAACAAATGCTTCACACGATCCCGAATTGTGTTGTGGCAGTAAACAATGAACGAAACGTAATCGTGTACGTCGTAACGTTTCAATTAGACCATCAACCGCAAATTTTGTCTAAAACAAAAACAAAAAATTGAAAGTACGTGGAACGCCGCTGAGCGTTAGAAGTGAAACTTCTCAGGTTAGAGATGAAGTTCATCAAAATCATAAATCGCGGTAGGCCTTGGAGTTTTAGTTTCGTTCCAGATTGATACCAACTATAGTGTTTATTTTACACAGTTGGCAGAACTGATAGAGAGAGAGAGAGTAGAAGCCGAAGCTAAGGCAACTCCTCCACTCTTCTCTCTCAGCATTTTCGTTACGCTCCGAACAAATTTACCGCCCTACCGCGCCTAAAGAAGTTTCATTTCAACAATTAACAAAAATCAAATAGGGATAATTACTTGAAGGCAAACACTTTTGCGTTTAATTGCCGCCTGACCAGTCGACACTGTACGCCGTATACTGGATGCACGACGTAACGATTGCGTACTCTCAATACCAACCATTGAACCACTAAAACTTGTCGCACCTAAGCCCCGACAAGTTACAAACAATTTACTAATATCATCTCTAAAATTCCAACAAATCAATCAAAATAAAAAACAATAAATATATTCAATGAAAAAAAAACATTACTTGCAACTCTCTTGTAGTAAAGTGATAGCACACTTTGATATCGGATTTTCACGGCATTGTTTCAACCAATTCTTCACCGTATACAATACAGGATTTGTACCTTGTAAATGTTGTAAGATAAATTGTTGATTACCGGGTGCTTTCCGTAATAATAATTGATGATCACGATCACTATAATGTGTAAATAAACGTTCTAAAAATGTATCATCATTTGCACCCGGATAAATTGATTCTTCATCTAACAACCATAATAAACCACGACGATCATTCTCATGTAGATCTTGTTGTTGTGTATTACAACGTACCACACAATTCTGGGCTGTTTTATCTAATAGATTCACTAATGGTTGTGGATTTATTAAATTCTCATTATAATCACCATCACTATTATTATCATCATCATCATTAATATTGATCACATCGATATTCTCCTGTTGGTAACGATCACGTGGCACTACCAAATTCGTATGATAATACAACAATTGTAAACGTTCCTGTAGATAATTGTGACAGAGATCTTCAAATGTGGCGCCCACTTGACGGCCACAAGTTGCCGGATTTTGAAAGCCTGGCATATCGACTAGTAGAATCGATGAAACGGTATGTGATGATGTTGAAATTGATCTTTTGTAAAACAAACAAAAAAAATTGAAAGTGCGTGGAACGCCGCGCGTTAGAAGTGAAACTTCTTGGGTTAGAGATGAAGTTTATTTTTTTGATTGGTTTATTTTCTTTCTGTCGTTGTCTGAAAGCTCGATTTTTTGCTGCAGTTGTCTTTTTCTGTATTTACATTTACATACTGTATTTACATATACAGTTGCGGTCAAAAATTTTGGACATTTTTTTTTGACGTCTAAAAATATTTAGACTGGGCCAAACATTACTGTTATTATTAACGTTTAATGTCAAAATTACTGACTCTTTGAATATAAAATATTAAAGGCTGTCCTACACCAAGTGACAATTAGATGTCCTTGATGTTCGAAATTTTTTGATCGCAACTGTATAATTTAACGCCATTAATTAATTTATAAATTTTCATTTTAAAAAGTTAACAACAGTGATTCTAACCTCACTTTCTTTGACGTTATTGTTCAAACATTTCGATATTGTTAATTTTATGAATATAAACCAACGAACGGGCGGGACGAAGTCTGCCGGCTCTGCTAGTTAATTTATAAATTCAAAAATCATCGCGGTAAGCCTTGAAATTTTAGTTTCGTTCCAGAGGGCGCTGTACATCAATCAATGCCACCAACTTTAGACCCTAGTGTTTATTTTACGCAGTTGGCGGAACTGACAGAGTATAAGCGACGCTATTGGTAACGCCCCCACTCTTCTGTTAGAGGGGAAGTGTTTCCCCTCACCGCGTCGCATTTTTCGTTACATAGGGAAAATACATTGAAAAATATTTACACCCAAGCGCGCCTAAAGAAGTTTCACTTAAAGAAAAAAACGAATATCAAAATCAAATTGTTAGAGGATTCAAGCAGGGCCGGTCCGAGGAGAGGGCCGCGAAATGGCGTATGGAACTTTTGTTTGCCCCGGTCCGGCTCTGGATTTTCAAGAATTACCGATTAATTAATGATGCAACACAATTGAAGACTTCTGCATACAATCCAATTGCCATACCTTCGATGGCTTCCAAACCAACAGCTTCACGGTCCAGACCTTTATCAATTGGTGATGGGGTACGAAATGGCGCACGTGGTGTATTCGGTGTTCCCATACCGCCAGATGATAGACCGAAAATTAAACGGGATAATTCTTCGAGTGTTGTTCCAAGAAGATTTGCAGCACGTTGAGCACTTTGTGGATTGGCGAATTGGTAACGATTATTGTTGCCGCCTACTGTGGAAGTAATTTTATAAAGTTAATGGTGGAGAGAAGGCAGCAAAAAATGAGACTAGAAAAAGTTTACAGTGGAGAAAAATGATGGAGCAAAACGGTGTCCAAACTTGCTAACGATCAAGGACTAAAGTAAAACCATTGGCAAAAAGTTTAGAAGAAAATCTAAGGAATTGCAGAAAAGGCAAAAAACATGACACTTTAAAGACAAGAAGTTCAGATGTTTGGGGACACTTTATGGGACGCCTAAGAATCTTTTTCCAAACTTTATAAGCATTTGCAAAAAGTGTTAAGGGATCCAAGAACTAAGACAGAGTTAAAACCAAGACTTCTCTTTCGATAGAAGAAGAGAACAATAATAATAATAAGAAGAAGAAAATCTAAGAAATTGCAGAAAAGGCAAAAAACACGCCACTTTAAAGAAATTCAAATGTTTTGGGACATTTTATTGAATGCCTAAGAATCTTTTTCCAAACTTTTTGAACATTTGCAAAAAGTGTTAAGGGATCCAAGAACTAAGACAGAGTTAAAATCAAAACTCCTCTTTCGATAGAAGAAGAGATTGCAGAACAAATTTCGTCAGAGCAAGTCACAAAATGTCTCAAAGTTGGAAAAGAATGCAACTATGAAGTTTCAAAGAATGAAGAAAAGAGGGAAAAGGAAAAAACTACAAGTTCTCAAAAATTTAAGCCCTTTGGACAATCCAATCGTTGATAGGAAGGCACATAAAAATCAATTTACCTCTTTAGAGAATGTGTTCTCAACTTGCAAAAAATGGTAAATCTAAAGATTTTGACATGGACTCCGAAAATGGGGAAACAACACAACTATTATTTCCAAATGATAAGGCAAAAAAAACTCTACGCCAACTGCACAAGTACAAAAAAGTTTTCTTCAGCATTTTTTTGAGCACTAACAAAGAATATAAAGAAACATGAAGCAAACTCATAGCTAGGACTGCCTTTTCGACAGCTGAAGAGATTTTTGGAACAATGAGAAACATGCACTAAAACAGCCTCAAATCACCTAAAAAAGGTGTAAAAAAAATGTTTGAGAGCTACAAAAAAGCTGTAAAAACCACAAAAAAAGGAACACAATGAAGAATCCAAACAAAAATTGTTCTTTCAGCAGTCTAAAAAACTCCTTAACTAATCCAAAACGAAAAACACAGCTCAGACAAAAAAAAGTGAACTGAATTCTGAATAAAAACATCAATCGACAACAGAAGATGAGGTACCTATAGATTTTGAAATTATGGAAGAAGACACAAAAATTGTCGCATCATAAAGAAATCATCTATAAAAATGGAAGAATAAACAAAAGAAATTGAAAGTGGAAAGTTGCACGTTAAAAGTGAAACTTCTTAGGTTAGAGATGTTCATTTTTCTATTGGTTTATTTTCTTACTCTTCCCTCTCGGCTGCCTAAAGAAGTTTCACTTGAAAAAGTGAAAGAACATATGCCCTCGCATATCGACAGCACAAGATGTACCTATAGATTTTTAAATTATGGAAGAAGACACAAAAATCGTCGCATCGCAAAGAAATTGTCTATAAAAATGGAAGAATAAACAAACAAAAAAAATTATCAATTACCTTTAACAGCTCCAGCACTGCCCAAATGATAGATTGCTGCTAATACTGAAAAGATTGCCTTCTGTTCATTATCCGTAACACCTAAATTATTGAAACTTTGACGGATCTTATTGAAATCGATTTGTGCCCGTTGTTTATCCTCATGTTTCTGTGTTAATAAAACAAATTGATTCAACATCTCATTACCATTTAAATGATCCAAATATAATTCTTTACGTAATTGTCCATCATCAATACCACATAATAAACGTTGCATTATATGAAATGTTGTTTCATTTGTTGTATCAATCTTTCTACCATTACAGATACGTGTTTTCTCCAATAATAAGATTTGTATACTGGCCGATTGTATAATGCCACTTTGATCATAATCTAAACTAAAGATTTGTGTAAAACGTGTCGCATTCGTATTCATTATTGTACGACAATTGCCGAAACTTTCCAATATATTCCAAATTGATGTTAATTTTTCTAATGTTAATCGATTATTACTACTATTATTATTATTATTATTTGTTAAACAATTATTTGATGTTAATAAATATTGTATAGCATGTCGGAAATTTGTTGTTTTTCCACTACCACTACGTCCCAAAAATACTAACGAATGATCACGGCGTGTTGATAACATACCGTGATAACATGATTGTGCCATTGAATAGATATGCGGTGGCATATCTTCTGTTTTACAACCCTTAAATAGGGCAACAACCTAGGCGCAAAAAAAAATTACATTTATTTCTCAAATCATCATACATCTACTAATTGCCATTAATCTGGTAGCAGAATGACATCATCATCAGTTCAAATCAAGGTCAGGTTGTTTTTCGCAATGGAAAAGTTTGCTCATCGGAGATTTGGGGAGGCAAATTTTTGTTTTTGCTTAGATCCTTAGATTAGCTCAAGCATATTTTTAGTGCTATTTTTAAACTTGCTACTGTATCGAAATCAGCTCATTTTGATACACTGTGTAAAAATGGAAAATGTAGTAAATTTTTTTCCCTAACGTTGGTATTGATTTTGACAACTGTCAAAAATCGTAAACAAAATCAACAAAATATCTAGTATATATACAACAACTAATAATACATCAATAAAAAAAAATCAAAGAATCTTCAATTGTTTTATCAGTATCACCAATTTCGCTAAATATCAAATCTCGCAAATTTTTTTGTAAAAAATTTTAAAATTTTGTGGAGGCGTTCCCTAATTTGCAAAAAAGATTCCCTGAAAGTTTGAGCTCTTAATATGCGGCCGTTTCGAAACTATGAATTTTTGAAATTTTGAAGAAAAAATTTTTTCAACTTTTTCATCAATTTTTTTGAGGTAAAAAACTTTTTCTTCAAAATTTGGAAAATGTAGATTTTTGCAGGAAAAATTCTCAGCTTTTTAATGGGAATATTCATTTTTTCATACACGCAACAGAAGACCCTTTAAAATCCAATCAAAGTGGAAAAAAACGATTTTTGTCACAGTGCGGCACGTGGTACATCAAATTTGACATTTTTTTCTGAAAGCTGAGAGTTTTTCCCACAAAATAGGTCGTTTTCGCGATGTGCATATTTCTTGTTTTTTTACAATTAAATAAAATGTAAAATCTTGACAATTAAAAAACATACTTTTCTATTTTGCGTCAATAATAGCGCTATTATTAAACTTGCTACTGCATCGAAATGAGCTCATTTCGATACACTGTGTAATAACGGAAAATGTAGTAAATTTTTTTCCCTAACGTTGGTATTGATTTTGATAAATGTTAAAAATTTTAAACAAAATCAACAAAATGCATAGTAATTTTTGGTAACATATACAACCACTAATAACATCAATCAAAAAAACAAACAATGTTCCATTGTTATATCAGTAACACCAACTCCCAACAATTTCCCTAAATTTCAAATCTTGCAAAAAATTTTCGTAAAAAAGGACACAAAATAGGTAAAGTAGACAAAATGGTTCAAAAAACTCTAAAACTAAAAAAAACTGAGAATTTTCCCTATAAAAAGCTACATTTTACTAATTTTGAAAAAAAAAGTTTTTTACCCCAAAAGACGAAAAAGTTGAATTTTTTTCTCTTCAAAATTTCAAAAATTCATAGCTTCGAAACGGCCACATATTAAGAGCTCAAACTTTCAGGGAATTTTTTTTTCAAAGTAGAGAACCACCACAAAATTTGAAAAAAATCGGCGGGGGCGGGGTCGACCCTTAAAAATGATTTTATTTGGTGGAATGACCCATATGCAAAAATTTGTTCATCTGATATTTGGGAGACAAAAAAAAACATGTAAACATAGGACACTTAGGTTTGGCAAATGCAGAGATATTTTTAAAGAAAATCATGGTATGCACCTATTAGGCGGGAAAAGGATCCTGGAGAATTCGAAATCACTATGGTGAAACAATCGAGAAAGCGTGACATGTGGACAAAAAATGCTAGATTTTTTTAACTTCCCGCCAAGAAAATTGAAAACTTTCAAAAATATGGAAGTTATTGGTTTCACCCCGATTTTTGAAAAACGAGTTTTCATCGGATCTCCACGTTTTGGGGCCCTAGGAAGCTATTCTGACTATTTTCATGGTGGTGTCTGTTCGTATGTGTGTATAGCCCTCGTATAGCTTTTTAACGGATGGATCGATCGAAACGCTGTTAACAGCACTCGAAAGGATTCCACTGTATTTAGATTTCCTGAAAATTTCAAGCGATTCGGTCCGGTAGATTTTGAGAAAAAAACGAAAAACAAATGTCCTTGAAATCATGTTTTTTCCAAATAACTTTTTAACTGCTATACCAATCGATTCCATAACTTAACCAGCTCTTAACCTTGAAAAATGACGTTGAATACCGTTTGAAACATCGAAATCGATTCATTCGTTCTTAAGATATCGTAGCCAACAGATTTTGAAAAAAAAATTTTTACAAAATAACTTCGAGATTTTTCAACCAATCAATATTGGACCATCTGCAATATTTGCAGATCTCAAAAAACTGCGTTGAATGCCGTTTGAAACATCAAAATCGATTCAAACGCGACTATATAATCTATGACGTCATTCTACTATCAATAAAATGGACGAATAATGATAACCTCAAAAAAATACTTACTTTTTCTGAATAGATAGCTAATGGTGCCATTGGATTGACAACTAATAACGTATTCGTACCAGCATACGTATGAATTAAATTACTAGCGAAACGTTGACGTAACGTATGCAAAATACTCGATTCATTCAAATAACGTAGATTTGTTAAATCTTCACATCGATCAAATTGTGGTGGATTTGCACGTTCCAAATCATCCTCATCAACCAATAAACAATCATCATTTATATCAATTTTGATACGTATCTTATTATTATTATTATTATTATGATTTTGTTCATTATTATATTGTTCGATATTTTTATCCAATTTATGTACTGAAGTGAAACCATTACGATGTACCAACCATAATTTCTCGATATCCCACCATTCTTTCTCCTGTTGTAGATGTTCTTCACTTTTAGCCTTGAAAATATAACATAACCTCAAATTAATACACTAAATTCAAAATGGCAACTTTAGGAGGTCGTTGTATATAGAATCTAACCTCAATTTTTTCAAATTGTTCAAATTGTTTAAAACACTCGAAATGGTCGATTTTAATAAAAAAACCATAAGATTTACGATTTTGTGTAAATTCAAATAAATCATTATAATCGATGTGTTGGATAATTTTTTTCGATTTTTGATACTTTTTTGATGGTTTTCTCGTTAAAATCGTTGTATTATTACGTAAATCTTTCATCCAATCATCATCTGAATTGTTAGAATCGCGCACTTTTGCCGTTTTAGCCACTGATGCTTTCGTAGTTTGTTTATATAAACGATTAATAACTTCACTAGTAGTTTCATCAAGTTTTTTATTAACACTATTATGTGTTGTTGTGATTTTTGGGTAGCGTTTTGATGGTTGTTTTTTTATTAGAACATCACCACCACGTAACGAATTTTCAAATTTAAACATTTTGCGAGGACTTTTTGTTTTATTTTTTTTTTTAAATAAATAAAATCGATTTGAAATCAGAGGCGGACCGGTTGCAAAATCGCAACATACAACACTCGATAGAAATCAAATTAAATTAAACAACAACATGATTTTTTGGGCGTACCCCAAATAATTTCTTGCACTTACACTTTCTATGATGAAATCAAAACATTTACTGTTCGAATATTATTTAAAAACAAATCGTTTTTATTGTTTATTTATTTTGTGTGGTAATCAAATCACGTGCTACTTTATTTGAATACGTTATATTCTTAGTGTGTGAACAGTTGCGCATAACAAAAAACATTTACAAAAGTTGAGAGAAATATTGGAAAATCTACCTATCCGGGGATTGATTGTAAAAAAAAACAAATACAAAAAAAGTGGGGAGATTTATATGAAAATTTGTCTATTTGAAATTGGTCAACTTGACTGTAAGGTACGCCTACTTGCCTACAAGTTGGCCATATAAAACAAGACAGGATATATCAAAAATGGTAATACAGGAAATGCATGAGTAATTTTCGTAAATTATTTCACCTTCACAATTTTTTTTTATTGAATGGAGGAGGCGTTGTAATTCAATCTTGTTGATTTTTTTCGAGTGTGAAATATAATTCTGAATAACCTTCGATTATCTCCATTCGCATCTTTATTTTCATGTCTAATGATGGTGACACACCTACTACATTTGACACAATTCGTGACTATTATTAGAGAAGAAACAAATGAATTTATTATTGTTTTGTTAAATTTTATAATAATTTTATATTTTGTAATAAAAATCAAATTAACATTCAATAATAATCATCAATTTAACGGTCCCTATTGTTTCACTTTATATAGTTATTCATTTGTTAATTTCCTGTTGATCATCATCGAAGGTGGCCTATTAATTTGACCTGACTTGACTGTTGAGTCTACGAGAAGAGTTGGGGGGGAAGGGGCATTATTGAGACAGTTTCACAACTTGCTTTATTCACTAGAATCACTAGTCCAGAGGTTCCCAATCTTTACCGGTTTGCGGCTCTCTAAATAATCAGATTTTTTCCGCGGCGCCCTCAATACATCAGATTTTTTTCTAAATTTTTGACTTTCTTGAAAAATTGGAAAACTTTCCTTTTTTAAAAACGCAAATTTCAAGAATTGCAAAATTGAATATTTTGCGGCGTTCTAATGACGGCATCGCGGCTCCCCGGGGAGCTGCGGCGCACACTTTGGGAATCACTGCACTAGTCAATAAAATTAAATGGATTCAAGAAGTATTGTGCAATGTTTTGTTTGTGTGTGTAAAAATCGAAAATTTTCGGTGAAAGTTGACAAAAATTTTGTACACTCAATTGATAACAAAAATTTAACTTTAATTAAATCAATATAAGGATAACCCATCATAAAGCCGCACCTTAGTTATTGTGACATTGGTATTCTGCAAATTTACATTAATGACTTGTTTACTTTTTCGCCCCCACTATAAACATGTTGTAAATTATTACATTCTTTCTATTTGGGAACGTTAAAATACAATATGGGTGTGTTTTCGATGGGATATCCGATATATCACCTTCACCCTTCACTTGTATTGAATTACTTTGAGAGAAAACAAATCGGTTGTGACAATTCATAATTGTAGAAAATTTATGGATTTTTTTTAAGTGAAACTTCTTTAGGCGCGGTAGAGTAGTAAATTTTTTCAAAGCAGGACCCCATGAAGGGGATCCCTTTCCCACTAACACACAGCCAAGGGCGAAGAGTGGGAGTGTTGCTATAGCGTCACTTCTACTCTCTCTCTCTCTCTCTCTGTCTCTCTTTCTCTGTCAGTTCTGACAACTGTGTAAAATAAACACTAGTGTCTAAAGTTGATCGATGTACAGCGCCCTCTGGAACGAAACTAAAATTTCCTGGTCTACCGCGATTTATGACTGTTGTATTTAGAAATGAATTAATGGCATTAAATTGTATATGAATATTTGTGTTGAGAAGGAACTTCATCTCTAACCTAAGAAGTTTCTAACGCGCGGCCTTCCACACACTTTAAAATTTTTTTTGGTTTTGTGTACATTCTATTTGTCAACACTATCACTATCACTATTTCCACCATCTTTATGTTTTGTTATATTTTATCGGCTTCTTATCCCCCTCAACCCCGAAAAAAACAGATTGTCATCCGATCCATAATGATGACAGCTTAATTTTGTGTAGGTGTGTAGAAATTTAATCCCTTATTTACCTGACCTAGACGATTATTAGTGGTGACACAGACAATTTCCTTAATCCATAGACGTGTCATAATACTGTTTAATTTTTGGTATTGTAATTATTGAATAAACAAAAAATTTTTGTTGTTTAGATAATAAACGTTATTCTTATCATTGTAAATATTATAAAGAATGTTTGTATTTTACTACATTTGCTATATTTATTTCAATAAAAAGGAGTAAATTTGTCCATTTAGACATGCAAACAGATTTACTTAAGTAAAGGAATGTAGCGACATCTATTGTTAATCTATATATTCAAAATAAAACTTTCAAATAAGAATACTAGTTGCACGGCAAACTCACCCCTAGTACCGCCACTGTTTATTACAACTAAATTAGAGAGAGGGTTGCTACTAGAAAAATTTACAACACCATACTCGACCCATCTCTAAATTTCAAACGTGTCGCGACATAGGCAACCAATTATACATCGCCGCTGCCGTCATTTTGTAAATAATCAAATCAAACCTGTTTTATTCAACAAAATGCAATTTTTTACAAATATATTGATATATTTTGCAGTAATCATTGACAATTTTATCGTTTATCACTTGTTATTATAGCATACGAATAGATAAATAAATCACAGAGGAAAAAAAACGGAGGCACACCTATTATATTATGTTTCAAGTTGTAATTCACAATTACTAAGAAATGGAAAAATATATATATAAATGCGTATTAGATCAGAGCCAATTATTTAATTTCAGGAACTATATTGACGTGTTTCATATAAAATAGAATTTATGCTTTCTTTGTCAATGGGTTTTAAATCATATCTACCGGGTGTCTATTCTAATTGTGGCTAGCTAAGTTCTGATTAGATCTGAACAGGTAAAGTGGTTTAGATTGAGCCTCAACTCCATTTCTTCGTATCGATCAAAAGTATAGTAACCTTTCTAAACGTCTTATTTCGGGAAGATTACTGTACTGGAGGGTATTACAGTGTTCTGTTTTGGAACTTTTACCTCTGTCGAATAGATGGCGCCAAAGCACTAGCAAAGAAAAATTTGGACAAAATTTGAATTATATTTCATTCTCAAAAATGAAAATTATCGAAGAAAAAAAAAACGTCTTCTGACACAATTCAATAATTAAAAGCCATATATTTTTTTTAAATTATTGATGGCAGCCAGATGACATTTCTTTTAATTGTATGCTAACTGTGCTTTCTAGAATTATACACGATTATATTTCATCTTGTAAAACATTACAGAAAAAAAAGCAAACAAAAAAAAATAGAGAGCAAATAATGAGGAAAAAATGTGTATTTAAATAGAGGCCGATTACGTATTTATCTCTTTCGCATTAAAGGTTACTAGGTGAGAAAATGTTGCATTCTCTTTTTGCCATTTTCCGTATGTTGTAGTTATTTGTTGTTGTTGTTGTTATTTATTCCATCTTTTCATCATAATTACGATCACATTTCTTTTAATTTTCGATACAATTACATTAAAAAAAAATGAAAGTGCGTGTAACGCGTTAGAAATGAAACTTCTTAGGTTAGAAATGAAGTTCATTTTTTTGATTGGTTTATTTTCTTTCTCTCGTTTTGCTTGAAGGCTCGATTTTTTTGCAGTTGTCTTTTCTACATCTCAAAATTTATAAATTCAGAAAATCATAAATCGCGGTAGGCCAGGAAATTTTAGTTTCGTTCCAGAGGGCATATCGATCAATGTTTATTTTACACAGTTGGCAGAACTGACAGAGAGAGAGAGAGTAGAAGCGACGCTATGACAACGCCCCCACGTTTCCCTCTCAGTTGTCTGTTTGACGGGGAAGGCTTTTCTCTCACACGGTCCAGCATTTTCGTTACGCTTTGGATAAAATTTACTACCCTACCGTACCTAAAGAAGTTTCACTTCAAAGACAATAAAATAGTGATAAGTTAATTATTATTGAGGTTAATAAATATAGTTATTGTACTGAATAATTCTATGTCTATCCGGGTAATAGTATAACAAACATAAACTTACCGTTACGGATTTATTGAAACGTCGACTGCCCGAACGTCGTAACGTACCACCACGTATATTTGAATCATCTAAAATCACTTCAACGCCATCTTGACCGGAACGACGACTTAATTCACTTAGTTCCGCCACTGGTTGGACCTTGAACAATATCCAAAAAAATTTTCATAACAATACTAATCATTATGAAAAGAGACGAATTAGCCGTCAAAACTTCAACTTCCGGATTTATAGAGGGCTTTTATAATAATACAATAATAATAATAATAATAATAATAATAATAATAATAATAATAATAATAATAAATCGGTTTAAATCGAATTAAATAGAGAAAACGTAGCAAGAAGAAAGGGGAAGAGGGGTCGGACAGTTTACGATGATTTCCGTTCATAAAATGCTCTATAATGTATACACACACATTTATAATTGTGTTCTATAATTAGACTTCCGTTTTTCCATCTATATCTGTATTTTTTTTTGGTCTTTATTTGGTTTAATTGCAATTCGATTTGGAAAAGAAAGTCGAGCGGAAATAGATAAATTTTCGTATGTCACGTGACAGAAACAATAGAGCGATTGGAGAGAGAGAGAGACCGATTGTTTTCTTTTCAAGCTTACTGTGTTCGTCTTTAAACCGGACACCCCGTATATTTCACCACAATTACTGTGAAATTAACAGGAAAACACGTAATTCCCCAATCAACGATTCAATCGTTAAAAATGTCTTACTTTTCCCTACCAACCGAAGTACCACCACACGAATACCAAGACTACGATTAGTAATTTTGGTATTTCCCCAAATCATTAATTATAATTTCACTTGTTTGTAATTAATGAGATTAAAAAGATTCGTTTAATAATTTTAAGAAATAATTAATAAAAAAAAACAAAGAAAAGGCGCTAATGAGAAGCTTTATCTGATATAACATAATCGTCGAGACTTGCGATCAATACTGCAGTATTACTATACTCTGTCTATCCCAGTCTGGTCAACCTGACTGATGTAATTATTGAATGTTTGTCGAATTGATCACCAATTATCAATGATTGCCCGCAATTTGTTTTCAATTAAAACAAAATTTCTTCAATTATATTCGAGGGTTGATTTGCTCTAAAGTCAAGTGGATCAATTCGAGATAAACGCAGTATAATTTCAATATTTCAATAAAATTACTTTCATTGCAATTTACTTTGGAAAACTAAAGGTTATTCTGTTATAGAAGCAAAAAAAAAAGTGATGTGATTGTCGTCACATTATTGTTGAAACGTTAAAGTTCATGGCTTTATTACAAATCAACCAAAAATAATAAAAAAAAGCTGCCAAATTTGCAAATAAAAAATACCGAAAAAAAAACTCAACAAAGCATTATTGAAGAATTTTTGTGTACCCACCCTAATAACAGACCTTAATCTATATAATTAGGAATTCTTTCACTGTTAGAAAAAAAACAGTGAGTGGAGCGCATTGAACCAAATATAAATGATATCAAACAGAAGACCACACGCCGCCTTTCTGTATCTCTGTGTATAATGACAACATATAGAGAAAATAACAACGTATAAATATAAAGCGAGAGAGAGATAGAGAAAGAGAGAAATAATAGCGTGTGCAACTAGTGCGGAAAGTTCTATTGACAAGCAAGAGTGAACGAAATGAGGTTATGATCACTTGTTAAAATGACAGGAACAATATTGTTTACCATAGCAACAGGCCTTAGCAACGTGCGTAAAACATGATGATTGAATAATAGAGAATGCTGCCTATTTCGTTGACAATTACTGTATAGAGAAACATGACCAAAAAAACAAAACAAAACAAAACATCAGAAACAATTAGTTTTATCAACAAACCAGAACAAATATCCGAGCACAGCTGCCTTTCTTTACATTTCACACATTAAAAACAAAAGACAAATTGGAAAAAAATGGACTCTTTGTATCATCAATTATCAACCCTATTTATTAAAATAAATTTCCACTGCTGTCTGTTGTTAATATGAGGGCATCCGTTATACACAAATAACGAAAATAACAACAACAACAAAATGACTCATATTTTAATTATTTTCGTTATTTTTGTCATTTGTTTTAATACACACAACAACAACAACAACAACAACAACAACAAACAGACACGCAGATGACTTGATTCGTTTATAAAAACAAATTGTTTTAAATCGATTTGTGCTACATTTTCAGGAACGTACTGTTATTTTTTTTTTATAGCATTCGTATAGGTATATTATTGAACCATTAATAGATATCAGTAATAATAATTGTTTACTTAACATCGGGCAATTATGGCGTTGCGATGGCATTATGAAAAATAATAATCCGTTGCTATGATAAACAACCTTTTTTTGCTGTCATTAAAAATGTGATCATAACCTCAAATTTGTAGATGTCAAAGGAAAAATTTGAAGAAAAAAAAAACAAAAATAAAGTCAAAGTTTACTCATGAATGCACCTCAGGCGTTATTTGTTTCATAACGCCCTTGATACATTAATTACTATTTTGTGTGTTTGTGTTGGTGTTAATCAATATTTTGTGTGTGCATTCAAATTAGCATTTGTAAAGATTTTACATACAGCATTAGTCATTTTATGTTAAATCAATACAACTATGATATCACCTGCTGTTTTTTTCAGACACGTTGTTGCTCTTTTGTTTCTTTTCCGAAAACAAAAAAAAATAATTATGAACATTTTTTTCCTCTTCTAATTAAGTTGTAATTACGTTAATTTAATAACAATTAATTAAACAGACTTTAATTAATTTGTTCATCTTTTACGCTATTTTTTTTCTGTTTCGTTTTTATTTTTTTTTTAATGTTTTCAGACAGTTTAATTTTGACTAATTAGAGCATGAAAAGAATATTCCGTTTAATTATAGATCATTCATATTTGTCAGAGTGAAATACAGCGTAAAAAAGTTAAAAAAAAGTAAATAAAAATTAAAAATAAAAATCTACAAATTCTTGTCAATAAATCACTCTAGTGGATAAAATATTTTAAACACTGCAGTGCTAATCGGATACGACATTTTAGAAGCTAATTGTTAGAAAATATAGCACCCAAAAAAGCTAAAAGCTTGCCTCTCTCTCTCTCTTTCTTTGCTTCTACCTTCTGGTTTCACCCTATCTCTCTCTATCTCTCCGACACTCTCCCTGTTTCTCCAACATTCTCCCTGGTTCTTTTCAGCACTCTGCCCGTTTCTCTAACACCCTCCCTGTTTCTTCAACATTCTCCCTGTTTCTCCAACATTATCGCTATCTCTCCAACACTCACTTGTTCCGAAAAGACTCTCCCTTTTTCTTCAAGACTCTCACTGTCTCTCTAAAACTCTCCCTCTCTCTCTCTAATATTTTCCATGGATCTTCAGCACTCTCCTTGTCTCTCCAACATTCTCTCTATCACTCCAACACTCTCCCGGACTCTGTAACATTTTCTTCAGCTCTCTCCCCGTTTCTCTAAGATTCTTCCTGTCTCTTCTTCACTCTACACTGTTTCTTCAACATTCTCCCTGTCTCTCTAACATTTTGCCCCGGTTTTTCAGCACTCTCTATCTCTCTGACACTCTCCCTGTCTCTACAACACTCTACTTGTTCCGAAAAGACTCTCCCTATTTCTTCAAGGGTCTCACTGTCTCTCCAACATTCTCCCTGGCTCTTAAGTACCCTCCTTGTCTCTCCAACATTCTCCCCGTTTCTCTAAAATTCTCCCTGTTTCTTCAACACTCTCTCTCTGTCTCTCCAACATTCTCGCTATTACTCTAACACACTACTTGTTCGAAAAGACTCTCCCTCTTTCTTCAAGACTCTCCTTGTCTCTCCAACACTCTTCCTGTCTCTCTAACATTCTCTCTGGTGCTTCAGCTCTCTCCCCATTTCTCTGACATGCTCCCTGTCTCTCCTTCACTCTCCCTGTTGCTTCAACATTCTCCCTGTCTCTCTAACATTTTGTCCCGGCTCTTCAGCACTTTCCGTGTCTCTCCAACATTCTCTCTATCTCTCTGACACTCTTCATGTCTCTACAACACTCTCCTTGTTCCGAAAAGACTCTCCCAATTTCTTCAAGCGTCTCACTGTCTCTCCAAAACTCTCTAGGGAGAGATAGGTCTCTCTAAGGTTCCCCCTGGCTCTTAAGAACCCTCCTTGTCTGTATCTCCGACATTATCTCTGTATCTCCAATATTCTTTCTGTCTCTCCAACATCCAACAGTCTACTTGTCCCTAAAAGACTCTCCCTATCTTTTCAAGACTCTCACTGTCTATCTAAAACACTCGCTGACTCTCCAACATTCTCCCTGGCTCTTAAGCACTCTCCCCGGCTCTTCAGCAATCTCCCTGTCCCTCCAAAATTCTCCCCGTTTTTCTCACATTCTCCCTGCCTCTCCAACATTCTCACTATCTCTCCAACAGTTTCCTTGTCTCTCCAACACTCCACTTGTTCCGAAAAGACTTTCTATATCTCTCCTTGTGTCTCCCTCTCTTTGAGATTATCACAAGGTATATTTGTCGAGAATTTTACACTTTTTTAAATTGTAACTTCTCTCGATTTTGTCCTCCTATTAGAAACTATAGAATTAGATCAATCATATCCCAAACTTTAACAAAACAACCTGTACATATATAAATTCTATTGTTTTCTAATTTTACGAAATTATTCACAAAACATAAAGTAACTGACAAATTGGTAATTAGAGCATGACCTGCAAGGAACCGCAAAACTGCAAAATATACAAAGGAATACCAACGATTGAATAGAAAACAAATAAATAAGAAACAACACAGGATGACCATGTATTATTAAAACCGTAAAAACGTTATAACGGAACACACAAAAAAAAATCTAGTAATTATTGAGTTAATCGACGAAAGAATTTATTGACCATTATCGATTTAAACAAAAAAACACAAGAATGTTATAATTCCTCAAATCTCGAACAGGGCTGCCCAAGACGAGCCGCATGCGGCCAACTTTAAGTCGTATTCGGGGAAAATAAAAAATGCATTACTAAAACCGTAAAAACGTTGTAACGGAACACACAAAAAAAAGATCGAGTAATTATTGACCATTAACGATTTAAACAAAAAAAAAACAACAACTTTGGTTAAAATTTCTCAAATCTAGAACAGGGCTGTCCAATACGAGGAGCCGCATGCGGCCAACTTTAAGTCGTATTCGGGGAAAAATTAAAAAGTGCTCACCTTCAACGTAACACTATCTCCTGATGCTTTAATCATATCAATAATCTCCTCCCTAGATCGCTCCTCAACTGATACACCATTAACTTCTAATAATTTATCACCAGGCAATAAGCCAGTCTCATTATGATGTTGTACAATTGTGCCAGGTTCAGCAAAAATAACCGCTTTCATTGTTATCTGATTATTTAATGATGTTGTTGATGTTGATGGTGATGACGATGATGATAACGTATTAATATCACATAAACCACTATTACTATTATTATTAACACTATTATTACTATTATTAACACTAACACTATTAATAGTTTTATCACAAACACGTTCCAATACCATTGCACGTCGTAACGAAAACCCAAAATCATTACGTGGCGGTTTCTGGCGTTGTATCGTCAACATTCTCGCTTTTGGTAAGATTAATGGTACAATTGGTGGTAATGGTAAATCTAAACTATCATCAAATGTTGATGTACGCGACCATCTAAAGTAAAAAAATCAAAAAAAAAATTGAAAGTACGTGGAACGCCGCGCGTTGGAAGTGAAACTTCTTAGGTTAGAGATGAAGTTTATTTTCTATCTGTTGGTGCGATCAAAAACATTTCGGACATAATTTTTTTGACGTCTAAAAATGTTTAATCTGGGCCAAGTATTACGGCTATTATTAACATTTTAAATGTCAAAATTAATTACTTTTTGTATATAAAATATTAAAGGTTGTCCTACACCCCCCCCAATTGGCAATTAGATTAGTCCTTGATGTTCGAAATTTTTTGATCGCAACTGTATAATTTAACGCCATTAATTAATTTATAAATTTTTCATTTTAAAATGTAAATAACAGTGATTCTAACCTCACTTTCTTTGATG
Organism: Epicauta chinensis; assembly: GCA_021725515.1. Classification (NCBI taxonomy): domain Eukaryota; kingdom Metazoa; phylum Arthropoda; class Insecta; order Coleoptera; family Meloidae; genus Epicauta; species Epicauta chinensis. The sequence continues at coordinate 504,409 of JAEDXX010000018.1, read as the reverse complement.
TTTTACAATTAAGCAATAATTTGTTCAAACATCTCGATATGTTAATTGTTAATTTTATGAATATAAACCAACGAACGGGCGGGACAAACTCTGCCGGGTCCCCGCTAGTTAATTTATAAATACAAAAATCATAAATCGCGGTAAGCCTTGAAATTTTAGTTTCATTCCAGAGAGGGCGCTGTAGTGTTTCTTTTACACAGTTGGCAGAACTGACAGAGTATAAGCGACGCTATGGCAACGCTCCCCTCTAACCAGACTGTTAGAGGGGAAGTATTTCCCCTCTATCGCGCCTAAAAAAGTTTCACTTCAAAAAATGACATTATAAACGTCAATTCGTCGTTGATTGTGATTGGTTGCAAGCATTGACGTTGATCACACAAAACAATTGGTCTTACCTATGAAATCCCTGAGACTCGCCAACTGGACTTAATGAGAATGGTGGTGTGGCAAATGATGAATTCGTTGTATCTGTTAAACTATCAGCACTTGGTGATGTTGATGTGATTACCAATAATTCACTACCTAAATTTTTATGATTATCATGACCACCACCATTAGTTTGTGGTAAATTTTGATAAGTTATCAATTCATTTTGTATTGTATTTCGTATTAAATTATTATGTTGATCAGGATTTGGATTTGTTTCGTGTTGTACAACAACATTTACTTTTGGTGTTTTTAATATACCACGTTTCGGTGGTTTTGGTGGTAATGGTGGTAATTGTTTGCTACTATTCTGTTGTTGTTGGGGTTGATTTAATGAATTCAAACTAGTCTCAGAACTATCTGATTGCGTATAACCTGCACTACCACAACCACTACCACCACCACCACCACTACCATTACCAATTGAATCGAAATTATTTAACATTGTCGATGGTGATAGATTTAGATTTAATAATGGTGAATCGACATGTTCTAAACTTGCCAAAAAATCAGCTGTATAATCGGCTGTGATACCAGATGGTAGTTTTTCTTTTTCTTTTCGTCGGCCACGTATCTTTAATGAACGACGTACCTGTGATTCAAATTTAAATCAAATCAATCGCAAATTGTTTACTTGACAACGGACCATTATGCCGTTGCGATGGCGTTATAAAAAATAATAGCCCGTTGTTACGGACCGTTGCTATGATAAACAACTTTTTTGGCTGTCATTGAAAATGTGATCATAACCTCAAATTTTCAGATGTCAAAGAAAACAAAAAGGGGGCGTGATTTGTCTCATAACGTCCTTGATACATTAATTATTATAATTACTATTGATTAATTATTTAACGATATCAAATCAACAATTATTAAAGTTTAATGTCCGCATTTATTCATTGACCTTTAACATATTTCTGTTTTTATCGCAATTATAGAAGAATTTAAAAATTGTTATAAAATTCGATGGTTGTGGCAAAAGATCCTTTACGAAATGGAACACCCATTGGTATGTCATCTAACGTTAACGGAACACTCTCTAAATCTAAATACCATAGACTTCCGGTTATTATATAGATCAATAGACAACCGGAAGTAATTAATGTTATACATGAATTTCCCTACCTTTCTGAAATGACTTCTTTTAATTAATAATGTCTATTTAATCGAAAACAATTTCACTTATGACCAAATTATAAAATGAGAAAGTTTTGCAAAATTAAAACTATCAGAAATCGAATTGATAACAAATACTTGGGAGGGAGGGGGGCGGTACTTTGTTTCTAAAAATTGATGGCTTCTCTAAGGTTACGTTCACATCGCAGGCGTCTCACAGCTAACTGTCATTCGTAACGTGACCTTGATTCGACCAATCACAAACATCGCTACATCACTACATTGATAATAATGAATGACACGATCACAATAAGAACAAAGATGGATAGACTTTCTCTCATCAAAATAAATACTTTTATCATGTAAATTACTTTCATCTCCTTTTCTATTACACTTTTTATCAAAGAAAACGAACAAAACTATTTTTGAGAGATATAGAAAAACAAAAATCATTAGACTAGAACTTTCCATATGTGTTATTGTTATTATTTTATTTGTGATAAGATTAAAATGGGATTGATTGAATCGTTGCATTGTCAATAGAGGAGTGTTATATTTTTCTCTACAACGTTTTTTAAAAGAGAATTTTCCTCAATAAATATAATTTTATTGATTATTTGTATATAAATAAATAGATAATCGGTTTTTATTTGTTAAGATAACCGACAAAGATTAGATTGTATTAATAATATCTGATTATAAACAATTTATAGCACTTGCACAGCAATATTTAAAATGGAATACAATTTCTAAAACCCTCTCTATCTCACTCTGTCTGTCTCTGTTGCGCTTTGTATTGAAATCAAATTATTTGTCAATTAATTTCACGACAAGTTGATATCAATATTATCTATAATTAGATCAACATTTATATGGCTACAATTAGTCATGCTAATTTTTGCTACAATTCATTTGACAATCTCAATTTGTAATCATCCAAATCACAATATCTGTGTAGCGATGTAAGCTTGCCTGTGATTGGCCGATTCAAGGTCAACACTACGAACGTTGGGCGGTACCTGCGACATGCACGTACCCTAAGTCTATCAAATAAAATCCCAACGGATCAAAGACTCTTTTATTCGCTAGTATGATTTAAAAAATTGTTTTAGTAATGGACTAATAGTTTGAAATAGTAATAAATGTATCAAGGGCGTTATGTGGCAAATAACAGCGTTATACCCATAACGCCCGTGGTGCATTCATGTGTTTATACCATAAATAAAAGAAGTAATTTTTGCTTTGACAACTGAAAATTTGAGTTTATGATCATAGTTTTAATGACAGCAAAAAAGTTGTTTATCATAGCAACGCATCATAACAGCGGGCTATTACTTTTCATAATGCCATTGCAACGTCATAACTGCCCGTTGTCAAGTAATTCAATATACGAATGACATGAATTTAATTAAAAAAACAAAAAAAAAACATACCTCATCTAAACGTAATAGTTCTTCAGCTGACATACTAGCACGTTCACGTTTCTGTTTCTCTTTTCTATCTTTCTTATCACGTTTCCTTTTCTCTTTATCATCTTTATCGGACGATGAAGATGTTACAGCAACTGTACCGGCTTTTTTTATAAAATTAAACATGACTCGTTTATCTGAATCAAACAAAAAAAAAAGAGAGAGAATACTATAATTAGAAACTGTCCTTTTTTTTGTTGTCGTTTGTTTATAACTTAATCTTTATGTTGTGGAATTTAAATTATCCTATGATTTTTGGTTATGGTTCAATAATTTTTACAAAGATTAGAGAAGACAAGACAAATCTGTTGGCTTTCAACCAAAAGTTACGGAAAAAATTAGGGCAATTTTTTTTGTCCACAGCTAAATATTTCATGATTACATCACACCGCACTTTTACAATTTATTGAACTTTTGTGTTATTTAATTGATGAAAAAATCTCAAAAAAAAACACAGTAGGCGGGATGGACAGTTGATTTGTAATCGAGACACACCTCACCCAATCGGAAAGTTTTCCAAAACTTATACGCCATTTGGTTTGATTCGGTCAACTTGACTCATTCGAGAGACACAAATGTCAGCTGTCACTTGTTGCAAATGTCAGTCAAGTTGACCAACAAACAATCGATTGATACTTTTGTAAATAGTTTTTGCGGCTATTTCTTATTAATTCGATAAAAATTAGAGAAAGTATTCGATTGTTTCTCAGAAAAAAAAACAAGAAAATGGGACAATTATTGAATCGCGAAATTTCTAGAATTTCTACAAAACAGGTATACCAAATTTGCTCGTTGAACGTGAATTTTAAACGTCAAGTGTGCAACTGAACGGCCTAAAAATATCTATATTTCCACATATACGGCATATACATGGGGAATTTTTTTGACGCATTTGACGTTTAAAAATTCACATTCAACCAGCGAATTGGGTATATAAATCAAAGGGTGGTCAAGTCAACTTTGTATCACTATAATTATAAAGAAAAAAAGAGTCAAAATATTGGAGAAACACTCAATTTGGAGTGGAAATGGAGTACAAATCGAAATTTCAAGGTAAGCACCCTTCAGATACCCTCAAACCGTCATTGTTTACCACCACCACTAGCACAACAATAAGGGCGAGTTTCAATAAGGAAATTGCGGACGAAAATCGATAAAAAGCTCTTCACACTGCGTCTTATCAGTTGATAAAAACATAAAATTATTTGATAACATCTGAATTTCCCCCAACATCCTTGTCAAGACCACAATAACAACAGCCGGAACTGCAAATACCGGAAATCAAAACCTAAAACAATTGAATTTCTTGCCATACAAAAAATTTTTGTTGAAAAAATAAGAGAATAGTAAGCCATGAAATTCAATTGTTTTCAATTTCATAGTGAACACAGCAACGAAAAAAAAACAACAGAAAAATTCACTTTCTAATCAAACAAAGATCAAACATCACCATTTTGTATATGTTAGAATGAGATGGTTAGTGTTAATAAAACTAGATCAACTATGGCTTTGGATGTCGGAAATCAGCTGAGGACAAGGTCACTTACCTGAATTAAAACGTACACTCGTACAAACAGATGAACACACCTCTCCAATTAAATTAATTTAATTTGTGATAATTAAAGAAAATAGAATAAAAGGTGAGGTTAGGGTAGTTGCGGCTAATGTCAAACCGGGGTGAGGCTGTACTATATAGTAGGCTATGACTTATCAAAATCATAGCCCAACTGATTTATGCGTCCGAATAAAATAAACAATTTTGTTTTTATCGATTTCGTAAACAATACCTTTTTTTCTTCTCTTCGTGTGATCCACAAGTCGGATAATAAATCAGATCTAACCTAAATTTTCCGTGTGGAAGACGCCATTTACACTAATACAACAAACATTTCCACTGCACACACAGGACACAAAAAGCGAAAATTTCACAGGTAAACACAGGTATAAATCGCGTTTTTGTACGTTTTTTTGTTGTTGTTGTTGTTGTTGTTGTTATCAAACAACACCGCGAGATTTTTGACAGTTGCACGCACTCACAGATACAACAAACATTGAACGTCAACTATTTTCTCATAGCTTACTGTATTCACATAAATCTACAGTTAAACGATAGTACACACTTACCCACAATTGTCCATCTCTGTCGGTATCGTACGAATCGTATTGTGTTCGATAAAGACCGCATTACGGGTATGACGTAAATGTACCGTTACGTTGTGTTTATTCGAGCAAGTATCGAGAGATGGCGCCACTAATTATAAACAATTTTTTCCAATTATTAATACAATAATTAAAATAATAGCAATAATTAGAGGTGTTGTGTTGTTAAAAAATTGTAAAATTCACAAAAAAGTGGATATTTGACATTATTTAATTCAATTAAAAATGCTATTTTTGTCTACAAGAGAATGATGTAGTTATGCAACCATTTATACTTTATCTGGTGAAGACGCAACAGGGTCGGATTTAGCCCAAAGTTGCAGCTGGACCTCATTTTATGATGAGGAGGAGTTGTGGCGTTACAGGCATCTTTCATTCTCTCTCTCTCTCTCTCTCTCTCTACAGGTGCTGCAGAGCTAAAACTGTATGCTGAATGTAGATGCATAATCGAGCAGTCCATGGCAAAATCCACGCACACTAGATCTGGTATGAACTTTGATTTGTAGCCGATACGTCACTAATAGCATCAAAATTACAACCAAGGCAAAGGTACTTTGAACCAAAAAAAATGTTATTTTTAACAGTTGATCTTTGTATTTGTGTGGTGTGGTTCGATGTCGACAGTGAACTTTGAACGTTTTTCAAAATTTCGGTCGCAACTAATTTCGGCAATTTTAGATGCAAACGTATAATTCCAAACAAATTATTTTTAAACATAAACTAAAAACAGACAGCCTTGCAAACTGCCCGTTATCAACAATCGTGATAACAGCGTAAATAAAACAATTACGTTAATGTTAGGCAATTGTTTTTATTTTCCAAACACAAAAAAAAAACGTGATGCTTCTGTGATAACAATGTGAATACAAAAAAAATATCAGTTCTCGGCGGCCATTTTAGGCGATTCTCCCATACCACTTGATTAGGCTTGCACTTTGTAGATGCGGGTGGCTGTGACACCCTCGACTGTCATCACCTGACAAACAAACAAAACAACAATAATCGCCGCCATTAGGAAAAAACAAATGATAACAAAACAAACAAAACAACTCACCATCTTGACTTCGTCGGCGGTAAATGTGCGATCGATGATCGTCTCTTTACCATTGGCATCCTTCTGGACCTCGTGCAATTTATTACCATCAATTGTGATCACTGCTTTAACTTTCCTACCATCGGGTGTTTCTTGATCGAATTCAACGCCCGGCTTGAAACGTACCACGACATTTTTGAATGTCGAATTCGATGATAGCACATATTCATCACCATCTTTGACCAGATCAACAACCGGTGATACTGCATTGCCCATTTTGCGGGTCACTAAACCCACACCTAGATGAAATTATAACAAACAAAAAAAATTAATAAAAATTATTTATCTAAAACCAACCGATAAATCACCCAAAGTCTTCATATATTCATCGAAATTCTCACTTTTATCTAATTTGTACTTTTTACCAATAATACTATCAAGTAGGCTCATTTTGAACAAAAAAAAACAACAATTGGTATTTATTGTACGAATAATCAAGTGAACCGGTCGGAATTTCACTGGCGACTAGATTTGAAGACTAAACGTTGGTATTTATTTATCTATCTGGAGGAGGGACCAACAAGAATCTCGTACGCGTACTATGGACTTTATCATTTAATAATAATAATAATAATAATAAACAAAAACATTTAATTTCCACAGTCAACTATGCGATGACTGTAATTTAACATCCATTGTTTTTTTCGCGATTATTATAAAAATAGAAAATTGATAAATTGAAGTATCAAAGGTGGCGATGATTCTGCTACTAATTGAAATGTTGAATACACCTCCATTTTATTTGTTAAATAATTCCAACAACAGAATTTTTGCGGTCAAAGTCAATCAATTAAATTTAAATCGAATATTTACATAAAAATCAAGCAACCATTGAACATTTCTATTGTTAGACACCCAATTGTTTGTTTCTTCAATTGTCACATTCATGGCATACTTGGATATAATTTACATTATAGTTCAATTGTCTGGTAGTGAGTGACGTCATTTATTAATTTTGGCGCCAAATTTTTAGCCTACCAATCGGAGGACACGCTTCAGTGCTGCTATTTTTTTTGTAGAAACAGGATATGCAGGTAATGATAGGAACTACATCCGCTCTTTAGTAATTAAATTTTTATGTCATCCACTCTCTAGTGTTTCACCGCCTAGTATCTACAGGACGTCCCAGTAAAGTGGCACGAATTTCAAACAAATTGAGACATCCGGTATAGATAACATTCCAGAATTATCGCACAGGTAATTCGATTAATGATTCATTAAAAAAAAAACAAGCGAATTCCGGCCTTGAACTCGAACCGTCACCGCCGACTTGATTTTACATATCACTATAACTAGACCGTATCTAGTATACGATATAGTAACAATTGCTAACATGTGTTACTTGATTTTTATTATTTAGAAAAACAAAACTCACCTAAAGTCTTCATGAATTCATCGAAATTCTCGCTTGAATCCAATTTGTATTTTTTACCCAAAAATGCGTCAACCATTTTAATTAATTAATTAATTAAATCTGTAATTAATTAGAATTATTTTAGGATTCTAATAGCGAGAAAAAAACGGGCTAATCCGCCGACTACGGTGCGTCTAATAATGCAAACCAAATCGTAGTCGGCCGCTATTATAACAAACTACACTGGCAAAACAAACGACAATCGCTATATCAATCTATCTCTATCTATTTTTAGGGGAAGTTCGTTGTACTGATTGCAGGCGAATTTCAGCCTAACCGCCTACTTGGATTAAACCCGATTTATCATGTTAAGCTACCATGGACGGGTGATTTTTTGTTTTTTGTAACGCATCACCTGATCCACATCAGAGGTGGGGGGTACGATTGGTAGATAGTAGAATAGGGGATGAATGAGATTTGTGTATACGAGATATTGATCCGGGGGTGGCGTGATCTTATTTCTTCGGATCGGCGACGCAGTGGCCGTTGACAAAAAAAAAACAAATGCGGGTCGTCGCCTACTATAACTAATTGGATAATATTCGTCTAAATTACACTTAATTAGATTTTGAATTGATGTATTGTGTACATATTTTTTCCCACGAATTGCGCCCAATTTATCAAGAAATTTACCGGAAAAACTCACCCCGTTGTGTGGATTTTGATGGCACTACCCCTATTGCGTACGCCAAAAAAAACAACAAACGAACTCGTGCGAATTGCGCATGTCTATCAAATCTACAGCATCCCTTTCATATCCACAATTATTACAAACAAGGGTTGGGTTATATTGCCAGCGATTCGGCTGTGGTGGTGGTTTTTTTTGTTAATTACGAATCGAAGGGGTGATTTGAATCGTGTATAGTGGGGGGTACAAATCTAGTTAGCTGTGTGCTACTCTCTTGTCAGTTGTAGCAATAAACAGGGGTGGTTTTGGTTGGTTTCGAAGAGCACTCGATTTCTCGTTGGGGGTGCGGAAGAAAAACGGTAAAAAGTGGCGAAGTTCGAGGGCAAATTATTCTCAGCTGTCAATCAATTCTTATCATCATCACCATTGGTCAATCAAATCAAAGATCTGATGGTGAGTAGTATAGTTATAACACGGATTTAATAATTACAGATCGGATCTATGTATTTATTTAATTGATTAGATACACTAATGCCGCTCGTTAGTTATTAATTGTGTGATTAATTAGAACAAATGACTTGCAATTAGTGTTCATTTAGCTAAATTGTGCTCATTTTATTGATCCAAATTCGTTAATTATTTCCTTTTTGTTTCGTATCTGTTCAAAGATCATTAATAATTCTAGAACAATCGAGTTTTTATCGAAATTCGACGATAAATTTGTGTAAACAATTAATTTAATCAAAATCAACGAAATCCAGTCGGCTAAGGCTTGATTTACATGCGGCGTTTTGGGGCGCACGCGCGCTACAACAAAACCGATCGAGGTCGTGATGTAAACTTAGTCATTACACAAATAGATAAAAAATAGATAAAAATTGATGTTACGTAATTTTAAAAACGTGTTAATCAACATGGCATGGTAAATATTGAATTTAAGTTGAGAATAATCAATATGGCTGCACGTTTTTTTGAAAAAATATAACTAAGGAGTGGATGTTTACAATAATAGCTGAAAGCATTTGGCGGTGGAGCTTTTGATATGTTGTTGTCCATCGAAAAATAAGCGATGCATTTGTTTTTTTTTGCGTTTTAAGGGGTGAAATGGGCCCTCAAAGATTCTTAAAAATCCGGGGGTGGTTATGTAGTTTTGCATAGAAGGACGATAGCAATCAGTACCAAATTTTACGTTATTACTGATATCAAATAATAAAAATACACACTTTTAGATACTACCTACCCCTGTTATAAGGGGGTGAACCACCCCTTGAAAAACTTTAATCGTCCATAAAAAATTATTGCATTATTCGATTTTAATGAAAATAACGTCATTTGTTAGAGCAAAGAAAAGTAAAGTTTACCTGTTTTTGGATTTTTTGAAAAAAACGGTTTTAAGGGCTGAAAAATGTATTTTTATATTTTCATGAGAATGACTGATTATCAGCAGGAGATTTTATTAAATTATTTGTCACGTAAATATTTTTAAAGTAACCCAATACCAAACCGCTATAAATCAAATATACAGAATGGCCCATTTTCGATGATTATGTTCTTTTGTTTTCGAGTTATTTCCGTTTTTTCGAAATTTCGAAGATGCCTTATAACTCGTAGACTTTTGCAAAAGTCGCTACTTTTTCTACAGTTTCTTGTAGAGTTTTTAAAGCTCATTTCATTTAGCTAATTAGATTTTTTCTAGCTTTCACCGTTTTTGAGTTATAACACAAACTTATGTTTTTTTAAATGGAACATATATTTAATTTATCACTAATTAAATTGCTTGATTTTTTCTGATTCCAAATATATATAGTTTGATATAGTTATCATCAAAAATGCGGGAGTTATTTTGAAAATTTCGATTACGCAAGTAATGATTACAAGAATTATACTCGAAAGAACTTTAGAGTGCCATGAAACAAATTTTACCTAGTACAAAATAAGAAAACAAAAGAATAAATACATAGCAACCAAAATAATAGTTTGTTGTCAAGCTAAAAAACAATTGTTTCATAGCACTCTAAAGTCTTTTCGAATATGATTTTTGGAATTTTTCCCTTCGAAATCGAAATTTTTCAAATAACTCTCACATTTTTGAAAATAACTATAGCAAACCGTATATATTTGAAATCAGAAAAAAATAAGCAATTTAATGAGCAATACATTAAATATATGTTCCATTTAAAAAAACATAACTTTTGTTATAACTCAAAAACGGTGAAAGCTAGAGAAAATCTAATTAGCTAAATAAGGACCGCTAAAAAAACAAATGCATCACTTATTTTTCGATGGACAACAACATATCAAAAACTCAAAAAAATCGGAGTTTTACACTTCGAATGGCTAGCAAAATTTTTGCCAATCAAGTATGTGTTTTTGCAGACACGCCAAGCTGGCCAACCTGACCCCAACCATGACCCCCGATCACTCGATAATCCAACAACCGCCCCATCCGTACCAACAATCACAACAACCGCCGCCAACGATAACGCAAAACATCCCAATGATGATCCCGATGAAGATCTGATCAATGAGCACGAAGAACAAACACTGAAACCGCAAATACGTATGACTGCTCGCCATTCCGAAGTCTCCCGTAGTCAAATGAAGGAGTTCCGTGAAGCATTCCGTTTGTTCGACAAAGACGGTGATGGTAGTATAACGAAAGAGGAATTGGGTAGGGTGATGCGTTCGCTAGGTCAATTTGCACGTACCGAAGAATTGCAACAGATGCTGCAAGAGGTGGATGTGGATGGGGATGGTAATGTGAGTTTTGAGGAGTTTGTTGATATTGCATGGTCAGCAGGTGCGGCCAGTACTGATCCCAATCATATTTTGAGTCGTGAGGAGGAGGAGAAAGAATTACGGGATGCATTCCGTGTTTTTGATAAGCACAATCGTGGCTATATTACAGCATCGGATCTTAGGGCGGTTTTACAATGTTTAGGTGAAGATCTGTCGGAGGAGGAGAGTGAGTAACTTCACTAGCACAATCATCATCATCATTATTATTATTATTATTATTAAAATTACAGTTGAAGATATGATAAAAGAGGTGGATGTTGATGGTGATGGACGTATCGATTTCTATGGTAATTAATTAATTATTTTAATTATTTTAATTAATTACGTTTCAATTGAATTTTGTAGAATTCGTGAATGCATTGGGCGAACCGGGCACAGAAGATAGTTATGATGATGAAGACGAGGAAATTATTAATTATTAAGCACTAATTATCGAGTAATTATGGCTTAATCTCCAACAATATTGTGTGTGTGTGTGTGTGTGTGTGTGTGTGGGTTAATTGCCAATCAAATAAAATTAATTGTCTTTCTCATTAATCATTGAATATCAATCAACTGTGTTTAATTAATTAAATAGTTAATTAATATTAATTAAAGAGCTTTAAATCAAGTTATTGAAATGTTAAATATTTATTGTAGTTGTGTTGGCTGTCAAATAAATTGTTAATTTTGTGGTATTTCATTTAAAACTAATTTATTTCTTTATGAAAAGTACGCATCGACGATTGGGAAAGTTTGGACACTCCTGTCTTAACCAATGGTTATGCAACGCAACATACTGGAGTTTTGGTGGTTGTCTATATTTTTTAAGAAAATAACACTTTTATTGGCCAACAAATTTGGACACTCCTGTCCTAACTTATCATTATACTACAAAATCAATAACCGATGCGTAGGCAACACATTATACAACAGTTTTGTTGGTTGCCTATTTTGTCACAATTTTATGTAATTTTCTTGTGGAAAAACTTATTTCTGCACAGAAATTGTATAATTTCCAACAAATTTAAAAGAACGTTCCCAAAAAGATGAATAAATTTGCGAAAACATCGTGGTAGTGGGAATTGGAAAAAGTTTGGACACTCCTATCCGAACTCTATTTTAAAATTTGCAATGCCCGATAGTTATGCAACACAATATACTCGAGTTTTGGTGGTTGTCTATATTTTAGAAAATAACACTTCTATTTGTAAACAAATTTAGACACTTCAATAACCGACGCGTAGGCAACACATTATACACCAGTTCTGTTGGTTGCCTATATTGCTGCAATTTTCTTCAATTTTTCTTCAATTTTCTTGTGTAAAACCCAATTTTCCTGTAGAAAAATTGTAGAATTTTCCAACAAATATAAATTAACGTTCCCACGCTGATGAATAAAACAGCAAAAACGTCCAAAAGTAAATATTGATACCATGGGATCTGCATGGCGACTTCGTTGCGTAAATGTCGGGCGCCCTTGTGACGTAAAACGTACTCTATCCACCACACGGCCTTATCAACACCGGAAATCGGTTGGTCACGTGACAGTTCCGCCAATTCCACCATTTTCGACTTGTATCTGAAAATAGAAGCAACACATTTACTCCCTTAACTTAACTTAACTGAACTTAAGCAACGCTTTACTTGGGATTTTTAATAACTTCCTCGATTGTTTCTTTCAATAATTTCTCGCTCAATTCGTCTCGATTTAAAGCTATGCCGACACCGCGTCGCATCATACGATCAGCATTCGATTGTTGATCGGTAAAAAACGGTATAACCACCAACGGTACTTGGAGAAAAATCGCTTCTTCCGTGGATTGTAAGCCACCTTGTGTTATAAATAATTTAACATTCGGATGTCCTGTAAAATTTGCAATGTCAGCAAAATTTACTGGCGATTTAAGTAAAAATCCAAACTTAGAACATCCTGTTGTGGTAGCCATTTTACAATTTTAACATTTTCCGGACAATCCGGTATATCGATATTGAATTTCCATAAGACACGGTACGGTAGATGTTTGAACGTGTTCACAAACATTTGCTGCATTTCCGGTTTTACATTCTTCTCATTGACATTGCTACCTAAACTGAAGTAGATACAACCGGTTGTGGCACCGTCCAAAAATCGTGATATATCCTGAAAATATCGGAATAGTTTAACACGTTCACAACCAGCAACTATTTTGGCCAAAATTTAGATTAACACGTTGGCGGCCTAATTGCTAGGATTCATCGAGCATTTGACAGATGTCTGGTTAAACAAATAAATCCCTAGAAATATCACTATATTCACGGGTACCAACTTAAAGCTAGGAACTTTTGGTCGATGAATTTAGTATGCACAAATGATGTACCGACAATTTAGCGACGTCAACGTGTTAACAAACACCCTACCTTTGGAAGCGTTTTTTGTGGTTGTAGCTGAACGGCCCCACCAAACGCGACAGTGATCGGCCCTAATGGCCGCTTATTCAACACCGGATGCGTATTTGCCAGTACTAGACTGACATTTTTTGTAATTTCGCTCAATTCTGGCACATTTTTACCAAAATACTTTTCAACAATTCTACGTTCCTGTTCATCGTTACGCAACAATGGGTACGAACTCACCAATAGTGTGACAATCGTATTGGTGAAGCGCTCCTTCCACGTCATAGCACTATCACTATCGTATGGTAGTAAAAAATCCGGATACAATACCGGATGTGTTGGATTACCGAGTAGTGAATGGTAGATTGATGGTAGATCTAATGATAAGATACCAACAAATGGACAATTGAAATGATTACTAAATGGGAACATTGTTTGATGGGCATATTCAACAATCACTAGATCGAAATTTTCACTCTTATTATTGAACATTTTTACCACCTCCGGATGACTTAATTCTCGATCCGCTATCATATTATTCAGTTCATTTAAGACATCCAAAATTTTCCACAAATTATAGCCACATTCATCAATACGTTCGGTGATTTTATACTCATCCCGCCATAATTTGTACGCATCACTCCAATCGATCTGTTTTAGATTTGTGTAATTATGTGGCCATGGATCGGTGGTTAATACCACTAAATCGTGCCCATTCTTCGCTAAACGTTCCCATATGGGTCGATAGACGATCTGATGGCTGTACGATGGTAATGGAGCAATGCACAGGATACGTGCACAAGACACTAGTGTTGAACTGGCAACAATAAAGATAAGTAGGCTTACGTAATTAGGGGACATTTTGTTGTAAGTCGATTAACGTGTTTTTTTGCAATAAATATATCAAAATTTTTCGTTATACAATTATGATAACGAAATTTGTTATCTACAAGTGATTTGATGGATCACATTGATTATGGAGATAAGTTGCCGATATACAGACTGTCCCAACATCTCTAAGCGTATCATGGAAGATATACAAGTAGGCGTGGCTGCGGTACAGGTGGACGTGATTGAAGGCCGTTACGTCAAAGTTGCAAGTTTTGATTGGTTCAACACTCAAGGTCACGGTAGTGACCGAACGCTGCCGTACGGTGGGACAGTCTGTATACAATGAGTCTTGTATTATTTGATTAGAAATTGGAAAATTTCTAAAAAAAATAAGTCGATAACAATGTAAATGATGTTATCAATCAGTGCTCGTGCGGCTATTGACTTTGTATCATCTATTTACGACCGCTGATCTAAATCGCAGGACACTTGATTTGTCACTACAATTCAGCAAACAAAATGTTTAATTAATCTCTCTATTTCTGTAACACGTATATGCTACTTTTCTCTTTAGTCTTCCTTCTCTGTCTGATTGTGACTTTTTCACTCGTTTCCTGTTTGTTGTTCCTTCATTTTATGGTATAGTGTATTCACGCATCAAAGGGTTACTAGATTTGACAGACTTGACGTTAAATAAAATACATAATCCTAGTTCAATAGGAAAGCACCAGAAATATCACTAGATTCAAGAGTACCAACCGAAATCCGTGAATAGTGTATACTGTCGTTCATTCGCTATTTTATCTCTCGTTCTCTCTCTCTCTCTTGGTTAGCCTCATTTCAGCTTTCTTTGGAATTTCAAGGGTTCTAGGTTTGTCCCTGTTTTTGTCCCATTTTCTAGCAAAATCTTTCTTTCTATTGCTTCTCTCTCTCTCTCTCGCATTCAAACAACTGATAAATAAATGAAAAACAAAAGTATATTTGGTGGCCTATTCTACAGTTTTAAAATAGTTACTAATTGTAGGTCTACTTAAAAATCAATAAAAATACTGAAAACTGGCGGGATTTTTGAATTGTTGGCGAACAACAAAACTGGAAATAATTGGATTTTCTATTGTTAGACAAACAAAACAATTAATTGACCCTCTCTATTTTATCATCGCTCTCTCTCTCTCTCTCTCTTTCTGTTTTGGTTAGCTTCCTTCCAGCTTTTCTTTGGAATCTCAAGCAATTCTAAGTTTGTCTCTGTTTTTGCTCCATTTTATAGCAAAATCTTTCACTCATTGCTTCTCTCTCTCTCTCTCTCTCTCTCTCATTCAAACAATTGAGTAACATTTCGAGTTGGAGATTCAACGAACTTTCCGAATTGTCACAGAAAGAAATAAAAAACAAAAGCATATTTGGTTGCCTATTCTACAATTTAAATAGTTACTAATTGTAGCTCTGCTTGTAGTGAATAAAAATAATAAAAACTGGCGGTATCTTTGATCTGTTAGCGAACACTAATTGTTTTTAACTCGTCCAAAACTGGAAATAATTGGATTTTTTATTGTTAGACGAACAAAACAACAGCATCTTATTTTTGCTCCATTTTCTAGCAAAATCTTTCTTTGTATTGTCTCTCTCTCGCCCTCTCTCTTCCATTCAAACAACTGAGTAACATTTCCATACAGAGATTCAGCGAACTTTCCAAATTGCTAGAGAAAGAAATATAAAACAAAAGTTTATTTGGTTGCCTATTGTACAGTTTTGAAAAAATAGTCACTAATTGTAGCTCTGCTTGTAATTCAATAAAATAAAAACTGGCGGGATTTTTGAATTGTTGACGAACACTAATTGTTCTTAATTCGTAGAAAACTGAAATTAATTGGATTTTCTATTGTTTGACAAACAAAACAACAAATTAACCCTCTCTATTTTATCTTCTCTCTCCCTCTCTCCCGCTCTCTCTCTTGGTTAGCCTCATTCCAGCTTTTCTTTGGAATCTCAAACAGTTCTAGGTTTGTCCCTGTTTTTGCTCCATTTTCTAGCAAGATCTTTCTTTGTATTGCTCCCCTCTCTCTCTCTCTCTCTCTCACACTCTGTCTTTCTCCAAATTGCTAGAGGAATAAATTAAAAAAACAAAAGTATATTTGACTGCCTATTCTACAGCTTAAATAGTTACTAATTGTAGCTCTGCTGGAAAATCAATAAATATAATAAGAACTGGCGGTATTTTTGACTTGTTAGTGAACACTTAATTGTTCTTAATTCGTACAAAACTGGAAATAATTGGACTTTCTATTGTTAGACAAACAAAACATCAAAATCTTGTTTTTGCTCTATTTTCTAGCAAAATCTTTCTTTGTATTGTCTGTCTCTCCCATTCAAACAACTGAGTAACCTTTCCATACAGAGCTTTAGCGAACTTTCCAAATTGCTAGAGGAAGAAAGGAAAAAAAAGTATATTTAGTTGCCTATTCTACAGGTTTTTTTTAAAAATAGTTACTAATTGTAGCTCTGTTTGTTAATCAATAATAATAAAATCTGGCGGGATTTTTGAATTATTGGCGAACACTAATTGTTCTTAATTCGTAGAAAACTGGAATTAATTGGATTTTCTTTTGTTAGACGAACAGAACAACAAATTGACCCGCTCTCTCTCTTGGTTAGCCTCATTCCTGCTGTTCTTTGGAATTCCAGACAATTCTAGGTTTGTCTCTGTTTTTGCTCCATTTTCTAGCAAAATCTTTCATTAATTGCCCCCCCCCCCTCTTTCTCTCTCATTCAAACAATCGAGTAACATTTCGATATGGAGATTCAGCGAACTTTCCGAATTGTTAGAAAAATAAATAAAAACCGAAAGTATATTTGGTTGCCTATTCTACAATTTAAATAGTTACTAATTGCAGCTCTGCTTGAAGACAATAAAAATAATAAAAACTGGCGGTATTTTTTACTTGTTAGCGAACACTAATTGTTCTTAATTCGTACAAAACTGTAAACAATTGGATTTTCTATTGTTAGACAAGCAGAACAACAAAATCCTGTTTTTGCTCCATTTTCTAGCAAAATCTTTCTCTGTATTGTCTCTCTCTCTCTCTCTCCCTCTCACACCCATTCAAACAACTGAGTAACATTTCCATACAGAGATTCAGCGAACTTTCCAAATTGCTAGAGAAAGAGATAAAAAAAGCAAAAGTATAATTAGTTGCCTATTCTACAGTTTAAAAAAAAAATAACTACTAATTGTAGCTCTATTTGTTAATCAATAAAAACAATAAAATCTGGCGGGAATTTTTGAATTGTTGGCGAACACTAATTGTTCTTAATTCCTATAAAACTAGAATTAATTGGATTTTCTATTGTTAAACGAACAAAACAACAAATTGATCCGCTCTATTTTATCTTGCCTCTCTCTTTTTCTCTCTCTCTCTCTTGGTTAGCCTCATTCCAGCTGTTCTTTGGAATTCCAAACAATTCTAGGTTTGTCCGTCCCTGTTTTTGCTTCATTTTCTAGCAAAATCTTTCTTTTATTGCTTCTCTCTCTCTCTCTCTCTGTCTCTTCAAATTGCTAGAGGAATAAATTAAAAAAACAAAAGTATATTTGATTGCCTATTCTACAGCTTAAATAGTTACTAATTGTAGCTCTGCTTAATGATCAATAAAAACTGGCGGCATTTTTGAATTCTTAACGAACATTAATTGTTCTTAATTCGTACAAAACTGGAAATAATTGGATTTTCTATTGTTAAACAAACAAAACAACAAATTGACCCTCTTAAACAAATATAATTGAAACCAGGACAAAAATGACTCATTCGTAATTAAAAAAGGTCATAAACTCGACCGTTCTAGTTTCATTTGAATCATCAACCCTTACACTCAATGTACAGTCAATACAAACAAAAGAAAATCGGCGACACCCCTATCCTTATCTGATCAACAATCAAACAAATCTATCCATCACTGTTACACAATTATTAGTATTATTATTATTATTATCATCGGTGTGTGTGTTGTGTGCGGAAAATCGATATTTTCCCCCGCTCCGGTTGATTTAGTTCAATGGAAAATGGAGAGGGCGCGCTTTATCTGGATTTTCCTCACTTATTCAACCGCACACTATGATTTATTCGTTGTAGTGTTAGTGTGAGGCCACGCCGGAAAATCGCCTTTTTTTCGTAATAACCACAACAAAAGGGTAACAATTAGCAAACAGGTATAATTACAACAAATTAGTTAGCCTTGATAGTTAATTTGAAACAATTGAGTGTGGATTTTTCTAGACTTTTGTAATCGATGCCTTTACGACAATATATTTTTTTCGAATAGAGTTTAAACACGAATTTTTCGGGGTAGAAAATGGTGGTTTTATTGTTGTTAATTGGGGTGTGTTTGGCGCCGTTTTGTTTGACGCAAAACAGCGAATTCCAGACGGCGTTCTATACGACAAAAGGTCGGTTTTTGGGGGGTTGCTGAAAATTGCTCAAATAATTGAGAAATTTTAGGTACTACTGAAGTTTTGAAAGCGGCCGCCACCACCACCACCTACGATGATCTGCACGATGACGATTTACTATCAAATCCGATAAATCGAGCTGTGAAATGGTTGATAACACAACGCGAATCGGATTGGGGTTGGCGCAACGATACACCAAAGATACTCATTTGTTTGAAATTACTACAAAACAACCCCCTAGTGGCGCAACAATTACCCAACAATTACGAATTCGAATTGTCAATGAAACAATTGGAAATTGAGACGGTGGTGTTGTTGTGGCGCCACCACGAAATACCGTTAACACCGCCGAAATTGTCGTTGTACACATTAGCGTTGAATGCGTTGTGTCATGATCCACGTCAATTTCACGGACACGATCTGATTGGTGCCTTGCAGCATCACGATATCATCCACGATTTCGATTTCTCCTTATCAATTCTGTCGATATGCAGTGCACACGGACATATACGTAAGAAACAGATACGCCGCCTACTCGATATTGCTAATACGGCGAAAGATCATAATATTGATACGGTTGCCATGACGATCTTATCATTGAAATGTATCATCAAAGATCATCGACATCGCAATTTGCAGCATTCATTGCGTAGGCCCAGTATCAGTTTGGCACGTCAACAACAACCCGACGGGGGATTTGGTAATTTATTTAATACAGCCTTAACAATGCAGGTAAGTTGGGGGGTGGAAAAAATCTGGAAAGCGGTTGGCCATCCCTGAAACTTCCCGTTAAGTTTGTTAAACAAAGATATTTAAAGAAGTAAAACTTCTTAGGTTAGAGATGAAGTTCATTTTTATGATTTGTAAAAAAAATTTTTTTGAAAATCTGTTGACTACGATATCTCAAGAACGAATGAATCGATTTTGATGTTTCAAACGGTATTCGATGTCATTTTTCAAGGTTAAGAGCTGACTAAATTATGGAATCGATTGGTAGAGCAGCTAAAAAGTTATTTTGAAAAAACATGATTTCAAGGACATTAGTTTTTTGGTTTTTTCTCAAAATCTACCGGGCCGAATCGGTTGAAATTTTCAGGAAATCCAAGTACAGTGGAATTCTTTCGAATACCGTCAACCGCGATTCGATCGATCTAGCCGTTCAAAAGTTATATGAGGATTACACACACGTTTTTAAAATTTTCAATTTTCTTGACGGGGAGTTGAAAAAATCAAATCTACCGCGCGATTTGGTGGCGCTATCTAGTGGCGCGACGATTACTTGAATCATAGCGCGACACTAGATGGCGCCACTAGTATGACGTCATGTGACAAATCCAAATTTAAGGCTTTATATGAAATGAATGAGATCAACTCGTATTGGAATAAAACGGCGGCACGTTACTACATTGAAAGCCGTCAAGATCCGGATGGTGCTTTCACTGATCCCGGCCTAACGGCCGATGTCCTTTTGGCCTTAACAAATCGTGGTGGTTTGAATGCGATCCGTAATCTTGATTGTAATAAAAATGATGGCGATAATGAGAATCACGGTAACTATGCGCTATAACCTTGAGCACTACCAACTGATAGTTAATGTCAATTTTAGTGGAAATCGATCTAACAAAATCCCTAACGTATCATGGTAACGATTCGGAAATACGTAATGTTACCATAACGTACACGTTATGGGTGGGTACGAATATTACAGAGAATTGTACGATTTATATCACAGCACCGAGGAATACGTCGTTTTTTAATATAATGCAAATGGCTATGGATCTGGATCCGCATTTTACATTTGAAGCAAGCGAATGGCCCAATGGGCATTATGTGCACACTTTAGCCGGGTATAAGGAGGAACCAATGGGCTATCACTATTGGTTGTTGTACCGTTTACCAGAATTGCCGGATCCTAGTGCTCCACCGGCCAATCAATTGGTCGCACCTGTCGGTAAGTTCGCCGATTCTCCATGCGGCCAATGATTGCTCTGTAACAATGATTTCAGGTGTGGACGATCTGTTGATCGAAGAAGGCGACCATTATCTGTTTTGGTATAAAAAACTATAAATCAAGCTTTCAGCACAATAATTTTCAAACAAAAAAAATATATATTAATAAAGCTTTCTGTATGGCTATTCTGATTTCGTCAACGTAACACCGCTATGTTTACGTTACGTTAAACGTTCACAAGATACCGAGAAACAAAGTATTTGGCAAGCAATAAAGAATTTTTAAAAAATATATATAAAGTGAATTCATCGAGTAAAGGGTTACTAGATTTGACAGATGAAATCCCTAGAAATATCACTAGATTCAAGGGTACCAACTTAAATCTACTTACCCTTTGGTCGATAAATTTTATATATCAATATCTATCAAGAATACAAATTGTGCCAAATTATCGTAACGTAAACGATTTAGTCTTTTGTTTGGTATTGGTTTGAAATATTGTTGTTAAACGATTTAAACGTCTCTATTACGGAAATTTTACTATCAATAGTGTGGATCGTACACGCTTTGATTGTCTTCAAGGCCATTCTCGATACATGAGAATTAATGTATCGATTCGTGTCTTCAAGAACATCACGGCCTATAGGATATTAACTCTCTTTGTCTGTATTATAATATGCATTCTACTCGAATTATTGTAGCTTATTTGGGAGATATAACGGATGAAAATCGACAATATTTTGTGTGTGTGTGTGTATTTCTTATTTCTGTTCTACCAAACAATAGTGAAATAGATGAAAATGTTTGTAAAAAAAAAAAACAAAATAGTCCTAGTACTAGACACGTTGTTTCCTTTGTTTGTTCTAGGTTTAGATCGATAGTTTGAACTTGTTAAAAACATTCACCGAAACAAAAAAATATGAGAGAAAATTTTTATTTTTGTTATAAATTTGGCTTTAATCAACCAAAAATAAACAAATTTTAAAAAATCATGGCAAATTTCTCAATAAGCGCCATCTTTGAATGCCTACTGTCGACAATGTGACCGAGATCCGGCAAGCGTCACCGTATATGCGCTGCTATAGCTGCGTTAAAACGCCCTCTTGCCGCACTGTTGCCAACAACAACGTGACATCTGTCAAAATTTTGTTTACGTCCAGCCAACTAGATCCGTTCAATTTTTTGTTTGTATTTTAATTAAAATTAGTATTGTGCGTGAGAAACGGGATAATCCCCCGTCAAATGACAAACAATTGAGTGATAATCCACCATCATAAATTTGTCTTTAATCAAACAAGAATAAACAATTTTTAAAAAACGTGGCAAATTTTCCTCCATTACTCAATCAATCTTTGAATGTGTACTGTTAACAATTAATTTTTACAGAAAAGTTGGCTGTGGCCGGGATCCGGCAAGCGTCACCGTATATGCGCTGCTTTAGCTACGTTAAAGCGCCATCTTGTCGCACTGTTACCAACAACAATCTGACATCTGTCAAAATTTTGTTTACATCCAGCCGACTAGATCCGTTCAATTTTCTTTCAATTTTTTTGTTTGTGTTTTAATTAATTGTAATGAGTATTGTCCGCGAACAACGGGATAATCTCCCGTCAAACAACAAACAATTGATTGATAATCCACCACTATCGCCACGAGCACGTATCACGGCCGATGATGTGTTGCGTTTAACAAAAATCACCGAAACGTATCTGTGCGAGCCGGACGCCAACGTTTACGATATAGATTTTACACGGTTCAAAATACGCGATTTGGAGAGTGGCGCCGTGTTGTTTGAGATCGCCAAACCTGATCAACAAACGGACGACAACGAACAACAACGCAATCAACAACAACAGCAACAGGAGGATGAGCCGATTGATCCGAATTCGGGCCGATTTGTACGCTACCAATTCACGCCGCAATTCCTCAAATTGAAGACCGTTGGGGCTACGTGAGTATTACGCAATCGAATCGATATTAAAATCTAATTGAGGGGGTGGTGTTTTAGGGTGGAATTTACTGTGGGCGGCCGGCCAGTCAACAATTTCCGCATGATCGAACGCCACTTTTTCCGCGAGAAATTGCTGAAAACGTTCGATTTTGAGTTCGGTTTCTGTATACCGTACAGCAAGAATACGTGCGAACACATCTACGAGTTTCCAGTGTTGCCACCCGATCTAGGTATAAATCCCTAATCATAATCAATTTTATGGTTAATTTTTTTTTGTTTTTTTAGTGAATGAAATGATTGCGTCACCATTCGAGACACGTTCAGATAGTTTCTATTTCGTCGATGATCAATTAATTATGCACAATAAAGCCGATTATGCTTATAATGGCGGCATGTCGACATAACCTTAAAGTTGTTTGTGGTGGTGTTAGTGTGTGTAAATTCAAGGACGGCGGCCATATTGACAGGGTAGTCTGGTATGAAATTCCCCTAAAAATTTAGTTTCTAGTTATTTTTCGTTTTTTTTTTTTTATAAAATATTACGCACTAATTACCACAATAGCTTTTTATTATTCAAAAACAAAATGTTGAGATTAAATCAAAAATTAGCACAATTACGTGATTCTATCAATTGTAGATTGCTTGAATTTTGTGATAGAATTGTGTAAACTTGACTCTACAGTGGTGGTGGCGGCAGGAGTAGCCATCTTGCAAGAAGTACCAACTGTCATCCTGGAACTTTAGCTCAATCTCTCTCTATATGTCCAATTATCCCAGGATGTTGTAGAGTCCAGTTGATTTTAATGCAATAATTTTAGGTTAAGTTGATAGCACAAATTCTAGTCTTATTTTGTTCAAGGATCGTAATGTGTGACAATACAGTGGTGGCATTCCATCTAGGCGGCACTCTTTGACTGCACAACTGGAGATGCAAAGAACTAAACTATTGTGTATATTTGAAGGCGGATCATGGATTAAGACTAGAAATCGTCGAGTAGGCTCTGACTGCAAGGCTAGTGAAGAAGAAGTCTGTATTGTGGCCGCTTAGACGGAATGCCGTAGCTGTAGATGAGCGTATTGTTGGTTGCATACACACTTACGATCCTGTTACTTTTAACATTCCTGTTTCTAAAAAATTTATAGAATTGTGATAATTATTTTGTTTTATTAAACCAAAATCCACTAGAATCTCATCTGACTACCAAATTCTTTGGAATCAAAAAAATAGTGGATTCGGAGAAAATTGCGTGTTTTGTGATTCATTTATTATAATAAAAAAAAAGAAACAAAAGAATCTACTGTGACTAGATCTATTATTTTGTTTATCTACATCGCTCAATTGTTAATTATTCAAAAAATCTATGGTGATTTGTAGGAATTCTTGTGGTTTATCACTGTGCAACCAATGACCGGCATCCGGAATATACCGGAACTGTGCCTGCGGGAAGATCTCTAAAATCTTCCGGTGATCATCTGGTTTAATATAATCGGATTTAGCACCGCCTACAAATAATGTTGGTCCATTAAAATGTAAATTGACGATCGGATCAAAGGTGGCGATCTTTTCGAAATTCTCCAATAATACCGGAATGTTGAGACGCCATGTGAAACTATATAAAAAAAATCATCGAAAATCACTCAGAA
Organism: Epicauta chinensis; assembly: GCA_021725515.1. NCBI lineage: Eukaryota > Metazoa > Arthropoda > Insecta > Coleoptera > Meloidae > Epicauta > Epicauta chinensis. The sequence goes on along the minus strand of JAEDXX010000018.1, from coordinate 480,131 downwards.
AAAACAACTGAAAGTGCGTTAGAAGTGAGACTTCTTAGGTTAGAGATGAAGTTCATTTTTTTGATTGGTTCATTTTTTCTGCAATTGTCTGATTCTAACCTCACTTTCTTTGACGTTTTTACAATTAAACAATGATTTGTTCAAATATGTCGAATTTTTGCCAGATTATGATTGAATTAATAGAATATTGTTAACAGATGGGACAAAGGCGGCCGGGTCTGCTAGTTAATTTATAAATACAAAAATCATAAATCGCGGTAAGCCTTGAAATTTTAGTTTTGTTCCAGACTTTCGATGGTTTTGCAGAGCTCGTACAAAATAATGGATAGTACATTCCTGTCATATTTTTTCGAGACTACTCAAATGGTGTAATTAGATTTTTGCTATGTTCTTTTGTTTTCGAGTTATTTCCGGTTTTTCGTTTTTTCGCGATTTCGAAGACGCCTTATATCTCGCAGACTTTTAGAAAAGTCGATACTTTTTCTACTGTTTCTTGTGCAGTTTTTAAAGCTCATTTCATCTGGCTAATTGGATTTTCTCTAGCTTTCACCGTTTTTGAGTTATAACACAAACTTATGTTTTTTTAAATGGAACATATATTTAATTTATCACTAATTAAATTGCTTATTTTTTTCTGATTCCAAATATATATAGTTTGATATAGTTATTAACAAAAATGCGGGAGTTATTTTGAAAATTTCGATTACGCAAGTAATGATTCAAAAAATTGTACTGGAAAGAACTTTAGAGTGTGCCATGAAACAAATTTTACCTATTGCAAAATAAGAAAACAAAAGAATAAATACATAGCAACCAAAATAATAGTTCGTTGTCAAGCTAAAAAACAATTGTTTCATAGCACTCTAAAGTCTTTTCGAATATGATTTTCGGAATTTTTCCCTTCGAAATCGAAATTTTTCAAATAACTCTCACATTTTTGAAAATAACTATAGCAAACCATATATATTTGAAATCAGAAAAAAATAAGCAATTTAATGAGCAATACATTAAATATATGTTCCATTTAAAAAAACATAAGTTTGTGTTATAACTCAAAAACGGTGAAAGCTAGAGAAAATCTAATTAGCTAAATAGAATCAGCTTTAAAAACTACATTGAAAACAATGAAAACAAAATGAACTTTTTTGATAGCCTACGAGATATGAGGCATTTTTGAAATCGCGAAAAAATGAAAAACCGGAAATAACTCGAAAACAAAAGAACATAGCAAAAATCTAATTACACCATTTGAGTAGTCTCGAAAAAGTATCAATTACTCTGCACGAGCTCTCCTTATAGTAGATACCCTGCAAAACCATCAAAAATGGGCCAGCCTGTATATCGACCAATAATACCAACTGTAATGTTTATGTTACACAGTTGGCAGAACTGACAGACGCTATGGCAACGCCCTCACTCTTGCTTTCTTCCCCTCACGTGGTCACGCTCCGAACAAATTTACCACCCTACCGCGCCCAAAGAAGTTTCACTTCAAAAATTGTTACGAATCTTCCAATCCCACACCTGTTGCCATCATCACGTTGTATTAAATTCGTTAGTAAAAAGGCACGTAAATTCTTATCCGGGATCGTTGCGCTCAATTGTTGGTCGATCAATTGTCGCGCCTTCACTATTGTCACGCCACTGGGTAACGGTACCTTCTGTAGCGTTCTCAATAGTACCGGTAATGTGGCCAGATTGGGACTGTCTCGTACCGGTGATATATCGGCGACGATCAATTTCTCAACAGTTTCAGGCTGAAATTTTTCACAAAAATTGATTACAAATACTACATCGACAATCAACTTTGATATAGCTTACATATTTTAATGTGTACAGCATACTGGTACGGCCACCCATCGAATGTCCCAACAATGCACATTTCTCGATATTCAATTGTTCCAATAACAAACGCAAATCACCAACACAATGCTCATAGGTGTGTTGATTCGTGTGCGGACTGTTGCCATGGTTACGATGATCGATTGCAATAATCTTCCGGTGGGTACGATTATGTAATGTTTTACATAAACTGTTCCAATTCGATTTCGAACCGAATAGACCGTGCAACACGATTAATGGGTAATTACCATCGATTGTTTTCGTACCATCATCATATGATGTATAGGATAAATCGACCGGTTGAATTGTTGATATGCTCCTTATGAATTTTTGTCTAAAAAATAATAATTTACTAAATTTGTTTAAATTTAAAAAATACATTTTTAGGTTAGTTTTAAACTGTTATGGCGCCATCTAGCGGTGTTTCTATGGAAACACGTTATCGATAATGCAGGTATCTATAAGATATTTCTCGATAATTTCCGAATAGAAAATCATTATTTATTTGATTTAATTAGCTTTAAATGATTGCAATTCACAAAATTCGGTGTTAAATTTTAACGAAATTATCAGCTACCATTAATTATAGTTGCGACATCTACTTTATAAGAAATATGAATATTATCGGTAAAGTAGGCAACTACATTGATCTGTAGACACACCCACAAATTTTTATAGAGTTCGTCTCATGTAACCCAGTTATTTAAGGAGAGTCTGCACGAAAAAAAAGAGATTTTAATACAGTTCTAATATTTAATTTACGGTAAATGTCTTTAAAATTGACCGACAATTAATAACATTTAAGTTGTTGAATAATCAATAATGCAAGTGGTTGTTTAAAGTTTTCAAATAATTACAAATGTTACAAGGTTGCTGTGTAATTGTTATCATTAAATTTTCAAATTATCGCAAGTTAAATTGCTGATAAATCAAAGCAAGCGTACTAACTGTATACAGGGCCGGCATACGGTACAAGCGAACCGAGTGACTCTATGACCTTCAACTGTAAACATTTCACTATCTGGATGCTTGGAAAAGGTAAAGTGAATTCATCGATCAAAGCGTTACTAGATTTGACAGATGTCTCGTTAAACAAACTACGTAATCCCAAGATTGTAAGCAACGAATGAAATCCCTAAAAATATCGCTAAATTCAAGGGTGCCAATTTAAATCTAGGAACCCTTTTGTATAGAAATATTACTTCGAATGCCGACCCTGTCTGTGCAATTACAACTGTAATTGCTTCAAAACTTACAGCAAATTATGTGACTCAATCGATAAACAATTATCGAACAAAAGCCGATCTTGCAATTGTTTTGAAATCAGTTCAAAATGGATGATAGTCGTATCATCAAGTCTTTGGTGTTTCTCTTAAGATTCGTCGGCGTTGATCCGTACGGTAAACGTAACGCTTTTAAGATTTGTGCAATCTTAATACCGATATTTACCACTTTATATTTGGCAATTTATCTGCTCCATCATGACGATGTTAGTTTTGATGAATTCACAAATTGTGTAGAAACCATCATGACAACCGTACATGTAAGTCTTGAAGGCGTCCAAGGCCAAATTATGGCTAAGCAAAAAGGTGCAGTCAAATTTATCATACACACGTTTCTCTGCAGTCTCTTGTCAAGTACCTGATTTTCATCATAAGCCACCGCCAACTGCAATTGATCATCCAACAATTGAAAGATCTTGTGCAAATGGATGATTTGAATACAACTTTGGTGGCAATCTATACACGTGACATAAATCAAATCAAATTATTCGTTAAACGTTACCTCTCGATGATTGTTTTCCTAATGACCTTGAACATTATGAAACCAATCATCTTTAATGAACCCATCTTTCTGTTGTATGTCCCACAATTCGTACCGAAACCGGTTTTTCTTATTTGCAATACTGCCGCGGTCTTTTTGATTGTTATACTTGTAACATCAATGGATATCTTTGCGTATGTTTTCATCTCACTGGTAACGGTAAAGATTCGGATCCTTAACCAGAAGATTCGTGGCATTGGAGAAGACAGTCGTGGCGTTGATAGTGATCGATTGGTGGCTATCAGGATCGAAAAGTGGGTCGAGGAGCATGCCTTCTTTTACAGGTAGACTATCCGCCATTTTGTTTCTCTCTAAGCCACGCCTCGTTCACAGTGTTAAACAATTTCCAGTTATTTTGGCACATTGAATGCGATCATCAAATGGACAGTTCTATCAGAAAGTTGTATCACAATTGTAGCAACAGCGTTTGAATTGCATCTGATGGTAAATCGAATGAGTAGCTTCATCGATTTGGGTAAATCATTGTTGTACATCCTTTCAACGGTTATTCAAATGTCGCTACTTTACTGTTGTCCTGGTGCTAAATTGACAATTGAAGTATGTATATAAAGGGTTGCTAGATTTAAGTTGGTACGCTTGAATATAGTGATTTTTCTAGGGATTTAATTTTTGTTTAGTGATACATCTGTCAAGTCTAGTAACCCTTTGATCGGTGAATTTAGCATTTTTTTTTTGATAATTTTTTTAATTCAATTTTTAAGGCCTCCGAGACATCAACACTCTTCTATGATTTACCGTGGTACAATTTTTCGGCATCGATTAAAACGAGTCTTTTGATTATCATGACACGCCTACAAAAAGACACAATTATTCGTATCGGTAATATATTGGTAGTTAACTATGAAACAATTGTAATTGTTAGTGGGGCAATTAACGGAAATTTTTACCGAATTTTTGATTGTGTTGAATTTTTCAGGTTTTCAAGGCCGCTTTTTCGTACTTCACCACACTGCAAGCCATGCAACAGATGTACGGCGAGAAATAAGTTTCTATAGCACTAGGTACGTCACCATGTCTTAGCACCTCAGAGCGTTTCAAGGTCACACTATCACGATTCGGACTGGTTCGCCGCGTCTCCGATCATAAAAGTGCTTATTTTTTAAATAATTCGATTGTACTTAGCAAAATAAACCAATAGAAAGCTTTGTTTCCCTGGCGGAAAAAATAATTATGAAAAACTATGAAAGATTCGAAAAAATCGTATGAAGAAGTATGAAACGAAAATTCATAAAATATCATAGTTTTTCATAACAAAAAATATGATTTATTGCGAAAATTTATGAAATTTTCTGAAAAAAAATTATTTTTTATGAAAAATTAAGAATTTCTATGAAAAATTATGTCTATGAAGCATGAAAAAATAGGAAAAAAATTGAATTATAAAAGTGAATTTTTTTTGGATTCTTATTTTCTATGAAAAATTTTGAATTTTTGAGAAAAACACTTGAATTCAAGTGTTATTCTCTGTGTGTGCCGCCTCTGTGTGTATTTGAAATTGCCGCCAAATCTACTTGGGGATTTTTTTAATAAACCAAAAATTACTAGAATTGTAATTGTTTTGTATATTAAATTCATCGACCAAAGGGTTCCTATATTTAAGTTGGTAGCCTTGAATATAGTGATATTTTTAGGGATTTATTTGTTTGTGTCCATATCCCTGCTTACAATACTGGGACTATGTACTTTGTTTAATGACCAATCTGTCAAATCTAGTAATCCTTTGCTCGATGAATTCACTATAAACGAACCACAAGGTCAAGATCACGTCCTGTAATTAACCTAACTTTATTTTCACGTCAGCCGTCATCTTATCAGCTGTGAATTTTTTTCCCAATTGTTATCAATTTTATTTGTTTTAAACTAAATTAACACGTACACGTACTTTGCAAAATAAACCAATAGAAAGCAGAATTTAGTTATTTTTGCCGTTTCGAATTTTACTCAAGCCGCCTCTGTGTGTATTTGAAATTGCCGCCACATCCACTTGGGGATTTTTCAAATAAACCAAAAATTACTAGAATTGCAATTGTTTTGTAAACAAACCACAAGGTCAAGATCACGTCCTGTAATTAACCAAACTTTATTTACACGTCACCCGTCATCTTATCACCTGTCAAAATTTTTTCCAATTGTTATCAATTTTATTTGTTTTAAACTAAATTGACACTTACATTGCAAAATAAACCAATATAGAAAGCATTATGGCGTTATTTCTGCCGTTTCGAATTTTACTCAAACCGCCTCTGTGTCTATTTGAAATTGCCGCCAAAATCCACTTGGGGATTTTTCAAATAAACCAAAAATTACTAGAATTGCAATTGTTTTGTAAATAAACCACAAGGTCAAGCTCACGTTCTGTAATTAACCAAACTTTATTTACACGTCACCCGTTATCTTATCACCTGTCAAATTTTTTTCCAATTGTTATTAATTTTATTTGTTTTAAATTAAATTGACACGTACATTGCAAAATAAACCAATAGAAAGCATTATTTCGTTATTTCTGCCGTTTCGAATTTTACTCAAGCCGCATCTGTGGGTTTTTGAAATTGCCGCCAAAATCCACTTGGGGATTTTTCAAATAGACTAAAAATTACTAGAATTACAATTGTTTTGTAAACAAACCACAAGGTCAAGATCACGTCCTGTAATTAAGCAAACTTTATTTACACGTCACCCGTCATCTTATCAGCTGTCAAAATTTTTTTCAATTGTTATCAATTTTATTTGTTTTAAACTAAATTGACACGTACATTGCAAAATAAACCAATAGAAACCATTATTTCGTTATTTCTGTCGTTTCGAATTTTACTCAAGCCGCATCTGTGTGTATTTGAAATTGCCGCCAAAATCCACTTGGGAATTTTTCAAATAAACCAAAAATTACTAGAATTGCAATTGTTGTGTAAACAAACCACAAGGTCAAGATCACGTCCTGCAATTAACCAAAGTTTGTTCACACGTCACCCGTCATCTTATCACCTGTCACAATTTTTTCCAATTGTTATCAATTTTATACAATTTTAAAATAAATTAACACGTACACAACACAAAAATTCTATGACGTGGTGTATTTGAATTTCATCGTAAAAAATCGTGTAAAAATTTGCAGAAACAACCCGGTTGAAAAAATGACAAAAGACCAATTGCGTGCATTAATCCTAGTCGGTGGTTATGGGACACGTTTACGACCATTAACATTAAGCCGTCCAAAACCATTGGTGGAATTCGCTAATAAACCGATTTTGTTGCATCAGATCGAAGCATTGGTTGAAGCCGGTGTAAGTGAAGTTATATTGGCGGTATCGTATCGTGCCGAACAAATGGAGAAAGAATTGACAGATGAAGCGATCAAATTGGGTATAAATTTGATATTTAGCCATGAAACCGAACCACTAGGTACCGCCGGACCGATCGCTTTAGCACGTGAATATCTCACGAAAAGCACCCGACCGTTTTACGTACTGAATTCGGATATAATTTGTGATTTTCCATTCAAAGAATTAATGGAATTCCATGAGAATCATGGCCGTGAAGGTACGATTGTTGTGACGAAAGTGGAGGAACCTTCCAAGTACGGTGTGGTCGTGTACGATCAAAACTATTGCGTGCAGGATTTCATCGAGAAACCGCAAGAGTTTATCTCGAATAAAATCAATGCCGGTTTGTATATCCTGAATCCGACAATAATCGATCGTATCACCTTACGGCCGACATCCATTGAAAAAGAGATCTTTCCGATGGTGGCGAAAGATCGGCAATTGTACGCGTTCGAATTGCAAGGCTTCTGGATGGATGTGGGCCAGCCGAAGGACTTCCTCACCGGTATGTGTTTGTATTTGAAAAATCTCCGTTCAAAACATCCGGACAAACTAACAAATTCACAAAATTACATCGTTGGTAATGTATTAATCGATAGTACAGCACGAATCGGTAAAAATTGCCAAATCGGTCCGAACGTTACCATCGGTCCCGGTGTCACTGTCGAAGATGGTGTTTGTATTAAACGTTCCACAATACTGCGCGACGCCGTAATTCGATCGAATTCATGGTTGGATAGTTGTATTGTGGGTTGGCGGTGTTGTGTGGGCCGTTGGGTACGTATGGAGAACACCACAGTGCTCGGCGAGGATGTGATTGTTAAAGATGAAACGTACATTAATGGGGGACAGGTGTTGCCACATAAAAATATCGCGGTCTCCGTGCCTGAACCGCAAATCATCATGTAATCATCTATTCAAATCGTGTTTTTTTTTTAAATTGTAAATATTTCTAATAAAGACTAATTAATTCTCCAATGATGGTGATATATTTCGACCCAGAACATTGGCGTTGTACTTTAATTTTTCCACATTGGCCGCCTTCTCCAGCGATTCATCGGCAATCAAACGGTCACTACGTGAATCCTTGATAGAATCTGAAAATTGACAAAATTTGTAATTAATTAGGAATTAAATTAATTAAAACTTACTGTTATACGGTGTGTATTTATCGGATAATAAACTTTCTAAATTATAACCTACAATACCGATCACTGCCGCAAAAGGTAAGGTTATGTACGGTGCGTATGTACGTAATGCACGGAACAGTACAGGCCACATTGTTGATAATTTATAATAATTAACAAATTAATTTAATTTAATTTTTGTAATTGAAAATAATTTCGCAAGAATTATTAGTTCGTTTTCATAGTAGTTCGAAATTGTGTTAACAAATAAACTACTTGTAGATCCAAATTGGATTAATACCAACTTTGTGTTATTAAAATTACTAAATAAAGCACTATTCCCGCATATTTAATAAATCATTAAATTTGATAATAATCGAAATATTTCATTTTTACTAATAATTAACCGATATTGATGAAATTTACAGTTCTAAATTTGATTATCAATTGCTTGTATTAGTAATTTAATAAGTTTCAATCGATTTTTTTTTTTGATAATAAATCTAATTTGGTAACATTGCAATAATAATAGGATAATAAAGATTACCTAGTTTACCGGCAGTAATAATGGCGTCCGTTTAATTTATGTCGCATTTGATTTTTTCGATGGCTGAAAAAAAACGCAAAAAACGGCTTTAAATTATTTTACAAATAGGTGAGTGTGTTTTTATGGAAATATTTTTGATAATTGACAATATTTCGATGTGTTAATCGACTAATTTTACTGTTTATTTTCAGGAATAATTTGAATTTCAAGATGGCGCTGTCTTCGCTGTGGAACCAATACAAAATTTGATTGTTTTCCTGAAAAAAATCCTATAACAGGCATGTATTCCTTTCCTAATTTTTAATTATAGTAGTCTCCTTTAATTCCGGTTCCTGTAATTTATATCCGGAATTGAGTGTTGATTTAATCGTTCTTCCTTCCGTATTAACGGATTGTTTGATTTTTTATGCAGCGATTCTAGATACGGAAAAAGGACAGCCACCTTGATTTGATAAATATTGATAAAATAATAGCCTACTAAAAGTTATTTTCTAACGTTGAAATGATATTGGTATTGTTGTGATGTAGGCAACCAACAATACTTCAAGGACCATTTGATTTTGCTAACGCTTGAACTAACTGGTTACTAAATTTAAGTTGGTACACTTGAATCTTGTGATTTACAGTTTTGTTTACGCATATGCCAACTGAAATCTTGTGACTATTTAGTTTGTGTATGCAGGCAATCGAAAATAGACGTACCACTGGCGTACCAATATAAGATCACTAACACATTATGTATAGAGTAAAGTTATCGCCCTATCGCTTTAAGACTATGAAAATAAAGTAATTTCAAGGATCACTAAATTCACCAACAAAAAGGTTACCAGATTTGATAGATGTCCCGTTAAACAAAGTACGTACTCCCAGGATTGCAAGCGGGGATATTGGCACGAACAAATAAATCCCTAGAAATATCACCATATTCAGGGGTACCAACTCAAATCTAGGAACCCTTTTGGTCGATGAATTTAGTATACAACTAGCGAATACCCGCCCTCTTCGCTGATGGTTTATCACATTTCATTATACTTATCACATGTCGTTAGACTCTGTTTTTGTTTTAAAACAAAAGGCAGTCGATTAAATGACAGATTTTATTTTTATTTTCAAACAAAAGACCATCGATTAAAATCAACAAAATGAACGTCTTTTGTTTTTAATGGTTGTACAACATATACACAAAACTAAATCGAAAAAAAAATAGCCTATATCTACGAAAAATTCTGCATCGAATGGTCAGGGTCCCATGTCGATACGATCAGTAGTTTTTACGTGATCGAGCCTCAAAAAATAGATTTTGCTTATATATGTATAGATTGCTATAGTTTTAAGATCACTGTTTTTGGAAAAGTTCTATATCTTTTAACATTAAGAGAGACAAAGATAGATGGACTCGTTCACAATAAGTCAGAGCTATATGCCGTTTAAAATTAGGCATGTTATTTCTATCCTTACAAGCCTGAGCTAATTGAGTATAGTTTCAAGGCTATGTAGAGTTAAAAAAATTTTGATCTATCGAGACAAATCGAAATTTGCTTATTCTAGTTTTTCTTTGTGATTTCAGGTATCGTAGTCAATTGTCAGTCGCGAGTGATGTGCAGTGATTATTGCATAATAAGTGTAAGTGTTAAAGAACAGGATGGTAGATCGTTAGACGACAGAAATCAGGATCATCACTGGAAGGTAATTGCGTCCATGCTGTAATCAAAATTTTTCTAAACATTTTTTTTTCCATTTACAGATGAAGCTATCTTAAACGGTGAGTCTAACTTGTTTTTCTAAGGTTTGGGTACCATTAATTTTGTCTAAAAGCGACAGTTTGGTTGTTCTTTTTTGCTCGATCATTTATTCTAATCCCCCCTCCCCCATGTCTGCGTTCATGCGGCAGGCATTTGCGTTCCATCAGGGAGGCTCGGTTGTATACATAAATAGTTCTTTGTTTACTATCAAACAGATGGTAACTATATGACAACAGGCACTGGTAATTTTGTGGACAGTAGCTACGTCACGATCACAATATGACCTTCAATTCGCGTTTTGGCGGTATTTTTTTTGGGGTTTGAATTTTAAATCACTATTACGAGCGTGATGATCATTTTTTTAGAAAAACGAAGAAATCCTACAACATTTTACAGCCTTCTGAAGAGTTCAAAACAATTTCCCAAAATTCGTCAAGTACCCAATAGTGACATAAAATGTAAATCTACTCTTAGAATTATAGCGGAATCTTTGCGACAGTAGATGTAGAATAGAAATTCAACACATTTTCAAGTATTTATTTATTTTGCAAGTAATCTTAAGATAGGACTCCATTTTGTTTAATATTGAATCGAAAGAAAAAAACAAAAAAAAAACAGAATTAATTACAATTTATGATATGATATAATAGTGTTTGAAAATATATATAAAAAAACATTAGTTGGCTAGTTTTAGACTTCTAACAGTACATCTTCAGCTCAATAACGTTGATTTGCTGAAGATGACCTATCAACAGACCATCTTTAACGATTTCAAATTACGGTCTTAAAAAAATAGCTATTTACTGTACAAGGTGGTAAAGTCATACTTTATCCGCGAGTGGATAAAGAGATTTTAGCACCGTGTGCAGTACAAGATTTTGTTGAATACTTGCCCTTCAAACTCTTTTTTATTTAATTTTTTTATTTTTCTCATAAATTTTGACATTAACTATTCATACAGTTGTCAATCGTTGTTGGTTGGTTGCTATTGGATTTCTCTAAACAACAATCAATTGTTTTTGTTTGTTTGCTGTTGGTTGCTATGGAGTTTACCCACATCAACGGTAAAGTTAACAGTTTACCGTTGAGGTGGGTAAAGTGCTACTTTACCATCGAGTCTCTAGTCGATAAAGTAGGACTTTAACAGCAAATATTGAACAAAATGAATTTTTCCAATTTTCGTAAATAATAATAGTGATAATTAATGATACCAAGTGAGTGTACGGATATAGTTTAACTTTTATGAAAAAATCGATTAAAAAAGGCACATTTAAACATTAAGTACATAAAATTGTAAGTAAAACATGGATATTTATTCTGTGAATAATAATAATAATGAGAAAGATATTCGTTAATTAGAATGGAAGATATTTGAAATTCTTAATATAAATACTGAAAATTTGCAACAATCAATTTTTTTATGTTATAAAATATATGTGTATATTATATACCTATATATAGTTAATAATAATAATATATATCTATATAGAATTTTCATTTTATCTAATGTTTCTTTAATAATTAATAATAAAATAAATGTATTCTCAACATTGATTAAATTGATTGTTAACATCAAATTTTATACTTTTATCTTGAGGGCATATTAACACTGTTACGGCCTAAAGATCATAGATTTTGATTGTAACATGTAAATATGTCCCATCATTAATATCACACATATACTATCGTTTTTTTTAAACATATTTTTGTGTTTTGTGAAAAATAAGGGATTTGGCACCTAGATTTCCTTGTGTTTTTTTTTAATGCTGAGGTAACTTTATTTGTTTTCAATCAATAATTGTAATTGTAAAACTAGATCTCTAGCTAATCGTAGCACAGCTTGGGCATCATGACGTTCCGCCATTTCTATATACACAAAAATATTTGAGGTTATCACATTAAAGAGACTCAGTGAGGCTGATATTCAACTTACCGTTGAAGAATTTAATGATATCAGTAAAATCCATACCATTCGTTAAGATAATATCACGATACGTTTCTAATAGTGCTAATGCAATAAACAATACAAAATGGCTACTAGATACGTATTGTGCTGCCCATATAATTTCCCATGTTGTAAATATATCCGGATAGATTAGTTCTCTTTTAAAATCTAATAAGAACCAACGATAACAGAAATAGAAATGTGTATAATCGCCTTGTTGATGCATCAATTCATACATTTCACTATCGAGAATTTGTATTAATGAACGCATATTAGCAAAATGACAATCCATTTGATTGCCATTTGGGAAATTCTCAACCATACGTTCCATCAAATGACAGAAACATGCGTACGTTAATGATTCATCATTGAATATAACTAATAGGGGGGCAACTAAATCGCACATACCTTGCATATAACCAATATCTAAATGTTCCCAAACGTATCTGTAACACAACAAAATTGAAAGTGTGTGGAACGTTGCGCATTAGAAATGAAACTTCTTAGGTTAGAGATGAAGTTCATTTTAGTTTCGTTCCAGAACGCGCCGTATATCGATCAATGCTACCAACTTTAGACCCTAGTGTTTATTTTACACAGTTGGCAAAACTGACAGAGTGATTAGAAGCGACGCTATGGCAACGCCCCCACTCTTAACGCGTTACGCTTCCGAACAAATTTACTACGCTAGCGCGCCTAAAGAAGTTTCACTTCAAAAAAAAAAATCACACAGGATATAAGGCAAAATTTTTATGGGCAACTTACGTGCACATAACGTTCCGCAATTTGTCTAGATTCTCGCCGGCAAAATACCAATAATTCCGATCACAGCGTTGCACATCTTTCTCGATACGATGTAGATTCAAACCGAACGTCTCCAATAATTCTTGCTATACAAAATTTGCAAAAAATTTTTGATAATTGCTAGTATTGGTAGTTACCCAGGAAAAATATTTTGTCGAATCATTTATACATCATATAAGTTATTCATATATGATCAGATCCAAAAATGGCCATGTCTAATCATCTCTATTTGTGCATACATAAACATGTCTGTTTTTAAAAAGAAAATAGGATGCATACGGGGATCGAACCCTGACCATTTAGATACATTACTCTATATATGATTATATATAATTATATATAAATCATATATATTTCATAAATGATCAGACAAAATCATGTTTTCCTAAGTATGGTGATTTACACTTACACTATAGACACCACCATTTGAGCTAGCTGGTGATACACAAGCCGATCGTGCCGGACTTGCTAATCCATGTGTTTCAATACATGTATCCAATGATGAATTGTTCTCTTCAGCCACAGCATCAAGATTATTGCGATGATTGATCTCATTCTCATTACCAATATTACTCATATCAACACTTGCATTCGTTACAATTACATTATGAATGAAATCTTTCAATTCTTCATGTGGATCAATATTGATATTATTATCATCATCATCATCATCTTTCTTTACGCTTTCTGTTTGCTCAGTATTTTCATCAAGATTTTCTTCAGTATCATTATCGCTTTCATATTGGATTGTGTTTTGTTTTGTACGTTTTGTCTGTGTTGTTTGTGTTGTTGTTGTTGTTGTTGTTTCATCAATAACCGGTGCTGAATCATCATCACTGATATCTTCAAAGACATCATTACTGAGATCTCTGGGCATTTGAGCTGGTGGTTGTTCACCACTGGTACTCTCACTACTCAATTTTGCTATAGCATTCGCTTGGGTCTCTTTGTCACGTTGACGGACAATTGCCTCCACGGCCAACCATTCGGACATTGTATTCTCATAACTTGAATAATAATGACGTCATTTGGAGGTTTACAAAAAAAATATGACTTATTTCATTCCCGACAAGAAAGATTTTATCTAATTAGATATGTATAAATGTATATGGCTATATATGAGATCATTTATGATTATGCATAATTAAATATAATTATATATAATCATATATAGAATTATAAATGATTATGTATGGGCATATATGCAATTAGATCTGATCAGCCTTGGTTCATATAATCCAATATATAATCGTATATAAGTCTATATTTGATCAGATCTGGTTATATATAAGTTTATATAGGGGGGCAAAATGCGGTACCTCAGACCTGGCCAATTTTTAGCTCTGATCATATATAGTTATACATAATTAGATAAAATCTTTTTTCATCGGGTTATTAGAAGCAAAGCAAGTGAGAGGGAGGCTGTGGCTGTTGCGGTAACGGAGTAATAGGAGGAGTTCTTGCACGTGCCAAAAAATAAGTGTGTTATCAAAGGTTTTTACGGTGATATAAAACTTTCCTCTCATCCAGAAGCTTTCTTGGGCATTCTGAAGGGCTAAGTAAGAAAATGTAATGTTACAACTTTTGACACATAGGAAGTTGTGTGGAAGACATGCAAATACTTCGGAGGCTTGGACACACAACAGATGGAAGCTTAAGATGCAGCACCAAAGTGAGAAGACTTACGCTTGTTTCGTTTCTTCACTTAACTCATTCCTTTGTTCCACGGTACTATCAAATTTGTAATGCCCTAAAAGATATGGCCAGATATCTTTACGTAAATCATGTGCTATACCACCGAAATATGTTAAACGATACACTTCATCATAATCTTTAACAATTCCATCAATACATAATTCAGACCATTTCTCAATTGTTATACCATCATTAGCACCATCACCATTATAAATTTTCGAATTAACTAAACCACTTAAATGTGTACGTACAGTTGATAAATGACGACAATATGCTAACCAACCATAAAAGGCTCTCGAGATAATTTGTCGTTTCATTGAATCACATACAGCCTGTATACAAACACTTGGTGGACTATCGGGGGCATTCTGTTGGTCAAGACTGAAACTTTTCGTTGAACTCTCCGAACTGGTACTTGTGCTTGGTAACTGACAACGCACTTTATTTGGAAATGATATGTGTCGATCCATTAATTCGTTACGTTTCACTGGTTATAAAACAAAAACAAAAGCAAAATTGAAAGTTCGTAGAACGGCGCGCGTTAGAAGTGAAACTTCTCAGATTAGAGATAAAGTTCATGTTTTTATTGTCGTTGCCTGAAGGCTCGATCTTTTTCTGCACTTCACTTATCTCAAAATACAAAAATCATAAATCGCGGTAGGCCAGAAAAATTTTAGTTTTAATGATACCAACTTTAGAGCCTAGTGATTATTTTATACAGTTGGCAGAACTGACAGAGGGAGAGTAGAAGCGACGCTCCCACTCTTTCCTATCAGCTGCCTGTTAGAGGGGAAGGGTTACGCTTTGAAAAAATTTACTACCCAAGCGCTACTAAAGAAGTTTCACTTCAAAAATATGAAAACAGGAAACAGTGTAAGTGTTAGTGCAAAAGAACTAGTTTTTGAGCGAGTATAGGGTACTTACAGATCTCCTTATGGCTGCTATTATCGACAATACGAAACACATAATCTTTGGTAGTTTCTTCACTTTCAGCAAGTGCCGGTAATGGCCGTCGTTTCCGATTCGAATTTGTTTTACCTGAACGCTGTGACCATAATGGTGGATCTAAACGTCCACGTGGCAATAATCCAGTTTCAATACAACTTAGAAATGCCAACATATGACCACCACGTGGAAAATGGATGGGTGGTCGTTGTACACCATCCTGACCCACTAAAATGATGGTACCACCCGTTTCACTATCTTGATGACAATGCACATAGACAATCTCATCTAAACGTACTTGTAACGCATACTCCCAATAAACATTCTTCTCTTGTTGCTCCTGTTGCTGTACACAATCATCAGTAAAACCGTTCATCAATTGATTCGGTGTCCATTTGATAATTAAACCGTTCGCTGTTTGATGTAAACTCAAATAACCCGGTATCGGTTGTGAGATATCAGCATTATTTGGTAATACTAAAACATTATTTTTACCAAATAATAATGTAGCACGTGCATTCTGATGTAAACTTTCCACATAATCTTTTGCTAAATGATGCTGATGATGTTGATGATTGTTACGTATCGTTGTTGCATCATCAGAACTTGTATTTAATGAACGTCGAAAATTCAAAATAGGTCTACGAATTGATGGTGGTGTAATATGACCACCACTAGAGATACGATGTCTTTGTAATAATTCATCAGCCGGTGGATCGGTCCAATAATGATCAGTGGTCTTTGTATGTGAATAATCCAATGCACATGGTCCTACTAATAATGAACTTAAAATACTACCATAATCTGGATCAGCAACTAATGCATCCTTATCATAATATTTTGTAGCATTTGCTACTAAATAATCAATAATTTTTGCTAATTGCTTCTCAAATAATGCTAAACGTATCCATAAATATTTCGGTAGCTGTTGTTGTTGTTGTTGTTGTTGTGGTTGTGATAAGGATTGTTGTGATTGTGTAGATTGTAGATTTGATAAATTCGTTAATGTTGGTGATGTTTTCTTTAATAGTGTTGTTGCTGGTTTTGTTAAACTATCACTACTACTTGATGAACGCCGATTTGGGTCTAAATGTTCAATTTCTTGTACTTTCTTTGATATAATTGCAGCCTCTTTATTATGTTTGGCTATTTTATGTAGTAATGCAGTGGTTGATGATGTTTTAAATAGACCTAAAGCACGACGACGCAATCCTGTAACAAGAGATACAAAAATCAAGATACAAAGACATTTTTGAATCTTCTTCCATCTTTTAAGGGATGACAGAACAGTCGGTAAAATGAAGGGCCAAATACACATTCAAATAAACAGGACAATAATCCCATGAAAAAATGTTTTTGTCTGACCCATTTATGATTATTTATAATTATTTATAAATATATATGGAATCATATATATTTATATATGATCATGCATAATCATATAGAGTAAAGTATAATTGGATCTGATTATGTCTGTACTAATATACATATATGGTTATATATTAGACTGTATCAGAAAAATCGACTATTTTTTTTTCAAAAAGCACCCTGAGAATATTGTTCAGGATGTCGAAAAACATGGGGACAAAGATTCTCTTGCACTTTGAAATTTTATAGCTCACGTTGGGAACAATATTTCGAAATGACTTAAATTAATTCTTATACAAAATTTAACGCTCTACAAAAAAGGTCTCTTACAATTTTTTGATATATTTATTTTTTCAAAAGTTATTGGACTTATGTATAATTATATAAAGAATTACATATAATAAGATCGACTGATATTCCATAAAATGCAGCCGAGTCGTTTTGTTACGAAAATGGAAAATCTTGTTTCTCGTTTTATGCTGAAAAGATTGGAAACCTTGTAAGAAGACAGTGTTTCCGGTTTTTGATTAAAACAAAAACAAAACTGGAAACCCTGAAAGAGTTGTGCTGCGCTTTGCACGTTATCACGGATTTTTTATTGGAAAGATTGAAGACATTAAATTTTGTAATATGGTTTCTGTTATTGCTGGAAACCTTTTTTCTAGTGCAGTTGAAAAAACTGGAAAGTTTTAAAAAAGTGTCCGTTTTTTTTTGATGCAATACTAAATAATAGCTATTTACTGTACAAGGCGGCCGAGTGAGACAAATCCGAGAGTGGGTAAAGAGATTTTACCACCGTGTGCAGTACAAGATTTTGTTTAATACTTGCCCTTCAAACTCTTTTTTATTTATTTATTTTTAAATTTTCTAATAAGTTTTGACATTAACTATTCATACTGTTGTCAATCGTTGTTATTTGCTATTGGATAAAGTAAACACTTTACGTTGAGGTGGGTAAAGTGCTACTTTACCATCGTGTTTTTAGTTGATAAAGTAGGACTTTAACAGCAAGAATTGAACAAATTTTTTTACTGAAACAGTTAAAATTGTAGTAGAATGTTTCCAGTTATATCGAATTTTTCACTGGAAAACTTGAAAACGAAGTAGAAACAATTGAAAATCTTATAAAGAAGAGTTTTTCTATTTTCTGCTGAAAAAGTTGAAAACTGGAGAATGATTCTCTGTTATTGCTGAAAAAGCAAGTGGAGTATTGTCCACTTTTGGCACCCCTTTGCGCCTTCCAGCAACAACAACAACAACACTCGCGGAAGATCCTAATTTGAACCTTATCAAATGTCAAGTTTGTTTACACACGTTTTCCCATTACTATACGTTCTCTAATCATATACACACATACCTACACAACCAATCAATAATTCCATTCTTATCTTTATTATTATCACATCATTTTTGTTTTGTTTTTTGTTTGGATTTGTAACAATAAAACGACTTACCCTGAGACAGACAGGCTTCAACAGCACCACATAGAGCTGTAACCGATCCACTTTCTTCATGTACGAATTTCCTTGTTACCGATTCTTCCATTACTTGTTTCACTTCTTTTTTTACAGCAGCTATCAATTTGGCTTTATAATCATTTTCTAATAATTGAGAAAAAAAAATTAATCAGAACACATAAATTGAATTTGTTTTGTTTAATAAGTAAATCTACCGTTATTTGAGGACATTTCCGGTGAATTTTTTGAATCGCAAACAACCACACACCAACACGCACTGATAACACGATAACAACAACAACACGATTGAAATAAATTTAATAATTAAAACAGGCCTTATTCTAAAATTTTATCACAATTTTTGCATATCTGTGTACATGTTTGTGTGAATATATATGACTACGGATGTGTATCTGTGTGCGTAAATTGCAAGGGGGTTGTTTGTTGTTCGTTTCGTATAGGGGTAGTGATTAAAAATCATATAGGTACAATCGAATCGAAGAGAGACACACTCACTCTACACACTACACATTCATTTATGTTATAATCCCCAACCAACAACCACCTTGAAAAAGGCAAAAATCGATCATCCCGGCCGATTCGGAATAAAAGCGATTTTCTGCGCAAGTGTATATTTAAATTGGAAAATTTCTTATCTCTATCTCACTTATACGCCTATTAAAATGTGTGTAAATAATGGAAATAGAATGAGTTTGATTATATAGTGGACGCCACTGGAATTTCAATAAATTTCAATCAATTTATTCGAATATAAGAAGAATAATGTGAAATTTAACGTACAAGAAAAATGAGTGTATACAGACGTCGCTTTAATGATTTATAGTAAAACCGACTCAAATCGGTGTACTTGTCTCTTTATTTTGATCGACTAAAACTAGAGTCTGTGTGACACGTGTTTGTTTATGCACGTGTCTACTTGCATTTATTTACAGTTCTCTGCCTTTTTGGATTTGTTTGCTAATCGACCTACGCCTGTCTGACTCTATCTATTGTTCGGTATAATTAGATGGACTTTTTTTTGAAGAAATCACAGAGTGGCGCGACTTTTTCTAGACACTTTCTTTGATTGTGTTAAAATCTTAGAGTATACCTGTGATTACTTATTGACTCCCACAATTTGCTGGCAACCCGATAAAATTTGAAGAGGACGTTTATATCGAAGATGTCTCACTTCATTAGATTGCTACGTTGTACCCTTCACAGTAATATTGGACGTGATTGCTACATACCAATCAGTTCTCAGTGTTCCTAGTATGACCTTGATACGACCAATCGCAGACAAGCCGATTTCGCTACATGAATGTAAACGATTCGCAAGGTACCTTCAACATGAACATACGCTAATACATACGCCTAAACTTGTAAATCTAGAATTCGGTACGTAAAAAGGCACGCCTGAAAGGCTTATTTCAGAGAATTAATTAATTATTGATATTGGATTGAGAGTATGAAAATTTTGGTGGATTTTGGTTTTCTCATTTTTTCTTTAAAAATAACAATCGAATAATCTTGAAATTATGCAAATCTGATCATGAATCCATTACTTTATTAGATGTTTGTTTGTTGTTTGTTGTTGTTTATCAATTTAATCGGTATTGGAAAGGTAAAAATAAAATTAGAAATCTGCTGACGATATGACCTCAAGGCCAACACGTTGTAGAAAAACTTGTACATTTAAAATTTTTATTAAACAACTTATTAAAAGTTTGTAAATTTCGAAATCATTAATACTGTGGCAATTAATTGAAAAACAAACAAAACCATAAATTCTTATCATTTTGATAATCGTGCAAGCAAATTACAGTTGTCATCACAGTGTATAGTACTTTTGTATTTTATTTTGTTTAAAGAAAAATACCAATAAAAGTGTCAATTTAGCAACGTTACAACAACAGTAACGACCTATTGGTCGAGTAGGTAATGTTTAATAAAATAATAATAATAATATATTGATAATAATATTAATAATAATTAGAATACAATACAATTATACAAGGCATAATTATCTCTCATTCAACGAAACTACAACATTTTGGAGATAGATGTCGGTAAGATTCTGCGCGATTTTTTCTTAATTTTCAAAATTTTTGTGATTTTTGGTGGTCAACTTTACAGATTATGAAGAGGAATCGAATTATATTAATTATGATTGTAATTGCAGCAATTATAATTGCTCTGATCGGTTTTAGTGTACAATCTAGTGCTAAGGATGAAACAAAAGAATTACAATTACTTCATGTTGTAAGTTTTACTATACTAAATTCATCGACCAAAAGGTTCCTAGATTTAAGTTGGTACCATTGAATAAAGTGACATCTATCAAATCTAGTAACCTTTTGCTCGATGAATTCACTATACTGTTGTAGTCTTATTGTGTGCTTATTTTTGAGATTTCTTCTAGATTGCCCACAAGAGCAACTAGCAAAAATCTCACAAATTACCTTTACAATAAGACACAATTGTCTATAGAAACTAATTGGATTTTTGATTGAAAATTTTAAGATTATGCGACATGGTATTAGAACACCAGCTGATACATACCCAAATGATCCTTATATCAATCATACTTTCTATCCGATCGGTTGGGGTCAAATCACCAATGTGAGTACCGTAAAAATACAGATGTGGCATTCTATCCAAGTATTTTGCGAATGCACAGTTACACCCCCTTTCAAAAATCAACATAAATCGAGATAGTTGTGCGAGTGGAAAGAGCGCCAAGTCCTCGTGCGTACGGTGAGGTGTGCGGATTTTAATGTATGGCTTGTTTTCGAGGGGATTACCTAAACTGGGGGGTAGATTATACTGAGATTGAAGTGATTTACCAATAATATGCAGTGAGGTGTGGCCTAAGAATGGGAGAATCATTGGTGTCCAGCTAAATGAAATTATATTATATTAATTGTTTATATATTTTGATTCGTTATAACGTGACTATTACACAGTCTTATCGTAAACATTATAGTATTACACTTTACAACTGACATTTGGAGTAATTATCAGGAACAAGCCATACCAAGTCTTAGATCTGAGTTGGTGCCTTATTGAGTGCTTGTTTCATTCGCCACCACTGTATATCTGTAGCAACTCTATATAGTAAACTCATTTTCTATTCGATTTTTAGGAAGGCAAATTAGAAATGTACGAAACTGGGAAATTCCTTCGCGAACGTTATAATAAATTTTTAGGCACCTTCTATACACCCGATCTATACTATACACAAACGACAGATGTTGATCGTACAAAAACAACAGCACAATTATTGAATGCCGGTCTATGGCCACCAATTGAAGACGATCAAAAATGGGGCCCATTGGATTGGCAACCAATACCTGTACATTCAGAACCACTCGATCAAGACAGTGTAATTAAAAAAAATCCAGTAATAATCGATTGTACACAAACAAAAAAATAATGATTACAGTTGTTATTAGTACGTCGTCCATGTCCACAATACCATCAAGAATTAGATCGTATCTATGCCAGTGAACAAATCCAACAAATACTCAAAGAAAATAAAGAAATCTTTGAAGATCTATCAATGATTACTGGGAAATCGGTGAAGAATTTCGATGATGTTCAAGATATTTTCAGTACATTGTTAGCTGAACAAAGTTTCGGTTTGGAATTACCGAAATGGACACAGAAATACTATCCAGAACCAATGAAGAATCTCACAATTTTCAGTTATATCATAAATGCTTACACAACAAAATTGAATCGTTTAAAAGGTGGTGTTTTGTTGAAGAAACTCTTAAACGATTGGCAATTGAAACGGAAGAATCTCTTAACACCATTGACACGTAAATCATTCTATTATGTTGGACATGATTCAACAATTGTTAATCTATTAAGAACATTACAAGTATGGGATCCACAATTACCAAATTACGGTATAATGATATTAATTGAATTTGTTAAAGATAAAATAACAAATCAATTTGGTATTGAGATTTATTTACGAAATACCACCGATTTGATACCGTATCAATTACAAATACCCAATTGTGATAGGTTTTGTCCATTAGATAGATTGATTGAATTGACTGCAGATGTTGTACCTGATAATTGGGAGGAAGAGTGTCGATCTGATGATGAGAATTATACAGTACCACCACAAAGAGGACCATAAGAAAGCTGTTGGTGTTTTATTTTTGGACTTTTTTATATTTGACATATTGTAACAAACACGGTTTTTTGTTATGTTTTGTTTCCGACTTTTAATTCTTACTTTAAGCGTCCTTAACGTCCAGATCCGCAGATCCTTAAGAGTCGATTTGTTTATATTTTAGAAATACAGTCGAACCTGGATAAGCGAGAGTTCAAGGGACCGCGATCTATTTTTCGCTTATAGAGGTTTCTCACTAACCCGAGTTTCTAGCTTACAGAGGTTCAGGAGAGGTTTATCTCTTTTAAAGAGGTCTAGAAAAATACAGCCAATAAATATCGATAAACATGCATGTATTGTATGGGTATTATTTATTAGAATAATACATGTTTGCAGATAAATGCTTACAAAAAAATACTAAAGATCTAACATTAAATTTACTTGAAAAAATCCGTTAATTTTTTCTGCGTTTCAGTGTTTACATTTTGTGTGTATTTTTCTATTTCATATATGCAAATTCAGGCATTCCAATAAACTAAGAGTTCTTTGAAATTTAAGAATGAGTTATAAATACGTTTAACTCTCGCTTATAGAGGTACAGGCAATTAACAATCTCACTTACAGAGGTCCATGAGCGAAAAACGACTCTCACTTATACAAGTTTTTGTCTCTCACTCATAGAGGTTTTAGAGGTATAAAATTACCGGACCTGACAATTACTCTCACTTATAGAGTTTTCTCGCTTATCCAGTCCTCCCTTACACAGGTTTGACTGTATTTGAGTTTGGATCTTACCAGTAACCTTTGGAAATCTTTCTTTTTTTAACAGAAGAGAAACGATAGGCAACTTTTCATATATATTTTTGTGAAAACATTTAAAAAAGAAAATGTAAATTTGTCCATTTGTGGATGGTAGTATTGGAGAGATGAGAGAGAGAGAGAGAGAACGAACTACTTGTTCATGAATCGGAATATATTTTTTTGAAATGTGTCAGTAATTTGCTCTATAATTGCGAGAATCTTTCACTAAGTATTATTGGTTGCATAAATGTCGATTTACTAGTGATTATAGGTTTAAAACTCAACGGATCTCTTAATGTTCATAAGGCGTAGCGTCGCCTCGAAAAGTACCTCATAATCTGTAAACAAAACCAATGACGCCTATATTTTTCAATTCAAGTCAGTGCTTTCGCAACGGATCAAATCCTTCTTTCTTTCTTTTCTTTTGGGAGGGGCCCTACATGAGAGCCGCACACTGAGGCCATCTGGCCCCATTGTGTGCACCTCCATTTACCAGAGCCTTACCACAGCTGTTCCAATCCTCTAATGAAGCTCAGTAGCCTGCCGTGTTCGGCTTTCCGAATGTCTTCTGGTTCCAAAAATCGTCGTCCCAGGTGTTGCTCTCTGAGGCCAGCCAATGCATGGCACTCGCAGAGTATGTGGTGAGGAGTTTCTTCCTCTTCTAAGCACGCCCTACACATCTCGTCATCACTGATGCCGAGCTTGTGTAGGTGTTGATTCATGGGACAGTGTCCAGTGAGCAGTCCCACAATTGTTCTGAGATCTTTTCTACCAAGTCTCAGCAGATCTTTACTGCGCCTAGCGTTAGGTCCTTCTATGAAGATCCTAGACTGACGCAGTCCTTTGTGTTCTCTCCATTCCTTCAAGTGGGATGAGGAGGTCTATTTCTCCAGTGCCCGTTTCTGACGAGCTTTGGGGATGGGGAGAGCCGGTTTCGGCCCGAGGAAGCCCATGTCTGAGCCCCCCCCGGGCCAAAGTGTTTGCCCTCTCATTTCCCCGCACGTTAGAGTGTTTGAAGTTAATTGTAGCCCAACACAAACGGTAATATAGAAATAAACTAATTAAAACTTTAATTCTCTTTAATGCAAGTTTCTTTTACAATATCATCACCTAATTCTCGTGATTAATTAGCTATTATTTTAAAGATATAAAATTGGATAAATGATAAGCCTAATAATAAATACAAATTGTCTTGCGTTATATAATTACATTTTTTTTTCCTATTTATATAAATAATTAATTTAAAATAAGGCACTATTATTGATAAAAATACAAGACAATAAAATACAGTCTTAATTAATTAATTTAATTAAATTCAATTATACAAAATTCACCAACCAAAGGGTTCCTATATTTAAGTTGGTACCCTTGAATATAGTGATATTTTTAAGGATTTCATTCTTTGTGTGCTCATAGATTCGCTTATCTAGTAACCCTTCGGTCGATGAATTCATTTTACATTTCGATTTTAGAAAATTTGAGCAATTGCGTAGAGATGGCGCTTTGATCCTTTAATTCATCTAAATGTCGCTCAATTATCAATATTCGAGTACAACTAGTGTTCAAGATCACACCGAATATACTCGAATTACTCCGACGAATATCACAATTGTGTGTGATCAAACAATTTACAACAAAAAAATCAAGGAACTTGTTTAGAATTTGAGCTTTTTGCCTTAAATTTGAATAATAAACAAAAGATCACAGTTTCAATACAAAAGAAAAGTTTATCAATTCGATGGTAGAAAAC
Organism: Epicauta chinensis; assembly: GCA_021725515.1. Taxonomy (NCBI): domain Eukaryota; kingdom Metazoa; phylum Arthropoda; class Insecta; order Coleoptera; family Meloidae; genus Epicauta; species Epicauta chinensis. The sequence goes on along the minus strand of JAEDXX010000018.1, from coordinate 454,814 downwards.
CTAATGTTCGTAATGTTACCGTGACACGTTCAATTAATTGTTGTTTATATTTCCATATAGTCGTATCCATTACACTAGTTTTACGGAATTCTTCACAACTCTTCTTTAATGTTTTCACACAATCAGCTCGGTAATGATGTAATTGTGCATCGCCAGTTTCAATCGGATACGAGGTACATGATGAACCGAGACATGATAATGGGAAATGATTATGTAATGTTAAAACTTTATCTGTATTATGGAAACATTTCACATATTGTCCAGGTTTTGTGAAATTCTTTGTACGATACACATGTTGTAGCATATGCATATATTTCGGTATATCATTAAACCATCCATGATTATGTATTAAATCATCTAAAAAGTATACATTACGTACATTATAACTTGCACGTTCCTCTTTATTAATTTTCAATGCTTTCGGTAGTATATCCTCCAATAATTCTTGCCACGTATGATGATTCACCGGCATTATAACTTCATCAATATCCAATAGCGCAATATATTTATATTTATACATATTTTTATAGAAACAATCATTGTACGGTATCAATTCATTCTGGCGTTTATGATTCGTCTTCTTCGTTAGATATAAATGTTGAAATGAGGGTGCATTCGGTTGACCACCAGCCAAATTAATCGGCGTCACCTGTACTTTACCTTGTGTCTCATAATAACGCAACACTTTACTGATATTCTTGTGTACTTGTAATTCGTAGAAATAAATCGTATCGGCTCCTAAAAGATGTAACAATTCAATCCATTCGATCAAACGAACGGATAAGTCTTCGTGTAAGAAATCCAAGCCTTTCACACAAACTCCAAATTTCAATCGACTATTATTATTGTTATTATTATTATTATTATTATCAGGAGCAACAGGTAAATTGTAAATAACTCGTAAATTATTGGTGGCATTATCACATTGTTTTTCAACTAAACTAACCGATTGTGGTATCTTATCTTTGTATTGTTGTGGCAACACACAGGCTACTAGATACGGTTGATAGATGCCCTGTTTATAATTACCCCATTTCTTATACCAAATATATTTATATTCGAAACTTTTCACCACCACCGGTTCTTTTTTATTATCAAACCATAATTGACAATATGTGATAATTGTGGGTTCGATACGATTTATCATACCTAATAAACGTACAGTGGCACCTAAACGATTCGTTTTACGTTTATCTAAATAAGCACCGTATAATTGAAATGTACCATTTGTTGTATGTAATGTTTGCCAATATAAATTATTAAATTCTAAATCGAATAGATTTGGAAAACGTGCACATGTCGTATTAAAACCCATTGGTTTATTTTTGTTTTTATTCCAATAATAAATCGGTAGATTTGGCATACGTTTCTGGATATCTTCAACTAATTGGTCTTCAGTTAAACTAGGACTCTTATCAATTTGTGGTTCTACATCAATATAATTATTATTATTATTGTTATTATTATTATTATTTGTGTTATATTCAGTTGTTGATTCGTGTCGTGTTAATAAAATTGGTTCTAAATGTTTTTGTAATAGGAAACGACTATTTAAATGTGGCACTGGTACATCGATATTAATCGTACGTAAATGGAATACGGTGAAGATACCAAATGTCCATATTAATATTAAACATAAGAGTTTACATAGAAATCGACCATTACATATAGCCATTTTCGTATCTGAAACATCAAAAAAATATATATAAACATATTAGTGTAAAATTTTTGAAATTTCGCGCTATTTTTGTGTCGAAAAGGTGGGGGATGACGTAAGTACTATCAACTAAATGTATACTTCGTCCAAAAATTAAGTATAAAATTTCAAATGACAGAAATGCAGCAAGCCTACGCAACGATAAATAGTTCCTCTATTAAGACCCTCAAAATTTAAATTCTTTATTGTATTAAACAGAAAATTGATTCGAAAAGGATTTGACAATCTCCAAAGAAATATAAAATATCGAATTTCAGGGTTAATAGTAAAAAATTACCAGCAAAATATGTAAACAAATGCGTAGGGTTTTATTCAAACAGGAGTGCCACTATATAATGTTCGTTTTCTTTCATGTAAACATGTAAAAGTTAGGAACTTTTCACACATTAAGTTGCCTATAACCTATCATCTGCATTTTGAAATTTTATACTTAATTTTTGGACAGAGTATAGCTCAATAATTCGGCTCGTTCTCAAGTTGAATGCCGAATATTTTTGTAGTATTTTGGAGAAAAAAGTGTTCTTAAAGATTCTTTAAAATGACTCATTAAATTATTTTTATTTTCTGTACAATCTCTTAAAATGTAAGATCAGCGAACCCTAAAAGAGAGAGAGTCTCAATGAGGAACAAAGGGCTTTGGAGAGTGACGTAGAAGTACTTTTAAGGCTACAAAACGTTCTGGCTAACTTGGAAATAAGGACATTGTCCACCTGTAGAGGATTAGAGAACTGAGCTTGTTTAAGGGTGCCAAAAAGAGACGTATTGAGTCAAGGGAAGGCAGGGAAAGGAAGAGAGAGGGGGAGAGAAAAAGTCAGATAGTGTCGAAGGAGTCCCAAAAGGGAACTCAAAAGAACATAGGAAACACCAATGTGTTTGGATATTGTTTGAGGCAGGCAGAAAGAATAAAATACGCGTTCTTTAGAGAACAGTCTCCTCTATCTATGAGCTGAAAATTACAAAAATTAAAGGTCTTCTCGCTTAGATTATTTTCTAAGCTCAAAAGGCGTTGTATTATTACTAGTAGAAATCTACTGACTGTAGAAATTTATAAATATATAGTCAATCCAAAGAGTAAACGGACTTTTTTTGTAACTAGATAAGTTACTAGAGTTCTATGGTGCAAAATTCAAAATTACTTATAAAATACGAACATTGTGAAAACAAAAATTATAAATACTGTAAAAATATTCTTTGGCAATGGCGAAAGCCACTTCGATATACAATAAATAGAATACAAAATTTTCTGACAGAAAATCTCTAAATATAGGAAATTTTATTCTATCAAGTTGGTCACTAGGCTGTGAAAAGCAGTCAAAAAAGTCCGTTCTCTCGGTGAATAAGGTATACATACATATTAGTGGAAAAAATTGAAATTTGGCGCTATTTTTGTCGAAAAGGTGGGGGTGATGATGACGTAATTACTGTCAACTAAATATGACTCAATAATTCAAGTTGTTCTCAAGTTAATTAAATGCAGAATATTTTTGAGTTTGCATTGGAGCAAAAAAAAAGTGTTTTTAAAGATTCTTTAAAATGGCTCAATATTAAATCGTTTTCAAGATCAGCGAACCTAAAAGAGGGGAGTTTCAATGAGAAACAAAGGACTTTAGAGAGTGACGTAGATGTACTTTTAAGGCTACAAAACGTTCTGGCTATTTTTGGAAATGAGAACAATTCAAGTGCCTATCAATTTCTATTTTTATTTTCCATCTGTAGAGGACAAGAGTACTGAGCACAGCTTGTTTAAGTGCTTCAAAGAGACAAACAGAGACAAGAAGAGATAAGTAATAACAATGAGGATACACAATGAGACAGATTGAGTCACGCTGAGTGAGAAAGGGGGGTGGAGGGAGGCCAAAGAATGTCAGATAGTATCAAAGGGAACTGAAGAAGGCCCAAAGGGGAACTCAAAGAACACAGAAAAAAACAAAGGAAGCCAACTGAAGCTAAAAAATTGTATGGTTCCGTTCTGCTTAGTTTACTTTCCACGCTCAGAAGGCGTTGTATTGTTAGTAGTAGAAATCTACTGATTGAAGCGCCTACACAGTAAAAAATCGGGAGTGAATCTGGAGTAAAATTTCACTCCCATCACTCGGAGTTCGGAGTGAAAATAAAAAACAACTCTTGCTCGGAGTAAATGCGTATTTTCGGAATAAATATAGATATTTTTTCAAAAAAAAAATGTCAAAATTAGATAAAAATTTATTACTTTTATTATATCTTAATATTTTATGCACGATTCTTATACATGAAATTCATCCGGAGTGAGTATTATAAATATTTCTTTGAAGTGAAACTTCTTTAGCCGCGCTTGGGTGTAAATATTTTCCAATGTATTTCCCCTATGTAACGAAAATGCGAGACGCCGTGAGGGGAAACACTTCTCCTCTAACAGATAGCTGAGAGCGAAGAGTGGGGGCGTTGCCAATACCGCCGCTTATACTATTTCAGTTCTGCCAACTGTGTAAAATAAACACTAGGGTCTAGAGTTGGTGTCATTGATCGACGTACAGCGCCCTCTGGAACGAAACTAAAATTTCTAGGCTTACCCCGTTTTATACAAATAAACCAAGAAGAGAATGAACTTCCTCTGTAACCTAAGAAGTTTCACTTCTAACGCGCGGCGTTCCATGCACTTTCAATAAACTCTTTTTCGGAGTAAATTTTACTCCGGACCGGGGATAACTTAATTAAAAATCACTCTACTCCGCATTCACTCCGGAATTCACTCCGCAGTTCACTCTCCATTTTTTTACAGTGTATTCTATTCAAATTTGTAGAAATTTATAAAAGTACGTGTCTATGAGCTGTTTGCACTATTATTATTTCTAACTATAATCAACAAATTAGGTGATTAAAACGAAATTGCGCAAAAATTATCGATTTGGTTTTTTAATGAGAGGTGGAAAAACGAATAAAAATCTTAATAGTTTAAAAATAGAAATTAATCTGTTAATTGAAAAAAAAGGGGTCATGGCCAATAATTAATCAAATCAAGAAATGTTAATTTGACTACCAAACCGACTAATTGATAATAATCTTGGTCCAAAAACAAACAACAAAAAAAAAACATAATATAGCTCTTAATAACAAAATGAAATTCCAACTGTAACATTTGCACTAATTATTATTATTTTTTTGTTGCATTTATTTGATCATTTAATAGAACAATAGAAATATTATTGTAAAGTAACAGTAATTTAATTAAAAGGTTAGAAGAAAATTTCATAAACTTTAAATATGAATAACAAACAATTATCATAAATAAACAATTATTTGTGTATAATAACCGAAAAAAACAAATAACAACAGTAATGCAATTTATTAATGATAATAGTGATGATGATTGTTAGAAAAAATTTTTTTTGTACGCTTTTTAAACACGTTCCATTCTTTCTTTATTATTATTAGTATTATTATTATTGTGCCATTTGGTAAATGTTGAAATTTAAAGGTTAAAAGCTATCAAAAATTATTTATTTAAATAACTAGTCAGCCAGTCACAGTGTTATTATTTAAATGCAATTGAAAACAGCTACAAATAGACAAATAAGGCCATCTATTTTTAACTATAGGTTACAATTAGGTTGAGAAATTGGAATTGTACAGTATGTCCCATTAACTAGGAGGCTGTTTCTATATCTAAGGCAGCGTGTTTTAATGAAACGATAATTCTACAACACGTTACAGCTTCACAAAATGATGTCGTGTGTTGAAGGGAACCGTGTAAAATTCAGATTTTTGAAAGTTCCATTCCACAATTAAGGAACCTCTAAATTGGAACAGTCCGTATAACAATACAAGCTAATTAGAAATGGATGGATCGGAAGTTATTCAACAACATAATGATCATCATTATTATTATTGTAATGATTGTTTGTTATTATTTATGAATAATTAGTTTAATTATCATTTCTTTTCTTATAAATAAACATAAAACCGGGGGGAAAAAACGTTGCATCAGAATTCAAGGCTGTTTTAATTTTAATTATTGTTAAAAATTTTTGGGTGATCTTAAAACTTTCCGCATTCCTACCACCCGAAAAATTTTTAATGTATTTCCAAATCAATAATTCTTCTATTGTTACATTACCAAAAAAAAATTATAAACTTTCGCTTTTATGTTCCTTATTTTCTTTCAACAATAAAAAAAATCGATCGGTAATAGTAGATTCCTCCTATAATTGATATATTATATAATGGCCGCCATTAATAACCTCAAAATTTCTTATATTATTACCAACAACAAATACTTACATCTAGTTGGCTAATTGTATCAAAATTCGTCAACTGTTCATATCAAAGACAAAAGCCCACAAAACAAGAAGACTTGATTTGATTCTGTAACGAGAAAAAAAAATTAGAACAAATTATACAGGGTGATTCGTGTAGATTTTAATGATGCGCTATTAATAACAAATATCTATCGTTTATAATTGATTTTAATTATAATTAATTTTAAAAAAACATCTGCCATGAAAAATTCAAATCAGTAGTGTATGGTGTAAGCAACAACAATTAGAAAAAATAGTGAGAGCAAGAGAGAGGTGGAATAGAAAGGAAGATGACACACTTTATAGATTGATACGTCTATAGGTTATTTCTTTTATTTTTATATTTTTCGAAAAAAAACAAATCAAAAAAACAAAAACGTAAACACATTCACTTGTAATTTTGTAATCAGTTCTTTAAATACAACAAAAAAAAAATGGAACAATAGAATGCAAACAATTGAAATTTCATCGATCACTTCCTCTCTTCTTATTCTTCTGCTATTATTATTGTTATGTAGAGAGAAAAAAAAACAGTTGGCATTGTTACAATTTTGGGAACAATTGAATCATCGTTGATTATTACTTTCTCTCTCCCTCCAATTATTGGTTAGTATTATTATTTATAAATTAATAATAAAAGAAAATTGATTTTTCTATACACCTAGAAACATTCCTCTAGTGAAAGGCTGTGTGTTATTTCTCTAAACACATAGAAGATTCTCGATTTTCTTTCTGTTGTTTTTTTTTTGAAAAATATGTAATCGTGCATTATTGATTACATTAAATTTTGTTCGATAATTATCGTATTAAAATAATTACAGATGATTGGTTGTAATTTTAAATTTCGCGCACGATTACAACCAATCAAAATAATCATATTATTTATTAAATCCAAACCGTATTATGATTGGTTATGAATATAGTAGATCAATTATTTTGATTGGCTTTGATTAATGGGTAAGATCGAGTAGGTCATGTTTGTAATTCTTTGGGGCATCCAAAAATTAAAAAAAAAATCTTCTTGCTGAAATGGTGGATTGGCTGCCACGGGTTTTTGCCTGCCAACAGCAAAGACTTTTTCCTATAATTTTGAAGGCATTTCAAAATACCCAAGTCATGGATTCAGTAGTGGATCTATTTGTGTATTATCAGTGGGGCGTGACCACATCTGTTCGTGATGAATATGCATAAAGATAATTGTCTAAAATGGTAATGGGTGGTGTACGGGTTAATTACTTTTTAACGATTATTCGTGTCTCAAAATAGAAATATAATTATACAGTATTTACCTGAAGTCTTCAGTACAAACAAAACAATCACTTAAAATTTATCAGAAAGTCATATGTTACTGCTACGTTAAAACGTCTTCATTCAACTGTTTATCACAGTAAATTTATGAATCGTTTTATATAACAAAAACTTGTGTAAAAATGATTACTGATCTAGAAAGTTTATCGCGATCGATAACTATCATTTGTTTATTAAAAGTACGGAAAGAAAATGTACATAATTTTGTACAAAAATCACAACTATTTTGTTATTATAACAATAATATGTGATAATATTTTCAGCTATACTTACATCCGCTTAAACCATTGTGAAATTCTAGAAAATTACATTATTTTTTTTTTTGGTCGGAAAAACTATGAATTGAGACCGGAGAAATTCAGATTTTAAAGAGAGGGGAGCTTTTATAATACAACCACCATGACAGTTGTTTTTGGCCTTTACTTGAAGGTTCATTAGCGACCTTAGGCATTGTTTTTCTCACAGCAGGGCCTCGCAAAGTGCTACTCTGCTCATCCCAAAAATTCTACATCCACTCACTAGTTATATTCTAATATTGCAAGGTTAGTGAACTTGACTCGAAAATTATTAAAATATGAGAGAAGAAAATAATTGAAACACGAGCCAATTTTCTTGTCTGTCTTTTTTGTCTTTCTACTTTGTTATTATTATAATGCCGCCTAGGCTATGATGCAACAAAAACTGTACGTACCGAAATATTTGAATTACTTCCAAAAAAAACGATTACTTATTCATGTGTTTCTCATTTGAAATAACGGTGATCTAAAATGAATATTAACAAAACAACACAAAAAAAAAAACAAAGTCGGCTGATTCAAATATTTATGTGATATCATCAAGTTTTATTAACAATTTTTGCTGTGTGTTTCGTAAGAGAAATACCGGATATTAGAAACATAACAAGTAATAATAGTATTAATAACTAAAGAGCGGATATCTCTTGAAAAGCAATTGTTTAGGTACAATTTCCAGTTGTTTTGTCGTTGTGGAACAAGTTTTTTTTTTTGGTTGTATAAATTAATCAACACGTTTACTGCCAAATTTTAGTAGATCACAGGGTATATCATTATTCTAAACATGTTTTATATGAATAGTTGCGTAACAAGTGCTCCTTTTTGATGGTCAAAAGTAATCATCATTTAACACACTATTATTTGTGAAATTTATGATAATCACCCTGTTATTTGATACAAAAATGTATAAAAATGATGAAATTAGGTTAAAATTATTTGAAATTTTGCACTTTTACGTATGCCGAAAATTTATTGGTTATAAATTATGAGATACGTCAACAAGATGAACCAATCATTAAAGGCGTATCGAATTGATTGGTAGAAATAACGTGCCAGATTTGAATCGACCACTGTGATTGGTTACAATTATAACCAATCACATTTATTGAAGATTTTAGTAGTTTTACCAACTTAAGAAAAGTGAAAATTCCTAAATCCGCAATTATTTTGATTTATGAAATTATTATACAAACATAATTAACCTTAATACTGTTATCATTAACAAGGATATGGGTTTTATAATTGTTGACAATATTCGAATAATCCTGTATTAATAACAACAATAATAATAATAATAAAAATAGTACGTCCTTAATACATGTAAATGATGAAATTTCTTATCAATTTGTAATTGAAAACGCAAAAACCACAGCGTAGAATACTGATTTGAATTAATTACAATAAAAAGGTGGAGTGATTTACCACTGATTCACTCACTCACTCATCACAATATCTCCGAAACTATCCGTCTGATCGACTTTAAATTTAGCACATATATTCATTTTATGATGATGACGCTCAATAAGAAAGGTTTTTTAAAAAATCGCCCTCTAACGGGGTTAAAACGGGCATTATTCTTCCAATACGTTCACCTGTCAGTTGTCATTACGTTCAATTTAATTGCGGCTACTTGCGGTGTTGCCATATGTGATTTTTCCCTTATAATGTACGGAAATGAAATGCTAACAGATAATACGCGAACAAAGTGGCAGGGCTACAGCTAGTGAACTATAAACACAATTAGTCTTTTGCCCTCGTTGATTACGAACAGAATTATCAACTGTTAAAAACGAAACTCACCAATTATAATTACACTTTTTCTTATCTTTATCCACTAGTAGTAGATAACAGTTTTATCCACTAGTGATGAAAATTAGGTACACTACACTACTATATTTTTAAATAATTAATATTAAAGAGGGAGTTGTTATAATAATTTACAATTATCCATTTTCCGTTCACATGATCTATCCTAACGGATAAATATCCGGTCTTTAATTATAATCAATCATGTATAATAAGTAGTTAACTAATAAATGAGTAAAGTTAATAACAAAACAGATGAAATTCATGTAACCGTACTACCAACTTTGAATACTAAAAATTTGCTAAAACAGGTCGCCAACTATGAAAAATCAAAGACCTTGAATCCAAATTTATTATTCAAAAGACGTACATACTTTTATTTAATGAATGTCTTCTTCAATTAGGTAAAGGTTTTTTGTTTTATTATTGTGTTTAATTTTACACAATCACTCAAGGCTGACTTAATCGTCAAATATTAACAATAATAATAATAATAATGATATGAATTAATGAGGATAATGTGATACGACAAAATTGATACACCCCTTTTTGTGGTTGAAAGAAAACAATTGTACAATCCATAGTTTACATGACTATTAGTTTTAAATATTTAATAATAAAACGAAACAATGTTATTATTGTTAATAATAATTGATTTGTTTATAAAAAGTCATTGTTTAAAAATATGGAAGTACGATAGTGATATAATGAATAAAAATAATTGGAAATCTTTTGATAATAATTGTAATTCAATTAGATTTGCATCGATTAATCAAGCACCGATAATTATTGATAAATTATTAATAACGGAAAAATTGATTTTACCCACAAGTGGTGAAATCAATTTGATCGGTAATGGTCGGATATTATTTGAAAAAAACTCCAAATGTAAGTCGATAGATATACTTTCAATTAATTTCTTAATTAAAATTAATACTTAAAATAAATGTAGGTATTGAATTGAAAAGTTTCAACTATCACTACTGGTCGGATTATCGTAATTGGCACTATATTAACGATGATGATGATGATAATGATAAACTTGATGCCCTACCGGATCTAGAACGTATACCATGCGACTACGATAATATCTCATTACCAGCCGGTATCCATTCACGTATCAAATTTGATGAATATTTCAATACAATCAAATTGAATTCAATTAAATTCGAACAGAAACAATTGAATCAAAACGATTTGAATCAATTGTTAACATCACCAATTAGCAATAAGATTTTCCATAGTTATTATGATGATTTCAATATAGAAATTGGTAGAAATCCGGATGATTCTAGTGTGTGTCATCATCAACATTTCATAGCATGCCCTGATGTTGCTGATGATGTTAACGATCCGATTATTAATGATGATTTAATAAAATGTAAAGATCCAATACAACCGTTGTGGTTCTGTCGAAAATTATGTGGTGCTACAATAGAATTTACAAAAAAATCCCATTTTCAACCAGTCACAATTGAGGATTTATTACAGAAATCATCAGTTTTAACACATTTAAGTCATATTGATGAGAATTTATATCAAATTACTTTAACAGAACATGATTTTAATGGTATTAGTTTGATGGAAGCTGATGAAATTTATGAGAATTTAAAATCAAGTAAGTTCCGTTGTTGAGAGAACATGGCCGTCTCGATCACGATAATTGCAGCCTTCTATAGAGTTTTTGTTTGTTTGTTTTTTGAATTAATTTCCAGATTCTCATCATTATAAAATCAAGAATATTAAATTATACAAATCAGGCAATTATTATCTATCCGGTGGTACTGGTACAACAATAATTTTGTTATTTTCAACATTTCTGGGTGTTGCTGTTATTTTCGCATTAATTTTCTATAGTTTCAATCAAAATAATTCATTAATAACCAGGTGTGGCACAGTTTTTGGGGGAATTCATTAGGAATTTTGGGTGTATTAAGATTTTGATGATTTTTAGGTTACGGTTGGGTACGATTAATCCGGGTCCATTTTTGGCACGTTTCGATGGGCGACGTTTAACATTGGATGGACAATCATTGGGTGGTTCGATTGTTGAATTAGATCAATCCTTTGATAATCCCATGTATAATAATGATAAAGATCGGGATGACGATGATGAAGAAGTTGAAGAATTGCATTAAAGCTTAAATTAAAGTCGATCATATACTATCAATCAAGCTGCGGAGACGACACGTGACGTATGAAGAAGATGATGTCTTCTTTATACGTCACGGTATACGGCCAACATTAAAATGGCGGATGATTCACAACATCCTTGATCGACAATTTTCTTGTTAAATACCTATCTTTTATGCCATTAAAGTTACTTAATTATCTAAAGATAGTCGATGATGCTCATTAAATTAATCGCATCATAACAAGGTCGTTTTTATTCTACTAATTTTGGTTGGGTTTATTCAAGGATTTTCTGCTAATTTTGGTCTGTACGACAACAACAACAACAAAAAAACGCTACGCAATTGTGGTTATTGAACTTAACGATAACAGAAAAAAGCGTATAATTATAGATAGAAAAAGAAAAAACCATACATACACAACAATTAGCCAATTCTAATGAAACAACTGTACCAAAACATTTGAATATATCTGAAAAAATTATTCATTTGTTTTTTTTTCTGTTATTTTGGTCTAATATAAAATAACGGTGATATAAATAATAATCAAGTTGGCTGATTTCAATAACGTGACGTTAATAGAAAATTTCATAGTTAACTTGATGTGTTTCGTAATTAAATATAACCGGATATTTAATGTAAAATTACAGAAACAAAAAAATATGAAACATTTAATTAAATCAACAAAAAAAATAAATCACGTTAGGTTGTTTCTATTTTCAAACTATGATATTTTTTATGTTATTATTTTGAAAATTCAATATTTGAGGTGGCAACATTCCACTGAGGTCAATTAATTGAAGAAAACATCGTTTCATAGCTTCTTTAGGCGCGGTAGGGTAGTAAATTTGTTGGGAAAATACGGGACTATAACAGTTATAGTGGAATTTATTTAAAAATACTACAAAACCATAAAACTATTGGCGATTCATTTCTACACATTGAAAGAACCTATATAGGGATTTCGCCCAACCCATCTGGTTTCTTTCTCTTTTTCTCACATTACAATGTTGAGATGGTGAGATTGTCAACTTTACCAGTTGTCACAGCCTTTGCAAAATAGATACAACCCATGCCAGGGGTCTCAAACAATGAAAGTAAACATTTTTCAAAAAAATACTACTTTCATTCTTTGAAATCTTCTGTAATACGAGATTTCTACTAAGTTCCAAGAAGGTAGTCAAGAAAGAAATGAGTTTGAGAACCACTGCTTTGCCTTTAAAAGTATCCCACTTGCGACCCAACCATGTGGATTGTGTTCTCTCACTTTAATCATAAGACTCTATTGAACAGAAGAAGAAGCATAACACAAAACGTGTATTTGGAATGAATTTTATGAGGGAGTAGTTACGTCTCTCTTGCACTTTATGACATTGTAGTATTTTTAAATAAATTCCACTATAGCTGAGAGGGAAGAGTGAGGGCGTTGCCATAGCGTCGCTTCTACTCTCTCTCCCCTCCCTCCCTCCCTTTCTCTTTCCTGGCCTACCGCAATTTATAATTTTTGTATTTATAAATTAATTAATGACGTTAAATTATACATATATGAGGCCACGACAGAAAGAAAATAAACCAATCAAAAAAAGGACTTTCATCTCTAATCTAAGAAGTTTCACTTCTAACGCGCGGCGTTCCATGCACTTTCGATTTTTTTACAAGGTTCGGACGATCTCGACAACAATCATTCCAAGAGAATCATTTTTAGGTTCGCCGAATCTCCATGGTTTAAATATATTTGAATCCGGCGACTAGTCTTAAGGGTTCTAACCTATTTCATCCGTAATTAGTTAGTTTTATAAATAGTTTTGATAAGGTAGAATTCTACAGCCTTTCGCAACGATTTTTGATCGACAACAATTAATCTCTTTGTTAAATTATTTTAAATACTATTCGACTACAAAATGTCAAACATCTTACAGCCTCAATTCAAGTATACGTCTATAGCACTCCTTACATGTCAAAGTCTTTAAACAAATAAAACAAAAAAAAAGGTAATCAAAGAAAAAATTAAAGTGTAAAGTTGATGATGAATATGTACAAATCACGTAGAACCAAACCAGCAACTGCGTCAATACTACTTTTTTTTTGGTGAATGATGATTTTTATTGGTTCTCGACTGTCCTTGTAAATTCAATCCATTAATATCTAGATCACTTATTATTTGTTTCTATTATCAGTAACAATTTTTTCAATGGATTCGTTTTGTATAGTAGAAGTTTTCAGATGACCCTGTCTTTATGTAAATTTCAAATAATACGTCCTGAATACCTATAAATGATGGAATTTTTATTATCTATTTGCAATTAAAAGTGAGAATTATAAGACCAACAACATACAATAGATGAATTGATTTCAATAAATTAAACAATAACGAAGAGAAATTCTTTCAAGTTAGAGAATAGGCAAGCAAGCTAAAACAGAATTCTGTAAGACAAGTCAGCTCTTTGGAGATTTCAGTCTTGAACAGAAATAGTAATTAATGTATCAAGGGCGTTATGCCCATAACGCACGTGGTGCATTCATTAGTTTATGTCATAAGTAAAAGAAGCAATTTAACTTTATTATTGTTTTTTTAATTTTTTCTTGGACATCTGAAAATTTAAGGCTATGATCACATTTTTAATGACAGCAAAAAGATGTTTATCATAGCAACGCGCCTTAACATCGGGCTATTATTTTTCATAATGCCACCGCAACGCCATAATTGCCCGTTGTCAAGTAAACAATTATTATTTGCTTATTAATGCGATCGTTTTGATAACTATTAATAATTCAATAATATATACAATGACATAAAAGCATTTAAGTTGGGTACGTGTAGGGCTTAAGACAATGAAATTTACCAAAGGCCCGGAATTCTGTAAGTCCGCTCCTGTGTGTGTGTATTTTTACAATTAGTCGAGCGTAAAACAAACATCAAAAATCGATTGGATTTATATGAAACGCGGTTTAGGTTGAAATAATGGAGAAGCAAGGTTAGAGTTCCGGTTTTTCCTCCTTACACGTTTAAGGTTATATTATAGGAAATTTACGAACAAATAGCAGACTGAATCAGTTAAGGCAAATATGCCCATTGTGGGTGGAATAGACACAATGGCGAAAGTAGTAGACCAATCTATAATAACTCATCCACCTTTCTTTTGTTTACGAATATTTGAGGTGACCCCTGACTGTGTGCCATAAGTCTTGTAGGCGCCTCTTTGCATCTACCAGACCACAATTTTGTAGTCTCAATTCTGAAGGCGATTGATTTGATGACGAAAATTTATTGAAACCGTCAAAAAACAAAAAGCAAAAAAAAAACAACCGCACAGAAATTAAATGAAAGTAAAAGTAGTATTGTAGGTGGCTTTGATTGCAGTATGACCCACCAAAATTGTGCAAATACAATCAACTCTTATTATTATTATTATTATTATTATTATGAACCACTATTATACTTGTTATCATTTATTGTTCAAATGTTTAATATCAACTTTCGATTGTGTACAACATTTTTTTCTGCTTGTTTTGTAAACTCTACTAATTACACCAATTATTATCAATTATAAAAGTCTGATAATTAAATTACGCAAAAAAAACATGGGGAAATTTTAAACAAATTTTACTACTAAAAAAAAGAATTTCAAACAAATGAATAACAATAATTAAAAGCAGAACCGGAATTATCGTAGGTACATATGAGAGAAAAAAAAAACATATGAACAGCCAAGGACATGATCTAAATAATTTTCAGAGGTGTGGTGATTTTTTTATAGAAAACAACAAAAGAACAAATGACAAATGCATAAACAAATGAAGACAATAAACTTTCACATCATTTTTTACTGTACAATCAAATTGTCTATGATTATTGAATAAAACAAAAACTGTTCATCTTAGCGCCGGTCTACAAAAAAAAAACAAACGTAATACTTCCGGTTTGGCAGATGTTTTTTTTGCGTTTGAAAGCTAATTTTAGCGTTTCCGTGTTGTCTTTGGATATAAATCAAAAGATTTCTTCTTAATTTCGTATTCAAGAGAAATACCGTAAACTAGTGATGATGATGATGATTAGCGTACAAACACACATTCTACAAAATTCATGATGTAACGGTTCAAATAATAATTTATAGGTATTTACACAGATCTACCGCGGTATGTTAACAAAAATGACAATAATTACAAATGTCAACTGTCATGTTTTTCAATTGTTTTTTTTACCTGAAATAACAACAAACAAACGAACAGTCTACAGGTATGGCATTCTATCTAGACTTATACGACAATGTAGCCTATTTCAGGCTATCTATTGAGTCGCACTCGAGTTAAACTGGACATCCTGTATAATATGCTGCATTGTTGAACTCCTACAGCATGACTTTAACATTCGACCTTTCCTGGTAGTCTTTCTCTTCCTCTTCTTTTTTTCTACTTTTAACAGTTATTAATTTTGCAAAATGTCAACTTTTACTTTCTGAAAGATGATAATTTGAACATTTATCCAAATGTAAAAAATGTTGAAATTTTCGAAAAATTACCACTATCAAACAAACTTAGAGACAATGAGTAATTCAACCTTTACACTTTTTTTTTTTGATTAAATATTAGGCAATAATGTCCTAGATTTTAATGGAAAAGGCCATCCCGTATATAAATGAAATGTTTAATAAATAAGGGGACACACAATCAAGTAGGTGTGTGTGTGATTGTTTTGTTATAAACACAGTTTGAAAAGAAGGAATTCCATGATAACGTTGTTTGATGGTTGTTTAATCATCAGTTTGCGGTATTTTTACACCTGCAGGGTACAAATTTAATAGGTTTTTCTATATAGTATAGAGAAAATGGCCGGGTAAAGACACCAAGGTCATGACTCAAGTATCAAGAGTGCAACGACAGCATTTCTTTTTTTACCAACAATCGATGTATCTTTGTTCAACTTGAACGATTAGAATGTGATAACTTTATATAATTATGTTGTTTATTAAATAAATGTACAGAGAAAGAGAGAGAGAAAGAGATAAATAAATAAAAATAATAGGAGTATTAATTAATGGGACATCCGGTATATTTCGTCGATTTGTCTTATAAAAACATCTGCCGCCGATCTGGTAGCATACAAAGCACAGCCAACTATGCGTTTTTGTTATTTGTTTTTTTTTCTCTCAAACATTAAAAATAATAACACAATTGTAAGAGAAACAGTAAAATAACATCTGGATATCGTTAAATATTATTTGAAATTTTCTTATATACTGTTTCTTTCATTGAATTAAGACGCGCAATTGATTTAATTAAAACTGATGTAAAATTAATTAAGTCGGCTTTCGAACAAATGACTGCCGGTTGTCAAGTAAACAATAACTACAGTGTGACTCACCGAAATTGTATTTTCCACTGCAGAATTTCCCGTTGTCTTCACGGAATCGTATCGTTTCGAATCGAAATATTTCCAATTTGCCAAATTTTCATTTTCTTATTGAAATTTTTTTGAAAAATTTTTTTGCTCTCAAGGCACACTAATTTTAAATAATGCACATAACAAAAGAAAACCGTTATTATTGAGCACTTTTCGTTGAAATTTTTCTTAGAATAATTCTTGTTTGACTGGAATTTAATTAGAAACACTGTTCTGTTTGAAGATTTATATGTGAAAAGAGAGAGATATGTGTTTTGAAATTCAATCATTAATTCTGACGGCAACACATTTACCTGACCTGCAAGACTGGAATAAATTCTTGGTCGGACTTTGTTATAATAAAAGATTCTTGAATTTTTATTGTGAATAAACCGAAGATTGAGCGCATGCGTTGATTATTATAGAAAATTTTTACAGATATTATGGTAGGCAACCAATTATACAGACATGTGACGTCATCGAATATCTTGCATCTTTGTTTATTCTATTTGAATTGGTGAGTTAAAGAGAAATGTCACGCTCAATAGATGCGATTGAGGTTATATTTAGTATTAGGGGGTGTAGCTCAGATGGTAGAGCGCTCGCTTAGCATGCGAGAGGTACCGGGATCGATGCCCGGCACCTCCACAATACTTTTTTTCATCATCAGTGGCGTAACAGTTATCGGCGCCTTAATTTTTTCGAAAATAGAAAAAAACGCTAAATGAAGAAGTTTAGATTAGGACCTTTAATAATTGAGATTATGTGAAATAAATACAAAAAAAAACGGTAATAAATAATTATAGTTTGTTTAGATTTAGATTTTTCTAACATCAAGCCATATCCCGCCTTCTGCGCTCAAAACAAACGAATTCTTTGCCATCTCCAATGGTTCCTTTGTTCTTTGATTCACGGTGAATTCATAATGTTTCAATAAATTGAATAGAGCTACCTTTATTTGTAGCAGAGCAAAACGAGTTCCTACAAAAAACAAATCAAAAATTTTTAATTAATTGCAATTCAACTTGAAATAAATGATTTACCAATACAAATTCGTGGACCTTCACCAAACGGTATATAGGCATATTGATGACGTTCCCTTTTATTTACATCATTAAAACGTTCCGGATCGAATTGGTCCGGTTCTGGATAATAATCATCATCATGATGGATACCAATAATTGGTATTATAACACGTGTACCTTTCTCTAATATGATTTTAGAATCGGGTAATTGGTAATCTTTTACACATGTCCTGGAGACGTACGGCAATGGAGGGTATTTGCGTAGAGTTTCTGTGGAAATTCAACATGAAAATGAGAAAAAGATACCAAAAATTCTCTCTCTCTCTCTCTCTCACTCACACACGCTCTCTTTCTCACTGTTTCATGCTATACCAAATTTGCTGGTTGAACGTGAATTTTCAAATGTCATATGTGCAACTGCACACTCCAAAAATCCCCAACTATGTGGTATGACGTTTGGAAAATTTATGAAATAACATTCTAAATCATTATAAAAATTATTTTAAAAGTCACAAAAGTTCTTAAAAAAGCCAAATGTACAAAACAATCGTAATAATATAAAATTTTGAGGTTACAAAAAAATATGTAAACAAACTCTTAGGGATTTTTGAAGCGTGCAGTTGCACATTTGACGTTTGAAAATTCACGTTCAACCAGCAAATTTGGTATAGTTCTTCTTATTCCACTTCTCTGATAGTTTTTTTTCCTCCCCTGGTTGCTTTTTCTCCCTGCTCTTATTTCACCAGCGCTTTCTTTTTTTGCTGTCTCTTTTACTCCATTTTATCCTGGCTTCTTGCATTTCTTGTTTTTCACCTTTTAACACAATTTCACTCCACCTCTCGCCATCTCTCTCTTTCTCTTCCCCATACTATCTATCCTCTTGGTCTCTTTCAGTAATCTCTAATCCTGTTACTCTTTCTGTGTCTTTTGCTATACCTCGTTCTCTCATTCTCTCTCTGTCTCTCTCTCGCACTGCCCTTCCTTACTCCACTCCTCTCTTTCTCTATTTATGTTTCGTACTCTCCTTCTTCCACTAGCTGCTTTGTCTGTTTTCCTGCCCCTTATTTCATCTCCTGCTTTTCTTTTTTCATGGTCTGTCTCTCTCCCCATCTCTCACTCTCTTGCTCTCTCAATCGTAATTATTCCTACACTATTTCTCTTTTACCCCCTCTCTTTCCCTCTCCCACTGCGCCTTACTAATTGCACTTTTCTCATTTAGTCTGCTTGAGTTTCACAATCTTTAGCTGTTCTTTTTACAATGGCTGTTTCTCTGTCTCTTGCTCTTTTATAGTTTCTCACATTTCTTATCTCTCAATATATCTTTTGCACTTGTGCCTTTTTTTGCATGTCTCTTTTACTGTCACTACTTGTTTCCTTCCACGTTCTCTCTCTCTCTTTCATGCTACTGCTCCTTACTCCAACTCCTCTGATATTTTTTTTCTCCCTGTCCACATTTCATCAGCGCTTTCTTTTTTGCCTCTGACATTTCGTCCTAGATTCTTGCATTTCTCGTTTTTCACCTTTTGACACAATTTTACGCCACTTCTCGCCATCTCTCTCTTTCTCTTCCTCATACTATTCTCTCGATCTCTTTCGGTAATCTCTAATCTTGTTACTCCTTCTGTGTCTTTTGCTTTAGCTCATTCTCTCATTCTCTCTCTCTCTCTGTCTCTCTCTCGTACTGCCTCTCTATTGGTTTGTTTATGTTTCGTACTCTCCTTCTGTCTCGCCTTCTTCCACTAGCTGCTTTGTCTCCCTGCCCCTCATTTATCTCCTGCTCTTCTCTTGCCTTTCATGTTTGATGATCTCTCTCTCTCTCTTTCTCTCTCTCTCTCTCTCTCTCTCTCTCTTCTCTCTCTCTCTCTTTCTCTATCCCCCCACTTTATATCATCATTTTTACTACACTATTTCTCATTTTCTCCCTCTCTCACTGCGCCTTATTAATTGCACTTTTCTTATTTATTCTGCTTGAATTTCGTTGTTCTTCATCTTTTACAATTTCTTTCATTTCCTGTCTCTCAGTGTTTCTTTTACACTTGTGGCTTTTTTTGCATGTCTCTCTCTCTCTTTTTCTACTTTTCTTTCATTCTCTCTCACCCTCACTCCCCCCTCCCCTTGCGATGCACTAAGATGAGTTTCTCGATCAATGAAATTCGTTAAAAATTTTCGTCTTAAATCATTTGTTTTGTGTTAAATTCAAGACAAAACAACGAATTTCATATATCGAGTCGAGCAAATTTGCTAGAACTCTCTCCACACAATAATTACCTTCAATGACCTGATTCATATATTTCAATTCTTGTAGGGCATCATAATTGATATCACCATTAAAATCATCATCGATTTGTTTAATTTCATCACGTATCCTCTCCTGTATGTCATTGTTACGTGCCAATTCGTATAATGTAAATGCAATTGTTGTTGATGATGTTTCAAAACCAGCCAAAAAGAATACAAAACTCTGTGCTATCACTTCATTCATTGTTAAATTCGTATTAATATTATCATTTTGATATAATTCCATTAAGATTTGTAAGAAATCATTACGTTCAATACAATTAATTTGACGATAATTAATTGTATCTTTAACGATATTTGAGAAGAAATCTGAAATATCTTTTGGTACTTGTCTGATATTAAAGAAATGTGCTAATTTTGGGAAATTCGTTGCAATTATCATTTGTAAAATACGTAATTGTGTCGATTCGAAAACTTTACGTCCATATAAACGAAACGGTGAATCGTCCTTTTCAATTGTTTTACAATCTAAACCAAATGCACACGAACCAATAATATCAGTTGTATAACGACATAAAATCTCTTTTATATCAATTGTTTTATCATCATTACGATCGATTGTTTTCAATGTTAAATTGATGCATTCATTCATTATTGGATACATAATTTTGATTTTGTTCGATGTAAATGTTGGTGTTAGTTTTGTACGTAATTGACGCCACCTTTGACCACCCAATGCAAACAAATGGGCACTAATTGGATCTAATTTCTCATTATAATACATACCACGATCGGTGAAATATTGGAAATCTTTTGTTAAAATCAATTTTAAATAATCTAAATTGCGTACAACATAAATTGGACGTGCAATAAAATATATACCACAATGTGGCCAATTATGTGATTTAATTTGTTTGTAAATATTTTTCATTATAATACCCATTGATTTTGTACGTTTCTTGATCTCATTGAAATTACCAAATGGTAATTTTGGTGGTAAATATGGTAAATGACGTTGTCGCCAATATTGATGTCTCCATTTCAAATACAATAGAAATACCACAATTAATAGTAGTAATAATAATATTGGGAATACCCAGAGGTAAACCATAATTAGGCGACACCTCACGAGACTCTCACACCGAAACTATAAAATAATTGTAAACAGACACTTTAAAAAAAAAACATATTAAGAAGTGGGGGTTTACAATAATTACAAACAGGAAAAACTTGTTAATTAATTATTTTGTAATAAATCATTGATAATATTTAATAATAGACATGACTTGATAAATTCGTTATTATCAGATTTACAGGTTCAAATCGAGCGCGTTGTGAGTATTATTGGTTGCCTACTTTAAGCCACAAATTGGTGTTAGTTATACAACCAGTAAAACATGCGCGACTCGCCTATACTTTATTTCTCACACTCAATCGATTAATTATGAATTCTTATATATAAATACTCACTTTTTACAACGATTTTATTTGTTAAAATGTGTCGATATTGTTGTAGAAATCGACTTAAATAAGTTGCCGTTTATTATGTAATAATTATCAAGTTGTATGAAAAATCGTAGCGGTCAAGGTTGTAGTTGTTTGACTGTTATTCAATTCACGTTATTTATTTACTTTTTGTGTTTGTCTTTCTCTGGAATTCTTGAATATTGGAAATATTTAAACAGTCCGATAATTACTGAACTTACCTGTTTGTCTGTGTGTGTGTTGTGGTTGGAAAACTGCATTTGTTTTGGAGGGGCACACAATATTTTTATTTATTTATTTAAATTTTGGTCGGTTTTCCGTACATGGACGGAATAATTTTATGTTAATTTTGAATTGTGTCTATGTGTGTGGGGCAATTATTATTATTATTATTTATTATCCAAGGCGCAGTTCAAATTCAATGATAAGATTATCAAATTTTTTCCGATAATTAGCTACAAATTCCACATTTTGATTGGTTACAATACTGGATTTAAATCGGATTATAGAATGACTCAGGTATTTAATGTGTATAAAAAAAAATAGCGAAGGAAACGGAAATATTTGTATTGTATCGATCAAAAATGGTAGATAAATGCGTCAGTTCCTACAATAACAATGATATAAAGATAACGAATTGTTACCGGGAAGTGGCTTTTTTTTATTTATAGGTATATTGTTAAGAATAGATAAACGTGTTTGGTATACAAAAATAGGAGTTTTCCATATTTACTGATGTTTGGAGAGGCAATATACAGTGGCAACAGATGAAAGAGACACATACGAAACAGATATACTTCTTGCGCGTATGCAAATAAGAAAGATGAGTTGCCATTGGGGCTACCTTTGTTGTGGAAGAATTGAGACTTAAGGGTGGATATGGTCCCGTTAGTTTCGATGGGAATCGTATTTGACGTTTTTCGGTAACAATTTAGAAATTGAAGAGAAGGTCGATCTAGAATCCGATAACTATGTTAATTGTGTGGTGCGTAACGTCTTTTTTTTTTGATTATGCATTTAGTTTTTCCAAAACATGCAACAAAGTAATTTTACAACGTTTCGTTTTTTGCGTTCACTTTTTAATATAATTAAATAAAATTTTCACAACTAACTAGATCAATCGATTCTATAGTGCGTTAGGATTTTTTTTTTGAAAATTGTTATCCGTTTTCCGCGAAATGGATACAATTCTTCTATATGAGTGGAACAAAGATTCACAAAAAACCGATGAGACAGATATTAGAAGTTGGTGGTGGTGGTTCTAAAAACAGATAAGCCCCACCCACATCACAAATGTTACCTCCTCTTTCTTTGTCAAGAATTTCTTGTAGTCTGACAAAGTGCGAAATACCGGCTATGTTTGTTGTGATTAGAAATGTTTTATAAGGAATACATACAGAGGACCAAATCGTACTATGTACATTAGAAGAAAAGTGGGCGGAAGTCTCCTCCTATTCACGGTATACCATTGAACAATCGTGTGGTCACAGTAGGAGGAGTTTTTTATGTTTATTATTTAGACACTTTTAGTGATGTGACATGGAGTGAAAACGAAAAAATCGGTTTTTGCGAGAAATTCGATTTTTTTTTAATTATTCGAATAATTGCATTTTTGTACACAATAATAAAATTACCAGATTAATATTAACAATTCATTTGTGGTAAAATTGATTGAAATGTGTAGATAGTTTGGCTATATTAGTTTAAAACAACGTCCTATATCTATTTTTTTTACTTTTAATAAAATCGATTTATTAAAAATCGTCTTTAATATCTAGAGAATCGATTATTAAAAATCGGTTAGAAAAAAAAAATAATGGATTAATATTAAAATCGATAATTTTTTCACATCTCTAGACACTTCCCACTGGAGTCAAGGTTAATAGTTGTTATAAATACGTGTTGAATATAACTGACAAAGCAAGGTATATGAACAAACATGTGTTTTCTTTGTTGTACTCATTATGAGTTTTGGAAATTGTCGACAGCCAGTTAGGTACATCCCATTCTGTAATGAGTTGAACAAGGGCGGAGACTGTACTGTGTCTTATTCTTTTCAAAGTTACAAACAATTTAATAGTCCGTTACTAGATAGACATAACATTTAATTGGCGTGTATGATGGAATTAAAGGAAATTTTGCACACAATATATAATTTCTTACAATTATTATCTATGATAATTCGAAAATAAAGTAACTAGGCATCTGATTTTTCACTTAAATGTTCATTTATTAGATAGTTTTGTCTGATAGGAGGTAAAGAATCGTTTTCTTGCGTAATTTTTACAATTCCATAATTGGTATTTATGAATTATAAGATAATTTACTTGTGTACGGATTTATTTCGTGGTTTTATAAGTGTTTTTTTTTTAATAAATATTATGAGTACGACAAAGACAACACATGTTTGTTGATATTGCTGTCTTAACAACAATGGGCGTCTAACTAAATAATAACCTACTCTGACCACACAATTGTTCTATCGTATGCCGTGAATAAGAGAACATTTCCTCCCACTCTTCTTCTAATGTACCTAGTTGCATTAGTTTATCGGTATATTGATTGTTTTTGAAATATGAAATATTCACTCAGTGTATGTACAAAATGAGAATACAATTTCAGGTGCTTTAGAACAATTTATTTATCATAAAAATGTGTAAATCAGATTTTCTTTGCTCTCAAATAAATCGTCTTCGTTGTAGTCAATAGAAATGCATACGGATCCAATTCAATATCGTTCAATTGTGGACTGATTGTTAATTTGAAATGTTTAATAATCTGTGCAACACCTAAACGTGTTTGCATCAATCCAAATCGTAAACCAATACAATTTCTTGGTCCTTCACCAAATGGTAAATATGTGTATGGTTCAATTGTTTGTCGATTAATATCATTAAAACGTTCCGGATTGAATTCATATGGTTTTGGGAAATATTCAGGATCATAATGGAGACCAAATGTTGATATCATAATCGGTGTACCTTTTTTTATTGTTATCTTAGTGTCACGTAGTTGATAATCCATTGTACAATGACGCATTAGTGTTGGTACCACTGGATATTTACGTAGAGTCTCTGGAGGACAAGTTTTCATCATTGATTTAGTTAAAATAATCATTTAATAGAGACTAAATTTATCAACCAAAGGCTTCCTAGATTTAAGTTGGTAACCTTGAATCTAGTGACATTTCTAGGGATTTATTTGTTCTTTAACGAGACATCTGTCAAATCTAGTAACCATCTGGTCGATGAATTTAGTAGAGTAGTGTCTTAAGAATTGCAATAAACGTGTAGGCAACCAATTATACTTACCATCTATAATTTGGGCGAGATACTTCATTTGTTTTAAATTATCATAGGTGATTTCGCCGCCACTTTGCACTGTTACGTCGCGGATTTCGCACCGTAAACGTTCTTGAATTGTTGGATTCTTCGCCAATTCGTACAATGCAAACGTCATTGTTGTTGATGATGTCTCAAAGCCGGCTATGAAAAATAAAAACACTTGTGCAGCAATTTCATCGATTGTTAAACGATACTCTTCATTCTCCTGTAGATCGATCAATAATTGTAGGAAATCATTACGGCGTGTTCGTTGACGTTTACGTAATTCTAATGTTTCACGTACTAGATTTGTAAAGAATTCAATTGTTTCTGGACGATTTGTTCGGATACCGAGTCGTTGTGATAGTTTCGGTTGATTAATGATAAAGAATGCTTTAATTGAACGCAACAGATCAAATTCGAAGATTTTCAAACCGTGTCGACGGAATTCAGCATTCGGTTGTTTGAAACTGTTACATTCAACACCGAATGCACAAATCCCAATAACATCAGTAGTGAATCGTCCTAGAATCTCTTTAATATCCACATCTTGATCACGATTTGATAATTGTTCAATAATTGCCAACATATTTGTACTGCATTGTTTTAAATTCTCATACATCAATTTCATTTTACCGGATGTAAATGTTGGTGTTAATTTGATACGTATCGATTTCCATTTTTGTCCATCAATAGCGAATAGATGTTGACTTAATGGATCGGTTTTTGTATTATGATAAATGCCACGATTTACAAAATATTCAAAATCTTTCACTAATACATCACGTATCAATTGTGGTGAAATTATTAATAAATTCGGTTGTGTTACCAAATAGATGCCTCCAAATTCCAATTTGTTTCGTTTGAATTGATCATAGTAATATTTCGATCGTATACCAACAACAAAACCACGTGGTATAATTATGTTGGTATTACCCAATGGGAATTTCGGTGGTAGATATGGTACATCCAATTTCAACCAATATTGATAACAATAATTGAAATACCAATAAATTGGTAGAATTACCAATAATAATAATAATAATAATGGTAATAGGTAAGAGTTGAAAAAGTTGAACATTTTCACTATAAAACAATAATCAACACTCTATTAGCATTTTATTAAAATTACTCCACATAATTAGTGTTGGTATCAATTTTGTAATAATTTATTAATTAAAAATCGTGTTAATTAAGATTTTAATTAAGAAAAAAATCCGGTTCAAAGTCTATTTGTTTATATAAGTTCATAACTCTAATGATTTAGAGTGAGATAGTAAATACCGTACGCATCTCTATTTTGCTATCAGGTTACATTAGAGATGTGTGTATTTTTGTCATCTCATTGTCTAGCCGTCACAAGTCTATTGGACAAGGATTATGTCATAACTCCGCCCATTCTCGTTTACAAAAAAAGTGTTGTAGGTTGTTTAACGCAGTATTGAGAACATTTTTCTTTTGTGTTGAGACCGAAAAAAGAGAGAGAGAGAGAGGGAGAGAGAGAGAGAGAGGATGAGAGAGAGAGAGAGGGAGAGAGAGAGAGAGAGAGAGAGAGAGAGAGGGTGAGACTTACTGAGCGCGAAAGGAAAAGGAAGAAATCAGGGAAGGCGGGGAGAAAAATTAGAGATAAAAGAAGAGGCATATAGACAGAGAAATAGAAGGATAGAGAAACACGTTTATCATCTTACAGAGAGTTAGGAGGGGATGGGTTAGTGTGGAAGAGGAGAGAATGAAAGCGAGATAGAGACACAGATACAGTAAGGCTTTCACATCGATGCATGCACTAAAATTGATGCCCTAGAATATGCTAGAATGTTGAAAAATGCATCAAAATATTTTTGGCAATATTTTAGAACTTTGAGAAAGAATCGATCTTATCTAATCATATCATTATTTAGATTAATTAATAACTAATCGATAAACAAAGAGAAACATTTCATAATAAAACTAGTCATCCTGAAAAGTAGCAATAGACATGCTGGATCAATATTTATTTGCGATTTTATTGTTAGTATCAACAATTTTAACGTTAACTTTATTATTGTTATCGTCTTCATTATTATCATCATCACCAAATTTTATTGAGAAAATCCTGATAAAACTCTTGTTTTGTGATAATAATTGTAGGTTATCTTTTAAGTAGTCCGCCATTTTTTTTTAAACATCACTAGATTCATTTCTATATCAATTACAATCTACGTCACTGAATTTGTCGATTTATGAACGCAGTCCTAATGGCGAGGCTATAGTTACTAAACACATGCCAACTGTAAGAATCGAAATTCCCCTAAATATGGACGACAATTAGTCACAAATTGTATATGTCATATTGTCGATGTTTGTTGGTTTATTTTAATAGTAAATAAGCGAATTTTATTGTAGAAAGAAAATATTGAAAACAATGTCGTCGTATCCACTATTGCAAGCCGATTGTAAGCGTGCCGTTGCCAGTTTAAATAATCTAACAAACAATGAATTGGATGAGATCATGAATAATGATGAGAAACTTGAGAATATCCTCATCAGTTTGGATCAGGTAGAATTCAATAAAATCATCACACGAACATATTAATAATACACAAATAATTCCACAGTCGTATTTGAAAGAAATTGAAATGGAGAAAGAGACGATCTTGGCAAATAATGCACAATTGGCTGAAGAGAATCTAAACCGTGAACCTGAATTGGTGGAAGGACGTGAGAAATTACAACAATTAACCGAAGAAGGTGAACAATTATCACGAATTGTTGAACAGAAAACGAAAGAATTACGTACGTAAAATTTCCCACCGGAAAAATCGTAGAATCGATTGTTTAATTTTTTGTATAATTATTTCCAGGTGAAAAAACCGGTGATATGTCGTTGGAAACAGCTCTAGCACTGCTACAGACAGCCGCCAGTGAAATGGAGGAGGAGTCCGATAAGATTGTAAAACGTTTCTTGGAGAATGAGAGTGATTTCGATGATTTCTTAGATCAATTTTTGATCAAACGTAAATTGATGCATTTACGTTTAGTTAAAGCTGAGAAATTGACGAAGATACTATCGAGAGGAGATCCCACTTTAAGTGGTGGTGGTGGTAATTATATGAATACACCACCGATGAATTTGAATACGAATTATTTCCCGGGTGTTAATCTACCAACAATAACAACAACAGCGAATCCAACAGTGCCTTATCCGATTGGACCGTTAGTTATGCCTATGCCACCGCCGCCGCCATCCAATTATTTCCAGAATCACTACTAATTCATTCTTTCTCTAATTAATTTAATTACGTCATTAATTAATTTGTTAATTGTAATAAATATATAATTGTTTTATATACAGTGAGGAAAACGTGACAATTTAATATAGGTTTTTTTCAATTGTTAACAAACATGATGAGAATTATAATACGCTTATTTTGACTAATGCTGTATAGTTGGTTGCATAACTTTGGACACTAAATTGATTTTCAATGGTGAGTTGTTGTATTATTATTGATTTTAGTTATTACAAGAACCATTATTTTCTATAATAATTTCTTATCAAGTCATTCAATATTTTTTTGTAGTCTTCTAATCCAAAATTTCTAAATGTTGCGTTTTTACAGAGACACCTAGTGCAACAGTTGTAAACCATACAAATTCTTTCTAGTTGTGCTGTTTGTAAATAGGTGGTAGCACAATTGAGGATTTTTATCAAAATTACAAGAAACAGAAACAGGCGGTCAGTTTGAATTGTTTATAAACTTGACGAGTTTATATTAATTTCTTTTCTTGTTTTGTTGGTTTTCAGGATTGAATTGAAAGTGAAAGAATTGGAAAGTCGTTTAGAATTGCAACAAACGACTCGTAGCCGTTTGGAAGTACAAATTGCATTTTTAAAAGAAACAATTGATATATTATAAAGTGAAATCTATCAATTTGCACAATAAAAAACAACTACATCAAGATATGGTGCGTAAATTACAACAGAATCTACGTGAAACAAAAGATACCTTAAATCAAACACAAACAAAAGAAACTGAATAGATACAGAAACGTAAAGAATTGGAGAAATGTTGTGAAACATGAGAATACTTTTATTATACATATAAATGTTGTTTAGAATGTAAGTTTTTTTTGTAGTAAATTTGAAGAAAAACAATTAAGAAACAGAGTCTCTCTTTTTCTCTCTGTACCTAGAATTGTATCAATATTAACTTGTATTATAATTATATAAATTGATCTTGTGGAAATATATTGTTTACAATTTATTTTCTCATTTTATCGATAATTCCTAAAAATTTGCTCGAAAATTCAATTAGAAGTTGATTAGAAAAATACATAAAATTTACTTCCTATTAACTTCTAATATCCTGGTAAAAAAATCTAGAAAATTTTCAAATCAGAATTTTCAATATTTGTATTAGGATATTAGTAGTGAAGAGGTATTTTGATCTAAAAATTTCCCTCCCAATTACCTCTTGTCAACTTCTAATATCCTAATACAAAATTCATAGTTTGAAAATTCGTAAATTATTTTGGAGTTTTTATTGGGATATTAGGAGTTAGTTGGAAGTATTTAGGCGGAAAATTTTTTGATATAAAATACCTCCTCTACTCCTAATATCCTAATAAGAAATTTTTTCAAATTTTCTTTACAAATCGGTGCCGAATATAACGAATCTTTAATTATAAAAATATTTCTTATATTGAGGCCCTTATTTACTTAATTATCTTTTGGTTATTATCGGGTAATTTGCCTGGTTTAAAAGCATTTTCCAAAAAGAAATTGTATTTGATTTATTTATTGATTAAATTTAAATATTATAAATAATTTCTTTTTTACTAATTAATGCTTTTCAATGTCCCATTATTGTCGAATATGTTGAGGTGTTTCCATTTACATTGCACTGCAGGGAATTTTCTATTGTTTTGTCACCAAATCAATTAATCTGAAACAAACAAAACATTTCAATTAGTGATTATTATAGTAGGGGAGCCCTGAAGGCTAAATGGGGATTTTCTCGAGCGTCGTTGGGACTTATGGAATGTAATGATTAGATGATGGGAAGAAAAAAATGTTATATGATGTATACCATTTTAACGGTGGGGGGAGCGTCGACAGACTTCCAAAAATGTAAAAAAAAACTGTCACATGGACATATTCGAGCGCGTCAGATATTGATATGGCGTATATCCCTCGTACCTCTGATAACAGAAATATGTTAATCTGACGATTTGCATGGTGAGGGTGGCCGTATGGAAGGGTAAAAAATCGAAAAAAAATTTACTCGAGCGCGTCAGATATTTAGAGAGGGTGTTAAGTGACTCTAAAAGAAGCTACGATTCCAAATTCTGACGATTTTGACGTAACGCAAGCTCGCGGTGACTTTTTGAACTTGCAAAAAAAAATAGTCATTTTGACATACTCGAGCGCGTCAGATTTTCAAACTGAGGGTTCAGTTTGATATCCGAAACGTGCTGATCCATAATCTGATCATTTAGAGAAGGAGTTTTCTTATTCTGACAAGTTGAAAAAAAATTTTATTCATATTTTTTATTTTTTTTAACACTGATTTTTTTCTAAAAGAAATGCATGGAAAATAGCATGGAAGTAATAAAAACTAATTTTTTTTCAAACAAAAATATGTTCAAAAAGCCACCGCGAGCTTGCATTACGTCAAAATCGTCAGAATTTTGAATCGTAGCTTCTTTCAGGGCCACTTAACACCCCCTCTAAATATCTGACGAGCTCGAGTAAATTTTTTTTCGATATTTTACCCTTCCATACGGCCACCCTCACCATGCAAACCAGCAGATTAACATATTTCCGTTATCAGAGGTACGTGGGATATACGCAATATCAATATCTGACGCGCTCGAATATTTCTATGTGACAGTTTTTTTTTACATTTTTGAAAGACTGCCGACGCTCCCCCCACCGTTAAAAGGGTATACATCATATAACATTTTTTTCTTCCCATCATCTAATCATCATATTTCATAAGTCTCAACGACGCTCGAGAAAATCCCCATTTAGCCTTCGGGCCTCCCCTACTATAAGAGATACCGCGACCTGTGAAGTTAGTGTTTTTTTTTGTTTATTGTTGATAATATTTAAAAATCAGTTCGATAATTCATCAAATATTGAAGACATACAGTAAATGGTACTTGGAATAAGGGTTTCATTCCAACTGCTCGGACTAAATTTTATTGGGCATTTTTGTTACTTCGGCTTATGAAAATCGTCAGATTATATTTTTTCCGTTATCCTTGAATTATTTCCTTCTAAACAAAAAAAATTTTGACCACGCTCGAGAATGTCGAAATGACGTTTTTTTTTGCAACTTTGTAACCCTCCCACTCCCTTACGTCAAGTTAAAATCGTCAGAATATTTTAATGCACACTTTTGAGCATGTAATTAACTCACCTTACCTTAATCTGACGCGCTCGACTATGTCCAATGATCAACTTTTTTTTACTAATCTGATCGGCTGCCCTAGGCTGTCGGCCATATATATAGGGCTCATATATGGTGGAGGTACTTAACAGGGTGCAAGGTATCCCCCCTTATATTAATCTGACGCGCTTGATTAAATCCCCAAATCCCCGCTTGGGCTCCCCTACTATTAGTAAAAAGTTTATTATCAGTTAATTTATTTATAACAACTAGTTTTTGAATTATTGCTAAAAATAACAACATCAAAATTTTGATGATTTGATAACTAACGGGTGGCAATTATACACGACGCAAATAATACAAAAATTACAAAACAAGTGAATCGTCCAAAATATGTGTTTCAGACCCTTTTTTTAATGGTATATTACAACGGTGGGCAAATGCGGCTCTTTGTTGGGCTAAGTGCGGCTCTCATTGAAAATTTAAATCCGTTATAAGATATATAACCATATTAATTTGAAATTAAATTAAATACGAAAAACCGGACTGCGGCTCTCATTGTCCTTATATGTGCCCACCCCTGTATAATACTTGAACAATCACTTACCTTTATGTATCAATCTAGTTCTCGTGTTATTTTACCAAAACATACTCTTCGAACTCAACAATTACCTCATGGAAACCACATAATACGTACTTATTACTGGCTTTTTCAATCCCTAATTAGCATTAAAACAGCTCTATAGTTATAATATTGCAACATCTAGTAGCCAAATTACCTCGTTTGAATCGTTTGTTTATTATTTGATACACGGAGTATAGATAAAGGAGTCCGAACGGTATAGGCTTTTTCACGATATTTATCTATGTACATAAAAATGAACCCAGAGAATAGTACATTTTTCTGTCACTCACGGCGCTAAGATCAGTAGCGTACTGTTATAGTAGTCGTCTGGACTTAGTACTCCCTCCACGATTTGAACTCTTTACAAGCAAATAATGAATTAATGCTTCTTCTTTAACCAATCCAATCTTTTATTGGGACTCTAAAAATTGAAATTAATAATTCTACATATTTAATTAAATTAATTGTAAACAATTCAATTTTCTTACCAATATATATGTATATAGTAGTATAAACAAATTGTTGCCAACTTTACAATTTTCAACGATGGCGCCGTAAAATACCATGGCTACCAACTGTTAATTTACTTTATGGCTTCTTCAAGAGGGAGCGCTGTATAATTCATTGCTGCCAACTGTGTTCCCACTTTACAATTACTATACAATATATAAATCAAAAATATACCAAATTTGCTGATTGAACGTGAAATTTCTCACGTCAAATGTGCAACTGCACGCTCCAAAAATCCCCAACTATGTGGTATGACGTTTGGAAAATTTATGAAATAACATTCTAATTCATTACAAAAATTATTTTGAAAGTCACAAAAGTTCTTTGACAAAAGTACTAGAATAAATAACATTCTAATTCATTACAAAAATTATTTTGAAAGTCACAAAAGTTCTTAAAAAGCCGAACGTACAAAACAATCGAAATAATATAAAATTTTGAGGTTACAAAAAAATATGTAAACAAACTCCTAGGGACTTTTGGGGTGTGCAGTTGCACATTTGACGTTTGAAAATTCACGTTCAACCAGCAAATTTGGTATACCAACTGTTTGTCCCTTTGCTTTTTCAAAAGATGGCGCTCCAAAATCATTGCTGCCAACCTTCCACTCTGTTTACAGTTTTTGCACAAGATGACGCTAAAAGAAATGTAATATTTAAATTATAGGTACACTCAAATTAATAGTAATTGCAATTGGATGGGTATTGTTTAAAGACAACAAGAAATTACTTTATTCAAAAGTTTTAAATAATGTTGGTTTTTAATTTAAACACTTTTGGACTTTTATTATCGCTATTTTGTTTTTAATTCGTGTAAGCTTTCATTTCACAACTATCATTAACCGTTATCAAATGCTAAATACTGTTTAGTGTTTAGTAGTAGTATTAAGTAACGAAAAAAATCTAAAACTACAAGTCGTGTGATTTCATAGAAACGAATTTAGAATATAAAAATAAATTGCACACTTAACTTGGTTAATATTAAATAAACATTCGCCTTTTTTCAATCAATCTTCTTCTCCCCTCATTTCTCTATCAAAAAAAAAGCATTTAAAGAATACAATGGTAACATCCCCCTAAACAGGATGTTCCCCCATTTGTTTGTAGAGATGGTCTTTGAAGGAAAATTTGACCAGTTGTAAGAGTGCTTATATGGAGAATTTAGAAATATGAAGAAAATGTAATTTATTATATGTAGATACAAATCGACAGGGAGGAACTAATTATAGCATAGGATAGTTTCGTCTATGATTATAGTAATCGTAAAAATATTCTGCTGTTACATACAAAACATACACCGCCACACTCACAACTTTGCGATCTAGATCTAAAGATATTATCTATTTTTCCATTTATTTATTCATTTGTGTGTTTTTTTTTATGTATTATTTTAAATATTTGGAAAATAATAAATCAAATATGACATCGAAAGTAGATAATAAATAATTCAAATAATATATATAAAAAAAACATATAATTTTTGAAATGATTGATGAGAATTAAACGGTATAAAAGGGAGAAGGCATCAAACAGGAAGAATAGTTTGAATTCGGTCGGTCGGTCGGTCGGTCGGTTGTTCTAAACAAAAACTTCGATTCAAGCAATACAAAAAAAAATGAATTCAATTTTAATAATTTTAATATGTTTTATCCGATTTTCATTAAATTTTAAATTAAATCCGATACTAAAACCAAATAATTCCAAAATATTATTAAATGAATTGTTTAAATTTAATAGTGATGATCGAATAGTTTATGCAACATCTAGTCAGCATGTTGAAGGTATTTATGGAATATTTGAAAATCATCAACCACATATGATTTATGATTTTTATCAA
This sequence comes from Epicauta chinensis, assembly GCA_021725515.1. Lineage (NCBI taxonomy): Eukaryota > Metazoa > Arthropoda > Insecta > Coleoptera > Meloidae > Epicauta > Epicauta chinensis. The sequence goes on along the minus strand of JAEDXX010000018.1, from coordinate 420,491 downwards.
ACAAATCGTCAAAATACAGACAACAATTATAATAAAGAATATGATTATTATATAATTTATGAAGAAACTTGGAATAAAAGAGTACCTCGCACAATGCAGAAATTACTCGATCTTTACAATTACAATATACACGCAAAATATTTGTTAATTATTGAAAAAATATTTAATCGAAATCAGATTGCTTTAATGTTTGATGATCTATTTAAAGGAATCGGTATTTATAATATAATTTTAATAAATAATCACACCTTCTATACATGGTATCCATATGAAAATGGACAATGTAATGAAAAGATTATACCTCATGAAATTTCTAAAACAGATTTATCAAAGAATTTTCAAAATAAATTACCAAATAATCTAAACAATTGTGAACTACGTGTTGCACTTAATACAAACGATCTATCAATACATATTTTATTAATTAAATTAATTGCTGAACGTATAAATTTAACAATTACGTTTATACAGGATGAAAGTCTTGATCCTGTACTTTTAGTACACAAATATGGTTCTAATGATGGTTTATATTATAATATGGACAGAATGGATGTTAGAATGATTCTTTATGTTATAATGGGCAATGTTAATCATACAAGATATTCTACATTTATTTTCAATGGTAAATATTTCATAAATTCATAATAGTAATTACTGCACGAGTTTTTTATACTATTTTTTCTATTTTGTGCCCTTTTTTACAAAAAAATTTGCGAGTTTTGAAATTTAGAGAAATTGGTGGGAGTTGGTGTTACTAATATAACAATTGAACATTGCTTGATTGATTTTTTTTTGATTGATGTTATTAGTGGTTGTATATGTTACCAAAAATTACTATGTATTTTGTTGATTTTGTTTACGATTTTTAACAATAACGTTAGAGAATAGTTATTTACTTTACAAGGTGGGAAAGTGACACTTTTCACAAGAGCGGATAGTTTGGATCACGAGGCGAAGGCCGAGTCGAGTATGAAAAGACACTTCCCACCGTGTAAAGTACAAAAATTTACTACATTTTCCATTTTTACAGTAGAAAGTTAAAAAATAACGCTATTATTGACGCAAAATAGAAAATAGTATATTAAAAAACAAGTGTCAGAAGTCGACAATTATTGCACAAGTCCAAATATAGAAAACGAGCCAACTTGGGATAGTTATCATTATTCTACCTTATTTATTAATCAACTTTATCAGTAATTGTCTTATCCTGAGTTTTGAGGATATTTTTTAAAATTATTTCAATATAATCGTGTTTGTCTTATCACTAAAACGTAACAGATATTGATATTAAGTTATGCTATTGTTTATTTAATTTGATGTATGTTTTACTAATTGTAGCTCTACAATTATTTAAACGAAATCAAAAGAAGGCTATGGTTTGCATGATTTGTGTGAAGTTAGTCGAGTCATGTCACAGCCAACTTATTAATTTTTTGCAAAATAAGATAGCCATGGATTAAATCAGTTATGCAATTGTTTGATTCTATCATAGTCAACTTGATGGATTTTTACTAAAAAATCACGACTACTTGTAGCTCTAATAATCGATCCTTTATTATTATTATTATTATTATTATTATTATTATTTAAACAATGGGCTCATTTCGATACACTGTGCTGTAATGAAAAATTTAGTAATTTTATTTCCCTAACGTTGGTATTGACAGTTGTCGATGTCGAAAAATCGTAAACAATATCAACAAAATGCATAGTAATTTTTGGCAACACATACAACCACTAATAACATCAATCAAAAAAAAATCAAACAATGTTCAATTGTTTTTACCAGTAATACCAACTCCCACCAATTTTCCTAAATATCAAATGTCGCAATTTTTTTTGTAAGAAAGGGCACAAAATATAGGCAAAATAGAAAAAATAGTATAAAAAAACTCGTGTCAGAAGAATAGACTACTTCTACTACTATTTTATGTTATAATAACTAATTAAATATACATTTTAGATATATATAGTGTAATATTGTTACCAAAACGACGATCTATACCAAAATGGCAAGAGTTCAAAGTGTATTCGAATCAAATGTATTTATTTATCACAATAACATTTTTAATATCTGGTCTGGTATATGCATTACTAACAAAAGAAACAATAATAACATCGATTTTCCGAATGTACCAATTATCATTACAATTATCATTGAATTCATTACCAACAGATTGGAAATTACGTATTTATACTATGTTTTTGTTATTTTTCGTAATGATTATATCATCTGCATATTTGAGTGTATTAAGTGGTGTCTTTACACGCCCATCATTAGAACCACCAATTAGAACCATACAACAATTCATGGATTCTGATATACAATTAAAAATATATCCATATAATATAGAATGGGTGTTGAGGGGCATTGTTGAAAAGAAAAGGAAACCATGGCGCAAAGACAAATTTATTATAAAAAATCCCAATGAAACTATGAAAGAAATAAAATACGACTTTAAAGATTATGCAATCGTACATAATTGGGCTGCAAGAAATAAATTTTTTCTTAAACATTATCAACTGTTGCCTATTGTAAGTAAACAAACATTTCTTATTATTATTATTATTAATTGTACTATGATTTGTTTCACTATCCAAACACACAAAAATAAGGATCGTCGACCATCTGCTTTCATCTATCAACCAACTTTCTATTTGAATAATCTGATCGATTATTATATCAGAAATATTGATGAGAAGGGTATTTTATTACATTATTATCACATATCACAACATATTAATCACGATTGGGATAATATAGAACAAGAATATGTGATTGTTTTAACTGTTAAAGATTTATCTGGTGTTTTTATTATTTGGTTGTTTGGTTTAGGATTTGCTACTGTTGCTTTTATGTTTGAAATAATTGAATATAAACGTCAAATGAAATTAATGAAATTACGAAGAATACAACAACAACAACGTAAACAATGTTTTATATAATTCTAATCGATCTTAATTAATTTAATTTAATTTGGCTTTTTTGAATAATATGTATAAATAAAAGATTGATGTTTCCATCCAATTGTTTTTTTTTTAAGATTTAAACAATTATTAAGACGGTGCACACGGCTCTAGAACAGTGGATTGCGATAATATTGGTAACTCTAGGTCTAAAATCGACAGTATATGGGCCTCGGAAATCCTGGGTCGAGTACTGTAGACTGGAAAAAAATGAAAAACGTGAAACAACTCTAAAACAAAACAACATAGAAAATCTAATTACATGTTCTGAATTAACCACTAAAAAGTAGATAGAAATGTATAGTCCAACGGTGGGCAAATGCGGCTCTTTGTTGGGCTAAGTGCGGCTGTCATTGAATATTTAAATCCGTTATAGGATATCTAATCATATTAATTAAATTCGAATTCTGTATTTAAGTGTTACTATGTTACTATTGTGTGGCTCTTTATCACATACGAAAAACCGGACTGCGGCTCTCATTGTCCTAGTATGTGCCCACCCCTGTTATAGTCCATTTCATTTGCTAACGTTTTTTGCCTTAAGCTGCAAATAAAAATTTCTGGTTTACACAATAGATGTAAAATTTACAATAAAGGTTTGGAGATATCGTAAATTATACAGAGTGGTTGACAAATTCAATTTTGTACCTGCTGCAAGAAACCTCTAAATGTGTATAGAAACAGATGGTGAATTGGTCGGCCACTCTGTATGATTTACGATATCTCCAAACGGCTACTGTAAATTTTACCTCTATTGTGTAAACCACAAATTTGTATTTATGACTTAAGTCAAAAAACGTTAGCAGATGAAATGGACTGTAGCATCAGTTGTTTTCTCAGAATGTTCCTTATAGGGGGTCAAAAATAGGGTAAAAAAACAGGGTATAACGAGCTGCTTCTCAACTCAATGTTGCAGTAGCGTAAAGAAGCAAAGTTAGAAAATTTTCAATTTAAATTGTACGACAATCCTAGTGCCAAAACGTGTTTCTCTGACGAACAAAGTGCGATATGTTATCCCCCAATCAACCGATTAAATTAAATTGTTTATTAGTTTAATAGTTTGGTGTTCATTTTTCCTATAAGCATCAGCAATCCAATTCTTATACAGATCAGTGCTCTTAACCGGATAATAGACGAATTAGTTTATGTCCAGGATAATTTGCGACAGCTGCGCGAGCGGCCAAAAGTTAGGCATCATGCCTTCCATAACAGAGTCCCCCCCCAATCCTAGGCAGAACTGACAGAGAGTAGAAGCGACGCTATTGGCAAAGCCCCCACTCTTCCCTCACAGCTGTCTGTTAGAGGGGGGGGGGGGATAAATCGATATTTTGAGATCGATATATACAGCACTGGCGGCTCTCCTGGGCACATAGGAGAAACGTTCGCCCCTCCCATCTGTAGCACTTGCATATGAGTTAGAAGGAGATAAAGAGAATGTAGGTGGTGAAAAAAAGCAGAGTGCAGATGAGGTAAAAAAAATGAACAATAAATATACAATACTTTTATTGAAAAAATACATCTTTGTATTTATTCTTTAAAAATAAAGTAAGGATTCTAAATTCTTCTATAACTGTTGTTGACCCTATCATAAAACCAAATTTGTAAACTATTCCCGTTTTTCTATTTCAAAGAAAATACTTACAATTTTACGAATAATGGCATCTTGTGAATAGTCCCTTCTTTGTCTGATGCGTTTGATCGGGGATGTAATTTCAGAAATTCGGATACTGTGTGACAAAGATACCGAATCTCTAACATGTGGATGTTGACGGTTTCTAAAATATGGGATATTTGTTACAATATAAAGTGTTCTGTTTGGTCAAGGGACTAAGGGTGAATGGTTGCATTTTTAATTCTTTCACCACCTACATTCTCTTTATCTCCTTCTAATTCATATGCAAGTGCTACAGATGGGAGGGGCGAACGTTTCTCCTATGTGCCCAGGAGAGCCGCCAGTGCTGTATATGCTTGAATATCGATATTGCTGGCGCATCACTAGTTTGAATATCAACGATATCAACTATTGGATAAATAATAGAAATCGTAGATGAGAGAGAGAGAGAGTGAGCGAGCGCGTGTGAAAGACATTTGGAATGTTTAAAACCCCATTGGTATACCTTCTCTGGATATTAACGAATTATACATACCTGAATGGTGTCTTTTTCTCGTTAAATTTTATACATTTATTCTATTACGAAATTATCATACTTTGAAAGGAACATCGTAAAATAGAGTTGGTATATAAATAATATATAGTAAAGAATTCCAAGTATCTATATGATCAACAAATGTAAAACCATTTACCTAAAAATGAGCTTAAATGTCGAATAAATAATTCAAATTGTTTTGGTGTTTTTTTGAAAATATCTCGATAGCAACCAAATAGAGGACAATAACTAATACTTGATGATAATGGATCAAAATTACATAATAAACAGCATAAATAATTGAATTATTAGCACTTAGTGTTTTTCGAATAATGGAAAACCATATAATTATCTAAATAATAAATGATTTGTACATGGGTATAAAAGGTGGGAAATCCTTTGAAATCGTTCAGTACAACGGCGTGGCTCATCATTTGAATACTAAAAAATCGTTTCGTTATGGCAGTGTTTCTAATAATTTTAATGGTTTCTACCAAAGTCGTGTTAAATTTTCAAATAAATCAAGTGGAATCGAATTTTTCGTTAGTGTTGAAAAGTGAATGGTTCGAATTCAATCCTAAAGATCAAATTCTATTTGCAACATCGAGTGCGAAATTTGAGGATTATAACGGGATCGTACAAAATCAACAATTGCATAAATTTTATAATTTCGGTGGTTCTAAATTGGATTTTTATACATTTGATTGGAATGTATATGATTATTATATAATGATTGATAAGGATTTTCAAAATCATTTAAATACAACTGAAATTTTAATGTTTCTACATAAGTTATATGCCCATGGCAATTATTTATTAATATTTGAAGAATTACTAGATTTGGGAGATATCGAAGAGATTTTTCAATATTATTTTAAACGACTTGAAATTTATAATGTGATTATTATGAACAATAATAAATTATTCACATGGTACCCGTACAATACAAATTGCAATAGAACTGTGCATGAAATCAATCCGAAAGATTTGGCAAAGAATTTTAAGAATAAATTATCCAAAAAATTGAATAATTGCCCATTACGCGTAGGATGGTGGCCAAGTGGTGACGGTGCAATAAATCCAGACCATCCTCTCCGTCCAGGTGGACTAATCGATATAATGAATCAAATTGCTAAATTAATGAATCTATCAATAATTTACGTTTATGATGAAAGTCTTGACGTACATAAAATATTTGCTCAATATGGTAATGACTGGAGACTTGTGTCAAATTTACATAAGTCAAATGTGAGTATGGTTCTGGGTTGTGTACAGAATACGGTGTATCTATATTATTCTAACTATATTAATGAGGGTAAGTGCGTTTATTATCTATGACCTATACCATCATATTTGCGGTGAACTTTTAAACGTCAAATGTGTATAATTATGTGGAAAAATAGGTAATTTTAGGCCGTTCAGTTGCACATTTGACGTTTGACATTCACGTTCAACCAGCAAATTTGTTACATACACATCCAAGAATACAGTTCTTTCGCCAGACGGAGTTCTAACAAGGAAACGATTCTCCTGCTTATAATCAGTCATTCTCATCAAAATATAAAAATTAATTTTTCTTTGCTCTAACAAATGACGTTATTTTTCATTAAAATCGGATAACGCAATAATTTTTTATGGAGGATCAAAGCCTTTCAAGTGGTGCTTTACCCTCTTATGATAGGGGTAGGTGACATCTAAAAGTGTAGATTTTCATTATTTGATATTACGAATAAAGTAAAATTGGTTTGGTACTGTTTGCTATCGTCCTTATATGCAAAACTACATAACCACCCTGAATTTTGACGAATATTTAAGGGTCTATTTCACCCGTTAAAACGCAATAAGGGCCGCTAAGAAAGCATACAATTGGCCTTGCAATTGTTTATCAATCAAATGTTGTCAACAGTTGTAATAATAACATTTGCATTGCAAGTATAGGAAACAATTCTGTTAAGGCGCGTTGCTATGATAAACAACTTTCTTATTGCTGTCTTGATTTGACTTGATGTGTTGGTGTACGCACTTTCATTCGGATATTCGATTACAATTGTAAAATAATAAATTTCAGCTGGTACCTATGGAATAATAGTACCACCGAGACGACGTATACCGAAATGGAGGGAATTCAAAGTGTTTTCAAATGAACTGATTTTGGCCACAATAATCTCTATTTTGGTATCAGGATATGTGTATGCTCGATTAACGAAACAACCATTAATTGAAGCCGCATTTCGTATTTATCGATTGTGCTTTCAATTATCGTTGGATTCATTACCACAGAAATGGAGATTGCGTATCTATTTCATGTTTCTAATGTTGTTTGTAATGGAAATCTCTGCGGCTTATTTAAGTTGCATGAGTGGTGTTTTCACACGGCCTTCACTAGAACCACACATTACAACATTGGAGGAGTTTATGGAATCTGATATAACATTTGCAGGCATTATAGAAGACATCAATTATATAAAAAGTCTTGTAACTGAAAATAAAAGAAAGCCATGGATAAAGGATAAATTTATTTCTATACCAGATGAGGAAGACAGGCATAATTGGAAAAAATTGAACGAATATGTCATAAAACGAGGTTGTGCAATATTGGGAGCACTTACACCGGAACATCTGAAGAGATTTGGACATATTGGACTGATACCTTTAGTAAGTAAATTAGCTTTATTTGGCATTAACTAATTATTAATAATCTGCTATTATTGCTTTTCTTTTAATATTAAACAGGAGCCACCAACTTATTATAATTTCATCTACCGTTATAATTTTCATTTAAGAGAATTAATCGATGGTCATATTCGGCAACTTCACGAGTCAGGTTTAATGCAAGTTTTCATGCCGCAAGTGCGTTGGCTTATTTATTATGGATATGAAATGATTCGAATTCTAAATGTTGATGATCTTTTCGGTGTATTTGTCATATGGTTGTGTGGCTTAGCAATTTCCACCATTGTGTTCACATTTGAAATAATTCATTATAAAAGACAACAGAGACTTTTACAAATCAGGCGGCGTTTAGCATTTGTGTGACTCAATTTTTGTGTTTGCTCTTTTTGTACATGTGTTGTAAATTCCTAACAAAAATATATATCAATATATTGTTCTTTATTAAAATGTGTTTTTATTTAATTAATCCATATTATAAACGATTGCTGACACTATATGGCAATTGGAAACAACAAAATTACTACAAATCCGCACTTTAGTTATAAACGATACGAATTGACGCCATTTCTGAACGCAGTCTTTCAACAAACGCCCCCCTTCCGTTGACGGATGTTCGTCGCAATTTGACAACTGACAATCAATGGCCACTCGATTAATTGCGAATAAAGTGCGTTATGTTATCCCCCAATCAACCGATTAAATTGTGTATTAGTTTAAAAGTTTGGTGTTCATTTCTAACAAATTGGGCTCAAATAAGCGGCTGCCTTCATTAACATTGGAAGCTCAATTAAGCGGAATCAACTGTATTTGATTATAAAAATCCGAAACGTAATAAAAAAATTACAAAATAACACAACTGAACAGACCAAAAATATATTTCAATCAATTCTGATAAAGGTTGAATAGTTAAACAACCACTTACCTTTGTGTATTAATCTCATGAGAGTATTTTACTATTCTTTTCGATCCCAAATTACCAATGGAACTGCACTCGTGATACTACAACACACATCTAAATACCAAATTACATCGTTTGTTTATAATTTTGTTTTTTAATTTGAGGTTATGTTCATAAAACCTCTTTCGAATGGTTCACAAGCGAATAATAAAGTTGTCGTCTCATTGTTTAATCAATCCAACTTATTATTAAGACTCTAAAAAATTGAAATAAATGTAATTATGATTAATTAATTAAAGTTGTAAACAATTCAAATTTATTACCAATTTTTTTAAGTAGTAAACAAATTGTTGCCAACTTAACAATTTCAAATAAAGATGGCGCTGCCAAAATGTCATTGGTACCAACCGTTTTTTTTGTGCTTTACGGTTTCTGCAAAAGATGGCACTGTAACAGATCATTGCTGCCAACTGTCTTAATTTACAATTATAATACAAGATGGCGCTTGAAAAATCATTGTCGCCAATCGTGTTCCTACTTTACAATTATTATACGAGATGGCGCTGTCTATGTAATAAAAAAAAATGCTTTAAAATGGTGGTTGCGCCGGGATAGTATTTTTTTTTTGTCCCCATTAAAGGATTGATTTACAAAACGAAATCTAAAGAGTTTCTCGATTACGAATTTCGAATTATATTATATTTTAAAATATTTCCTGGAAATTTCTAGAAAATCTTCGAGTAAATCATCAAAGACGAATTATATTATATATTTTTATTTGCAACAATTCGAAATTTCAATAATTCAATATTATTATGTATGTCTGCTTTACTATCTAGTGCTCTATGTAGTCTTAGTTCAACAAGCCACGCCTTCAACGCCAAGTTACATGAGACAGACTCTAATTGTGTTTATAACACGAACTAATGTAGGCAACCAATTATACTAATGACAGGGAGATCTTGATAATGTCGCGAATTTTCGACGATATTATTTTTAAAAAAAGAAACCAGACTGTTATCAGCATTTATATTAAAAACTCCTATCATTCATATGTATTTTTTTATTATTTATTATTATTATTATTATCATTATTGTTATCTTTACAGTAACTATACTACATTTTTTTTTTAAATAAACAGCCGTAAATTTTACAATAACAGTGATAGTGATTTTTATTTATTTATTTATTTATTTGTTTATAATTTTAATTGTCGTTGTGTGAAATCTGTGGAATTTTTAATTTATGTCAATGCAATCAACAAAATAAACTTATTATTTAAATAATTTAAATATTAAGTACTTTATCAGTTGTTTCTATTCTTATCAAATATTAACAGAAAACAGGAATAATAATTTATCGAGAACAAAAAAGTTAATTAATTAATTAATTAATTATTAATAAACAATCGCGGTAAGAATTTACTTAATTTAATCCACAGTGCAATCAAATCCGATCGTATTTATTTATTTATTTATTAGTTTTTTTACGGTATGAATCACATTTACTCAACTGTTTTTCCTCAAGTGATTAAGTAATCTACAAATGTGATAAATAAACTGTAATAATTGTTAGTGTAAAATCCTTCAATTTGCCATTAAATCACATAAAACGTAAAAGTTAATTACATTCAAAAATAAAACACTCAAACTGCGTTAATTTGAATAATAAACAATTACACCGAAAAAAAATCAAGTCAACATACGAAAACCATGTGACTAGATTTGAATAAATTATCTATATACATATGTGTGCGTGTGTGTATGTGTAAATCTCTATTAGTGAAATGAACCAATCAGTAAATTAGCCACACCTTTCTTACATAAAATTCAAATCAATCAATCAAAAAAATACATCAAAAGTTACCCGTCTGTGTTGTCGTTTGTTTTCTTCATATTTTCGACACGAGACGAGTTTCCTCGCATTTTTGGCGACACGAAGAAAACGCAGAAAAGTGGCAAAAGTAAGTCGATATATTTTTTTTTCCATCAAATTAATGCCATCTCAACTGATTTCGGCAATCAAATTATCTGTGGGTTTTCCGTTATTTTTTTGTTCGATTTCGGGGAATAATTTTGTTTATTTATTCATTTATTCATTAATAATTGCAGACAACTGGATTGAAGTGGTAATTTTGCAAATCCTATTTTTGTTTTCTATTGTGAACTTTGAACAAATTTCTCATTTGTAACTATACGATTTAGAAAAAAATCGAAAAAAATCAATAAAAAAAAAATGAATGACTTCCTATATAATTGGGGAAATATACAGAGTGTTCCATTATTGTGCAACTTGTAATGTGATCAAGGAAACATACCGCTTAGCCCTTTGAAAGTTGATTGTTAGATAAAAGATTGGTTGTGACATTCATCGCATTTTGGAACAGTGATTTCTACTCTTGAAAACTTCTAGAGCGCGACTCTATTCGAATTTCTCGAAATACAGAGTGTCCAAAACAAGCCACGCCTTCGGGCAGCTTAAGTTATATGAGACGATCTATAGTCTATGTTTTAGGAGACAGAGATATGTTAGAAAGAGATACATATACTAGAAAATATTCTCCTTATCGTGATCTTATTTATTATCGATAATAGTGTAAATATTTTCCTTTTATAAGAATGCGATGAACTACTTGATTGGCAAATAGAAAATCCTCCTGTTTTACTTACAATTTATTGTTTAATATAATAAATAACTTTGAATGTAAAGGTACGTTCATGTCGTTTGTTTGTGATTTATTGAATCAAGGTCATAATGGAAGCATAATTGAGGCATCTTCGACATGAACGGACCCTAACACCTACAACATTAAGGCTCTAATACACTGTTTCGGGCACTTCTGAGCAACGTTTTCGATTAGATTTGATCAATTGGGATTTGAGCCTCTTTCACCAACTGTTTTTTTTTTACTTAATTGGAACACTCTGTAATAGTAATAGTAATAGTCTTTGTATTGTTACTATTACTATTATTAAAAATAAAATCTAGACAGTTTAATTTTTTTTTTGCCATGTGAAACTATTCCAACAACAAATTTTGTTGGCTTCAATCCAATTTCAATGTGAGACAATCAACTTAATCTAGGGAAAAAAAGAATAGAAATCTATTTCAATAATGTCTTCAAACTATAATAATAATAATAATCATTGATGGCAATAATAATAATAATATCACTTGTAAATTTGACAAAATTTTGGTGTTGTGCGTGATTATTCAACATAAAACATAAAAATTTGTCTCTATTTATCTCTCTAATAACTTCTAACCTTGATTTGTTTACCTGTACAAAACAATTGCTGTAATTTGTTTATTATTTTGTTTTTTTTTTCCCCTAACAACAACAACAAAATAGGAGCCGAATTGGCGGAAGACTTGATCGGGAGCAATTGAATTGAAAACGACGATAAAATGGAAACGTCCACGAATTTAGGTGATAAGAACAATGAACGTTATGGTTTAGGTTACCAAAATACTGTGGTAAGTTCACAATTTCGTGTAATAATAGTCAGGACCGGCTTTACACTTACACTCACTTATTTAAGTCAAAAATATAGAAATGACAACAAAAATTATTGGCAAAGCGGTCGATTTCACAAGTTGTTTGTTCATGACATAGTTGTAAAACAAAAGTCTTTTTGTTTTTTTGTTTTTTCTATAATAAATATAATATGTTAATGATAAAAGTGGCAAAACAACACTAATTAATAAGAGAAATATTAATTGTTGAGTGTGATGTCAGTTGGTGGCATAATTTTCGACAAACATCCGCTTCAGCACACAACACAAAAACAAAATCACACTTCGAAATGGTTAAGAAATAATTTTGGCCCAATGAGAAAGGAGCCAAATTGTGGACTTGAGAGAACATTTTTGGGATCCCCCTAACAACTTCAGGTTGAGAAACTTCATGCAAAAATGACCTTAAACTGATGATAATTGTTTTTTTTTTTAAGAAAATCTATTTCAAGGTGAAGGTTGATTGAAATATTTGGGTTTCAATAATAAAATGAGTAGGAAAAAATGTGGATCAATTACACTTCTTTTTCTTGTTTTTTTTTGATGTCTAGACATTACACGTAATAAACGGCATGTGTTGCATTATAATTACTTTCTTACTTGTTTCACATTAAAATCACGCAATCTGTGGAAATACACAACGAAATTCTACAATCGCTTGATGCCCTACATAATCGATTTTGTCAATTTCTCGAGAGGCACACTATATCTTTTTTGTACTAATAGCTTGAATTAAACAATTAAGTAATAAAAAAAGTAGTAGTGGCGGAAGCAATTAACACGTGCACGAAAATCTAATTTAAAATTAATTGACTTAAAGAAAAACGTGTTTTTTGGAGGATCCTTTAACAAACTAAGTAACTCGTATACTTTGTTTGATTGATATAAAAAATAGCTTTTTTCCTTGCAAACAACGGTTCATATACAGTGATGGCGATTGAAACTAATTATGAAGGGTATCGAGTGTAATTTATACCAATAGTGGCTCATTTTCAACCTGTTTCGTTTGCCGGTACTGTATACGATTTCTCTCATGTTTCAATTTAATTATTTTAATACGTTTTTTTTTTCTCACTTAAACAAATGAATATTGTGGGAGAACACACCTGTTTTCTATTTCAGTATCGTTTTTGTTTTGTTTGTTGTTTTCAGTTTTTTTTTTCAGACATATTTTACATCTTATTATTGTCTTCAATAATAGTCTCTAATAACTAGCGATCGGAATTTCAGTTAAAAGTCATTCTCAGCTAAAGTTGAGTATATTTAGTTGCAGAACTCTAGCGTTCGTTATGCCGAGTAATTGCACTTTTCAATTATGCTTATACAGGGTGGAACAAAAGTAACAAATATTGGCTGTAACTTTTTAATGTGCAAAATTATGAAAAAATGTTTAATATAAAAATTGTTTGGTTTATTATCGTGCATGATTTGGCCTTTTTACTTTCTTCCTACCTTCTTTTGTTTCGCTGCCACGGCTACCAACTTTGATTTTTTAAATGGCAACCATACATTTTTTGTACGATTTTCAAACAAGCGTATTTTTCTGAGTTCAGTAATACAGTAAATATAATAAAAAATTTTTTTTTTACTAAGTAATAAAATTGAATCATTATTTTTGGTTAAGAATGCAATGGAAATTTGACAAATAAAAAAATTATTTTATTAAGTTTCATAAAAAAAATTGAACACAAAAACTTAATCAAAAATGATGATTAAATTTTATTACTTATTGTTAGAAAAAAAAAATTTTTTTTTTTTATTTTTTTATTTTTTTTCCATGATGGCAAAACTGTATTACTGAACTCAGAAAAATACGCTTGTTTGAAAATCACACAAAAAATGTATGGATGCCATTTAAAAAATCAAAGTTGGTAGCCGTGGCAGCGAAACAAAAGAAGGTAGGAGCAAAGTAAAAATGCCGGATCATGCACGATAATAAACTAAACAATTTTTATATTAAACATTTTTTCATAATTTTGCACATTAAAAAGTTATAGGCAATATTTGTTACTTTTGTTCCATCCTGTATATAGTTTGTTTCATGATAAAATGCCGAGTATTGTGGGCGAAGGAGTATCTCCCTATTTCTATCTGTCTCTCACTCTCACTCTTCAGCCCCCCCCACAAAAAAAACAAAAATTGAAAATGGAGGCCGCGCGTTTGAAGTGAAACTTCTTAGGTTAGAAATGAAGTTTATTGGTTCATTTTCTTTCTGTCGTTGTGTTTATTTTACACAGTTGGCAGAACTGACGCTATGGCAACGCCCCCACTCTTCCCACTCAACTGTCTGATATAGAAGCGAAGAGTATCACATTTTCCGAACAAATTTACTACCCTACCGCGCCTAAAGAAGTTTCACTTATCTCTTTCTATCTTTTTCTTTTAGACAAGCAACACACCCACAAATTACTTGGATGTCTTTCAATTGAATAATAATCCCTTATAACAATTGATAAAAATTACTTTAAGTCATTTATTCCATGAAAGTATAATCAACGACATACGTTGTTAACACAATAACTTTACAAGACAATATCACAAATGTAGTCGTTGATGATAGCGTATATCATTAAATAAAATTTGATGAAACATAATTTTTAACAATTGAATAAAGTTGAGAAACAATCTCGAAACAAAACGCGTCTAGATTTCGTGTATTGTGTAGTTTTCCTCAAAACAAAAAACAAACAAAAAATATGATGCATTGTAGAATTGCGTGTGGATTAATTAAATTTAATTGATATCAAATACACAGAAGCACAGAAAAACAAGCCGAATTATTGACGTCAAGGATTTACCCAGTTTTGATGTTTTAGAATTGTGCTTTTTTTTTGGTCGAATTAAATCATTAAAAATAGATAAAAATGGATGTTACATCAATGTCTGAGGCACATTTCGGTGAAGCTGATCCAGAATCAGTCGATAAAGAATGGGAAGAATTCACCAAATTATTAAAACAGAAACGTAAACGACAAGAACAATGTTTCTATCCATGTCCACCACCGGAGGAGGATTACAGTAATACTTTAGTAAGTGGGTGGTTTTTTTTTTGTTGTAGTTGTGCGCCCTTTGAAAAAGCCGGTCTTTTAACTATTGTATTTTGTATAATTACAAATAATTTGTATGTGCTTGTGTGTTTGTTTTTAATTAGATGTATGGCCGATACAGTCGGCAATTGGGTGAATTTGCGAAATTAGAAGCATTAAAACAAGCTGAAAAGCGACGTTTGAAGGAGGAGAAACGCCGCAAAAAAGAACTGAAAGGCTACCAGGGCAAAGTTGCAAAAACCATATCGTTTCTATGGCGGCACACGTTCGCCCGTTTAGGTGAAGATTGGGTATTTTTAGCATTATTAGGTGTTATTATGGCAATACTGAGCTTCATAATGGATCGTGGCATTTCCATTTGTAATAAAGGTATAATTGTAACAATATACAGTGATGGCACCTCAATTAGACACATTTGTGTTTATTGGAGTGCCTCTGCAAAAACAAAACAAAACACTAATAAACAATTGATTAAAGCCAGGATATGGTTGTATCGTGATTTAACCGATCATCCATTAGCGCAGTACGCTGCCTGGGTAGCATTACCTGTGACATTGACGTTGTTTAGTGCCGGATTCGCCCATCTAGTGGCGCCACAATCGATAGGTAAACTTGTCTTACGGTTCGATTCTCGATTGAGTACTCTAAAATTAACAAAAATATTGATAGGTTCCGGTATACCGGAAATGAAGACAATTCTACGTGGTGTTGCCTTGAAAGAATACCTAACATTTCGTACATTGGTGGCAAAAGTTGTTGGTTTAACGGCGACATTAGGTAGTGGTTTACCAATTGGTAAAGAAGGTCCATTCGTACATATTGCTAGTATCTCGGCGACATTATTAAGTAAATTAGTTACTGGTTTCCAAGGTATCTATGAGAATGAGAGTCGTACAACGGAAATGTTGGCTGCCGCATGTGCTGTGGGTGTTGCCAGTTGTTTTGCTGCACCTGTTGGTGGTGTATTATTTAGTATTGAAGTAACAACGGTTTATTTTGCTGTACGTAATTATTGGCGTGGTTTTTTTGCTGCTGTCTGTGGTGCCACCATTTTCCGTTTATTAGCCGTATGGTTTGAAGGTGCTGATACAGTTACGGCTGTGTTTAAAACGAATTTCCAAATGGATTTTCCGTTTGATCCACAGGAGATATTCGTCTTTGCATTGATAGGGTATGGATTTTCTCTAATCCATTGGATATTTAAGTGAAACTTCTTTAGGTGCGGTAGGGTAGTAAATTTGTTCGGAGCGGGACCCCACGAGGGGAAATCCTTCCCTGATAGCTGAGAGGGAAGAGTGGGGGCGTTGCCATAGCGTCGCTTCTACTCGCTCTCTGTCAGTTCTGCCAACTGTGTAAAATAAACACTACAGTTGGTAACATTGATCGATGTACAGGGTGGCCCATTTTCGATGGTTTTGCAGGATATCTCCTAAAGGAGAGCTCGTACAGAATAATGGATAGTGCAATCCTGTCCTACTTTTTCGAGATTACTCAAGTTCTTTTGTTTTTGAGTTATTTCCGGTTTTGTATTTTTTCGCGATTTCAAAAATGCCTCATATCTCGTAGGCTATCAAAAAAGTTCATTTTGTTTTCATTGTTTTCAATGTAGTTTTTAAAGCTGATTCTATTTAGCTAATTAGATTTTCTCTAGCTTTCACCGTTTTTGAGTTATAACACAAACTTATGTTTTTTTAAATGGCACATATATTTAATCTATTGCTCATTAAATTGCTTATTTTTTTCTGATTTCAAATATATATGGTTTGTTATAGTTATTTTCAAAAATGTGAGAGTTATTTGAAAAATTTCGATTTCGAAGGGAAAAATTCCGAAAATCATATTCGAAAAGACTTTAGAGTGCTATGAAACAATTGTTTTTTAGCTTGACAACGAACTATTATTTTGGTTGCTATGTATTTATTCTTTTGTTTTCTTATTTTGCAATAGGTAAAATTTGTTTCATGGCACTCTAAAGTCCTTTCGAGTATAATTTTTGTAATCATTACTTGCGTAATCGAAATTTTCAAAATAACTCCCCTATTTTTGAAAATAACTATATCAAATTATATATATTTGAAATCAGAAAAAAATAAGCGATTTAATGAGCAATAAATTAAATATATGTTCCATTTAAAAAAAACATAAGTTTGTGTTATAACTCAAAAACGGTGAACGCTAGAAAAAATATAACTAGCCAAATGAAAGGAGCTTTAAAAAGTGCACAAGAAACAGTAGAAAAAGTATCGACTTTTTGACAAGTTTACGAGTTATAAGGCATCTTCGAAATGTCGAAAAAATGAAAAACCGGAAATAACTCGAAAACAAAAGAATATAGCAAAAATCTAATTTCACCATCTGACTAGTCTCGGAAAAGTAGGAGATACCGTGCAAAACCATCGAAAATGGGCCACCCTGTACAGCGCCCTCTGGAATGAAACTAAAATTTCCTGGCCTACCGCGATTTATGATTTTCGTATTTATAAATTTTGAGATAAGTGAAATGCAGAAAAACTTCATCTCTAACCTAACAAGTTTCACTTCTATGCACTTTCATTTTTTTTAAATTATTGTTTTGTTTTTAGTGGGATTTGTGGTCTTGGCGGAGCATTCTTTGTATGGCTCCATCGACAATACGTAATGTTTATGCGTAATAGTAAAACGATAAATAAATTCTTACAGAAAAAGTGAGTAAAAAAAAAATTCTATAAAATGTAATAATAGTGAATTTATCGAGCAAAGGGTTACTAGATTTGACAGATATCTCGTTAAACAAAGTACGTAGTCCCTGGGATACGGACACAAACAAATAAATCCCTAGAAATATCACTATATTCAAGGGTACCAACTTAAATCTAGCAACTCTTTTGGGTCGATGAATTTATTCTATTTGATTATTGCGCATTCTTTCCAGTCGTTTCTTATATCCAGCCATTGTCTCATTACTTGTATCGACAATTTCGTTTCCATTGGGTGCTGGACAATTCTTTGCCGGTGTCTTAACCACACACGAACAAGTCTCAACATTATTCAGCAATTTCTCATGGACTGGCAATAATTTAACTGTTAGCGAACAACAGATTGTTGCAGCCTGGCAACCGGGTGGTGTTTTTGTTAATTTGATTTGTTACACAGCTTTTACGGTATTTACTTCGTTCCTCTATTAATAGTCGATTGTTAATTGTTTTTGTAAAATTTCCAGTTTATATTCTCGATTATTTGCTCAACGGTACCAGTACCGAGTGGTATTTTTATACCAGTATTTAAGATTGGTGCCGGTTTCGGCCGGATTGTTGGTGAATTGATGTCTGTATGGTTCCCGAATGGTATGCGTTATGGTGGTAAAATCGCCCAAATTATACCAGGTGGTTATGCAACGGTTGGTGCAGCAGCATTCAGTGGTTCTGTGACACATACAATCTCTGTATCAGTGATTGTATTCGAAATGACTGGACAAATTACACATATCATACCGATCATGATTGCTGTATTAATATCGAATGCTGTTGCTAGTTTATTGGCACCAAGTATTTATGATAGTATTATCTTAATTAAGAAATTACCGTATTTACCTGATCTGCTGCCGAGTAGTAGCGGTAAGTTGTAAAAACGATACGACTACGCCACTGGAGTACTATAAAATTGTTGGTTTTTCTCCAATGTTTACCAATGGAATTGAATGAAATTTCTGTCATTTATAGAAAACGGCGTGCTTCAGAGCGTTATGTTTATATTTTTTCGAAATTCGTATCCATTTTAGAAAAAATTAATAAACAACGAAAGTCGAGATATTTCCAAAATGGATGCGAATTATGGAAAAATAACTACATAACGCCCTCGGGCACATAGTCTTCTATAATTGCCGTGAATTTCATCCAATTCCAATAAGAGATAGAAGAGAAAAACTGTTACCAGTGGTGTAGAATCGTTAATAGATCAAATCAATTAAAACAAATAAATTTGTAGGAATGTACAACATTTATGTAGAAGATTTTATGGTACGTGATGTAAAATACATCTTCCATGGTATGACTTATGAACAATTGAAGACCTTATTGAAAAACAATAAGCGTCTACAAAGCTTCCCATTGGTAGACAATCCGGACAGTATGGTATTATTAGGTTCCATACAACGTTTACAATTGATCCAAGCCATTGATAAGCAAATCGGTAAAGAACGCCGTCTACAAGTGGCCGCCATCCGTAAACGTGAAGCTGAAGAACAACGTCGTGCCCGTGAAGAGACGGAACGTAAACTAGCCGCTGCAGCTCGAGCTGCTGCCGCTCTAAATGCCAACAACGGTGAGGAACAACGTCAACGACGACCGTCACGTTTTCAAGTCGTCCCAGCACCGGATGTATTAGCTGTCCGACAAATGAGCGAGAATCAAATCAATCAAATCGACCACCACCACCAACATCAACCGCCCGGTTATGGTACTCAACCACGTAAATCGATCTTGAAGAAGACAAATTCGTTCACATTGAAAGGTTTCAGTCCATTCTATACAACAAGTCCTGGTTCAACACCGTACACAACTGTAACGGGTGCTGAAAGTCGGATACGTTTAGCGTTCGAAGCGATCTTTCGTAAATCAGCACAATTACAAGATGTTGATAATAATAATGATAGTACATCAATGTTGAATAATTCACCTGATGGTGGTGGTGGTAGTAGTAATAAGATACAGATCTTACCGATGAGTCCTTTAACATTAAAGAAAGTCCAATTGCCACGTGAACGTGTCTGTGATATGTCAGTAGAAGATCAACGTATTTGGGAGGATGAACAGATGCAATTACCGGTTGATTTTCAACAGTGCCACATCGATCCGGCTCCATTTCAATTAGTTGAACGTACATCATTGTTGAAGGTGCATTCGTTGTTTTCCATGGTCGGTGTCAATCATGCTTATGTCACAGCAATTGGGAAATTGGTTGGTGTTGTTGGTTTGAAAGATTTACGTAAAGCAATTGAAGATGTGAATAGTGGTAATTTACCACCACATGATAATTTTAGTACTAATATTAGTAGTAGTAGTAATAATAATAATAATAATCACAGTGATAATAATGTTAGTGATATTGAAGAGAATGAAGTGCAACAGGCTCTTGTATCGAAAGTCTAATTATTGTGATAAAAAATAATAACTTTTTTTTTTTTGTAAAAGCAAACAAAAAACGAATTGACAAAGACATTTTTTCTATTATTAAATGATAGATGAATACAAGTAAGAATAAATTTTATCGACCTGTTAATTTATTTGTAAACAATTTCCGTTCCTGTATAGGTTCTGAGTGTCGAGCCTTAAGGGCCTGCTTCCTTTCCCCTATTGCTCCGATTTGGCCTTCAGAAATTTGAAACTTTTCAAAAATATATGCAACACATAAAGCTGCGCCCCCCCACAAGAGGGTGACACATTGTTGCCAAATATTTTCACAATAATTTCTCAATTTTTCGCCTACCATTATAAGAAACAATCCTTGCATCGATGACTGAGAAAGTAATGGGACATGAAAAGTGATAATGTTTTTGATTTTTGTATAAAAAGGGCTAATAAGAACAATTATTAGGGATATTTGCCTGTCGCATATGATTTCTCCCTTTCCCTCTCTCTCTCGACAATTTATGTATTAGGTAGTTTCTTTAAACTCAAATCACCAAAAAAACTAGAAGATTTTTCAAAAAAAGAGTTTAAGAGGGACCTCAAGTTTTCTTTTCTCTGTCTAGTTCACCCAAGAACTTGCCGAAAATTTTCAATTTGAGAGAATGAGACCTTAAGAAAAAATATCAAAAGAAGCCGTTGTTTTTAAATTTGATAAGAAATTTTGAAAAAAAAGTTTAAGAGAAACCGAGACTTTCACTTTTGTAATCATTTGAGCTATCAACCGTTTCTTCAAATTGTGAAATACGACCGTGAGATCTTAAGAAAAAACACCGTGTTTTGAGGTGGAAGATGCAGGGCCTTAAGGAGTACGGGTACAGACACAACAAACGCTGACGCGGACAGTTGGCAAGTAAGATAAATATCTCAAGGTCGGTCGCACACACAATGAAAGCCGCCAGAAACAGATTCATATATGTTTTAACAATAAGCGCGGATTACCATTACAAATTTCTTGCCGGTCACGTTTGTTAGTAGCGATCGGTAGAGTATAGTAGCCGATATCGTCATACATAATTCCACTATTGCCAGATTTCGTGAAAATTCATTAGAACTAAAGATTTCTATGTTGCATGAAAATGCCCATTCGACTTTGCAGCCGAAAGGAGGCGGCGCTTAGGGCTTGTGAACGTTTTCGGGGAGAGTATGCAACTCTATTTCACTCCCCAGAGTGTGTTACGGGTGCTAATTGGCAAAAGATTCGTAGAGAGACTACAAAGCGAATTTCGCCGTCAATTGGTCAACAAACAGAATCCCTCAAATTACTTTATTGAACTTTAATGTAAACAAAACGTAAAACTCCAAACAAACCTTGATCAAAACCAAATCTTAATTATTAATTAATTAATTAACAAACAGTAAAATTAAGGGGGGGCTCATTATTATAAAATCGAACAGTAAATCGTGTGCACAAATAAATGTTAATTGAGCAACAATGAAGAAACGACGTGATCTACCGCCATCTCAACTGTACGAATCCATTTACGCGCCGGCACAGGTACGTTTTTTTTTTCTCCAAAACTCTTACGCAATTCTTTTGTTTTGCTAACATTTCATTCAATTTTTTTTTCTAAGCTTAAAAAATCTGATAAAGACGAACAACTTAAAATTGCATTCATTAAGAAAGAACAAAAGAAACTACAAAAGGACTTGCACGGCTATCAAGGTAGGCGTAGTTTGGTTTTGATTTGTTATACAAAAAACAGGGGAGGCGATCCTGAGATGTGTGTAAAATGTGCTTATTTTTACGAATATACAGTGAGGGCACTCCAGAAAACCGTCAGAGGAAAGCTATATTGCATGACGCAATAAGAAGACAACTAAACAGTCTTCTTATTACGTCATAATGAACGACATTCTGTACACTTTCAAGGTCGTATTCGGCGTTTAATGTTGGTTCGCTTGCTTTGTGACGCAATCAGAAGACAACTAGTCTTCTTATTGCGTCAAACTGAACGAAATTCTGTACACTTTCAAGGTCGTATTCGGCGTTTAATGTTGGTGCGCCACCACTGCTTTGTGACGCAATCAGAAGACAACTAGTCTTCTTATTGCGTCAAACTGAACGAAATTCTGTACACTTTCAAGGTCGTATTCGACGTTTAATTTTGAAATATTGGTACTACTGTACACGTTATTTAATCGAAGAATGGGTATTATTTGCCATTGTTGGTATTATAGTGGCATGTATCAGTTATGGTATGGATAAGGGTGCTGCCCTATTAAATGGTTCCCGTATATGGTTGTATAATGATTTAGCATATACTTCAGCTGGGAAATATTTCGCTTGGATCTCAATACCGATCTGTACGTGTATGTTTAGTGCTGGTTTTGTTAAAGTCGTTGCACCAGCTGCTGCAGGTTGAATTATTCAATACGTTAACCTTGAACAGTGACGTCACTGTCAAATCTTTAGGTTCGGGAATTCCCCAAATCAAGACCATATTGCGTGGTGTCTACCTTGACAATTTCCTAACATTCCGTGTTCTAATAGCCAAAGTGATGGGTGTAACGAGTACAATGGGCAGTAATATGCCATTGGGTAAAGAAGGACCATTAATACATATATCAACATGTTGTACGATATTATTGGTGCAATTAACCCATTATACAAATCGTATATTCTATCAGAATCAATTGCGTAAAATTGAAATTTTGGCAGCTGCATCTGCCATTGGTGTGGCTTGTACATTTGCCTCACCAATCGGTGGTGTTCTATTAAGTATTGAAATAACAACGTCATATTTTGCTGTACGCAATTATTGGCGGGGATTCTATGGTGCCATATGGGCGGCAACATTCTATCGATTATTGTACGTATGGATTGAAGGCTTTGAAACGATTTCTGTGGTATTCAAGACAAATATCTTTGTTGAAACACCATTTGCTGCACAGGAATTATTCGCATTTGCTGTTTTAGGGTAAAATTAAAAATGTCATTTTGAAGACAAGAATAAAATACTGTCTCTTCAAAACACACACACGTATCAAGTAGCCTTAATATTCTTTTGTTTGTTTTGTAGGATAATTTGTGGCCTGGGTGGCGCCCTCTATATGCGCGTTCGAATCGAATTCAATAAATCAATCAATAACAACAAATTCATCAAAACTATCAAAAATATCAAGTATTTCACATCAAAAATTGTTATTTACTGTATAAGGTGGTAAAGTCATTCTTTATCCATGAGTGGATAAAGGGACTCTATCACCGCGTGCAGTACAAGATTTTTTCAATACTTGCCCTTCAAACTCTTTTTTATTTTTTTTATTTTAAACAACAAGCAATTGTTTTTGTTTATTTGCTGTTGTTTATTGGTAAAATAACACTTTACCGTTGAGGTGGGTAAAGTGCTACTTTACATTCGAGTTTTAACAGCAAGTATTGAAAAAAAAACACATTTCCACACACACAGCCAAAATGAATAATTTTTGAACTTTTAGCTTTTTCATCTATCCTTTTCTAATCTCATTGATTGTATCATCGATCAGTTGCCCATCAGGTATTGGTAAATATATGGCATCCCATTTACAATATGGGCCACAAGTTGTACAATTATTTAGTAATTTCACATGGACAAATACGAATTTAACAGTAACACAACAAGCAATTGTAAACAATTGGCAAACGAAACATACATCAGTTTATCTACATATCGTTTGTTTTATTGCTTTTAATGTAAATCTAAAGTTAATTCATCGAGCAAAGGGTTACTAGATTCGACAGAAGTCTCGTTAAACAAAGTACGTAATCCCAAGATTGTAAGCGAAGATGTGGACACAGAAAATGAAATCTCTAAAAATATCACTACATTCAGGGGTACCAACTTAAATCTTGGGACCCTTTGGTCGATGAATTTTGTATACCACAATGCGGACAGGGTTGTCCAAATGTTGCATATTGGACAACCCTGTCTTCTTAACTATAATAGCAATTTTGTTTTTTTCAGTTCTTTTGTTCGATTTTATCATCAACAATGCCAATACCGAACGGTTGTTTTATACCAACATTTCGTATGGGTGCCGGTATTGGTCGTATCGTTGGTGAATTAATGTACTCATGGTATCCGAATGGTTTAAGTTATTTTGGACGTATAACACGTATATTACCTGGTGGTTATGCTATTGTGGGTGCTGCAGCATTTAGTGGTGCTGTTACACATACAATGTCAGTGGCTGTTATTATTTTAGAGATGACCAGTCAAATCACCCATACAATACCGATATTAATTAGTGTTTTAATTGCTAATTGTATTGCACAAAATCTAACACCGAGCATTTATAATAGTGTGATCAAATCAAAGAAATTACCATATTTACCGGATTTATTACCGAATAATAGCGGTAAAAATACTTATCTTTATAGATTTTTTTTTGGTGTAATTATTAATCTTTATGTCATACGTAATGTTTACTTGACGGCGGGCTATTATGGCGTCGCGATGGCGTTATGAAAAATAATAGCCCGTTGCTATGATAAACAATTATTAAATTAACCTCAAAATTTACTTATGGCATAAACTTATGAATGCACCACGGGCGTTATTTGCCTCATAACGCCCTTGATACATTAATTACTATATAATCGCAACTTGTAGCGTATTATTCCGTTTATGTGGAAGATTTTATGGTAAAAGATATTAAATTCATCTACCATGGTATGATTTACAAAGAATTAAAAGAATTATTGTTGAATAATGAAAAGCTAACAAATTTCCCATTGGTCAATAATCCAATGAAACGTATACTGTTAGGTTCGGTGCAACGTAACGAATTGATTCGTTTGATTGAAAAACAAATCGGTAAAGAACGTCGCTTACAACCGTTAACTAGCGACGAAGAAATGAATCTAACGAATTCCGACGATAAAGATGGGGAATTTATTGAAAATCCGCTCTACATCAAACCGGAAATGGTAAATTAGTAGCTTGTGTCTAGTGGCCACAATCACTTGTTTGTTGCTTTTCTCTCTCGATACATGAAATTTGATGTATCGAGAGACATGATAGTTACTATGTACAATTAAGCGTCAGTATTTCCCATGTTAATCACTTGTTTCTCTCCCCACAGCCAACTAATACTAATAATAAGCTACGTATCTGTGATCTATCACCACAATCACAGAAACAATGGGAACGATTACAGATGCAATCGCCGATTAATTTCGATTTGTGCCAAATTGATCCGGCACCATTTCAATTAGTTGAACGTACATCATTATTAAAAGTTCATACGTTATTCTCAATGGTTGGTATTAATATAGCGTATGTGACGTCACTTGGCCGTTTAATTGGTGTTGTTGGTTTGAACGATTTACGTAAAGCTATCGAGGATGTGAATTGTGGTAATTTAAAAGAACACAATCTGGAAATTATTATTACAGCCGATAATGATGATAATCATAATAATAAAGAGAACAAATAAGAAAATATTTCTTTTATTACTTATTTTCTGTTTATTTTTAAGTAGTAAAATTGTGTAAATATTTGGAAAAATAAATACGATAAAATCTATACGACAAGTTCAATTTTGTTACGTAATTCGTTTGTTTTTGTGATAACACTATCAATAAATGGCCGTTCATTTGGATTCACTTTTAACATGTATAAAATCAAATCGTGGACGTCCTGGAAACAAAATAAAAACTCCCCTTAAACAAACAGTAGCTACGCCAATGGACTCAATAATTGTTGAATGTCTAGTTGATTTACCAATCCTGTATATTTGTAAACTGTCAAATCTCTAGTGTGCAACTGAATTCTCAAAAGTCCCTAGATTTTAATCAAGTTGGCAATAACAATCCTGTATATTTGCAAACTGTCAAATCTGTAGTATGTAACTGAATTCTCAAAAGTTCCTAGATTTTAATCAAGTTGGCAATAACAATCCTGTATATACCAAATTTGTTGGTTGAACGTGAAAGTCAAACGTGCAACTGAATGGCCTAAAAATACCTATATTTCTACATATACGGGATATACTGGGGGAGTTTTTTTTTTGACACATTTGACGTTTAAAAATTCACCTTCAACCAGCAAATGGGGTATACTAAATTCACCGACCAAAGAGTTACTAGATTTGACAGATATCTGGTTAAACAACGAACGTAATCTCAGAACTACTAGCTGAGATATGGACACAAACAAATAAATCCCTAGAAATATCACTATATTCAACGGTACCAACTGAAATCTAGGAACCCTTCGGTCGATGAATTTAGTATATATACAGTGCCTTCAGAAAAGGTTGTAACATGGCACATATGCAACCAACATGACAGATTGGTGCCACTGCTATACAAAATATCCCTAAATGAAAATAGTTTGACAGAAATTATTTTAAGATTTACTTTAATTGAAAGTAAGTAATTTCTGGAAAAAAATAAAAATAAATTTCACTTGTACGTATATTTATTAAATTTTTGTTGACTTTTCTATAATAAATGTTTGCAGTGATGACCATTTTGCTGCAAACAAATATTCACTCTACGTTTTAAATTTTCAAAAAACATTATCAACTGCAGTTACTTAGTGACTTTTTTGCAGGATTGCCAATCCAAATGTATGCAACCAATATTGCAATAGGTCACGTGGGTTACAACCTTCTCTGAAGGCACTGTATTTGCAAACTGTCAAATCTCTAGTATGTAACTGAATTCTCAAAAGTCCCTAGATTTTAATCAAGTTGGCAATACATGGTGATAATAGCGGGAATTTCAAA
The DNA here is from genome assembly GCA_021725515.1 of Epicauta chinensis. NCBI lineage: Eukaryota > Metazoa > Arthropoda > Insecta > Coleoptera > Meloidae > Epicauta > Epicauta chinensis. The sequence goes on along the minus strand of JAEDXX010000018.1, from coordinate 393,363 downwards.
CGAATCAATATAAAGGGCATATTTACTTGATTAAATGGTAAAAAAAACTCCCCTTAGCCAAATAAGAATACGCCCTGATCAATATGTTGAGTCTAGTCGATTTACCAATCCTGTATATTTGTAAACTGTCAAATCTCTAGTGTGCAACTAAATTCTCAAAAGTCCCTAGATTTTAATCAAGTTGGCAATACATGGTGATAATAGCGGGAATTTCAAACGAATCAATATAAAGGGCATATTTACTTGATTAAATGGTAAAAAAAACTGCCCCTTAGCCAAATAAGTAGATACGCCACTGGAATCAATAATTGTTGAGTGTCTAGTCGATTTACCAATCCTGTATATTTGTAAACTGTCAAATCTCTAGTGTGCAACTAAATTCTCAAAAGTCCCTAGATTTTATCAAGTTGGCAATAAATGGTGATAGCGGGAATTTCAAACGAATCAAAATAAAGTGCTGCATATTTACTTGATTAAATGGTGTATCCTCTGGAAAAGTGATAATGCCCGATATTACAGCCAAATTAACGGAATCACCACGTTCATAAACAATATCAAAAGGTGATTTAAAATAGCATAAACCATATAAAATACAACCTAAACTCTACAACAATATAACAAAACAATAGTTTTTTGAAATCCAAAAAAATTTTTATTTTTACCCAAATATCGGTACGTTGATCGATTACACAATAACTTTCAACATGAAATAGTTCGGGTGCACGATATGTTAACGAACAACGTTCAGCTGCAATATCTTGTAATTTTTGTGCATCTTGTGCCCCACAAATCTGTTGTTTACCAATTGTACACGAACCAAAATCCATTAAAATACAATTCATTTGATCAGTTAATAGAATATTGGCTAATTTCAAATCACGATGTATGATCGGTTGTAATTGTAAATTATGTAAATAATTGATGCCATCACAAATCTCCAAAAATAATCGTAAAATCTCTTTAATATTCAAATAATTCTTATTGAACGATCTCAATATTAAATAATCATTTAATGTGCCACGCCGATAATAGGGGAATATTAAAAATGCCTCAGATATTGTATTAATAACAATATCAGCGGTACCTTTGAATGTTGAATCGATCAATTCAACGATATTCGGATGTTTTAATTTCTTATAAAATTCAATCTCTTCTAATGCAATTCTCTGATCATCAACACTATGACAAATGATACGTTTCAATGCGTATTGGCGTTTTGTTGATTTGTTTTCAATTAAATCAACCGTTGAGAAACCCCTATAAAATAACAAGAGCAAAAACAAAAAACAAATTGAGGTTATATTGGATTCTAACCTAGAAAAAGATTATTCACCCTTCAGCTACACGTTCTTTTACAACATATTTTACACCGTTTATATCCAATTGTTCTTTCGTACAAAAACAGCCCGTCTTAAATAGCATACTTAAGCCTAACGTGTTCATTTTGTTGTTGTTTTGTTTTCTTAAATAATATTATTTCTAGGTTGACGTCTGTCAATTTGGGGGTTATGTGCAATTACGTCATCAATGACGTGTATTTGTAGTGTGTGTGTGTGTGCAACCATCGCATGTTGCCACAACTATTCAAATTTCTGCATTTCCAAGGATATGTTGGTATTTAGCATTTATTATTATTTATGGGTCATTCCGTGTCAAATCGACCAATGGTTGGAATCGACCCCTTCCAATTACGATGAAACTCGGTAATACCTAACAACAGGTATTATATGGAATATTGAGAATCGTAAAATCTATTCAATTGTATTGATTTGTGTCCAACAACCGATTAGAATCAAATTTTCAGAGAATTATTCAAAAATAAATTTTTCGACTTTCCAGATTGTTCGAGGTGCATACTCAACAGTAAGATAATATAGAAGAAGGTATGCGAATCCTTCAACGCATGACGGGAAATGGGTCAAGCTGTCGCGCCACCATGCGTGTGTCAGAAATACTAAAACGCCAAGATAATACATTAAAAGAAAAAAGTATTCCAATCCAAGCTGCCAAGCTGTCGCGCCGCCATAAGTGTGTCAGAAATACAATGATGTCTCTAAAACTTGAGGTATTTCCCGTCATGCATTGCAGGATTGGAATACCTTCTTATATTATACCTTGACGTACTAGTACTTCTGACACACGCGTGGTGGCGCGACAGCTTGACCCATTTCCCGTCATGCATTGAAGGATTCGTATACCTTCTTCTATATTATCTTAGGCCCAATATATTTTCTTTTGTTTGCATTGGAAAAAATTATCTCGAAATTTCCAATAATTTCTATGGAAATCGATAATAATTGGAGCATTTTCACAGGACAATGCTATTTAACTATTTGTATTTTTATATTACAAAAAATTGAGGAAAATTTATGGAAAATTCAAGGAAAACACTTACCAATCAGGATTTTGAGTTAATTGATTCCGATTGGTCGGGAAAACAGGAGACACGTCTGCTCTCTTTGTTCAGTCCAGGCGAAATTTACACAAAAAAAAATGGCGGAAAATTTCATAAATCAATTATTTATCGGTAGGTAGATCAAGACACCTTCTAAATCGATGCCATCTTGGCCGATTGTTTGTTTCAATTGTTTTTTTCGTTTATTTGAAATAAATCATCTGGAAATTTCAAGAAATTTACCATGTTTTCATGAATTTTCATTGAAATTATTTGAAATAAATCAGAAATTGAGCATTTTTATACAAAAATTCTATCAAATTATTTCTGAATTCGGTCAAAAATTATTGAGGAAAAATAATGGGAAATTACAGGAAAACACTTACCAATCAGAGGATTTCAATTGATCTGGTTCGTTTGGATGAAGGAAAAACAGCAAGAATTCTCGTGAATTCTACAAAAACATCCGATCCGTTTGATAACGCGAAGTGGAAAAATACAAAAAGATGGCTGACTATGCTGAAACAATTGAAGATTATTGTGGTGTCTTCTGATTGGCTGGCGGATGTCGATGCCTTCTTAGATAGCTTTTTTTTGCAACTTTGATTGCAATTGTTTAAAAAATGATTTCTTATCTAGAAACAACGAGTATTTAAAACACGTCCGTAGCTCTTTTGTGGTATCATTAAGGTGCGGACTTCTTCAAAATTTAAATTATAATTAATCGAAATTTAAATTAAAATCAACCAAAATCAATTTAAATTGGATCAATGGGAATGATTAATAGTTACAATTAATTGAAGATGAAGAAACATTTTAATTCTCAGTTATTTAGTGCGGGAATCGAAAAATTCGATTAATAATAACTCTAGACCGGTCAAGGATGAAAAACAAAAATATTTGACGCGTCTTCTAGAGCAGTGTTTCTCAAACTTTCGACATATGTGTACCCCTTCTATAATTTTCTTTACACTGTGTACCCCTCGTCAAAAAAAAAATGCATATTGTTTAATAATAATAAGTCGCTTTTGCACCAGGCGCAGCAAAAGCCCGGACCCACATGTACCCCTCCAAACTCTTCGCGTACCCCAAGGGGAAACACTGTTCTAGAGGTATTGAATTGGAATGAATATCCCCTCAGCGCTCGAAGCTAGTAATACGAATTTAGTCCGAGATAATTACAGGTCGTCGATAGCTCAGTGGTTTAAGAGCACCTCAACGCCCGGATAGCACGAGGAGAGCTGAACATTTTTCGGACTAAATAACTGAGAATTAAAATGTGTCTTCATCTTCAATTAATTATATCTTTAAATTATAATGTTTTTTAATATAATTAAACAGTTTGAAAGCGTGATTTATGGAAAGAGACAAAAATGAATAAATTCGGGAAAATGTTTATTTAAATATTCCATTTTATGATTAACAAAAATAAATAACAATTTGAGCAAACATCAACGATTATTGATAAGTACACATTGCATCATGAAGATTTCTTCAACAATTGCTTCACATTGCTATTATTACGTACTTGACAATCATATAGAATAGCATCATGGATTGTTGGAAATATCAAAAATTGACTATTTATATTATCATAGAAATCACATCGTTTAAACATCTCATAAACTGGACTCGAACAATTCGTTATAAACATTAAAATATCCAATTTATTAAAATCGTTTTGTAATTGTCTCAACAATTCAACACCGGATGGATCGATGAATGTTACCGCAGAAAAATCCAAAATTACCGTACGCAACAACAAATATTGCTCAGTTGTACCAACATCATCATCACCACCATCATCTGTGGTTGTTGATGGTGTTTCTTCTAATTTGGCACGTTTACGTAAGATTTGTGCAGCATCAATACCGATCTTACGTATCAAGGTTTCTTTGAAGGCGGCACGTGATGCAAAACTCAAACCACCCGAATAGTGGAAGATCTTTGTACCGTCCAATTCACAGGCACCTTTATAGCGTTTAATATCCACATACAAATCGGTGTTTGGTATCAATCCCAAGAGGCAAGTGTACGGTTTATAGCCTTGTATAAAAATGCTAAGCAACGATACACAAACACCGGCCGCTAAACCGATACTAATCTGTAAGATTAGGGTCGTTGAAAATGTTACAATCCAAACGAGCGCATCCCATTTATTTAGCCGCCAATATTTGATGATTGACGTACATTGTAGTAACATACCTTTTAAGGCTACCACGATAATACTAGCTAGAACACACTGTAGAAATGGTGTTATTACGAAAAATATTCAAAGTGCGTGGAACGCCGCGCGTTAGAAGTGAAACTTCTTAGGTTGGAGATGAAGCTCTTTTTTTTTTAATTGGTTTATTTGCTTTTCGTAGTTACCTGAAGGCTCGATTTTGTATTTCAGTCATCTCAAAACAATATTCATATATAATTTAACGCCATTAATTAATTTATAAAATCATTTTTACGGGGCGACCACCGCCGATTTTTTTCAAATTTTGTGTAGGTGTTCTGTACTTTGAGAAAAAGATTCCCTGAAAGCTTGAGCTCTTAATATGCTATCGTTTCCAAGTTATGAAGTTTTGAAATTTTAAAGAAAAAAATTTTCAATTTTTCATCAATTTTTTTGAGGTAGAAAACTTTTTTTTCAAAAGTGGTAAAATATAGCTTTTTGTAGGAAAAATTCTCAGCATTTTAATGGGACTATTCATTTTTTCATATACGCAACGGAAGACCCTTTAAAATCCAATCAAAGTGAAAAAAGCGATTTTTCTCACAGTGCGGCACGTGGTACATCAAAAGTGACATTTTTTTCCGGAAGCTGAGAGTTTTTCCCACAAAATATGTCATTTTCTTGATGTCCATATTTTTTGTTTTCTTACAATTAAATAAAATGTAAAATCTTGACAATTAAAAAACGATCGTGTGTAAACTCTATTTTACGTGCATGTATGGAGCTATCGAAAGTACCCGATTACAGTACTTTTCGCGGTTGCTATAGCAACCGCGTCAATATCTGAAAAAAGTTTAAAAATATACGTTTTTTAATTGTCGAGATGTTACATTTTATTTAATTGTGAAAAAAACATGCACATCGCGAAAATGTTAAATTTTGTGAGAAAAACTCTCAGCTTTCAGAAAAAAATATCAAATTTGATGTACCACGCGCTGCACTGTGTAAAAAATTGATTTTTTCACTTTGATTGGATTTTAAAGGGTCTTCCGTTGCATGTATGAAAAAATGAATATTCCCATTAAAAAGCTGAGAATTTTTCCTACAAAAAGCTACATTTTACCAATTTTGAAAAAAAAGTTTTCTGCCTCAAAAAAATTGATGAAAAAGTTGAATTTTTTTTTCTTCAAAATTTCAAAAATTCATAACTCCGAAACGGCCGCATATTAAGAGCTCAAACTTTCAGGGAATCTTTTTTTCAACGTAGAAAACACCTCCACAAAATTTGAAAAAAATCGGCGCGGGTCGCCCCGTAAAAACCGATTTTATTTGGTGGAATAACCCAAATACAAAAATCATAAATCGCGGTAGGCCAGGAACTTTTACTTTCGTTCCAGAGGGCGCTGTAGATCTATCAATGATACCAACTCTAGACCCTAGTCACGCTTTGAAATAAATTTACTACCCATGCGCGCCTAAAGAAGTTTCACTTAAATAACTACACAACGAATCCAACTCACCCTTGGTAGACTCTCAAAAAACGGTCCAATCCATAGTAATATCACCAACAGTAAACTACACGAAACAATTGATGCTATCTGTGTAACACCGCCGACAGTTTGTTGTATCATCGATCGAGATAGTGAAGCTGTGACTGGCATACAAGAAAAAAACGAGCCGACTGTATTACTCAAACCCTACAATTCGTGTTATACCAATTAAAAAACTCTATTCGAAAAAACTCACTGAATCTCCTCCCCCCTCCCTCCCCCACACTTACCAATGCTAAGAGTTCTTGATTCGAATCGACTTCGTACATTAATTTCCTAGCAAAAATTAATGCCATCGACATTGTTATCGTATACGAAACCATTGTAATAACGAAAGCATCCAATAGAATATTTGGTATTAGAGAAAAGACGGGTATTTCAGGTACCGGAAATCCGGTTGGTATATGTCCAACGGTTGAGATCTGATAGTGATCGGTTAATTTGAAAAATTGACTAATTGTTGTGCCAAGTACAACCGCCACTAATTCAATGGGGAATGGAAAACGTGTCCTTTTTGCTAGCCATGTTTTTAGTAATTCATTGTTCAATATTAATATTGTACAAGAGATGAATGTGATGCCACATGCGTAATAATTGGCTTCCGGTAGTGCTAAGATTGAATTGTAGATGGTCTGAAAGTATAATCAATTTTTATAATAAAACTTCAACTTAACACGTTCATTGCCGAATTGTAGCGGTGAACGTGTTAAACTATATACTAAATTCATATAAAGGAGGCACATTTTAGGTTGGCGGATCCTGGCGCATGCCGAAATCTGACAGATAGATCTGCAGTTCAGTAGCGTAACGTAGAAAATATTAGACAGTAAAAGATAGATAAATAAATAAAATCATGCGAAAAGTATATCTAATTATGCTACGTAAATTTTGTAATAACTACGCCACTGGAAAAATTCAAATAAACGTCAAAAATTGATTGACTGCGCATGCCCAGCTCCCGCCAATTTAAAACGCGCCACCTATTCAGACCAGTCGAGGGTTACTAGATTAGACAAATGTCACTAAATTCAAGGATGCCAACTTAAATCTAGGAACCTTTTGATCGATGAATTTATTATATATATTTGATTATTACGTACTAGGAAAAAGCTGAAATTGCCGCGTATTTTGTGTGTTTTCAGGCCAAATAGATCTTTCAATTGTGAACTGACAATATGGAATGCCGATGCACACGTGAAACCATTCACTAAAGTCTCTGATAATAGACTTGATACAATACCAAAACGTAAAAAATACATTATTAATTGTATTATGGCAACAGTGAATGTTACCGTTGTTGCCACATTTACATTTGTTATATGCAATTGATTCGTTTTATAATTGGGTGTTTCAATAATTGTACCATTTTGTAAAATTTCAATTGTACTATATTCACTAACTACTTTACCAGTCATTAGACAAACAATTGCAAACGTACCTGCAAAAAAATACCCCGCTTTAAAATGACAGTATTGACTTTTTTATGACACCCTGTATAATGTTACTGTTATATAAGATTGGTAGTGCTATATATTTAAAGCGCAATGTTACCAAGTCTACAAAAATTTCCGAAAATTGTAAGAAATTTCGATAGGATTAATGAGTTAGGTTGGCAATACAGTGATTATTACATAACCTCAATAATTAGAAAAACAACAGAAATACACTTTATGTTGACAACGATACCTTTACGTCATTGGTTAACAAGATACCGTTGACTTTTTGATAACGCCCTTTATAATGTGACTTTTACGCTATATGTAACTAAAACGTAACGTTGCCAAATTTATGAAAATTCCCAAAAATCTAGAAAAAAAATTCTGTAAGAATGATTATGTTATTTTTTTGACAATAGCGTTATTATGAGATAACTTCAATAATTTTAGCATTACTTTGAGCATTACACTAAGATTGTATACCTTATCCAGTGAGAGAACGGACTTTTTTGACAGCCTAGTGACCAACTTGATGGAATAAAATTTCCTATATTTAATTCTAAACGCAGCTCTTTGTAGCTCTCTAAGTATTTGGCAGCCATTTTTCCTAACGCATTGAAGTGAGAAAATTTTTTATTCTATTTATTGTATATCGAAGTGGCTTTCGACATTATCAAAGAATATTTTTAGAGTATTTATAATTTTGTTTTCACAATATTCCTATTTTGTAAATAATTTTGAATTTTGCGCCATAAATCTGGCAACTTATCTATACTAAATTCACGGACTAAAGGGTTACTAGATTTGACAGATGTCTAGTTAAAGAAAGTACACACTCCCCAGATTGTAAGCGGGATATGGGCACAAACAAATAAATCTATAAAAATGTCACTATATTCAAGCCTACCAACATAAATCTAGGAACCCTTTGATCGATGAATTTAGTCTAGTTACAGAAAATTCAATTTACTCGTTGGATTTACTATATAATGATAATGTTTAATCAAAATGCGATGTTGCCAAGTCTAAAAAACCCCCCAAATGCCTAAACGTTGCCAAGTGCACGAAACTTTCAAAAACCCAAGAAATATCTTGTCAGGTGAGATTGTTAAGCGTTAAGTTGGCAGTATACTAATTATGACATAACCTTAAAAAAAAAACAGAAAAATCTAAGAACGTTATTTTAGTGATTATTATTGTGTGAAGTTGGCAATAGATGGATTTAGACTGAATTAGTCAAAAATTTTACTCCAACTTAACACCCTGTATATTATACTGGCATAATCTAGACATTTACCAAATAATAACCCACTTATCTAATCTTTATTGTTAAACGAACGAAAAAAATAACTATTAAAAGAGATTATAATATTAGTGCTGTAAAATAGACGATTTTTAACAACAAAAATTGAAAAGGTAGAGTAGAATAGATAATTTCGTTGTTTTTAGTTGTTTTATCACTACGTGAAAGTGTGTCAAATCGTAATGTAACCCTGTAAGTTGTCCAACTATATCGCTACTCCCTGTATATACCCCAATAACTAACAGGGATTTTAAACGTATTAAGTTGATACCAACCTAAATTGGTCAAACTAAATCGAAAAAACTAAAGACTTTTTAGGGATTACAGTTACTTGAAGTTGGTATACGACAACACATACAGGGGTCGATCAATAGTAACATTTTTTTCCCGATCACACTGTATATTTGTAACCTAGAAAACGTGATAATTTGCGCACTACTCTCGACGCTTACATAACATATGACCTACTTCAACTAATTTCACATACACATTGTGTAATTGGAGATAATTACAAAAAAAAATTGTATACATTACCGATAGAAACATGTCGTGAGGTGCCAAAGAGGAAATAAACTAAAACCGGAAAGAACGCCATATAAATACCGACAACCGGTGGTACACCACCCAACAAACCGTACGCCATACCCTAAAATTAAATTTCCAAAATTATTCAAACAAAAAAAAAATTAGTGTGAACGCAGCTTAACGCATTTTTGTTGACATCCAACAAAAACAATTGATAATCGACGAGTACACTCAACTGAAAAATCTTGACACGCAAAAAAGAAATAACAAATACAAAAACGGTAGATTCCGAGAAAGACAACAATAATGGGAATTTTTATCGAAAAATTCCGGTTATTTAATCAAAAAAAAACTCGGATAATTTTAAAGATAATAATAAAAATAACGATAATTGCATATAAAATTACATAATTCGAATAATCCAACAAACAGGTGGCGGGGCGAAACAAATGAAAGTATAGCCGCGCTTACCGGCATATACGAGGGATCATCAAAAAGTCGTAGTGATTACCTGCGGTATATGCATGATGGCCACCGTAATGCCGCTAACGATATCGCTCAACAGGTGACGTTTCCATTTGTAGTGCGGCAACCATTTCAACACCGGTACGGTTTGTTTTACACAATTCAACGGTTTTATCCGCCGGATACGATCTTTACATCGTCTACCAACTGGAAATTCCACACACAAATTAACGTAATCAACTGTTTTTTTTTAGCACACAAATACTCACGTGATTTATGCGGTTTTTCGTATAAATGATCCCGATTCAAATCCTCCAATTGATATACGGGTCGTTTTATATTGAAATGATTACTATCAATCGTTGTTGCACCACCATAACTATTCGCGTTGATTCTACGATAAAAACGAATTATTTGAGGTTATAAATGGCCGCCTTCCCAAGATACTTGTATTTCTTTTTAACAATCAACGGTACACGTTCATCATCCATTTTCAAACAAAAATGAAAGAATTATCAACACGATTTCACACATTTTATATACAAATCCACACACACACACAAACACATAAAGAAAACAAGAATTCTATTTAATTGATAAGAATTGGTAGGCATGTGATTGATAAGAGTTTATTTAATGTTTACACGTGATGAACTGTGACAGTTTTTCATTGATTTCTTCTACACAATCAAATTAATTATGCATTAATTACAATTAATTGATAATAATTACTTACACATCTTGTACAGTGTCTTCTCCTTTATTATTGTCCATCATCTCAGTCGGCTGTGATCTAGCATTACTGTAAACAATTTCGTTACTTGTTTATTAACGCACTAATTACAAATTAATCATAATTTTAATCAATTCTATCAATTGTTTTTGTTTTTACTAATAGAATGCGCAACTAGAGTGCTTAGATTTGTTGAAAACAAAATCGTAGTGGTAGTACTTTAATCGAATGACGAAGGCTAACATGTTTCTTTTGTTTCGTTATTTATTTGTTTCTTTCAAATGATTCACATAATTATAGCGAATCGGGGGAACTTTTGACGGTCACTGGTTGGCACCCTGTTGTTATACAACAACGGCGCCAACTTCACACACCTGATTTCAATTGTTTTTAATTCAAATTATTCCATTTTTTTTTTTAAATAATTACGATTTGTAATTATCGCAAAAACAAAATTCTCTACGGTATTGACAACGATTATCGCATGTTTCGTTATTTATTTGTTTTTAATTACAGCGAATTGTCGGGGGAACTTTTGACGGTCACTGGTTGGCACCCTGTTGTTATACAACAACGGCGCCAACTTCACACACACCTGACTTCAATTGTTTTTAATTCAAATAATTGCAATTTTTTTTGAAATAATTACGATTTGTAATTATCGCAAAAACAAAATTCAGTCTATACTCACTTAATCTGATGGTAATGACAATTAACGATTATCGCATTTTGTAGGTTATTTGTATTATTGCCAACGTCATTGGTGTATTGACAAGGTCACCCCTTCATTTGTTACGATTTTTCTGATTGGTTTGAGTTTGAATTATTGCAAAAAAACCAGTGACCGTAAAAATTTTCAATTTTTTAAAATAAACACTAATAGATGGCGCTAATTCTAATTATTTCTAATTAAATTGAATTTAATTTGCGTTAATTAAATTACATAACGCACCTTTGTTGGATATGGCGTGGTATCGATGGTGGTTTGATAGTATCGACTGATTATCAATGGGTAATATTTATAGATTGATTTTATCGCATTTAATTAAAAATTTCAAGTGATGAAAGTGATTAGAAAAAATCTGTTTGTTAAGTGTATGATAATGAATTGTGAAATATTCCGGGGATTATTGTTTAATATCAAATAATCCTCAAAAATTGCTGTACTTAAGATTATCTTGTTCTTGTCATTTCTAAAAATATATGCAAATAAGGCTTAAAGGGGCGGGAGGGGGGCAAAGTGGGCCCCTTCAAATTTTCAAAGCCTTAGAAAAATATGGGGGCAATCTTTTTTGAAATTTCTTATATAATGAGGGGTAAAAACGCCGATCCGTTTATTGAATATTTAATAATTAATTGTAAAAATAAAAATATCAATTATGAATTTTTTTTGGGGGCCCCACTTTGCCCCAAATTTTCAATTTTTTACTGTTAACGGACGCAACATAATGTTAAATAAATATCAAGGGTCTAAAAGAAAAAATAAACGCGTAAAAAATTATTGATATTATGATTTTTTCCTTAAGGGGCCCCCCTTCCCCTATTAAATAGTAATAATAGTAATTTATTTGTTTATTCTAACTCATGTGACTGTTTATCGTTGACTGAAAGGTTATCAAAACAACAATTTTCTTACTGTATTGTTTTTTTTTTTTGTTGAGTTTTGTAGACATTATTTCCTGTAATTCGTATAAAGACAAGTATCATTGAACCGAGACGCATTAATTCTACGATAAAATAATCGTAAAAGTTGAATAGCTTGTGATAATTTTAAAAAAATGTAGAAATTTTAAATTGCCCGCCATTTTAAATGATGACGCGTGGCTAGCTGCAGGTGTGCACGTAACCAATCAGAACGCGATACAAATGTAGCCAATCATGTTGTAGAAATAAAAACAAAAACAAATTCGCGTACAGTTTAAACATGAAAGGAAGGTGTCATGAAATTTAGCATCATTTTATCAGGGTAATGGCACTAACTGGCAGGGTTGCCAACTTAGGGGTTTCCCCCTCAAATTTAGGGAGTAAATAAGTGAGTTGTATATTTTTAGGGACTCTTTACTTAGAAATAAAGGCCCTGGGATAACACAATCTAGCCAATCAACCCCCAAATTTCACCCATTTGAGAGGTCAGAACTAGAAGAAACCAATTTTTTTTTGAAATATTAGATACCTTATAAAAAAAGAATATAAAACATAAATTGTTCTTTCTTACGGGGATTTTCAAGTAATTGTGGCGATTTTAGGGGTTTCTGGCTTGAGCTTTAGGAGTAAATATTTTTGGTAGTTGGTAACACTGCTAATTGGAGGTCATTCAAACGCGTTATTCTATGACAGGTGTGACAGAATATATACAAAAACACATCATTATTATGAACAAAAATACAATTTTCTTCCCCAAACAGTAGATGAAAAAGAAGCACTTTACCCACCTCAATGGTAAAGTGTTTACTTTACCTATCGAGCAACTCCATAGCAACCAACGGCAAATAAACAAAAACAATTGCTAGTTGTTTAGAGAAATCCAATAGCAACCAACAACCGTTGACAACTGTATGGATAATTAAAAAATAAATAAATAAATGAAAGTTTTAAGGGCAAGTATTGAAAAAAATCTTGTACTGCACACGATGGTAAACTCCCTTTTTATCAACCCGCGGCTTTGGTTCACTCCGCCTCCAGCCTCGTGACCCAAACTTTTGCTCGTGGATAAAGTATGACTTTACCACATTGTACAGTAAATAACTATTGTTAAAGCATCACAGGATTTCAGGAAGGACTTTTCCAAAATTCGCACATATTTTCCTGATACTTTATATCTCGTATAATTTTGAAATAAATTCTTATCCTCACTTTTCGCTCTCTCCAGTCTCTTTTTTCTCTCACACACACTAGCTCTTCGATCATCTCATCTCACTTCTCTCTCTGCTTTGCTGATTCTCTTCTGTTATTTCTTTCTCTGTTCTCTCTAATATCTTTCTTGGTCTCACTCTCTCGGTTCGGTCTTCATTCTGTTCGCTATCTTCTCTCTTCTTCGTTGTCTGTCTCATCTCTCTGCTCTCCTTTTGTCTCTTCTCTATGCTCTTTATTCTCTATGTTCTGTCTTTGTTGTGCAAGGTTTCTTCTGCCTTCGTTCTGCTCGCTCTCTTCTACCTATCTCTTCTCTCTCACACACAATAGCCCTTCGATCATCTCATCTCACTTCTCTCTCTTCTTTGCTGATTCTCTTCTGTTATTTTTTCTTTGTTCTCTCTGATATCTTTCTTACTCTCACTCTCTCGGTTCGGTCTTCGTTCTGTTCGCTATCTTCTCTCTTCTTCGTTGTCTCTCTCATCTCTCTGCTCTCCTTTTGTCTCTTCTCTATGCTCTTTACTCTCTATGTTCTGTCTTCGTTGTGCAAGCTTTCTTCTGCCTTCGTTTTGCTCGCTCTCTTCTGTTTATCTCTTCTCTCACACACACAATAACCCTTCGATCATCTCATCTCACTTCTCTCTCTTCTTTGCTGACTCTCTCCTGTTATTCCTTTCTCTGTTCTATCTAATATCTTGCTTGGTCTCACTCTCTCGGTTCGGTCTTCATTCTGTTCGCTATCTTCTCTCTTCTTCGTTGTCTGTCTCATCTCTCTGCTCTCCTTTTGTCTCTTCTGTCTGCTCTTTACTCTCTATGTTCTGTCTTCGTTGGGCTCGCTTTCTTCTGCCTTCGCTCTGCTCGCTCTCTTCGATCTATTTCTTCTCTAGTCTCCTCTCCTATCTTCTATTATTGCTTTCCAGAAATATTCTTCCTTTGGTAGATAGCAACCTGTAGAAAAAAAAGTGAAAGTGCGTGGAACGCCGCGCGTTAAAAGTGAAACTTCTAAGGTTAGAAATCATGTTCATTTTTAGGATTAGGATGTGGTAATGTGGGATTCAATTAATGAATTCTTTTGTTTCTGTCGTTACCTGAAGGCTGAATTCTTTCTGCAGTTGCGTTTTTCTGCATTTCAGTTATCTCAAAACAATATTAATATATATTTTAACGCCATTAATTGATTTATAAATACAAAAATCATAAATCGCGGTAAGCCAGGAAATTTTAGTTTCGTTCCAGAGGGCGCTGTACATCGATCAATGGTACCAATTTTAGACCCTGGTGTTTATTTTACACTACAGTTGGCAGAACTGACAGAAACAGTAGAAGCTACGCTATGGCAACGCTCCCACTCTTCCCCCTCAGCTGTCTGTTAGAGGGAACCGGTTTTCCTTCACGGAATCGCGCTTTGAAAAAATGTACTACCCTATCGCGCCTAAAGAAGTATCACTTCAAAAAGATATATTAACGTAAATTTTATTGTTTATCAATCTTTTTATTCGTCGGGCTCGACTTTAACAACAATCAGCTCACTATTCGAATAAACCAATTCTTCCAGCGATGATAAAAGATAATCTACTTTATCAATTACATCTTCTCTTGTTTCCTCTCTCAATTTCAAAGTAATTTTTTCCAACCGTTTTACAATACTATTCTTTTTCTTCTCCAAACTACTTACTACTACGCTATCATCTTCTTCCACATTATTGTCATGTATCTCTATCTCTTCCTCACAATCATTAATTTTAATTGAACTTGTCATTTCATTATGATAAATACAAATAGAATGTATATGTTTACAAATTGTCGCATGTATCAGATAATCTATACAAGTGCACGAAAACAAATGAATACATGTGTGACACATGTCACATGTTAATTGACACTGATGTGTTTTTTCCACAATATTTTTACAAATTGTATGAATTTCATTTGAAAACTGAACGGTCCAGGTAGTGTCAGGTTTTTCAATTGTTATAACCACATCTTCACTATTCGTAGCAAGTGTATGGTTGTTATTAATCAGAGAAATTTGATTGGTTATTTTGCCTTCATTCAATTTTATGACACGATCGCATTGTTTATCTCGAATAAATTTTAATAAAACACTTATCGTTTTATCTAAACGTTTGCACTCTATACCTAAAAAATATTGATTATTAATTGTACTAAATCCATCAAAGGGTTCCTAGATTTAAGTTGGCACTCTTGAATGTAGTGATATTGTCACTATTCAAGGGTGCCAACTTAAATCTGGGAAACCTCTGCTAAGAGAGTACCTTTTAAATAAATAAATTTTAAAATTGTATGCATTGCTTCCAGAGACATGTTGGTATCAATTGGCATTTCTTTACGATGTGATAATGCCCAAGAAGAATACGTATTTTGGTAATTTGTATTAAAAAAACATTTGAATTTCCTCAAATCAGAGGTACTTTGAAGGAGATTATTGAATGATTTGAAGTATTCATTAAATAATTCAACATCAGGTTCCTGTCTTAGAACACATAACGTTTTATAAATCTAAAATAAATAAAGAGATAAAGAATTATGTAAAATGACTTTGCAGGATAAAATCAAATATACTAAATTCATCGACCAAAAAGTTCCCAGATTTAAGTTGGCACCCTTGAAATTAGTGACATTTCTAGGGATTTATTTGTGTCCACTGTTACGTAATCTGTCAAATCTAGTAACCCTTTGCTATGTGAATTTCGTATACATATAATACAAAAAATACACATGGCAACGTCGCAACTAACTGACAGATGTCAATGTGTTCAACGTATTGAAACTTTAATGCCCTTTTTAGCCCTGTTAGAGGGCGAATTTTCAAAAATCCTTTCTTAGTGAGCACCTACACCACCAAACGAATATATGTGGCAAATTTAAAGTCTACCGGATGGATAGTTTCGGAGATATCGTGATGAATGTGTGAGTATAGAATAACTAACTTACCCGCTCCTGTAAATCCCTATTTTTTATCAAAGGAATCTTATCACGCCACGCCCTATCAACATGCCATATGCATAGAAACATTTTCGTATCAGCAACACTCATTAAAGAACTCCAGGCTGAATAATAATCTTCGTTATCATCACACAAGAATACTTTAGTTTCAATATCGCCTGATTTCTCACGAATTGAACCAATAAACAATTTTAATACAACATAGTCTTGACGATTTGAAAATAGAAAAGCTACAGGAAATGCTTCACCAAGATCATCAACTATTAAGAGTGTTACCAACTTAAATTTGTAAGGATTCGTAGTGTGCGTTGTATCCATACATACAATGCCATGATTTCCGAATTTTTTCAATAATTCAAGTTGACTACGTGTCATAATACCCAATAGAAAATCTTCACTTTCTATATAACTGTGTTGTGATTCTTCACCTTGCTTCTTATATAAAATCACACAATTATCCACGTTATTCCTCATATCCTTAACCCATAGATCTACACTAATTGCATCATTAATATCTCTAATCTCAAAGATATGTCTATTATAAATACGTGTGATATTATTAATATCTTTAGAAATGATTGAATTGATTCGTTTGAAGGCACTATCGACATTCTCTCTGATTTGATTAGCGACCATTTCTTTTGCATTAATCGGTAAAATTAAATGTTCACGATTCTGGTCGTGTTTGTAATGGGTTTTATAATATGTAACCGTAACTTGACCATTTCTCTCTTTTACCGTGATGGATGATGTACAATTTTGGTTCAGTTTACAACTACCCTGCGATTTGATCTTGCGTTTGCGCTCTTCAACGCAACGTATTCGTTTTTTTCCACTACGATTACAATAAAATTTAATTGTTTTTACGGCATTTTTTACACTAACTTGACTCTTTTTCACCCACATCGAAGATGTTTTACGTTCCTCACTCAACTTCCAGTTTGTGAACTCTGAGAAACAATCTCGATTATTTTTCCAAGTGTTGATAGATCAAATATCTCATTTGTTTATGAATTGAAATGGAAAAGTATCTGGAGAAATTAGACTACAATGTCTAGACGTCAATTGATCGACACGATTTTCGTTCTAGCTATTTTGGAAATGCCAAACCTATTCATTGATGTTTACAAGATTTTATTTAAAAACAATTGCAAGGTCAATAGTATTTATAAACAGTACAATCGAGAAAACAACTTTAGAAATTCTATCTCTAGTAAGAATAATTATTCTTATATTATTAACAACAGAAAGAATTTCTAATTTGTTTTCTTGAATATACTATCTATAAATACTGTTGGCCTTGCAATTGTTTTTGAATAAAATGTTGTAAACAGTTGTAATAATAATATTGACATTGCAACCACCGTAAACAATTCTGCCGTCGGTTTTTTTCGTCAATGGATAGGTCATTGATCCCAGAGAAGTTCTAATTTTTTTCAGCAGCAACTGAGATATTTGTAAAAGAATAAAACAATTTTTATATGAAATTAATTTGCAATATTCATTGTAGGTAATTGGTTTTCTAATACTGAGTAATTTTCGAGATCTTGTATGACATTTTAGCATTTCCAAAAAAGCTAGAAATTGTAATCTAATTTCTTTACAAACGAGATATTTGAGGTGGAACAGTTAGTTAGGACACCCTGTATATCTAAGTGTTTTACGTACGTTCCATGTTAAGAAAGTGCAGTTCCTCTACGTCTTGTTTTATATTATGGACAGTTTCTAAATGTTTTCTTAACATATCAATGTGTAGGCAAGTAAAATTACAATCAGCCTCTTGGCACCGTGTGTCATAGTTTTGGACTTCATGTATTTGGTGTTCTTTTTTTAAATGTCTTTTAAGACTCCCATTATACAAAAATGTTTTTGCACAAACATGACACACAAAATCCTTCTCCATGGTGTTTTTGTTTAAAAGTTTTTTAACAAAATATAACAATTGAATGCACTGTATTCTCATAAACTGTAAAAAAAAGACTAAACTATACTAAATTCATCAAAGGGTTTCTAGATTTAAGTTGGTACCCTTGAATATACGTCAAAATTCGGGTAAATATTAATAAGATGTTACCATAGCAACTAGTAAATCAGCCGTCTTGATTTTTTTGTTAAATACTGCAAAGTTGCACAAAATACCTATTTCAGATAGAAAAGTTCTTGTTTTTGCTAAATTTAATAAAGATATGTAATCTGATCTGAAATTTTTTTATGGTAATTTTATTTTCTCAGCAGGCAGAACTTTTTATAAAGAATAACTTTTCTTGTAACATTGAACATAAAATTTTTTCCCTCTTGTCAACTCCATCCTAGGACGCACTGTATAGTTTGATATAGTTATTATCAAAAATTAAAATTTTTGAAAATTTCGATTTCACAAGTAGTGATTACAAAAATTATATCTGAAAGGACTTTAGAGTGCCATGAAACAAAAGCTACCTAGTGCAAAATAAGGAAACAAAAGAATAAATAAATAGCAACCAAAATTATAGCTCGTTGACAAGCTAAAAAAACCATTGTTTCATGGCACTCTAAAGGGATTTAATAGCATAGATAAGTATAGATCGGACACTCCATGATAAATTTTCCGCCATTTTGTTTTAACCGGTGCTGGGATGGCGCTAGAGAAGCTTACGATTACAGAGCTCTGTACGTCATATATGAAAGGTTTGCGTCCCTTATGCAAAAAGGCGGTAAATTTAAAATATATTTTCAATGTTTTTTTTATAATTTATTTTGATGTTAAAAGAAAAGAACAAAAAACGTTGAATTCGATTTATTAAAAAAGAAAACAAGATATACATAATACAAATATATAATTTAAAAATTATTTGTCAACAGTATTTGTTTTTAAATAAATAGAAATTGCATTACTAAATTGTTTTCTCCAATAAAATACAGCGTAGAACTCGTACTGTTGACAAATAAAATTCACAATCGAAGTTGTTTCAAGTATAAAATAAGTTTGGCCCAATAACATGGTGTACCTTCATTAATTTAATGTTCCAACTTTGAATTTTTTCCTTAGAAATCGAATTTTTCAAAATAGCTCTAACATTTTTGTGTACATTTCGAATTAGAAACACTCGACCAGGAATGTGCCATCTGTTCTTTTGTATGAAGGAGCTTTCCTTATAGGAGATAACCTGCAGAACCATTGAAAATGTGCCACAAACGAATAAAATTTTGTAAAACGTTCAAATGGAGGATCATCCGAATTACAAATCATACTTCCCTTAAAAATTAAAGCAAATTTATAAATTGCATTATAACTAAATTTAAAACTCAACTTACTTAATAAACTCTTAAAAACTCTGGGCTTTCAATTAACAATTTTTAGTGAACTAAATAAACAATTAACAAGAAAATATAAAGACCAAAGATACTGATTACAACAACTTTGATAAATAACTATTTTTTATATTTGTTATCAAGGCAACCAAAACACAGCATAGACAATTTGCGTAAACGACATCTCTTGACCGGATAATAGACGAATTAGTTTATGTCCAGGATAATTTGCGATAGCTGCGCTACCTACGAGCGGTTAAGAGTTAGGCATTATCCCTTCCATAACAGAGTCCCCCCCCTGTTTCATAGTAATTAATGTATCAAGGGCGTATGAAGGAAATAACGCCTGAGAGTCGCCAGTGTACGGCCCGAGGGCTGTACATACAAGGGCATAACGTCCTTGATACCTTATGCCATAAGTAAAAGAAGCAAATTAAATTTTGTTTTGTTTTTTTTAATTTTTCTTTGACATCTGAAAAATTGAGGTTATGATCACATGTTTTAACAAAGACCTTGAAATAAACCTTTATATCATTGTGTTTTAATGACTGCAAAAAAGATTGTTTATCGTAGCAACGGGGCTGTATTTTTTCATTACGACATCGCAACGCCATAATGGCCCGTCGTCAAGTAAACAACTATGATTTGCTTATTAATGGGATCGTTTTAATATCTATTAATGGTACGTATGAAATAATAGTTATTTATGTATCAAGGGCATAATAACGATGTTTATATTCGAGGGCAACAGTTTACAAATCCGAGGGCCTCCGGCCCGAGGATTTATAAGTTGCCCGAGATTTATAAACATCGAGTTATGCCAGAGGTTCATACAACGTTTTATTTTTCACTTGAAAATTATTTTATTTTTCACTTGAAAATTAATTACAATTAATTATTTTTGAAAAAAATCCGTATTCATAAAAACGAAGTCTACTTTGAATTTGTATGTTATTTTGTATCTAAGACGATGAAGTTGTTTATTTTTTTAATAACAAAAAGTAGAAACCCGTGTGTGATGGAAAAAGAAATTCTGAAAACAGTATTAGAACGTGCATTAAAAGCTGAGGAGGAGTTACTCCCCAAAAAATCACGATCGGTTTATGAAAGAGAGCTCCAAAAATTTGAAGACTAGAGAAATAAAAATTCTGTGAAAACTGCCAGTGAGAGAGTTCTAATGGCATATTTTCATGAATTGGCACGTATTGTTTAATAATCCTACTTTTGTGGTCAGTTTCTTGCATGTCTTGAATATTATATTAACTTACCATTAAAATATTTTCTTTAGATTGTTGTATTTTTTACTCATCAGCATTAATAATAAAGGCGGGCGTTATCATAACGCCCGCCTATTATGCTCTAGGTTGAAATGACGGGTGTTATATATCGCGTATCCAAGATATAAACAAACAATTATATAGAAGTGAAAAATAAATATAATTTTTGGAATTTTCCCCTTCGAAATCGAAATTTTCAAAATAACTCCCAAATTTTTTTAAATAACCATAGTAAATTATATATATTTGAAATCAGAAAAAAATAAGCAATTTAATGAGCAATAAATTAAATATAGGTTCCATTTAAAAAAAAATTGTGTTCTATCCCTAAAACAGTCAAAACCAGAGCCAATCTAATTAGCTAAATGGAATCAGTTTTGAAAACTGCATTAGAAGCAGTGAAAAAAAAGTCATTTTTTTCGGAAGCCTACAAGATTAAAACATCTTCGAAATCGGGAAAAAAATGAAATACCTGAAATAAATCGAAAACAAAAGAACATAGCAATAATCTAATTACACCATTTGTAATAAAAATTAGTTAAAATGTTCTCGTTTTATTAAAAAAAAGATTAGATATTTTTAAACAAAACGTATTAAAAAAATAATAATAAAAAATAATAAGCAAAATACAATAGACTATTGTTTAATATTTTGATATAAATATTGGAATAGAATTCGTAAAGGGATCAGAGACAAAATCTGTGAAATAATATGGCAAAGTACGTGTTTTTCCTACTATTATCGATAGCTGTTCTGGCAGGTAAGAGTTAAATCGCTCAAGTGCTATTACCATTGAAACTTTAGCACTAAAGCAATAGTGCTAAAGATGTAGACTGCAGTGTGCCAATTTTCAATGGTTTTGCAGAGTATCTGTCATACTTTTTCGAGACTAGTCACATAGTGTAATGTTCTTTTTACGATTGAATTGCTTATTTGTTTCTAAGTTCAAAACATTTCTATTTCGAAGGGAAAATTACAAAAATTATATTTGAGTCACTTTAGAGGGTCATGAAATAATTGTTTTTCTTTCAGCTTGCTGATTGCTATTTATTGATTCTTTTGTTTTCTCATTTTGCACTAGGTAATATTTGTTTCATGGCACTCTAAAGTCTTTTTACATGTAATTTTAGTAATTGTTACTTGCGAAATCGAAATTTTCAAAATAACTCTCAAATTTTTGATAATAACTATAGCAATATTTATTTGAAATCATAAAATAAATAGTTATTTAATTAACAAAAAATCGAAATAGGCTCCAAAGAAAAAACATAAGATTGTAACATTTCTTAAAAGCAGTGAAAACTAGGTAAATTCTAGTTTTTTCAATACTTGCTGTTAAAGTCTTATTTTATCGACTAAAAACATGATAGTAAAGTAGCACTTTATCCACCTCAACGGTAAAGTGCTTGCTACTTATTAGAAAATTAAAAAATAAATTAATTAATTAAAGAGTTTTAAGAGAAAATATTGAAAAAAATCTTGTACTGCACATAGTGGTAAAGTCTCTTTATCCACTTGCGGATAAAGTATGATTTTACCACCTTGTACAGTAAATAGATTCAGCATTAAAAACTACACTAGAAACAATAAAAAAATCTATTTTTTTTAAACCTACGAGATATACTGCATCTTCAAAATCGCCAAAAAAAAATCGGAAATAACTCGAAAACAAAACAATATAACAAAAACCAAATTACAGCTTCAGACTAGCCTTGAAAAAGTAGGAAAATAATAGATAGCAAAACCATCAAAATCGACCACATTGTAGACTTAAGGGTTAATAATTACAGTAATAATTGTTTTTTTTTGTTGTTGATAAAAGCTGACGGTACTACTGTATCAGAACCTGAAGTAAAATTTGCTCCATTTATTGCTGCAATTGTAATTCGAAACCAATTCCACTGTACTGGTTCTATAATAGATGATACTTCTATTGTAACAACTGCAAAATGTTGTTTGGCGTATGTAATATATATTTTTCAATTGATAAAACAATTTTAATGTGTCGTAAATTTATAGTGCTCAAAATGCAACAGATTCTGTATTTATTAAAGTTGGTACAACAAATTACCGACATGGTGGTGTTGCATACTTGCCATACTACTATCGAATTCATCCAAATTACACACCTCACATGAGAGGGCATGATATTTGTGTGATAGAATTAACGAAATCAATTCATTGGACAGATGAAATACAGAAAATTAATTTGGCACTTACTGATAATTTCCATGATTTAGAACCAGGTCTCTTATATAAATGGGGTACACACGAACAATCGACAAAATTAAAACAGATACGTTTGGATTTTATTAAACGTAGAAAGTGTCAAAAATGTTTACCACACATTTTGCCAAAACCAATCATCGAACGGGATATGTTGTGTGTTGGTACAAATGATCTTAAAGAGGGTACATATGATGTTGAAGATGGTGCACCATTTGTTATTGGTGGTTATTTAGTTGGTATCAAATCATGGCATATCGACCCTATGCATCCAATGGTTCATACCGATATATTTTGCTATAAGGACTTTATTAACTAATAATAAGTTACCTTTTGTTGAAAGCAATCACTATACCTACACAAAAATTTGTTAGTATATGATTTGCTTTAAGGTGAAAATTATTAACAAAAAATAAAGATACAGAAAAAACTACTGTTGTTTTGGCATGTTACACATTTTCTAAACATTACTACTATTCTAAAAGATCACCGTGTTTCCTTCATCCTTTTCCTGTCCAATAGGCAAATTGCCGCATGTGTAAAAATTAGTATTTGGTCAATGTATATGTAATGTTACAGTACAACTGAGTAAGTGAGAAGTCGAGTAATGTGCACATTGACCGGAGAATGTATAGATTTGCCTATAACTGAAGTAACAGTGAGTCTTGCGTGATTAGGAGTGGGGGTGAGGGGTAGGAGATTTTATTCTATAACATAGACGCCTTTTTATAAAACAGTTACCTCAAATAAACATATAAATTCATAAGAATGCGATAAAATAGTAAGTAAGAAATGTGGGGTACTTTGCCAAAAAGGCCTTATTTCAAAACTTTTAAGAACATAAAAGAGCCCCAATAATTTTGAAGTAGATTTGAGTAGCGAGCGCCTCTCCAACTGTTACCGTTCTTCCAAAACTTGTAATAATTTATAATGCGTGCAATAAAAATCGATTTGCATTTTCTCGAAAACGGGTAAAGATTTTCAAAAACGGATACATTGGAGATTCTCAAAATATTGCCCTGTATGTTTCATATTAATTTCATCGAATTCCATTGAATAACACCAAAGATATTCAAAGATATTTAAACACCCCGAAAAACGCCATTTTCCAATTTTCTCGAAAACTAATCGTTTTTTCCGGATCAACATACATCAGAATTTTTATTATTACTCATAGAAACAAATGTCCTATCGATCGTATCTCCAACTTTTGTAACCACAAAGATATTCAAACGTATTTTTTACATTGCCATTATATCTGTATATACACCTCGTCTAGATTAGCCTTAACCGTAACTATACATTATCCGGAAAATGTACCTACACTACTTATCACACTGACTCCCTGACTCTTTCGAAAGCAAATTAGCTAATAAAATATACCATCATTAGGTTGTAAAGTTAATTTAAGGGGTTAAATGAGTTTCGAAAGCGAAAAATAACATATTCTATATACAGGGTGGATTATAAAAAACGCCCCAAGCCATAACTCCATCATTTTTAAAGATACAACAATACTTCTTGAACAAGGTTGTACAGGTTATTATCATCTATGTTTTGGGGTAGATGCCAAATCAATGCTGCTTCCTGTTTCACCGGAAGTGGCATCAACTTCAGTTTCTTAAATGGAACATCCTGTATATTTTATTATTTCTGGATGCAGCGTTAAATTGTCTTTCTAAAAGCTCTAAGGCATTATATGCCTAAAACCAATCGTTAGTTAGATATTCGTCAATTAATGTATTTATTAAAGTAGGCATTTTGCATATGCTTACAAGCTATAGTCATTGATAAATTCAGTAAAGTAGGCTATGGAAAGAATAGAAATTTTTTATTCATTTTATTTAAGATAAGCAAACGACTAAACTTATTTTATTAGAGAGATTTCTCAAAGAATCCACCATTCCGTTTCACACAATACTACTTTACAATAACTATTGCTTGTAGGCATATGCACAATGCCTACTTTAATAAATACATTAATTGACGAATATCTAACTAACGATTGGTTTTAGGCATATGATGCCTTAGAACTTTTTGAAAGACAATTTAACGCTGTATCCAGAAATAATAAAATATACAGGGTGTTCCATTTAAGAAACTGAAATTGATGCCACTTCCGGTGAAACAGGAAGCAGCATTGATTTGGCATCTACCCCAGAACATAGATGATAATAAACTGTGCAACCTTGTTCAAGAAGTATTGTTGTATCTTTAAAAATGATGGAGTTATGGCTTGGGGCGTTTTTTATAATCCACCCTGTATATAAAAATGGTGTAAAAAATGTATAGTAATTCATAAAATGAGAACGGCTGGGCCGATTTCTGTAAATTTTTTTGTCAGTTGTTCGTATTTTTGAGGAGAAGGTTTTTACGGAATTTTTTTTTGGAAAATCTCTCCGGAAAAGTCGGAAAATTGGAAAAATCGAAAATCGAGTTTTTGTATGAAATTATTCCTTAATGGCTTTCCAAATCAAAAAATAGAAAGTTCTTAGTGTAAATCATGGAAAATTGCGGAAAATTGGAAAATCTCTCCGCAAAAGTCGGAAAATTGGAAAAATCGAAAATTGATTTTTTAAATATTTGTGTTGTATTATTACTCTAAAGTTTGTCTGAAGGCTTAAAATTGGGGCGAGGTGAAGTTCGCCGGTTCCGCTAGTTTTCTATAATTCTTTTCGAATTTAAATAAATGAAAAATGTTCATTTCAAAATTTTGAAAATTCAGCTCTTGGGACTTCATTTCTTTTATGACCTCTTAGAATTAAGTTCCCTTGGCATTGTCAGAATAACTCATTGGTCTAATTTGCACCACGTTTACTGCTTTGTAAGATTGGATAATTTTTTTTTAGTTGAAAAAAATTTTTTCAAGGCGTTAGCCCCTCTAATTGTCTTGAAAATTTGGCATAACATTGAGGACATTTATTTATGTTGTTGCGCTGAAAAACTATTTACCTTCCACGGCTGAAGTAATAACAAAAGTCTACCTATAAGTCTACTATTTTGTTTTATTTGAAGAAAAAAATTGAAAGTGCGTGGAACGCCGCGCGTTAGAAGTGAAACTTCTTGGGTTAGAGATGAAGTTTATTTCTTTGATTGGTTTATTTTCTTTCTGTCGTTATCTGAAAGCTCGATTTTTTTCTGTATTTACATTTACATACTGTATTTACATATACGGTTGCGGTCAAAAATTTTGGACATTTTTTTTGACGTCTAAAAATATTTAGACTGGGCCAAACATTACTATTATTATTAACGTTTAATGTCAAAATCACTGACTTTGAATATAAAATATTAAAGGCTGTCCTACACCAAGTGACAATTAGATGCGTCCTTGATGTTCGAAATTTTTTGATCACAACTGTATAATTTAACGCCATTAATTAATTTATAAATTTTCATTTTAAAAAGTTAACAACAGTGATTCTAACCTCACTTTCTTTGACGTTATTGTTCAAACATTTCGATATTGTTAATTTTATGAATATAAACCAACGAACGGGCGCGGGCCGAAGTCTGCCGGCTCTGCTAGTTAATTTATAAATTCAAAAATCATCGCGGTAAGCCTTGAAATTTTAGTTTCGTTCCAGAGGGCGCTGTACATCAATCAATGCCACCAACTTTAGACCCTAGTGTTTATTTTACGCAGTTGGCAGAACTGACAGAGTATAAGCGACGCTATTGGTAACGCCTCCACTCCTCTGTTAGAGGGGAAGTGTTTCCCCTCACCGCGTCGCATTTTTCGTTACATAAGGAAAATACATTGAAAAATATTTACCCCCAAGCGCGCCTAAAGAAGTTTCACTTCAAAAAAACTATTTTTGGTAAAAGTTCTAAATATACCGTAAAACCTCTATTCACGGACACTTCCCTAATATGGACATTTTTGCCAACATATAGACTCATATCTTATAAATGGAATTTTCAACTTACAGAACCTCCCTAATAAGAACACCTCTTAAACGTCATTCTCATACACTTAACATAACTTAGCATATAAAACATGAAAAATCTGATATGTTAAGTAGACCGTTTACATCCATATGTAACTTAATGTTTGATCATGCTGATTGTAAATATTGAACTATGTGTGTGCAAGTGAAACAACATGATAGTGCTATGCCGTTTTGGAAGCTATTTGATTGGCTCAGATAAGAAACATTAGTGAAACAGAATGATAGTGCTATATCGTTTAGAAATCATTTGATTGGCTTACTTAAGAAAGTTATTATAAAGTTGAACACGAACCACTTTTATGTTAAGGTCAATTTACACGGGGACAGTAAGTAAAGCAAGTAACTTAAGCAAGTCACTAAATTTAGCCACTTCCATTGTGTAACGTTTGATTTAGTATTAAAAACAGTAGTAAAGACTTTAGTGCTTAAGTTAAGTAGAACAAATTTCCAGTACGTTACTTACGAATGTGAACGTCGACATTTATCACCATGTGTTTTAACTTTTCCTTACGTTAAGTAACGTTAAATTATGTTACGTTAAGTGGATATGAATGACTCTTTATTCAACATTCTTTGTCAAAATTATGGCAGTAATTCTAGAAAACAAAAAGTCATAATGCCATAAAATCGATACGAAATTTGGTATACTATATTACTTTTGTTTAGTGGATTCTTCGAGACAAATCTATAAAATCAAGTGCTATGCATTATTTTTGTTTATTAAAAAATCTATCAGAAATTGTAGAATTTTAACAATAAAAATTAAATAAATAGCACCATAACGTACACGATTCAATTTGAATTAACCGCCATTTTCTACATTAATGGTTGGTCAATTAAAACCGTTATAATATAAAAACAACCAATCAAGTGTGTGAATTTCGAATTTACCTCAATATCTGCGTCGATATTACAGATATCTCAACTTTAATTTTATTATTCTAACATAGAGGGCTTTAGTTCCACAGCAAAGTGATATTACTCAGGTGGTGTGATCGTCCAATGTGAATAATTTGGAATAAAAATGGCAGCGACCAATCAAACTGTTGTTAGAACGAGATCAACATATAAACAATCTTTGTTGGACTATCATACAATTGGTTGATTGACGAAAAATTCAAATTTACCGCTTCTATTCAAACAAGTATGGCGGATAATTGCGTCGTTAGCGTCGCTACTGTTTTTCTAGAACGTCCAAACAATTGTGTTTTGTGAAGAAATTTATCCAAGAAAAACCACAAAAATTGGAAAAAATTTCAAAAAAAAACATCGAATAATTAATTATTAACCGAATTATTCGATTAATTGTGGCGCAATAACAACATAACCCCAATTTCAAACAACACTTCAAATGGAGCCGTTTTACGAAATAAAACCAATAAAAACCACAAACAACGGTAAGTTAACAAAATCGACAATTGATAAACTTTTCATCCCCTTCCAAAAAAATTGTTTTATTTCCAGAAAACGACGATTTATTTGTCGAACACTGTCGCACATGTTTCCAACCAGTAAACGATAACAATTCCACGAAAATCTTCGATAAAACCTCTGAATATTCAAAGAAACTACAAGAAATGCTAAAATTCACATTAACCGAAATCAATTTGAATTTCTATCGTGATGCATTGATCTGTTTCGATTGCCAGAAAGATTTAGAAATAAGTTTTGATTTCATCAAAAATTGGACACAAATCGATGAGAAATTCTTCTATTGGGCCAAATATCGTACAATCAATGTTGCCATACGACAAGAACACGATTACACTAGTCTGAACGGTAAAACAATCGATACAGAAGTACCAACAATAATCGAGGATATTCCTACAATCACCACTAACAATAATAATGAAGATAATATTAAGATTGATACTGTTAAGATTACAGGTAGTAACATAAAAGTGTTGAAAATGATGAAGATAAAGAAACTCACTAAATTGAAGCAAATTTTAACCGTTGACGGTACAATCATGAAGAACAAAGAACGGGGACCACCGAAGAAACGTTTATGTGAGATTTGTGGTAAATCGTGTTTACCGCATACGTTAAAAAAACATTTATTGACACACGATAAGAATCATGTTGGTAAGAAGGCGGATCAATTGGCGCAATGTCATGTGTGCGGTAAACAATTGAAACAACGTACATTATTGGGACATTTACGTTATACGCACGGTGTTAATGTTTTACAAAAGTATCAATGTGAACATTGCGGTAAAACGTTTCTATTACGTGCCCGTTATCGTAAACATCTGTTAGTACACGGCCCACTACAATATCCGTGTGAGATATGTGGTAAAGTTTTGAAATATAAAAAATCATTAGAGAACCATAAGAATTTCTATCATGGTGATGCAAAATATGTTTGTGATCAATGTCCGCGTCGTTATTGTCAAATGAAAGATTTGAAACGTCATAAATTCCGTATACACGAACTACATTTACCAACAAATAATGGTAGACGTGGTATGTGTCCGTTTGTTAGTGATATCAAAGTGACTGAGAATGGACAATATGAATGTGTTAAATGTGGTAAATCGTTTATGAAACGTTCAAATTGTTGGGTGCATGTCAGGCGACATGATCGTTCATTTGAATGTGATTTGTGTCAGAAGAAATTGAAATCACGTTTCACATTGAAACGACACTATCAGATATTGCATTTGGATTATTGTCATTATTATTGTCAATTTTGTGGTAAACGTTATTATAAAGAGATGGAATTGAAGAATCATATGATGCGGATACATAATGTGTCGTCTGATGATCAGTAGTTTATGTAAAATTATTAAAATTTTGTTAAATTAAAATTGGCGGTTTTTATTTACGAACACAACCCTTTCATATTTGTGGACGCAGCTCTTTCATAGTTTAGTGACTTTTTCGCTACCAAAATTAAGTTGGTAGCATTTTGTTTATGCTTTTTCGTTAAATTTTGTCAAAAATTATCAAAAAATTGTAAAAATTTAACGGAAATTGAATCTCATTACCTGGGTTAATAAAACAAATGCCACCAATTCAGTGCTGCCAGGACAGAGTAGAAAGTTACTAGATTCGAGCGATTAGTAACTAGAGTTCAGTTGGTGGCATTTTGTTTATACTGTCTTTTGTTTTTCCTTTTTGATTATTGCAAAAGAAAAGATTTATTTTAATTTCACTAGAATTTATACAAAATTCCTTAAATTGAGTCAAAAATTATCACAGAATTGTAGAAATTTGAATCTAGTTACCTGGATCAATGGAGCAAATGCCACCAATTCAGTGCTGCCATGTCAGACTCTAGAAAGTTACTAGATTCAAGCGATTGGTCACTAGAGTTTAGTTGGTAGCATTTTTTTTAAGTCTTTTCATTAAATTTAGTCGAAAATTATCAACAAATTGCAAAAATTTAACGGAAATTTGAATCCAATTACCTGGGGTAATAGAACAAATGCCTCCAATTCAGTGCTGCCATGTCAGAGTCTAGAAAGTTACTAGATTCGAGCGATTAGTCACTAGAGTTCAGTTGGTGGCATTTTGTTTATACTGACTTTTGTTTTTCTTTTTTTGATTATTGCAAAAGAAAAGCGATTTATTTTAATTTCACTAGAATTTATGCAAAATTCCTTAAATTGAGTCAAAAATTATCACAGAATTGTAGAAATTTGAATCGAGTTACCTGGATTAATAGAGCAAATGCCACCAATTCAGTGCTGCCATGTCAGAGTCTAGAAAGTTACTAGATTCGAACGATTGGTCACTAGAGTTCAGTTGGTGGCATTTCGTTTATACTGACTTTTGTTTTTCTTTTTTTGATTATTGAAATTCTTTAAATTGAGTCAAAAATTATCATACAATTGTAAAAATTTACCGGAAGTTTGAATCTAGTTAACTGGGTTAATAGGACAAATGTCACCACTTCAGTGCTGCCATGTCAGAGTATGAAAAATTACTAGATTCGACCGATTAGTCACTAGAGTTTAGTTGGTGGTATTTTCTTTATACTGTCTTTTGTTTTTCCCTTTTGAATATTGAAAAAGAAAAGCGATTTATTTTAATTTCACTAGAATTTTTACAAAATTCCTTAAATTGAGTCAAAAATTATCACAAAATTGTAGAAATTTAATAGAAATTTGAATCTAGTTACCTGGATGCAAATGCCGCCAATTCAGTGGTGCCATGTCAGACTCTAGAAAGTTACTATATTCAAGCGATTGGTCACTAGAGTTTAGTTGGTAGCATTTTGTTTATGTCTTTTCGTTTTATTTTAATTTCACTAGAATTTTACAAAATTCCTTAAATTGAGTCAAAAATTATTACAGAATTGTAGAAATTTGAATCGAGTTACCTGGATCAATAGAACAAATGCCTCCAATTCAGTGGTGCCATGTCAGAGGCTAGAAAGTTACTATATTCAAGCGATTGGTCACTAGAGTTTAGTTGGTAGCATTTTGTTTATGTCTTTTCGTAAAATTTAGTCGAAAATTATCAAAAAATTGCAAAAATTTAACGGAAATTTGAATCTAATTACCTGGGGTAATAGGACAAATGCCACCAATTCAGTGCTGCCATGTCAGAGTCTAGAAAGTTACTAGATTCGAGCGATTAGTCACTAGAGTTCAGTTGGTGGCATTTTGTTTATACTGTCTTTTGTTTTTCCTTTTTGATTATTGAAAAAGAAAAACGATTTATTTTAATTCCACTAGAATTTTTACAAAATTCTTTAAATTGAGTCAAAAATTATTACAGAATTGTAGAAATTTGAATCGAGTTACCTGGATCAATAGAGCAAATGCCACCAATTCAGTGCTGCCACATCAGAGTATGAAAAGTTACTAGATTCGAGCGATTAGTCACTAGAGTTCAGTTGGTGGCATTTTGTTTATACTGTCTTTTGTTTTTCTTTTTTGATTATTGAAAACGAAAAGCAATTTATATTAATTTCACTAGAATTTATACAAAATTCTTTAAATTGAGACAAAAATTATTACAGAATTGTAGAAATTTGAATCGAGTTACCTGGATTAATAGAACAAATGCCACCAATTCAGTGCTGCCATGTCAGAGTATGAAAAGTTACTAGATTCGAGCGATTAGTCACTAGAGTTCAGTTGGTGGCATTTTGTTTACACTGTCTTTTGTTTTTCCTTTTTGATTATTGAAAAAGAAAAACGATTTATTTTAGTTTCACCAGAATTTATACAAAATTCCTTAAATTGAGTCAAAAATTATCATAGAATTGTAAAAATTTAATAGAAATTTGAATCTAGTCACCTGGATCAATAGAGCAAATACCATCAATTCAGTGCTGCCATGTCAAAGTACGAAAAGTTACTAGATTCCAGCGATTAGTCACTAGAGTTCAGTTGGTGGCATTTTGTTTATTCTGTCTTTTGTTTTATTTCTTTTGAACTCTGCAGATATTGGTTTTCAATTTATACACTTTCACGTTATTCAGGTTAACTAGAATTAATACGAAATTCATCAAATCTAGTGTCACATTATTAAGAAAATTGTAAAAAATTAAATTAATTTGACAGAAACTAATTACCTGTGTCAACAGAACAAATGCCACCAAATCAGTGTTGCCTTGTCAAAATCCGAAAAGTTACCAAATTGGAGTGGAATTTCAGGAATTTTGAAATTTTTGATTTCTTAATAATTATTTAATTTCTATTTTTTACCAAATCCAGTTGCACTGAACCGTCAACAATGGGCCCCATTATTTTACTTATTGAATTACAATATCAAACAAACACCTACCTTACCGGCACATCAAGTTGCACCATTGTCTACTAGATGGCGCCAATTAACAATCCGTTTCCATTAAAATTTCATTATATAATTATAGAATTATGATAAAAATCAGCCAATTTCGATTGAATTACCATGATTATGCAGAAAATTTTCAATAATTATTCAAATTTATTTGGTTCTAGTAGGCGTTTTGTTGAAATGGCGGTTAAAATTTGAATTTCCAACGAAAACAATTGCCATCACAAATTTTGGGCGTGTTTTAATACAACCAATCTCAGACATACGTCTCGTACGCACCGTACAACTATCGTAAATAAACTAAAGTGAGAACAATAATAGTAAATCGTGTCGTTACTAACAAATTAAAGGCGTAGCCATTTTGATTTTGACGAATATTGACATACGTCTCCGCGAGTCTAGACAGAAAGTCATTTGTTACGGGATAAAGTGACATGTAAACATAACACTTTTACTTGTACATAACATTTATATATATATAGATATATATATACATACACACACAACAATAATAAACACTCCGTATTTTATATACAAAAAAAAAACGTAAATCAAGTGATCAAGATTTCATTGTTTTTTTTTAGATTATTTTAAATAAGTTTAATTATATCGAAATTAATTGTATGTGATAGTGACGGTTTTTTTGTTCCGTTTTATATTTACGATTAATTATCGTATTGAAAACAACATAACCTGATTTGATTTTCGTTGTTTTTTTTTGTTTGTTTTATTTTTCGAAAATCATTTGTTTTTCTTCTCGCCGTACTATTGGTGGGTATAATATTCACATAGCCTACTCGTCGTCATTGTCGTGGTCTCGCGGTGATCACACTTTTTCGACATTTTCAATTGTTCTGTGATCACACAGTTGACTAAGTTTTTGATATATCATCGGTAATTGTGTGTAATTGGATTTAATCGAGAACGAACGAAACAAACGAAAAACTGAAGAAAAAAACAAAAAACGGCCTATAATGGGAATTGTTGTGGATCTTGTAATTAAAGAGTTTTCAGTTTTTTGAAACGTAACATCTACCGAAATTACAACAATTGTGTAAGTATTTTTATTAATTTTATCATCTAGTGTGTTTGTGTTTTGTTTGTTTTATTCTTTTGTTTCTTTTTTTTTCGTCGAGAGGAGGCTGGGCGAAAATTGTACAGTCACAAGATGCATTTTCGGTTAATTTTACTATTTAACACAGTGGTTATAATCAGTGTAAATTGATATGCCCTTCCCTATTGTTGCCATTTAACACTTCTTGAAAACTTACAGGTTAGGTTGTTGGCGTTGTAAACATGTTTGTTTAAGTAATAATCATAAAACGTAAAATCGACGGTTATATAATTGTGCGGTGGGAAATTTCCCAATTTTTTAATAAATTTCAATCCATAACATTTTGAAATTGTACCAAAAAAGCGCCATTAATTTAAAAAAATGCGCCGCTAGTTAGGCAACCAAATAAACCAGCGCCTACTCAACTTTATCGAGACAGCCTGTATATTACTTCAGGTGAAAACAATTGAATATTTATAACAACTAGACAAAGTTAGAATTTATTTTTAATATCTAGATAGGCAACCAAATATACACGCATATGTGCTTCTGGGACATGCTGTATATAAATTGATTAAAAATGATCGATTAGAATCGATTTATCGTTTAAAATTGGGTTTTTGTTGATAAAACTCCATTGTGGTTAGACAACCAAATATTCATGCATTTTGGTTGATTACAATGGGACGTCTTGTATATTCCTGTTTCTTTATCACAAAAAGAAAACCTAAATCGAAAAAATCGAGTTGTCGAGAATAATTGATAATAAAAGAGAGAGATTAACGTTAGTAAAAGATGGAATGATAAAATAAACGTTCAAAGGGGGTCATTATGTACAAGTGTCACCATGGGACAGATTCTGTACTACAATAATTGTATTCTTCACCACGACTACTACGACGACTACTGAATAAACTCACCCCCTATATATATATCTATCTCTGTTTCTATCTAGAATGAATTAAACATATTGCTGACGGTTTTTTAACAGAGGGTGGTATTACTGGCGAGATAAAAGAGGATGGAATTAGTGGTGGTGGTGGTGGTGCCTTCTGACGTATTTATATAAGGTCACAAATTGCGCCGCCACCATGTCTACTGCTGCTACCACCGCTACTGCTACTGCTGCTGCTGCTGCAGTGTATCCGTACAGCAGGAGGCGGCGACTCCCTCCTTCTATCTCTCTATATCTTGATGTTCTTTTATTAATTTTAACCAAATATTGCTGGACCAGCTGTTTTTTACTGGGTTCTCTTCTCTATACTATATCTTATTTTTTTCTCCCTCTCTCTATCTCTGCCTTTGATTTTTATTATAAGATTTTATTCGTAATAGATAAAGATAGAGGATTTCACTAATAAAATAGGAAAAAGGCCAACCAATAGAAGTTAATTACAAAATAATAGAGAGAGATGGTAGTGTAGGAAAAAAGATGGGCAAATATGCCCGTTGTCGTCTATCTCTTAATGTTCGTTTAAATTTAATTTAACTAATTTTGGAGAACTTAAGGAAATCGTTAGATTGTTTCCGCTTAATTGCTTTATAATTACAAGAGTTTTCTGTAATTATTGCAATTTCTTTTCATCAGTTTGGAGTGGTTTTAGGTCTGAAGATATAATCGTTAAAATTTCATTTGATTTCTATCGAAAAAAAAATTAACTCCAAAGAGTGGACATCCTGTATACACGTATAAAAATCACGGCTCATTAGATTTTACTAAAAAATAATTATCTTATCGAATAAAGCGATTAATGGTAGACAATTTTTCAATTTATACCTTTTTTGTAATTTCAATCATAACGGAGTTATGAAACAAATTATAAAATCCGTTTTTCCTAAATATAGAGTAAGCTGTGGATTTTTTGAATTTTTTTTTAATATGTCAGATTTGCAATAAAAAACTGTAGAATTTACCGTTTGTACCAATTCTCTAACGATCATAGTTTCGAAAATATCCAAAGTTAAACTTTTTGAAAATTCACTCTGTATATACTTGAAAATCACGGTTTACTAGATAGGATAAAAAAATTAATTATATCGTCGGTTAAGGCCCTTAAGTGTTGACCATTCTCCTATTACTATTTTTTTGTAGCATCAATTATGACGGAAATAGAACCAAAATTGAAAATTCCGTTTTTTATAAATATCTAGTAAGCCGTGGATTTTTTTGAGAAATTGGTTATTACATCCGATTGGCCATGAAAAACTGTAGATTTTACCGTTTGAACCACTTTTCCAGCAATCACAGATTTGAAGATATTCAAGATTAAAATTTTTCAAAATTTGCCCTTAATGTAAAATCCGTTTTTTATAAATATCTAGTAAGGGGTGCATTTTTTGAAAAAATCTATAATACAACTCATTTACCATGGAAATCTGTAGAACTTACCGTTCGTACCAATTCTCCAACGATCATAGTTTCGAAAATATCCAAAATTAAACTTTTTGAAAACTCACTCTGTATATACTTGAAAATCACGGTTTACTAGATAGGATAAAAAAATTAATTATATCGTCGGTTAAGGCCCTTAAGTGTTGACAATTTTTGTATTACTATTTTTGTTGTAGCATCAATTATGACGGAAATAGAACTAAAATTGAAAAATCAGTTTTTTATAAATATCTAGTAAGCCGTGGATTTTTTTGAAAAATTCGTTATTACATCCGATTGGCCATGAAAAACTGTAGATTTTACCGTTTGAACCAATTTTCCAGCAATCACAGATTTGAAGATATTCAAGATTAAAATTTTTCAAAATTTGCCCTTAATGTAAAATCCGTTTTTTCTAAATATCTAGTAAGCGGTGCATTTTTTGAAAAAATCTATAATACAACTCATTTACCATGGAAATTTGTAGAACTTACCGTTCGTACCAATTCTCCAACGATCATAGTTTTGAAAATATCCAAAATTAAACTTTTTGAAAACTCACTCTGTATATACCTAAAAATCACGGTTTACTAGATAGAATAAAAAAATTAATTATATCGTCGGTTAAGACCATTAGGTGTTGACCATTCTCCTATTATTATTTTTTTGTAGCATCAATTATGACGGAAATAGAACCAAAATTGAAAAATCCGTTTTTTATAAATATCTAGTAAGCCGTGGATTTTTTTGAGAAATTGGTTATTACATCCGATTGGCCATGAAAAACTGTAGATTTTACCGTTTGAACCAATTTTCCAGCAATCAGAGATTTGAAGATATTCAAGATTAAAGTTTTTCAAAATTTGCCCTTAATGTAAAAGTCGTTTTTTCTAAATATCTAGTAAGCGGTGGATTTTTTTTGAAAAATTCTTTAATACACCTTATTTACCATGGAAATCTGTAAAATTTACCGTTTGTACCAATTCTCTAACGATCATAGTTTCGAAAATATTCAAAATTAAAGATTTTGAAAATTCACCCTATAGATACTCGAAATACATGGTTTACTAGATATAATAAAAAAAATAAATATATCGTCGGTTAAGGCGATTAAGTGTCGACAATTTTTCTTTCATTATTCTTTTTGTAACATGATTAATCACGGAACTAGAAGTAAAATTGAAAAATCTGTTTTTTCTAAATATCCAGTAAGCCGTGGATTTTTTGAAAAATTCTTTAACACATCCGATTGGCCATGAAAAACTGTAGATTTTACCGCCTGAACCAATTCTCTAACGATTATAGTCTTGAAAATATGCTAGATTGAAAATTTCGAAAATTGACCCTATTTCTAATCAAAAATCATGACTTACTAGATGTTATAAAAAAGAAAATAACTGTATTACTGATTAGAGCGTTTAATTATCAATAAGTTTTCGATTTACACGTTGTCGTAATATCAATAATAACGGAATTAGAAGCAAAATTGGAGAATCTGTTTTTTGTAAATATCTAGTAAGTGGTGGCGTTTATTGAAAAATTCTACAATTTATCCGATTTGCCATGAAAAACTGTACATTTTACCGTTTGAACCATTTCTCTAACTATCATAGTTTGGAAGATATCCTTAATTAAAGTTTTAGAAAAATCAACCTATATATACCGGGTGGTTCGTCTTAAATTTTCGATTGCAATAACTCACGTATTTTTCAATGAAATTAAACGAAATTTTCAGGATTTATTCTAGATGTTGTCATGAATCGATTTATCAAACATTCCACCCTGTATATATCGAATAAAGTCAATATATTATACATATATATATGTGGCTTATACATAAACAGCTATAAAGATTTTAAGCATGTACACCGCAAAAGTTAAAAATATAAAGAAGCGAAAAACAGGGAAAATTCGTAAAAGAATGGCTGTTATGTGAATAGAAATCTACGAAAACTTTAACGTTATTTTTTTTCTGTGTGTGTGTTTTGTAGATGATGTTGTCATGAGATGGAGTGCGGTGTACAAAGTGCAATGATTAGTGTACCACCTGGTAGTAATAGTGATACTGTATCACAACCAATCACTACAACAATCTTTCCAACAACAGATACCGAACAGGCACAATTCGAAGCCGATAAACGAGCGGTCTATAAGTACATTAATTTTTTTTTTGTACGAGTTAATTAAGTAATTGTATTTGTTTTTTGTTTTTTTGGTAGACATCCATTATTTCCATTATTAGCATTATTGTTTGAACGTTGCGAATTGGCAACACAATCACCAGATCCGCAGAGTAGTGATGCATTCAATTTAGACATACAAGCATTTGTGCAACATCAAGAACGAGACAGGAAACCGTTTCTAGCCAATGAACCGGAAATTGATGGACTTGTAAGGAGATCTTTGTTTATTTATTTATTTATTGTTTTTTTTAATTATTGTTTATTGTTTAATAGATGATTAAGGCTATACAAGTATTGAGGATACATTTATTGGAATTGGAAAAGGTGCAAGAATTATGTAAAGATTTCTGTAATCGTTATATTACATGTTTGAAGGGGAAAATGCAATCGGAGAATTTATTAAGATCAGATTATCCACAAGGTATGTTGATTTTCTAATTATGATTGATACAAGTTGTTTCAAATTGCGTCATTAATTTGGTAGTAAAATGATGTCATAAGTTTGTCAAATTCATAATCTAGTAATATTCGGTAGAAAAAGATGGGGCGATGTTATTGGTAATAATGTAGATAAAGATGGAAATAGACAGAATGACGTCACTTATACATCAATTCAATTGTTTTATTATTTATTTTAATCAATTCTATTGGTCGTGTTTTTTCAATATAGAAAAAAATGAAACAATTGAATTTCAATTGTAGTGACGTCATTGATTTATTTGTTTAGTAGGCGCTATTAGGTAATAGGTAGCGTGATGAATGTTAAGTTGATTGTTGATATTCTTCTGCAAAATCTTTATCTCCACCTCCATTGATTTTGTTTGTTTTTTAAAATTGTGGCGTTTAAAAAAAAACGATCAAAGATACCTAGCGTTTAGTATAATTTAGATCAGTGATTCTTAAATTGAGGTCCGTGGAATGTTTTCAAGAAGGCTGTGGTGATGTATTTTATAAAAATGGGATTTTATTCTCTTTGTTTCTCCTTTTATTCTACTCTCTCTTTGATTCTCATTTTGTTTTTGTGTTTGTTTTATTTCCTTTGATTCTCTTTCACTTCCGCTCTCTCTTTTTCACTTCTATTGTCTCTCCTTACATTCGCTGCTTTTCTTTTATCGTCGTCGTCTCTTTGACTCTGTCTCTCTGTCTCTTTTCACTTCCAAGATCACTTCATTCTCTCTGTCTCTTTTTCATATCCGTTGTCTTTCCTTCATTTCTTATGTGTCTGCTTCAGATAATCTGTTTCTCCTTCTTCTTCTTCTACTGTTTCTTCTTCACTTTCTCTGTTCCCCTTTCATAACCGGTCTCTTCTTCATTCTGTCTCTCTTTCACATCCGCTGTCTCTCCTTGACTGTTTCTCCTTCAACTTTCACTTTTCATTCATTTCTTCTATCTCCTCGGTTCTCCCTGTTTCACCATCACTCTCTCTATCTGTCTTACATATACATTGCCCCCTCCTTTATTTTATCTGTCTCTCTTTCGCTTACGCTATCTCTTCTTCACTTTCACAGTCTCTCCTTTACATCCACTGGCTCTTCTTCACTTCCTCGGTCTTTTTTTATTTCTGATGCCTTTCTTTCACTCTCTCTCTCTCTCTGTGTCTCTTTCATATTCATTGTCGCTCATTTTTGACATTTCTCTCTTTTAGAAAAACTGTTCCTTCTTTTACTTCTACTGTTTCTTCTTTATCCCATCTGTCTCTCTTTTTATCCGCTGTCTCTCCTTCACTCCCTCTGTCTCTATTTCATACCTATTGACTCTCTTTCACTTTTAGTGTCTGCTTCACTGTCTATTCCTTTTCTTCATTATCTCTGTCTCTCCTTCATTGCTGCTGTTGTCTTGGTTCTTATTGTATCTTGTTCACTATTTTTGTCTTTCTTTAGCTTCCGCTCTGTCTCCTTCACTACCTTGGCCTCTCTCCATTTTCAGCGTCTTTCCTTCACTCTCCATCTGTCTCTATCTCTCCTTTACTCTCTCTTTTCATCACTTCCGCTGTCTTTCCTTGACTCTATCGGTCTCTTCTTAACTTCTCCTGTCTTGCCATAATTTTCACTATCTCCTTGATTTCTATTGTGTCTCCTTCACTCTCTGTGGCTTCCTTTCACTCTCTCTCTCTCTGTCTGTCCTTCATTTATGATATTTTCTTGTTTCTGATTGTCTCTTTTTCATCCTTTTTGTCTCTCTTGCACTACCGCTGCCTGTCCTTTATTCTTATTGTTTCTCTTTCTTTCTTTCTCTCTCTCTCTCGCCCGCTTTCCTTCACCCTTCTCTCTTTTTCATATTTGCTGTCTTCCTTCTTTCGCCGTTTCTTATTCACATATGCTGCCTGTCCTTCATTGTTCCCCCTCTCTCCTCCCCCCGCCTTCCCTCTCTCCTCCCTCTCTCTGCGTCAGTTCTGTTGTCTCTCCTTCAGATAATGTGTTGCATCTTTTACTTCCACTCTTTTTTCTACACTCCTCTCTCGCTCTCTATCTGTTCCCTTCTCTATCTCTCTCTTTTCTTCTCCCTTCTCTCTTTTTTATATTTGCTGTCTTTCCTTCTCTTCCGCCTTCACTATTGTGGTGATTTTAATTCTCACTCTCTTTCTTCATCCCCGTTGTCTCTATTTCGCTTGCGGTGCCGTTCCTTTACTTCTCTCCCTTTTTGAATAGAATCTCAGTGTTAGACAAAGATAGAATTTCATTTTTCTAAATGAATCGTTATTACACCACTTCATGGTGTTATTTATTCAACAGATCTTCATCTCTATTTTTTCCAGTTTCATAATTTCCATTCTTCAAAAAAAATCGTCTACAAAAAGAATCACTCATTTCATTTTTATGGCCATCTCTTTTCTATCAACATCCAGCCCCTTACTCTATCTCTTTTATTGGCATTTTTGAACATCTTCTCTAATTATATATTTTTTCAATAAGCCGTCGAACATACAATATGACGTCAAAATGTTATCAATCCAGTTGGATAATAAAACACTAGATGGCGCAATCCAAATTGTCTAATTTAACCTAACTTTTATGTAATTAAAAGAACAAACAAAGAAGGAATATTGGTAGTAATTATGTAGTAGACAAAGATGTCATCGATTTGAAACAACTTGTATATGTGGCGCCATCTATTCACAATCAATTCAATTACAATATATTAAATCAGATATTACAGGCACTGGATTAATAAATAATTTAGAAAATAACAATAACAATAATAATTTATTATCACATGGTAATTCGGAAAGTGGTTCAAATTCAAATAGTCCTGTACAATATACGATAAGTCCATCATCACAATCTGTTGTAACTGGTGGATTATTAGATGCAAATTTTAATACAACACAACAACAACCACCCCCGCCACAACCGCCACAACAACATTACAATAATTGTCCAACACCACAACAATCAATACAATCACCCCCACTACAACAACAAACAACAAGTAATCCACAACAACAACAACCGCCTATAAATCAGAATCAAAATGATAATTTGATTATACATGGTTCAACACCATTATCACAAATTGGCGCCAATCTATGTTCAGTTATACCACCACCACCACCACCCAGTGATAGTGGTAGTGGTGGACCATTATCACCAGCACCCACAACACCAGGTGGTTCGGCGGATGATTGCGATAGTGATTTCACTACACGTAATCATAGCAATAATCATAATAATAATAGTAGTAGTAATGGACGTAAACAAAAACGTGGCGTATTACCAAAGCATGCTACCAGTGTGATGCGATCATGGCTATTCCAACATCTTGTACATCCGTATCCGACGGAAGATGAGAAACGTCATATAGCCGCCCAAACGAATCTAACACTATTACAAGTCAATAATTGGTTTATAAATGCACGACGTCGCATCTTACAACCGATGTTGGATGCTAGTGCACCCAATGATACCACCAATTCAGCTATGACAACAACTTCAACAACAACAACACCAACAACAAATTCAGCATCTGGATCACCGGTACATAAAAAGAAGAAAACATCGAATAATAATAATCGTCGATTTTGGCCGCAAGATTTCGCCAATATCCAACCACAAATCGATTCAGGTTGTAAAACTGTTGAAAAAAAAATGTAGTGATTCCAACCGGGATCGAACCGACTCATACCGTTAGGGTGCGCACATGTCCATGATATCTCACTGCGATACCTCGCTGCCTCGATGCCTCGCCGCTTACATAGATACCTCGATGCCAGACCAAAACCATGTATTCAAATGGGAGTGTGCATAGCGAAGATGTTTTCTGCGCTACATAGCGGTCTACATAGGGGTTTAAAGCGAGGCTTGAAGGTCGACATCCATGTATCCATGTGGGCTTGACTGTGATTGGTCAAATCACATTTGACATTTGATTTTTAAATCAACATCATAATACCGATTACTTAAATTATTAATTAAATTTATGTCATACGTATAAGGATATTATTGAACCATTAATAGATATCAAAACGATCGCATTAATAAGCAAATAATAATTGTTTACTTGACGACGGGCAGTTATAAAAATGTGATCATAACCTCAATTTTTCAGATGAAAAATTAAAAAAAAACAAATATGAATTGCTTTTACTTATGGCATGAATGCATCACGGGCGTTATTTGCCTCATAACGCTCTTGGTACATTAATGACTACAATAAATAATTAATTTAATATTTATAATCACGTTCTCGAAAACGGCTCTAACGATTTCGATCAAAGTTGGAATATAGTGGTTTATGGGGGCAAAAAATTCATCTAGCTAGGTCTCATATCCGGGAAAATCCGTTTTCTCCGTAAAAAACACATTCTTTTGTGTTATATCTTTTTTTATGAATTTAAAATCATGGGCTGCGAATGGTGTCGATAGGGAGATGCGTTTCTTTTTATATTATTAGTTGAACATTTCTGATTGAATTTTATTCTTGTTAATTTAATTTAATTTTTGAAAAAGTAGGTGACTGTGTTCGACACATCGAAAATTCCAGTTAACGAAGTTCGACTGTAATTAATTAATAATAATGTACCGTCCGATTCGGCAATATTGTTAATTTTCAAAAATATCAATTCCCACGTTTATTTATAAATTAATTATTTATTATAGTCATTAATGTACCAAGAGCGTTATGAGGCAAATAACGCCCGTGATGCATTCATGCCATAAGTAAAAGCAATTTAAAATTATTTTTTGTTTTTTTTTGTAATTTTTCTTCATCTGAAAAATTGAGGTTATGATCACATTTTTATAACTGCCCGTCGTCAAGTAAACAATTATTATTTGCTTATTAATGCGATCGTTTTGATATCTATTAATGGTTCAATAATATCCTTATACGTATGACATAAATTTAATTAATAATTTAAGTAATAGGTATTATGATGTTGATTTTAAAATCAAATGTCAAATGTGATTTGACCAATCACAGTCAAGCCCACATGGATGCATGGATGTCGACCTTCAAGCCTCGCTTTAAACCCCTATGTAGACCGCTATGTAGCG
Organism: Epicauta chinensis; assembly: GCA_021725515.1. Lineage (NCBI taxonomy): Eukaryota > Metazoa > Arthropoda > Insecta > Coleoptera > Meloidae > Epicauta > Epicauta chinensis. The sequence continues at coordinate 349,374 of JAEDXX010000018.1, read as the reverse complement.
CAGAAAACATCTTCGCTATGCACACTCCCATTTGAATACATGGTTTTGGTCTGACATCGAGGTATCTATGTAAGCGGCGAGGCATCGAGGCAGCGAGGTATCGCAGTGAGATATCTTGGACATGTGCGCACCCTTAGACCACCGGTTCGATCCCCATTGATGATCAAAGTTTTTTTTTACACTTTTTTTTCTCATTTTAATTCTAGGAATGTTATCCAGTTCCGATGATGATGGTGATTCGTATAGTAGTGATGGTGATGAAGGTAGTTTAGTGATCGATTCGAATGCTACACAACCGAATGATGTACAAAATGGTCATGATCCGTTAGCATTCGATAATAGTCCCGATACTAATGAGCGACAATGAATTGTTTTGTTTTGTTTTTTGTTTGTTTAAGTTAACAAAATGTGCCATTTTTTTCTCTCGTTTGTTTGTTGCTTTTTGTTTAAGTTTAATTGGCACAATAACATCGATAAGGCTGATTATTTTAGAACAACCTGTTTTATGTGTGTGTGTGTGTGTGTATGTGTGTGTATGTGTTTAATTTAAAAGCAACCTGTATACGTAATATATACCTCAAACATAACCTAACTAAACAACAACAAAATGGCGGTTGGGGTATTTAGAGAATTTAGAACAGTACCTTAACCACATTTTATTTGTATACGTAATTGATTTGAAATCTAAAGAAATTTTAATAATGAAAAATTAATAGAAATGCTCATTCCAGTATTATGTAATATATATATTTGAAATTATATACTGTTATTATTACTATTATCTACAGTTATGGTATTCTAACTAGACCCATAGCACATGGGGCTAGTTATTATGTCATATCTCGATATTATTTCCGGAATTTTCAGTATTAGTTCGCGTGCGTTATTTGGAAATTTAGATTAAAAAAAACAAAATGAAAAATTGTATACTAACTGCAACTAATATACGTAATTGAAAAGAAATTATACAATAAGTAGTTGATAAGATAAGCGAAATTTCCATCCATTTCAAATTCAAAGCAACAAACTATTAATAATTGTACGTAATCTCTAATCTCTATCTCTATCTCTCTATTAACTCTCTATTTCACGTTTTTTCCTCTATGGATGTTTTTATGAATGATTAAAAGATTTTCCGTCGTTTTTCTCCAAAGAGAACATAATGTATACGTGAAATATCTAGAATTGCAATGTATATAAACATAATTTTTTTTTCTGTCTTGAAATTGCTCTGTTTTATAAATTGATAATTTCTAAGCAATAAGCTTTAAGTTCTGTTAATTGTTTAATTCTATTGTATGGTTCGGTGTGTTCTAGCCACATTTGCGATTTGCACAACATGTGCTGCACATGTTGCGCAAATCATGCTAGTATACGGCCGAATTACGCATTTTGTATAGTTTTTTTTTGTTTGTGAGAAATTAGATTAGTTTTGCTATTGTCGGTCTGTGATAACTTTTAACGATTGCTCGAAGTCATAACAAGGAGAATTTTGTTTTTTGGTCGGATTCAACGAGCAAAACACACACACGTTAAAATCAATACAACAATCTGCTTTTGTGCGTTGATTGATAAATCTGATTATAAAGAAAATAGAAGCTTCTTGTGACAACTATATATATATTATATATATATAATATGTATATGTATACGCTGAATACTCATTTTTTTTTTGTTTTTGGATAGATTTTAAGATTTAAATTTTAGGGAAAAATGAATAAAGCGAAATTGAAGTTGTTGTTTTTATTTTCTTCGTCTTCTTCTTTGATTCTTCTTCCATGTAATTATTATTATGATTTCAGTTCTGGAATACACCAAAATTTCAATCGTCTAAATATTTTATAAATGATGGATCATGATAATAATAATAATGTATTTTTTATTGCCATATTTGTTAGGCGAGCTATGTGTAATTTTGATTGTATCATAAATAAAACATCAAAAAAAATGAACTGAAATAAACTCCATTATTAAAAAAAAACGGTAATTTTAATTTAATGCGATTGTCTAGCAAAGAGGGTGCCCAATGGGATATCCGGTACAATTTGTAGTTATTTGCGAACGCACCTCTTCCATATTTATGAACGCATTCCTGTTTGGTGATTTTTTGGTTATAACTGTTCGGTTGGTAGAATTTTGTTGTGCTTTATTCATTTGTTTTTTTTTATTGGTGCAATTATTTGTGATTTATTTGTTTATTTTATTTATTTATTTTGTAATTCTAGAAAACAATTTGTGATTTATTTAATTATTTAGATATTTATTGTGATAATTATGCTTTTTTTTAAGGTTATTTCCAATGAATTTATGAGCATTTGGTGAGTTTTTGTGGTAACTAGAATTCAGTTGGTAACATTTTGTTAGTGTTTTTCATTTGTTTCAGATTTTATTGAGAATTCGTTTTTTTTAAGAATATTCAAATTAGTTTTTATTTAAAACAAAAGGTAATTTCTTTAAATGTTGTTATGCAAGCAAACTCCTTAAAAGCCCTTTTCTTATAAGCAAAGGGGAAAAATTCGTAAAATATTTTTTGGAAAAACTAACCTCAAAATATACTATTTTAGAGGTGGGGTTTTCAACGTTTGTTATTTGAGATTTCGAACTTTTCATTTATTTATTTTTTACTTTGTGTAACCCTTTTCAACTTTGATTGGAAAAACTAGTTTGTTGATTGTAATTCTATTTTTTATTGTAATTCTTAAATTAATAAGTTTATTTCTTTTTAGTCTTTCAATACTGTTCTATCGACAACCACACCCAGGTTAATAGTTGGCGAAATTATAAAAGAGCCTTGTTTTTTCCTTAATTGGCGAAAACAACAGACGTTTGCTAATGGAAAAACCCGACGACAAATCATAAAGGAAATTGTTTTTGAATACCGGTCTCGAAAACTTAACCCTCACCAAATCTGTTGTTACTCTCCGAGAAACTTGGATTTTGGCGACGGGAGCGTTCGTAAATCGTGGCAAGATGCTGACATTCAATTGAGGGTTGTTTTTCGAGGATGTCATACTCATGAAATAAGCATTTTTACAACTGCTTTTGAGTCGATATTAACAACATGGTCTGTTTAACTGGAGAGTGCCTGATAGTAGTGAAATTCAACTGCATTAAGTATGGAGGTGAAACAGATCAACCGAATACTTTATGGGTTGCTTGTAGTTTCACGGAGTTTGTTAGAGAGCTACATAAGTCACAGCATATACCAAGTTTCTTATCCGACATACCTAGTGCGTAAGTTTGCACAGCTGTGATGTGTGGTGTTACACGGGAAACATAAAACACGGTGACGTATCATCGAAAAAGGAGGAGTAACTGAGGAACAGGAGATTCCAGCCGTTAGTCTCTTCACATGAATAACGGAAACAATGGACTGAGATGGGAGAATTGAAGCCAAAGATGGCTAAGATGGTTCTATCTGCAGGCAACGCTACACCTTGCCGTTGAAAAAGGAAAAACTTATTGCAGCTTTCGAGTGATAGAATTAGGGGAAAAAGGTCGCATTTGTCGAAAAAGAAAGTGTTGTTACACTACGACAAAATACCAACGATGAAGAGATGAAGAGGAGACTGTTGAGAAATAAGTAAACTTTTTGTCAAATATGCTATTTTTATATTCCAAGTTTTCCAGTCCACATTCACATTAACGATTAATAAATGTTTTGTAAGTAAATTTGAGGAAGTAATTTTAATTCACTTTGTCACTTTTTGTGTAAACTTTAGTAGACTTTTAAAGGGCGTTTGTGGAGCAAAAAACCTTAAGAACTCCTGTTCGAAGGTTTTGCCTTTATTTCACCTAGAAATATGTTGAATTTGAGAGGCATAGAGTTGTCACAGTTTGAGAAGAACATGTTGAGTCATAGAAATCTGTCCGTGGAATTTTACCAGTGGCGTATCATTTTCAGTCCGTAATGGTGGGGGGGGAGGCACTATTCGTCTTTGGGGACTATAATATTTTTTTGGCTCTAGGGTCTGCTTTCTCTTGGAGAAGAAAAGCAGACCCCAAATGCAGGAAAAACACAAACTAAACGAACACTTCAGACGGAAGTCACAAAACAGAATAATGGACGCCACTGTCTAGACTTTCCTCCTCTTAAATTCGAAAGTAGTCTCGTGTGCACCTATTTTCACATTTTGCGCAACTTTATTGGTGTGTTCTCAAATTGTGACAACTCTACCAACTGTTAAGACCTTAAAAACAAAGCTTATAGATCGTTTCATGTAACTGTAACAGTTTGTAGGCGTGGTTGTGTTGAAGATAAAAAGCGACAGAAGACTTTAACGAGCCGCGTCTCGCTCATGGAAATTATCATAAAACGGACTATATTTCATTTATCTAATGGTGTAACTTATAGGTCAATTTACACAGGAACAGTAACTTAAGCAAGTAAAATCTTTAGTGCTTTAGTACTAAATCAAACGTTTACACAATGCAAGTGGCTAAATTTAGTACTTGCTTTAGTTACTGTCTCCGTCTAAATTGACCTTATATGGGAAGAGATTACCTTGAAGAAAGATGAGAAAAAAGGGAGATAACAGATCCGGACTGAAGCTGAATTGCGCCAGGCGCAAAACAGGAGTTTTAAGCGCCCTTTCCGCTACTCCCTTTGGACCGCAGCAGAAAAAGATAGATTGTAACAATTTTATTGAACACACACAGTCTTACAATTGTATTAAAATTACTAGTAATATCAAAAAAATTTTTTTGGCAAATTTACGGTAACCATTCAGAGTCTGGATGAGCAGTGACTAATCTTGATGATTCACTACCATTATTCTCTCGATCATCATTCAATTTATTATAAGCATTTTTAGCACTACCCGCTATATATTCAACACCATCACCAATCTTCTCGCCGGCTTTTCGTAAAACATTTGCAACACTCTTTGCTGATATTGTCTCATCATCAATATTAATATTAGTACCATTATGGTCTTTCGGGCAATCTTTTTGACTAATTATTGATAATTCGTACGGATCAATATTGGCAGCTGATAATTTCGATCTTATCTAAACAAATAAATAATTTATCTTTAAATCGTGCCTTAGAACAAAAATCAACGTTTGTATACCTTGTCTAAATACATTTTGTCTAAAGTCTTCTCCCGGGAGAGGATCGTAGCCGATTGGCGGTGAGCAAAGCCCAATTTTTGACATGTAAAGATTGCCGCGTACGTATCATAGTCGGTCATGAAGACTGTATAACTTGCAGAGCCTGCTACGCCTTGATTTTACCCCAAAAAAACACAAATTATTGATATAATTGTTGACATACACAATAGACTGTCAAAAAAAAATTTGTTTTTTTTTGAATACATACATCTAAAAAGTTTCTTTAATAGATAAAAAAACATCTCCTAAAACTTGAGCTCGATATCTTAAAAATTGAGCTGGCGCATGGTGGGGTCCCCTTTCACATTTAAAATACATTGGAAAAAAACTTTTTTGAAATTTTCAATGTAAATCATCGAAAAAATTTTTTTTACAAATTTCTTATAGGAAATTAAATTCTCTTCAAAAAAGGTTTCTTCCATTTTTTGCTCAGCCTCATGGTAAAAAAGTTACAGAGCGTTAAAAAAGCGGAAAAAATGAAAATTACAAAAATTTGTGGTTTTAACTTTTTTACCATGAGGCTGAGCAAAAAAAGGGAGACATCTTTTTTGTAGAGAAAAATTTTTTCGATGATTTACATTGAAAATTTAAAAAAAAGTTTTTTTTCAATGTATTTTAAATGTGAAAGGGGACCCAACCATGCGCCAGCTCAATTTTTAGGAGATGTTTTTTTAACTATTAAAGAAACCTTTTAGATGTATGTATTCAAAAACAAACAAAAATTTTTTTTTTGACACAGTCTAATACACAATTTATCGTCCAAAGGTTGCTAGATTTAAGTTGGTACCCTTGAATATAGTGATATTTCTAGGGATTTATTTGTTTGTGTCCATATCTCCGCTTACAATCTTGGGATTATGAGATTACGAGACATATGTCAAATCTAGTAACCTTTGTGCGGTGAATTCACTTTACTGTTCGTGCGCCACACGTAGGCGAGGTAGATAGAATACATCAATTCTCGCCTCCGTCTACCGCGGCAACAATACAATAAAACTACTCACTTAATGGAAATCGAACTTTCATACGTGCCGGTACTGCATTATCCGGCACTGTTAAATGTCCAACATATCGATAATTGTGCTTCAACGGTGTTAGACCCAATGCAAAATGTTGACTATTCTGTTCCAATTCGTATTCGCCAGGTTCATCGGTTTTGGTGAAATTGTACGTTAGACAATAACTAGCGGTACTAGTTTTTTGTATGACATACCAAATACCTAACATCTAAAATTGAGCAGTTTTTTTTGAGTATCACGATATATTTTGATTTGTTTTTTTTTTGGATACTTACTCGTCTCATTTCAAAACCAGGCATAGGATCGATATCGGGACAACCGCCCAAATGGTACGAATGTCCATTACACACATTTAGTACTAGTGCTAAAACAACGAAAATTGCAAAAATTCTTGTTGTTTTCGCCATGATTTTGTTAAATTTAGACGTCTTAACACTAAACGATAATAACAGTTGACTGATGTCGTTTATGAATAAAATTTCATAGATATAGATAGAAGATTCTAGTTGGACAGATAATTATTCAATTTAATCCACTTGTGGAACAATTTGAATAATTCAATTGGCTTAATGGATTTTGTATGATTTCATTGTAAACCAGTTTCTTTTATGATTCATTTCAATGATAATTATTTTATTTAATTATAGGTTCAAAGAATTTTCTCAATGATTTGTTACATTTTTTACACGCACACAAGATGAATGAATCATTTTGTTGGCTTGTTGTAATAATAATTTATGAACTTTCCGGTTAATGTTTGATAACAGAAATTTGTAGAATTTTATTGTTATGATGACCTTTATGTAGATAATAATGAGTAATTTACAGTTTCTGCGACTTTATTCAAAGAATAATAAAGTTGCCGATTTATTTTATACTCATATACAGTCCTGGCATCTAATCTAAACACGTAAAAGTCTACTAAATGTAGCGGCCAAAGATTCCCTAGATTTTACAAGGAGAGGTGACGACATCGGAAATGAAGTTCGGGATGAACTTTTGCAGATTTGTAGTAAACGTTAAGGTTAACAACATATTAAAAAAGTGAAGCGCAATAGCCAGCCAATCTTGAGAAAAAAAAGCGTTGTAAAGTTTTTGGCGTCCATTTGGTATTATTTAGTTATTCGGTTAATTGTGATTTGAATTATCGCGCTCAAAAGTACGCGGTTCAATCCTTATGTGGAGAATTTTTCTTTTATTTGTCGAAACAACTTTTTTTATTTTATTTTACTTTATAAATTGAAGAAATCAAAAAAATTATTGTTTTTTATTTCTTTAACGTATTTTTTTTATTATTTTTAATGTGATAGGAAAATGAGGTATAAATATAAATAGGAGTATAGGCACCCAAAAATTATTTTAAATTATTATTTATTAATTTTTCAAACTAACTAACCTATCAAAAGAAATAGAAAATTGTTTTCAATTCCCAATGTATAATAAACACATTATTTTATTGGTAATTAATAAAGGGGTTCATAGACGACGATATTTATTAATATAAATTAATTTAATAATTGACCACCATTTTTTGGTATTCTCGGTTTTTTTATTGCATAAAGTCGTTTTCAATTGAAAAATTCACTTATTTGTGAACGCATCTCTACCACATTTCTGAACGAACTCCTATCTGTGAGTGTTTAGTGGTTTTTTATAGCAACTAGATTTTAGTTGGTATAATTTTGTTTGTGTACAATCATTTGTTTTTCGATTATTTTCAAAAGAAAAACATGCTCAAAAATATCAGTTTAATTAAATAATTTGTGATGTATTTAATTATTAAGTAATTTAATGTGTGTGTTTTATTTGGATGTGAATTTTTAAGGTATTTATTAATTTAATTTATAAAGATACATGTTTAGTGATTTTTTTATAGTTACTAGATTTTAGTTGGTATAATTTTGTTTGTATACGATCATTTGTTTTTCGATTATTTTCAAAAGAAAAACGTGCTCAAAAATATCAGTTTAGTTAAATAATTTGTGATTTATTTATTTATAAAGCAATTTAATGTGTGTTTTATTTGGATTTGAATTTTTAAGGTAATTATTAATATAATTTATAAATACACATTAGGGTGAGCCAAAATGACTAACCTATCGAATTTATGGTCTCAAAAGGGCCTATATGTTGAAAAAAAATTCTCCCATTGAGAAAAATTTTTAGCTCAATTTTAAAAGGTGTCGGTGGCCATTTGAAATTTCCCATTTGAATAACTTGCAAAAAAAAATTTGTCCATTAAAAAGGCTATAACTTTTGAACCGTTTGAGATAAAAATTTTATACAGACATATTCTTGTAAACCAGCGGTTGCCAAACTTTGTACACTAACGCCCCCCCTTATAAAAAATCTTACCTCTGCCGCCCCCCTTTGACAAAATTTATAAACAATATGTAAATAATTTCTTTAATGAAAAAATAATTTACATATAACATGAATCACCAAAATTGTATAACATAAATTATTATCAAATATTTGATAATAAATTATGATCGACTAAAACCAGCTTAATGTGAAGTATAGGCTTGTTTATATGAAGATAGAGCCACTTACTTACATGGGTTGTTAGTTGTTGTACTTTAGTTTTCTTCACCGAAATTTATAAAAAAATTTATATAAAAAAATACACCAGTCAACTTCGAGACTTCTCACTTAATGATTGTACTTACAAAAAGTGCAGTCTGCATTTAAGTTCCCCACACACCAATCCGAAAAATTCGCAGCGGCAGCAAATGTCACAAATTTCCGCCGCCGCTGTGGCTACGAATTTTGCGCCTTGGTGTGTGATTATAGTGGAGTAAAACCACTAGTTCAAGGTTGAGCTCATATTCTTGGCGGTCTATACGACACTGGAGAGCAAACAGTTGATTAGAGACATCTTCAATATATTGAAGCGCGTAACTATAGTAACGCGCTAACATGACTTTTTGACCACTTGAGAATTATTATTGTTCAAATATTACGTACAGTACCGAGCAGAAAAATCAATGTTAATATAAAATGTACATTATTTGGTAATTATGTTTAAGCGCTTATTCTGAAAACCATGAGTTTATCAGAACAACGACGATATTTGCAATTAACTTGCGCCCCCCACTTTGGAAACCGCTGTTGTAAAGCATTAAATTCTCTAAAAAGACGTTTTAAAGTTGATTTTTTAATTCAAAAATTCATATACTTACGGACTATGAAAGTTGATGAAAAATAGATATGTTTTTTTTTTCAAACTTTCGTAGCCCGTAAGTATATGAATTTTGGAGTTAAAAGAACCATGGATATATTTCAACTGGTTTTTACAATAACTCAACTTATTAACAAAAAACAAAACGAACAAATGACGTACACTATTGGACAAAAGTAAAGCAACACTCTTGAAAATATAAACAATGGTCAATTTTGCAATAAAAACAGTACCCTGCTGATGAAACGTTTTTTGATATCTGATCATTATACTTGGCAGGTGCTATTTCTGTAGCAACAAAGCAAAACAAATCATATTCTCTATGTCTTTTGCATAACGTATCAATTTGTTGTTATTTTCTGTGCGACAAAAGTATTGCAACAACCTTCTACAATTGAATTATTTGATAGAATTTGTGGTTGTATTCAATTATTTTTATTGAATAAGTGATAATAAAAAATATTGAAGATGCCTAAAGGTGTTGGAACCTCTTATGAAGTGAAACAGAAGGTCGTAAAAGCTTTCTGTAGTGGTGAAAAGCAATCTTCTATTGCGAAACGTTTCGAGCTTGGTCGTTATACTGTTTCAAGGATTATAAAGAACTATAGTGAAAGAGGACATCTAAAAAGTGTACCAAAGTCCGGTAGACCTCGAAAAACTACCATTCAGACAGACAGGTTGATTAAAAGAATTAGCATAAATGATCCATTTAAGTCAGCTACAAGAATAAAAGCCGAAATTGCAGGTGTAAATGTTAGTAGCAGGACAATTCAAAGAAGACTTGTTGCTGCGAAGCTTTATAGTAGAAGACCTGCGAAGAAACCACTAATTTCCGCAAAAAACAGAGCCGCACGACTTGCCTTTGCACGTAATCATTTGAATTGGACTGTGGATGATTGGAAAAAGGTTCTTTTCAGTGATGAAACCCGATATAACATCTACAAATCTGATGGTATGCGACGTGTCAGAAGACCAGTGGGTCACAGATTCGATCCAAAGTTTGTAATACCAACTGTAAAACATGGCCAAGGAAGTGTGTTGTTGTGGGGTTGTTTCTCGTGGTCTGGCGTTGGACCAATTCACTTTATAGATGGCATTATGGATGGTCTTGCATATAGGGAGATCCTCCAAAACACAATGTTACCATATACAGAATGGCAAATGCCTTTACACTTCCTTTTTCAACAAGACAACGACCCGAAACACAAATCACGCGTTGTTACGGAGTGGTTGAGACAGGAAAAAATACGAGTTTTGGAATGGCCAGCCCAATCCCCCGACCTCAATCCAATTGAGAACTTATGGGAGGAGGTCGAAAGACGAATTAGAAGTGATATTTATCAAAACAAACGAGCTTTAATTGATAAAATCAACGACGTTTGGACGCATCTTCCTGAAAGCGTGATACAAAAATTAATTTCGTCTATGCCAAGAAGATGTGCTCAAATTATTGCAAATAACGGTTATGGCATAAACTATTAGGCACTATGGACGTTGTTTTATACTTTTGTTACTTGTTATTGTTTTGTGTTTTTGTGTTATTGAACAGATCGTTGAATGTTGCTTTACTTTTGTCCGACTATCATTTCAACAAATAATTATTTTCCTGATATAAAAAATTAATGAAGAACTCTTATTAACGGTAATGGCCATCATAGTACTTATTTAAGTCGTACTAATATATTTGATTGAGATTCTCACATTTTTATGAATGTAAATTTCAAGTTATAAGAATAAATCACGGAAAATACTATATGTTGCTTTACTTTTGTCCAATAGTGTATGTCAAAATACGTCACGATATATAAAACACGAAATTTTACAATTTGTGAAAATTTGAATATTATAATAGCGGAAATTTGTTATTTATTACTATTTCTATGAGATTTTATCACAATTTTATATTTACAGTACTTGAGTTTTTTTTTTATTCGTATGATAAAAACGTATGCCGTTGCTTGTATTGTATAACTGCGGCAAAATCAGATGTTCGTTTGTTTTTGTTAATTGTTATCCTTGTCTGACTCATTAGTTGTATTAAAAAGCGAGATCAATATACAGTAGTGCTCGATGCAATATGTACATACGCAACCGCCTACTTTTTACATAAGCAGATAATTGTCTAACGGACGATTGTTTGGGGCGTTTGTGTGATGAATAAAATACGGAATTGCTCGAATTTGGATATATTTCAACTGGTTGTCACAATGACTGAATTTATTAACAAAAAAAAAACAAACAAATGACATCTGTCAAAGTACGTCACAATATATAAAATACCAAATTTTACAATAATTTGAGAAAATTTTTAAATCTTAATACTACATTCTGATATTTTTTATTTATTTTTTACTGATTTTTGTAGCCTTTTTTTTACTGATTCTTGTATGTACTCGGTTCTTAATAATTCTTATAGTGTTTATTTTGTTGTTCTTTTGTTTGTCCATTATCCATCCTATTTCATTGATTTTTTTATATAGTCTTACTGAATCTGTCAAAACTACAGTACCTTTGAATGGAACTTGTTTGCGGTCTCTTAGGGAACGACGTATTCCTAAAAAAAAAATCAAATGGATTTGTTCGGCCGAAATTTAAGTCCTTTACTTAGTAAAGTTAGTAAGTTAATCAGAGTAAATAAAATTTAGTTCTGAGCGTCTAAGCGCAGCATTTGTTTATTTTCCAGGCATGTTTCATGTGTTGACAATATAATTTTTTGTATTATTGTGAAAAATGCGTAAGATAAAAATTTAATAAAATGAATAATTTTATAAGAAATATATCCCTCTCTACCCTCCAAACACTAAGTAAAATGGCGACGTAAATAAAGTGTCTAAGTACTTACGAAGTGTCCCAGCCGAAAACTTAACTCACAATCAGTACTCTTAGTAATTTACTATAAGTTTACTAAGGACTTAGTTCGGCCGAATACGCCCAATGATTCAATAAAGATCAATTTTTTTAAATAAAATAAGTGCGGTAATAATTGCGATCTTCAATTCTCAAGCAAAAACAATAGTTATTTACTGTACAAGGTGGTAAAGTCATACTTTACACACGAACCAAATCCGCGAGTGGATAAACGGACTTCACCGTTGAGGAGAGGATGGATAATTATTAGCTTTTTTATGACTTTCTTGGGAGCTACAGCAAAAACTTAGAGTATCGGCTCTACGAACAATTAATTAAATGAAAATCTTTACCTGCGTGTGTCTCCTGTGTTTGATTGGTGTTAGAGCATGATGTTTCTATAATTAAAACGAAATCAATTATTTGAATATGAAACATTAAAAAAAAAATTCACACAATTACCTAGTATTAATGAACACGACCTTTTATTTACATTATTATCATTATTTTTTGAGTTGGTTTCTTTGCTTTTGTTGACGCCTGCATTGTTGTTTTACTTCTCTTTACACGATGCGCATATACCATTTCGTCTTCACTATCATCAGTATTTTCCAATCCAGTGCTAATTTGTAGCTCATTGAATTTCTGGAATGTATTTTGTTTTAGTGTAATCGCCTTAGATGTGCTCTTTTTGTTATAAGTCGTTAAAACTTTTTTAGTAGTTTTCCTATTATTAATATTCTCACCAACATCATCATCATCATCGCAAAAACGTACACTAATATGCGCAGTCGGCTTAACAACAGACGATAGAAAAGCCGTCACACTCTCTAGATCACTCTGCGATACATCACTATCACTCTTATCGAAATGATTATCATCTGTTTGATTTTGTTCATGACAATCCTCTGATAATTGTTGTGTATTCTTGTTCACAGCAGAAAGTGATTTATTATTCACAAACCGCTGATTAGTATGGCATTTTTTATCTAAATCTTCCACTAATGATGAATTTCTTTCTAGTGAATCGAATGTTTTCGCTGACAATGCAAATAATTCATTAACACGCCATGGTTTTTTAAATAAAATTGAAGATTTTGCATTAATTATTGAATCATTATTTATGCACAATATACAATAGGGTGGTCGTTAAAAATTAATTTTTTTCAGCCGCCTCAAAAAAACCTTCCTTTTGATGAAAAAAAACAAGAACACGTGCCGCACGGCCTTTGAAGATTATTTCTTCATGAAATTACAGTTTTTTCAAAATATCTCTTAAAGTAGACGGATTTGAGAAAAAATCATTGAAGCAATTTCATAGGAAATAAAATCCTCCACAAAAAAGGTCTCATTTAATTTTTTCAGAAACTTTATATTTATGGAGATATTTTCAATAATCGACTTAATAACTCCATAAAATCAAAATTTTCAGACGTATAAACATATTTTTTTCGGAAATAAAAACGATTAAATTAATAATTGTAAATGTGACTTAAGTTACCAAATGGTTTTTATTTAAAAAAAAATACTTTTATATGTCTGAAAATTTTGATTTTATGAAGTTATTGAGTTCATTATTGAAAATATCTCCATAAATATGAACTTTATGAAAAAATCAAAAGAGACCTTTTTTGTAGAGAATTTTATTTCTATGAAATTGCTTTCAATGATTTTTTCTTAAATCCGTCTACTTTATGAGATATTTTGAAAAAACTGTAATTTCATAAAGAAATAATGTTCAAAGGCCGTGCGGCACGTGTTCTTGTTGTCCAAAAAAAAAAGAAAAAATTCCCCCGTATTTTTTCATCAAAAGAAACGTTTTTTTAGGGCGGCTGACAAAAAATAATTTTTAACGACCATCCTAATATACAATTATCGAAATCTTTAAGAAATTGCTCAACATCTGCACGTGCAGATGTCGATAATTCATCGTTATTACATGTTTTTGTGTTATTATTAAATTTTGAATTATTTCCACTTTTATTAAGCCGTTGAACATTGTGTTCTTTATTTTGTAATTTATTTGATTTATTACTGTTCGAGGTACTTTTGTTTCTATTAATTGATTGTTCATCTTGCAATTGTGAAGCTACAATTCCATTTAAAACAGATCTCTTAGAATTTTGGTTTGATTTCTGATTTTGATTTACTTGTATCTTCTAATATAATATTATCATAAGGTGACGACGACATAGAAGAAGTTTTTGCTATTGGTGAGATTAAAAGTGATGAATTTCGATTGTATGCCAGATGATATTTTTTATTATTAAAAGATTTGGGCATTGGTGTACTTGTCGTCTTCTTGATGCTATGATTAGCTGGTGATGGACTTTGAAGTGCCCTTTCGATGATTGAGCGGCGGTAATCATCTAGTTTTGGTCTTTTAAATTGCGAAACTAGTCCCTTTTTAGGTGAACGTTTTTTCTAGAATACCAAAAATACTTGTTATGATTATTACAATATTAAAAATTAACAAAAATGAGTTGTATAAGGGGTTATATACCGCCAAAATAGATGCTTTAGTCTATCAATGTAAAAATTATGGTAACTGTATTTTGATATTTTTAACTTTTAAAATAATGGTTTTTGGTGCTACTACAGTTCAACGCCTTGTATTTTGGATATAGGTAAGTTCGGGTTAAATCGTCTTATTTTTATGCCAAGAGTATGTAGTTAAGAAGGACCACCAGTGTGAAACTTTGGAAAAATTGTAGATTTTCAAGTACGGATCTCGAATAATTCTTGAGTTACAGCCTTCCAAAGAGTAGCTACTCATCGCTGAGCTAAGAGTGCCTAGTGCGCCTCCTTGTCCCATTACCAGGGCCGAGACCACAGAAAATCAGGCAGTTGCCTTGAGCGGCATAATTTTAGGGCCGAACACTTTTTATTGGATCATACGCTGGACTTTATTAAGCATTTTTTTAAAAGGAGTATGTAAAGAAAATGTTTGAACAGTCTCAACTCTAACGAATTTGTTGAATATGGGATTGGAGTACTACCTTAGAACCCTGTGGAATTGCTGCGATACACGGAAGACATGATACAGTTTGGAAGAAAAAAATTATTTTTAGAGGAGTCAAATTCGAAGATAAACAATTGATCTATTCTATATCAGATATTCAGACGTCACAAATCGTGAAAAAGATTCAGTTTTATTAGAAAATTCTCTCAGTAAAAGTTTTAGGATAAAGACAATTCCCTTCTCCTTTATTTGGATAACAAAAGACATTTTTAATATTTTCATACTTTTTTTGTTGTTTTAAATATTATATTAATCGCATAAAAACGTTCTTAATGAGAATTGAACAAAGGACACTTACTTAACACCCCTTTTAGATTTGTTCGTTCTTGTTCCGTTGTGTTCCAGTCTCTGAACCGTTGAGTTGTTTCGAAAAATTGCTATTATTCTCTGTTAATTAATAATTAACTGTATCTAGTGTTTAGTGCTTAGTGTAAGTGCCAGTGCCAGTGCTAATACGCTAAAATTTTATGTATAATACGCACCCGTGTATAATAAAGTGAGCCAAAATGACTAACCTATCGAATTTATGGCCTCAAAAAATGAGAAAAATTTTTAGGTCAATTTTAAAAGGTGTTGGTGGCCATTTGAAATTTCCCATTTAAATAACATGCAAAAAAATTTTCGCCCATTAAAAATGCTATAACTTTTGAATCATGTGAGATAAAAATTTTATCCAGGCATATTCTTCTAGGGCATTGAATTCTCTAAAAACGTGTTTTAAACTCGATTTTTTAATTCAAAAATTCATATACTTACGAGTTATAAAAAGTTGATGAAAAGTAGATATGTTTTTTTCACCATTCCTAGCCTGGAAGTGTATGAATTTTTGAGCTAAAAGAATCAACGTCAAAGTATTTTTCTATGGAATTTAATGCGCTATAAGAATATGCCTGGAAAAAAACTTTATCTCACATGGTTCAAAAGTTATAGCATTTTTAATGAAAATTTCCATGATAGCTTTACACTAAACATATCTGTTTTTTATCAACTTTCATAGCCCATAAGTATATGAATTTTTGAGTTAAAAAAATCAACTCTAAAGCGACTTATAGGGAATTTATTGCCCTACAAGAATATGCCTGGATAAATTTTTTGTCATAAACGATTCAAAAATTATAGCATTTTTAATGGATAAATTTTTTTTTGCATGTTATTTAAATGTACATTTACCGGGTGTTTTTTCTAAATAGGGACAGAAGGAGGGCGTCCTTCTTATATCATCAGATGTACACGTTCTTGGGACTTTTATTTCTCTTAGTTGACGGCTATTGGGAGATCCGCAGATGTCCCTATTTAGAAAAAACACGCTGTATACCCTCCGCTACACCAACGCCTCTTTATTTAGTGCTATTCTGGGGCCACTTTTTGAACCAAACAGCCTTAAGAGATTGTACTCCTTACCTCTACCCTCCATACAACGATTTCAAGTAATTTTATGACGTCAGAGGCTACGTCATCAACAACGCTCACAACCGCTTTTTCTCTCGTGCAGCTGAAATTGATGAGTCGTTTTGCGAACGACCACAAGTGGAACACGCCCTTAGGCATGGGAAAAGTAGCAGTAATATGTAAAAAAATGCCAAAACAATAGATTTATGTGTTTCTTTATTGTTTATTAGTAATTTTCATCTTAAGCAAGTCATATACTAACAAAATTTTGTGTGTAAGTATATTGTTCGCTTTAAACAAAAAGGTAAATTACGAATTTAATCGATAATAAAGTCCTTATAGAAAAATATATCTGTATAAACCATTGGATGTTCACAATCAACATACCATGATTTTACACCTACTAAATAACCACCAATAACATATGGTTGACCCGATTCAACCCAACATGAATCCAATTGATCTTTATCTATTTCAATACACAACATACCCTTATCGATTTTATCATTTAGTCTTTCTTGACACTTTGTCCGTTCAAGAAAATCCACACGATATTGTTTCAATATTGTCGAATTGTGTGGATAGTCACCCCAATTATATGACATACCGGGTTCAAAATTATGGAAATCATCTAAAAGTGCTAATTGAATTTTTTGCACAAAGTTGTTAAAAAAAATTTTTTTTGTTGGTTCTATCACACATATATCATATGCCTTATTTTTAGGATCGTATTTTGGATGAATTCTATACTTGTCTGGTAAATATTTGGTACCGTCTCGGTAATCTGTTGAACCAACATTAATATGTACAGAACGTGTTGCATTCTTGGCTCTAAAAATTTTTCGATACAAATCATTTTATATATTTTAAAAAAAAACATATGAATTATATATACATACGCAGTACAACAAACCGCAGTCGTTACAATAGAAGTATCATCTATTATAGCACCAGTACATATCAGCTGGTTTCGTATTACAATTGCGGCGATAAACGGTACAAAATGTACTTCAGGTTTTGGTGTATTTTCCGCTTCAGCTTTTATCAACAAAAAACAATTATTACTATAATTATTAACCGTTAAGAACTATTGTACATCTTTAGCACTGTTGCTTTAGTGCTAAGTTTCAATGGTAATAGCGCTTGAACGGTTAAACTCTTACCTGCCAGAACAGCTGTCAATAGTAACAAAAACACGTACTTCGCCATATTATCTGACAGATTTTTATCTAATCCTTTTACGAATTATATTCCAATATTTATATCAAAAAATCAAACAATAGTCTATTGTATTTTGCTTGTTATTTTTGTTTTGTTTTTTTTTTAAATTATTTATTACTATTATTCTTTTCTTTTAATACGTTTTATTTAAAAAAAAATTGGAATTATTAGTTTAATTAGTGCCTTATTTGAAGAAATAGAAAATTGCTCAATTTGAAAAAGAGGTTCATAGATGACGATATTTATTAATATAAATTAATTTAATAATTGTCCACCATTTTTTGATATTTTCGCTTGTTCATTGCATAAAGTCGTTTTCTATTGAAAAATTCTCTTATTTGTGAACGCATCTCTACCACATTTCTGAACGCACTCCTATCTGTGAGTGTTTAGTGATTTTTTATAGTTACTAGATTTTAGTTGGTATAATTTTGTTTGTGTACGATCATTTGTTTTTCGATTATTTTCAAAAGAAAAAAGTGCTCAAAAATATCAGTTTAATTTATTAAGCAACTTGTGTTTTATTTGGATTTGCATTTTTACGGTAATTATTAATATAATTTATAAATATACATTAGGGTGAGCCAAAATGACTAAACTATCGAATTTATGGTCTCAAAAGGGCCTGTATGTTGAAAAAAAATTCTCCCATTGGCCATTTGAAATTTCTCATTTAAATAACTTGCAAAAAAATTTTTTGTCCATTGAAAATGCTATAACTTTTGAACCGTTTGAGATAAAAATTTTATCCAGGCATATTCTTGTACAGCATTAAATTCTCTAAAAAGACGTTTTAAAGTTGATTTTTTAATTCAAAAATTCATATACTTACGGGCTATGAAAGTTGATGAAAAATAGATATGTTTTTTTTTATGACGTCAGAGGCTACGGCTAAACAACGCTCACAACCGTTTTTTCTCTCGGGCGGCTGAAATTGATGAGGCGTTTTGCGAACGACAACAAGTGGAACACGCCCTTAAGCATGGGAAAAGGATAACGGAGAATTAAAAGGCAAATTTAGTGGACTTTCTAAATAGCAGTAATATGTAAAAAATTGCCAAAACAATAGATTTATGTGTTTCTTTATTGTTTATTAGTAATTTTCACCTTAAGCAAATCATATACTAACAAAATTTTGTGTGTAAGTATATTGTTCGCTTGAAACAAAAAGGTAAATTACTAATTTAGTCGATAATAAAGTCCTTATAGAAAAATATATCTGTATGAATCATTGGATGTTCACAATCAACATGCCATGATTTTACACCTACTAAATAACCACCAATAACAAATGGTGCACCCGATTCAACCTTACATGAACCTTGTTGATCTTTATCTATACCAACACACAACATACCCTTTTCGATTTCATCTGTTAATTTTACTTGACACTTTGTCGGTTCAATAAAATCCAAACGATATTGTTTCAATATGGTCGAATTATCATTTGGATTATCACCCCATTTATATAAGAGACCGGGTTCAAAATTATGGAATTCATTTAAAAGTGCTAATTGAATTTTTTGCACTTCATTGTTCCAATGAATTTTTTTTGTTACTTCTATCACACATATATCATGTGCCTTACTTTTAGGATCGTATTTTGGATGAATTCTATACTTGTCTGGTAAATATATGATACCGTGTTTGTAATCTGTTGAACCAACTTTAATATGTACAGAACGTGTTACATTCTTGGCTCTAAAAATTTTTCGATACAAATCATTTTATATATTAGAAAAAAAAACATATGAATTATATATACATACGCAGTACAACAAAATGCAGTTGTTACAATAGAAGTATCATCTACTATAGCACCAGTACATATGTGATAGTCTCGTATTACAATTGCGGCAATAAACGGTACAAAATGTACTTCGGGTTCTGGTGTATTTTTAGCTTCAGCTTTTATCAACAAAAAACAATTATTACTATAATTATTAACCGTTAAGAACTATTGTACATCTTTAGCACTGTTATTTTAGTGCTAGTTTCAATGACAATAACATTTGAACGGTTAAACTCTTACCTGCCAGAACAGCTATCGATAATAGTAACAAAAACACGTACTTCGCCATATTATCGCACAGATTTGTATCTAATCCCTTTACGAATTATTTTCCAATATTTATATCAAAAAATTAAGCAACAGTCTATTGTATTTTGCTTGTTATTTTTGTTTTTTTTTAAATTATTTATTACTATTATTCTTTTCTTTTATTTTATAAAAATGGAATTATTAGTCTAATTAATGGCTTATTTGTAGAAATAGAAAATTGCTCAAATTTCAATGTACAATAAACACATTATTATTTTATTGGTAATTGATAAAGGGGTTCATTTACGACGGTATTTATCAACAGAAATAAATTTATTAATTGACCACCATTTTTTGGTGTTTTCGGTTTTTTTTTATTGCATAAGGTCGTTTTCAATTGAAAAATTCACTTATTTGTGAACGTATCTCTACTACATTTCTGAACGCACTTATATCTGCGAGTGTTTAGTGATTTTTTATAGTTACTAGATTTTAGTTGGTATAATTTTGTTTGTATACGATCATTTGTTTTTCGATTATTTTCAAAAGAAAAACGTGCTCAAAAATATCAGTTTAATTAAATAATTTGTGATTTATTTAATTATAAAGCAATTTAATGTGTGTTTTATTTGGATTTGCATTTTTACGGTAATTATTAATATAATTTATAAATATACATTAGGGTGAGCCAAAATGACTAACCTATTGAAGTAATGGTCTCAAAAGGGCCTATATGTTGAAAAAAATTCTCCCATTGAGAAAAATTTTTAGCTCAATTTCAAAAGGTGTCGGTGGCCATTTGAAATTTCTCATTTAAATAACTTGCAAAAAAAAATTTTTGTCCATTGAAAATGCTATTTTTTGAACCGTTTGAGATAAAAATTTTATCCAGGCATATTCTTAGGCATTATATATTATATATTCCAGGCATTAAATTCTCTAAAAAGACGTTTTAAAGTTGATTTTTTAATTCATATACTTACGGGCTATGAAAGTTGTTGAAAACCAGATATGTTTAGTTTGTTATGGAAATGTTCATTAAAAATCCTATAACTTTTGAACCGTTTGATATAAAAAAATTATCCAGGCATAGTCTTGTAGGGCATTAAATTTTATAAAAAATACTTTAAAGTTAATTTTTTTAACCCAAAAATTCATATACTTACGGGCTATGAAAGTTGTTGAAAAACATATCTATTTTTCATCAACATTAAATGAATTTTTGAGTTAAAAAAAGCAACTCCAAAGTGTTTTTTTAGAGAATTTAATGCCCTACAAGAATATGCCTAGATAAAATTTTTGTATCTCAAACGGTTCAAAAATTATAGCCTTTTTAATGGAGAAAAATTTTTTTTCGTGTTATTTAAATAGGAAATTTCAAATGGTCACCGACACCTTTTAAAATTGAGCTAAAAATATTTCCTAATGGGAGAATTTGTTTTTCAACATATAGGCCTTTTGGAGATTATAAATTTGATAGGTTAGTCATTTTGGCTCACCCTAATGTATATGTTTAGTGATTGTTTTTGGGTGGTAGCATTTTGTTTGTGTTTTCATTTGTTTGAGTGTCCTGTTTTTATTGGTGATTTTTTTTAAAATTATTGTTAAAATCTCTTTTATTTATAATTTCCTAAAATAAGGAGTAATTTATTTAATTATTCAACTATTAGTGTATTTAGTTGTTTTTTTTAAGATATTCCCATTATATGTTTGGTGATTTTGTATGGTTACTATTATTAGGTTGGTAACATTTTGTTTGTTTTACCCTGGTATCCGGACTTTTTTATTGAGTGTTTATTCTGTTTTTCATCCAAAAAAAAACTGTAATTTTTTATAATAAGTAATTATCGTTTGTTTTTTATTTTTTAATTATTTTTTATGCATCTAACATGGATATAGTGAATCCATCGAACAAAGGATTACTAGATTTGATAGATGTCTAGTTAAACAAAGTACGTAGTCTGCAAGCACATGGACTACTATCGAGAACTATAGTGTAGATATGTATACTAACCATTTAGATACTTTGCAAAATATTACTGGCCGAGTCTCAACATGAATCACCCCCCTATAACTCAATGGGCGAAACAACCAAAAAGTGACGATTGTCCCGTGATAGTTCTTTAGAGGGCGTGCTTTGCACGATGAGACCGCGTTTACTAGTATTACTATATATCGGCAGATATGATTTTGATGGGAATCATTTTATTTTGAACAAAATTTAATTATAAGAAATTAAACTTTCAATAGTAAAATTTATAAATTTAATTCAACGTCGTAAAGGTGATCGTGCAAAGACTACTACGTACTGTTGTGTCCCGACATCGACATTTTTACAGTATAGGGGGCTGCATAAAATATAGAAAAGTCATTTTAACGCATTCGAGATGGCGCTGATGCTGGACACGTTTCACTTGTCAAAGGATTGGAACAGAGGCGGACTAGCTGGAGCTCTAATTATTAGCGGCCTTTGTGTATTAAAAAAAGGAGTAATAAACAAAATTTATGGCCAGTCCGCTCCTGGACCTAATAATTCCAGTTTGGCTAAGTATTCTGTAGTTTGAAGGAAGCGGCTTTGTCGTCCTTTTTTTTTTAAGAAAATTTTTAACGCCCCAAAGTTTAAGAAATAGAACTTGATGTATACAGTTATGTTGAAAGCATATCGCCACTTTAACAATTAACAATGAAATATAGTTCAAGATAAAATTTATTTATAATTTACTTTTTTCTTTTCGTTCAATAAAATCAATTCTATTGATGATGAATAATCCTTAATATGGCATCCTTGAATTTATAAGTATCGGTGAAAAGTAATGGTAGATCGAATGTTGTTTCATTACAATTAAGATTATCGGATGCTAAACCATATAAAACACCATGCACAACTAATGGTGCACCATTTTCAACACCACACACACCTTTATGATACAGCTCATTACCAACACACATTTTATAATAATTCAATGTATTTGGACCCCAACGTTCTTGACATATTGTTCTATCAATATTACGCACTGAGATTGCCGTCAATTCAGTTGATTCCAATCTGGTACCCCAACCATATATCGTTGACATTGCTAAATTTGGTAATGATGAATTTGGTAATAATGCAACTGCTAAATTTGCTCCCCATTTAAGGGGACCTGATATTTTGATAGCACACAGATCCTCCTTTTCTGAAAACGTAACATATAAACCGGCTTTATGTACTTCACTATCTTCGAATTTTGTTGAACCAACTCTAACACGACAACGATTCACATTCACCCTAATAATAAATTTGAAACATTTTTATATAATTTTGAAGATTACAATAATAATTATTGGTATACTTACGATTTACAACAACGTGTAGTGCTAACAATCCATTGATCATTTACAATAGCACCAGTACAACGACGGGTATCAAGCTCATAGATTGCTGCAATAAATGGTGCATAATTTGTTACAAACGATTCACCATCTACCCATATCGATGGTCGTAATTGACGTATAACTCTTTGATCATCTAATGGTGAACGGTCTTCAATTGACGTTTCATATGATTCATAATTTGGAGCTAAATTATAATTTATATAATAAATATATAATATTTGATTCTATATAATAGAATACGTTACCGGTAATAATATTTGAAATAAATTGTACAATTAGAAAGAATAATAAGAGTGTGTATGTTGCCATTACTTTTTTGATGTTTGCCTTTTCTTTTAATGGCTTACTTGTGATATCTACAAGAATTTTATTCCGAATATATATATACTCTATGTTGAACAATGGGCTATTGTATTTGATTATTTTATTAATTATTATTTTTTATAGAATCTGTTTAATTAATTTGATTGTTGAAAAATAAATCGGATTTAATGAACAACATATAGAAATTGACATGCGTGAATGATAACATTTGATTTTATTCATCACTAACTACATTATCACGCCCCATTATAGACGGTTTTTGTTTATTAGAAATGTATGTAAGTGATTTCAAAACAATTACAATCATTAAGTTAAATCCATATAAATTTATATAAATTTATATAAATTTTATATAAATTTCATATAATTTTATAATGAATTTGAATTTTCGAAAGTAGTGGCAAATAAACTAGGCCGTTTTCATTTACCATAATTTCGATATGTGTCATAACAAGAATATAAAAGCAACACCCACATATTTTAAAGTGTACAGTGTATGCTATCAATCATTGAAAATTTTATGATTTGACGGTACGTCCACACTCTTATTATGATTTAATTTCAAACATATTATAATGAAGGAATTACAAAAAAATTACACAATTTGATATGATAACAGTTTATTTGAAGATTACAAATAAGAAACAACGATTCCAACAGAATAATTATATAATAAATGTTTATTAAATATGATTTAAACATATCAAATAGTTATAGAAATAGTTTAATATATTGATAACGTTTTTTTAAATACAAATATGCCTCCGCTTTAGAGTTGTTAAAGTTTTATTTTGATAAAATAGAATTATGAGCCAGTTAAAATTGTAATAAAAACTTTTTATTATACAATATTTTAATGTCATTTTAAGTCATCAAATGTTTATCTTTAAATTTTGCAATAATATTTAAAATGTGCCCTTTAACACGAAAAACATTTGTAAAAACTAATGGTTGTTGAAATGTTGATGCATTACAATCTAAATTCCACGATGCTAAACCATATAATGTTTGATTAACAATTATTGGTGCACCATATTCAATATTACATACATATTTCTCATAATCCTTATTACCACCACATATCTTATATGTATTAACGAATGTTGTTGGAAATTGTTTTTGACATATATTTCGTTCTATATAATGTAAATGGATACGTTTCAAATGATGTGAAAATTGACTACGTCCCCAATCATATAAAAATACACTATCTAAATGATTTAATGATTGTTGTGGTAGATCCAATGATTTTATTGTTGTCGTCCATTTTAATGGTCTTGTTAATTTCATTAAACATAAATCGACAAATGTTGAATAACCAATATATAGAATTGTTTTGATTCGTTCACTATGACGTTCATCAGTTGATCCAACTTTAGCGTAAATCGGATGACTTCGTATCTTAGCTCTGCAAGAAATTTTCAACGATCAGATTCATATTAAATCGGATTCTTATTACTTTTGTAACTTACTCATTACAACATCGAGTGCTGGTAGCAACAAATTGTTCATGTACTATAGCACCAATACAACGTCGTTGATCGTATTCATAAATTCCAGCAATAAAAGGTGCATCCTCTACAATCCATCCGGCTTGATTTGTTCGGGTAAGCGATGAGGTGGCTTCTCGTAAGGCTAATTGATCATCGGAATCGTTCAAGTCTTCAGCAGTGGCGCCAGTTTCGGCTAAATTTACCCCCCCAAACAGAAATTCAGTAGAGATAATTAATTGAAGATGAAGAGACATTTTAATTTTCAGTGCTATCCGGGCGTTGAGGTGCTCTTAAACCACTGAGCTATCTCGGACTAAATAACTGAGAATTAAAATATCTCTATTAAACATTGCCAGTGATCCAATTTAACTTGGTTTCGGTTGAATTCAAAATTTAATATCTCTCACCTGTTATCAATTGTATGCTATTAATTAAAATGTTGATGTTAAGCAGGAGTTGTAGAAGATTTTCAAATGTGTACATTGTGTTGTTGTATGAGAAGATAGGTCAACATTTAGTTGATTTTTGTTGTTGTTGTTATTAATTTGCTATTTAATATATTAACTGGTAATACTTTTCGAAACGTTTTTGATCAAATATTTATATAGGAAAACAAGAACAATGGGTTATTGTATTTGAATTTTGATTCTTGGAAATTTTCCCATATTTAATTTTGATTGTATAAACAAATTTTCAAATCAAACTGCCATAAAAATCAAAATGGAGCAAACGTATTAATTAATGTTTATATTTTACAATTTTTTTGTAGGTGTATATTGGTAATGTTGTTGTTGTTTTTTTTTTGGGGCGGCTCTAATTGAGCAATAAACAATTTTGAAATGGTTCAGATAAAATTCTTTATGACCAAAATTCAGGTAATATAATCGATTTAGCACAATATCTATGATTGATTAACAATCCAATACTAAATTGATTTCGAAAGAATTCTTTTATTTTATATGAAATAACGTGTAATGTCGGCGCCGATGTAAGAGACATCTTGTTCGTCAGAAACGGGCACTGCAGAAATGGACCTTCTCATCCCACTTGTAGGAATGGAGAGAACACAAAGGACTGCGTCAGTCTAGGATCTTCATAGAAGGACCTAACGCTAGGCGCAGTAAAGATTTGCCTGAGACTTGGTAGAAACGATCTCAGAACAATTGTGGGATTGCTCACTGGATACCGTCCCATGAATCAACACCTGCACAAGCTCGGCATCAGTGATGACGAGATGTGTAGGGCGTGCTTAGAAGAGGAAGAAACTCCTCACCACATACTCTGCGAGTGTCAAGCATTGGCTGGTCTCAGAGAGCAACACCTGAGGCGACGATTTTTGGAACCAGAAGACATTCGGAAAGCCGAACACGGCAGGCTACTGAGCTTCATTAGAGGATTGGAACAGCTGTGGTAAGGCTCTGGTAAATGGAGGTGCACACAATGGGCCAGATGGCCTCAGTGTGCGGCTCTCATGTGGGACCCCTCCCAAAGGGGGGAAAAACAAAAAGAGACATTTTTATAATCAATCATTTTCCTCGGGTGTGAAAAATATACAGTGGCGGTAAATGAAATAGGCGCATTACAAGAGAAATAATGCAAAACAGGTTGTTAGGGAACGTACCCATAGTACGTGACCCATTTTTTACAATTTTTACCCCCTCCCCTCGACGGTGACCGTTTGTAGTATATACCAAGAACCAAGGACCTCCCACCCCCAATAGTTTTCACGTAGTAATTCAAATATGCTTTTAAATCATTTTTTGCAAATAAAAAGTTAAAAAAAATTAATTAAAAAATAAGAAGTCACTTTAAAATTTAAAGCAACTAAAAGAAGAAGAGGAAGAAAAAGAAGAAGATGATGAAGAAGAAGAAGAAGAAGCCGACTGCAGTACTATGACCATCACCTGGGTTCAGATGAAGGAAGTTTAGATTTTTCTCTAAACAAAACGGAATCATCAAACAGTTTTCTAGTAAGAAAATATTATGATAAATCGGAAGCATGGTCTGCCTTAGGATGCGTTCATGTCAGAGATACAATCTCACTGCGCCACTACCTGGATGTTTAGAGCGATGCCTAGCAAAAAACAAAAAAAAGTTGAGCTTGCTTGTGATTGGTCGAATCAACATTATACTAGGAATGTTGAGAAATGACTGGTGGAATACATCGCTATGACAACTGCGAGGGTGAATCACTATGAACACCCAACATCCATTTACTGTGCTAGGTAGAGCAGCTAAGATACGAAGTAGCGAAGTATCGCAGTGAGTTGTCTCCGATATGAACGCACCCTTAGGGCTGTGACTGTGGAATCAGAGTCCTATAGTCGTGAGGTACTGCGTATTAAGAGATTTTCTGTTTAGGAGTCTGAGAGTTGAATTAAAATGTGGACATATCAAAACAATTAAGAATCAATTTATGTTAATATGCATTAATTTAATTGAATTTAATTAACTTTTATAGAGCGTGAATTAATTATAACAAAAGTCGACAAGTTTGGATACCACGTATAGTTTTAATTACTAGTAAATTAAATTGTGATTAACTCGATTTTTTTTTGTATAACTCAATTCATCGATCAAAGGGTTCCTACATTTAAGTTGGTACCCTTGAATATAGTGATATTTCTAGTTATTTACTTGTTGGTGTCCATATTCCTGCTTACAATCCTGGGAGTAAGTACTTTGTTTAACGAGACATCTGTCAAATCTATACTAAATTCACTGACCAAAGGGTTACTAGATTTGACAGATATCTCGTTTAACAAAGTATGTACTCCCAGAATTGTAAGCGAGGATATGGATATAAACAAATAAATCCCTAGAAATATTACTAAATTCAAGGGTACCAACTTAAATCTAGGAATTTAGTATAGATAAAATTAGAATCAGTCAAATTTTTAGTTGTCTCCTCTAAAACCATCAATTAACTAGAATAAAATGATAATACTTGTAATTACATATTTTACATGTTTTATTGTTGTAATACGAATTAATTAATTGATTACAAATTGCACCTGCACGGTATACAACCAGTAATACAAAGCATTCAATATCAGATGGCGCTGATAGTAGGAAATTATCTTGATGTATATAGTCGGCCACATTTTGTAACAATTTCTACTAAATCATGTTATATTTTTAAAATTTTGGCTATTATTTCAACAAACGTTACAGCTGTTGAAAGTTATTATTGCACGAGATTTATAAGACTTGTAAATGTTATAAATTTCAAATTATTTTTTAATACAACAATATTGTAGGTTAAAAAGTGATTTCTTGGTAAAATCATTAAAAAATTTGTACAACTATATTCATTTGGAATGATTGGTGGCACTACTGTTTTCCCTAGTAATTTTCAAATGTTTATATTGGCAGTCATACCTAAAATTGTTAACATTCTGGAATTGTAAACAAATATAGTTGTGTCTCTGTCTGACATATTGTAAACGAACGAAACAAACGTTTAAAATTCTAGTACCGAATCCAGTATTTAATAATTTCTGCAACTTAACCTAACTTTTTTTATAACCTTAAATTTTTGTGAATTTCTCGTTTACTATAAACAAAAAAATGCGTTACGCACAACTAGTTATCGGTCCTGCAGGTTGTGGTAAAGTAATATTCAAAAAAACAAACAAAATTATAAATCGATTTGATTAATATACAATTTCCAGTCGACGTATTGTTCGGCAATGGTACAACACGGTATCGATACGAAACGTTTAATTGAAGTTGTCAATCTCGATCCAGCTGCTGAATATTTCAATTACGAACCGGTTGCCGATATACGTGAATTAATTCAATTACAAGACACAATGGAAGATGAGGAATTGAATTTCGGACCAAATGGTGGTTTGATTTTCTGTTTAGAATACTTATTGGAGAACAATGATTGGTTACAACAGAAATTGGGTGATGGTAATGATGATGATTATATTCTATTCGATTGTCCTGGCCAAATTGAATTGTACACACATCTAACATGTATGAAGAAATTAATCAAATTGTTGGAGAATTGGAATTTTAATATTTGTTGTGTATTATTGATTGATGTACAATTTATGATTGATGGGGCGAAATTTTTAAGTGGCACAATGGCCACATTAAGTATGATGGTCAATTTAGAATTGCCCCATATTAATCTATTATCAAAGATCGATTTGCTTAGTAAAGGTGCACGGAAACGTTTAGAGAAATTCTTAGAGCCAGATATGCATTTTATTTTAGGTGATATTGAAACGAATGAAAATCATCGATTCAATGAGAAATATAAACGATTATCAGCAGCTATTGGGGAATTAATTGAGAATTATTCATTGATTCGATTTTTACCGTTGAATCTGAAAGACCAACAGAGTATTCAGGATATTTTGATAACAATCGATAATATTATACAGTATGGGGAGGATCAGGATGTGAAAATTAGAGATCTTGAAAATGATGACGATAATGAATGAGTTTTTTTTTCTAATAATTAATAAAATAAATGACCCAAATTGCTACTTTCTCTCTTTTAACATACATGAGATCCCATCGAAACTACCTCACTTTTATCTAAACAAAAACCAAAACTCCAGCAATTTATACGGTATAATCGAATATTATTACAATATTAGACCGCAAATTTATCAAAATTCACCAATTATTACCGATTTAAATCCACGAAATTATAGTAGAAATTTCGATGTGTTACCCGGTATATGCGTAGAAGTATAACTGGTTGCCTATATACGACAAGAATTTTCTTAATTAATCCATTATTATTGATAATTCTTTGATTAGTTGATCAGAAATTAGCCAAAATTAATGTTTTTTCTTAAACGATTTTATTAAAAATTGTTTTTTTTGTTGTGAGAATTATAAAAATCGAAATTAGAAAGTTAGGTTGTGTTATCTCCAATATGGCGTCTCGATTGTAATTAGGTTGTTTTATAATTAAATATTTTGTTAAAATTTTGATAAAAATCAATTAAAATCGAATTAATGAATCCGTTAAGAAAGCGCCTTAAATTCGTTTATTTATTTAAACAAATCAATCATTTATAATAATTCAAAAAAGCGTAGTTTTTTGTTGTTGTTTTGTTGTATGTCGATTGTTCTGTTTCTAATTCACAGCCTACTATTTTTTCTTTATTTTTTTATATATATCTCGGGCAGGTTGTATTATCGTTGAAATCAAGTGATCTGTGTGCTAGTTGTTGTTAGAAATAAAAGAATTAAAATATAAAAAAAATCTAGTGTGTGTCTGCCAAAATGGCAGACAATCAACAACAACAACAAACAATTGAATATCAATGGGCCTACTCGATAATGGATTCAAGTCGTGTATCAACATTTTTAATATCAATGTTATTAATTGTTTATGGTTCATTTAGAAGTTTAAATATGGAACAAGAAGCTAGAGATCGTGCTAATAATAGTAATTTATTAAATCCATTATTACAACAATCAACAACAAATCTATCAACAGCAACAACAACATCGACACAACAACAGCAACAACAAGAGAACGTTCAAACATTAGATACAATGCAAGCTTTATGTTTACCATTAGGTGCTAGTATATCGTTATTAGTGATGTTTTTCTTTTTCGATTCAATGCAAATGTTATTTGCCATCTGTACAGCAAGTAAGAGTTGATTTTTTTTTGGTTTTTGTGGAAACAAATGAATATTTCGAAATGAAACAATTGAATTTTTTTTTGTTTGTAGTCATAGCAACGGTGGCCCTAGCCTTCTTGTTATTACCAATGTGTCAATATATAATCAGACCGTGTTCGGATGGTAATAAAATATCATTTGGTATATGTGGACGTTTCACCGCTGCTGAATTATTATCGTTCACCTTATCAGTGTTTATCGTCTGTATATGGGTGTTGACTGGTAATTATCATTTATTTATTAAAACAATAGTAAAAAATAATAATAATCCTAGTAGGCTGTACTTATTTAGTGTTATATTTTATGAAGTTAGTATTTGTCTTTTGTTTCATTTTTTGTGTTATGCTCTTTTGTAAATGTTGGTAATTGTTATTTCTCTTATCTTTTGTTTTGTATTTGTTTTGTTTGTATGGGAATTTTATGTTAATTATGCAAAGTAAAAAATAACAAAGTAGGCTATGCTAATTTAGTGTCATATTATTCTACAAGGTTGGTATCTATTTGAACGTCTTTTGTTTTCTTTATATTGGTATTTTTGTTAATTCTTCAAATTTCAAATACTAAGTAGGCTATACTAATTTAGTGCCACATTTTTCTATAAAGTTGATAATCATTGTTATTTCTCTAATCTTTTGTTTCATATTTGTTGTGTTTATTTGGGAATTTCATGATAATTAACCAAATTTAACAAATAACAAAGTAGGCTGTGTTAATTTAGTGCTGTGCTATTCTACTAAGTTGGTATTTGATTATCTATGCTAATTCAGTGTCATATTTTTCTATAAAGTTGGTAATTATTGCTATTATTCTTTTGTCTCAAATTTCATTGCTTTTTGTTTTATTTATATGGGGATACTACTTATATTAATTTAGTATCAAGATTTTTTATAAAGTTGGTAATTGTTATTTTTCTCATCTTTTGTTTGTCTGGGAATTTTATGTTAAATTAACCAAAAACAAATAACAAAGTAGGCTATGTGAGTTTAGAATTATATTATTCTACAATGTTGGCATTGGAGTTTCTTTTGTTTTTATTCATTTAGGGATTTTTCTCCTAATTAGTCAAATTTGAGACATAACATAGTGGGCTAGGCTAGATAGTTTAGTATTATATTATTCTATAAAGTTGATAATTATTATTATTATTTTGTCTTAATTTTGATTGTTTTTTGTTTTATTTATATGGGGATACTACTTATGTTAATTTAGTATTATGATTTTTTATAAAGTTGGTAATTGTTATTTTTCTCATCTTTTGTTTGTATGGGAATTTGATATTAAATTAACCAAATTTAACAAATAACAAAATAGGCTATGCGAATTTAGAGTGATATTATTCTACAATGTTGGTATTCGATTTTCGTTTGTTTTTCTTTATTTAGGGATTTTTCCCGTAGTTGGTCAAATTTGAGAAATAATATAGTAGGCTATGCTATAGTTTAGTATTATATTATTCTATAAAGTTGGTTATTATTATTATTATTATTCTTTTGTCTCAAATTTGATTGTTTTTTTGTTTTATTTATCTGGGGATACTACTTATGTTAATTTAGTATTTTATTTTTTATAAAGTTGGTAATTGTTATTTTTCTCATCTTTTGTTTGTATGGGAATTTTATGTTACATTATCTAAATAAATAACCAAATAGGCTATGCGAATTTAGAGTTATATTATTCTTCAATGTTGGTATTCGATTTTCTTTTGTTTTTATTTATTTACGGATTTTTCCCGTAGTTTGTCAAATTTGAAAAATAACATAGTAGGCTATGCTATAGTTTAGAATTATATTATTCTATAAAGTTGGTAATCATTATTATTATCCTATTTTCTCAAATTTGATTGTTTTTTGTTTTATTTATATGGGGATACTACTTATGTTAATTTAGTATTATGATTTTTTATAAAGTTGGTAATTGTTATTTTTCTCATCTTTTGTTTGTATGGGAATTTTATGTTACATTATCTAAATAAATAACAAAGTAGGCTATGCGAATTTAGAGTTATATTATTCTACAATGTTGGTATTCGATTTTCTTTTGTTTTTATTTATTTGCGGATTTTTCCCCGTAATTATTCAAATTTGGGAGATAACATAGTGGGCTATGCTATAGTTTAGTATTATATTATTCTATAAAGTTGGTTATTATTATTATTATTCTTTTGTCTCAAATTTGATTGTTTTTTTTTGTTTTATTTATATGGGTATACAACTTATGTTAATTTAGTATTTTATTTTTTTTAAAAGTTGGTATTTGTTATTTTTCTTATCTTTTGTTTTTATGGGAATTTTATGTTAAACTAACCAAATTTAACAAATAACAAAATAGGCTATGCGAATTTAGTGTTTTTTATTCTACAATGTTGGTATTCGATTTTCTTTTTTTTATTTATTTACGGATTTTTCCTGTAATTAATCAAATTTGAGAAATAACATAGTGGGCTATGCTATAGTTTAGTATTATATTATTCTATAAAGTTGGTAATCATTACTATTATTCTTTTGTCTCAAATTTGATTGTTTTTTGTTTTATTTATATGGGGATACTACTTATGTTAATTTAGTACTTAATTTTTTATAAAGTTGGTAATTGTTATTTTTGTCAACTTTTGTTTGTATGGGAATTTTATGTTACATTATCTAAATTTAACAAATAACAAAATAGGCTATGCGAATTTAGTGTTATATTATTCTACAATGTTGGTATTCGATTTTCTTTTGTTTTTATTTATTTACGGATATTTCCCGTAGTTGGTCAAATTTGAGAAATAACATAGTGGGCTATGCTGAAGTTTAGTATTATATTATTCTATAAAGTTGGTAATTATTATTATTATTCTTTTGTCTCAAATTTCATTGTTTTTTGTTTTATTTATATGGGGATACTACTTATGTTAATTTAGTATTATGATTTTTTATAAAGTTGGTAATTGTTATTTTTCTCATCTTTTGTTTGTATGGAAATTTTATGTTAAATTAACCAAATTTAACAAATAACAAAATAGGCTGTGCGAATTTAGAGTTATATTATTCTACAATGTTGGTATTAGATTTTCTTTTGTTTTTATCTATTTAGGGATTTTTCTCCTAATTAGTCAAATTTGAGAAATAACATAGTGGGCTATGCTATAGTTTAGTATTATATTATTCTATAAAGTTGGTAATTATTATTATTCTTTTGTCTCAAATTTGATTGTTTTTTGTTTTATTTATATGGGGATACTACTTATGTTGATTTAGTATTTAATTTCTTATAAAGTTGGTAATTGTTATTTTTGATTTGACAAATAACATAGTGGGCTATGCTAAATAGTTTAGTATTATATTATTCTATAAAGTTGGTAATGATTGTCTCATCTTTTGTTTTTTTTTATAGGTCATTGGTTATTAATGGATGCAATGGGTATGGGTTTATGTGTGGCATTTATTGCATTTGTACGTTTGCCAAGTTTAAAAGTATCAACATTATTATTAACTGGTTTATTAATTTACGATGTATTTTGGGTATTCTTCTCATCATATATATTTAGTACAAATGTTATGGTAAAAGTGGCAACACGTCCAGCTGATAATCCAGTTGGTTTAGTTGCACGTAAATTACATTTAGGTAATAATATGGCAAAAGATGCACCCAAATTAAGTCTACCTGGTAAATTGGTATTTCCCAGTATACACAATTCAGGACATTTCAGTATGTTAGGTTGGTATCACCGATATCTTTTTATACTAATTGTAGCCCATTATTAATTAATTATTGAAATTTTGTAGGTTTAGGTGATATTGTTATGCCCGGTTTATTATTATGTTTTGTGTTACGTTATGATGCCTATAAGAAATCACAAGGATTCACACAAGGATCACGTCTAACATATTTCCATTGTTCATTGTTGGGCTACTTTTTAGGTCTATTAACGGCAACAGTTAGTTCGGAAGTATTCAAAGCCGCCCAACCAGCCCTATTATATTTAGTACCATTCACATTGTTACCATTATTGACGATGGCATATTTAAAAGGTGATCTACGACGTATGTGGTCCGAACCGTTCAAATCATTTAACGTAACAAAACATCTACAAGATGTGTGATGATCACACACAAATAATAATAACGAATCAAAAAAATGTTTATAAAACAATTTAAAAACACACAAAATTGAATATTACGATAAAATCATGTAGGCTATGATTCTGGACGTATATCGATTACTAACACTAGATGACGTCAATTATAGCACACTTGATTTTGTTTGGGGGTTTTTTGTTTCTGTGTTTTTTTGAGATAAAAGTCTGCTGTTATTTTTTTTCAACTGTACGATCTGTCAATTGTTATTATTAATTATTTTTTTTTTGTAATCATAATTTTAACAGATTCTTTTCTGTGATAATTTCTACTTATAACCACCGTATGGCGGAGTAATATCCCATTTCTGTGGGACACACGATAACCAGCACCACTACCATTAAAATCACTACATCCATGACTTTTTGTACGATTTTTGTTTACTACATTATCATTGCTAACTAGATAATTGTAATAATTTTGCTTGATTAGAATTAATTAATTAATTGATTATTAATTAAGAAAAAGGTTAACGAAATTAATACAATTTTAGTGTTACTGTTTTCTTTTTTTGTATTATTTTCTATTAATTATAATATATAAGGAGATAGTTGAATTGATTGATGAACAAAAAAGAGAGAAATAAATGAGTTATGTAATGAATTTTTTATTATCAAAAAAATAATAATTGCGTCAACGTGTTAATCGCTTAAATTGTTACTATTATTGTTGCTATCATTCTCATCGACGAGTGTTGCCAGTTTTTTGATTGCAACTTTTGTACGTTCGGTCAGGAACGTGTCAATCTGTCCTAATATATTCACTAATTGTATCATACGTTCGAAATTACGATTTATCATTTCGGTACGTTGTAATTCGTCCTCTTTCATTTGAATTTGTTTACGTAAATTATCGATTAATGTTGTTTTATCGGTGATTGCCGCTAGTATTGTTGGTATGATCATTAGTAACTATAAAATTTCAATTGTTTTTTTTGCTTTGCTTTATTTATAAGTAATTGAAAATTTTTGGTACTTACAATGATTAAATGATGAAGTTGGTGATTTGTTGATTTCGTCGACATTGTGCACTGGTGATTGAACGGTACTGGAATGGTGTTTTTAGTTTGGATTGCATTAACACACAATCGAATTTGCTAGTGCAGCAATTTCACAATAATAATAATTATTATTGTTTATGCATATTTTGACGAAATCATTGAAGTAGGTTTTTGATTATTTTGCTATTTTTTTTGTTTGTTTTTTTTGAAAATTCGCGCCAAATTACACTAACAATGGGTATATAAATTACTCAATTGCGACGCGCCATCTATTATTGGTTGTTTGCATTTATCAAGACACCAGCACGTAATTGTAGCCACATCCTCATAAATACTATAACTATAGTCTGTTGTTTGAGAAAATCAGCTACATCCAATTTGTTGATTGAAGGTGAATTTTCAAACGTCAAATGTGTCAAAAAAATTCCTGAAGTAAATTTCGTGTATGTGGAAATATAGTTATTTTTAGGCCGTTCAGTTGCACATTTGACGTTTGACATTCACGTTCGACCAGCAAATTTGGTGTAGTATGCAACTGAACTCCCCCAAAGTTTGTTTATATATATATATATATTAGGGTGGTCGTTAAAAATTATTTTTTGTCAGCCGCCCTAAAAAAACGTTCCTTTTGATGAAAAAATACGGGGGAATTTTTTTCTTTTTTTTTTGGACAACAAGAACACGTGCCGCACGGCCTTTGAAGATTATTTCTTCATGAAATCACAGTTTTTTCAAAATATCTCTTACAAAATACGAAAATTTTGTTTTCGGAAAAAACAAAACGATTAATATAATACACTTAGGTCAATGGGACTTAAGTTACCAATGGTTTTTGTTTAAGAAAAAAATACTTTTATAGTCTGAAAATTTTTAGTTTATGAAGTTATTGAGTCCATTATTGAAAATATCTCCATAAATATGAACTTTATGAAAAAATCAAAAGAGACCTTTTTTGTAGAGACGTTTATTTCTATGAAATTGCATTCAATGATTTTTTCTCAAATCCGTCTACTTTAAGAGATATTTTGAAAAAACTGTAATTTCATGAAGAAATAATCTTCAAAGGCCGTGCGGCACGTGTTCTTGTTGTCCAAAAAAAAAGAAAAAAATTCCCCCGTATTTTTTCATCAAAAGGAACGTTTTTTTAGGGCGGCTGACAAAAAATAATTTTTAACGACCACCCTAATATATATATAGTAAATCCAACGAGTAAACGGACTTTATTGTAACTAGATAAGTTACTAGTTCTTTGGCGCAAAATTCAAAATTACTTACAAAATACGAAAATTGTGAAAACATAATTATAAATACTATAAAAATATTCTTTGGTAAAGGCGAAAGTCACTTCGATAAATAAATAGAAAATAAAATTTTCTCACAGAAAATCTGAGGTTTTCCTCTTCAAAGCGTTAGGTGTAAATGGCTGCCAAACTCTTAGAGAGCTACAAAGAGCTGTGTTTAGAATTATATATAGGAAATTTTATTCTATCAAGTTGGTCACTAGGATGTCAGAAAAGTCCGTTCTCTCAAAAGTAATTAATTTTGACATTTAAAACGTTAATAATAACAATAATGCTTGGCCCAGATTAAACGTCAAAAAAACGCCGTCCGAAATTTTTTGATCGCAACTGTATTTACTACAACTTTAGATTTTTTTAACGAACAATACAACTATTTGACATATCTAAAAGAATCTTCAATAAATGATTTAAAGATTACAAGTTATAAGCAAAATTCAAACATTTTTGAAATGTTCAGTGTTGAAAACTGTACAATTGAGTTTTCTTAAATAATGAGCGCATAGACTATATCGCTACGTTCACATTTAAGCGCGACATCTATCCTAATCGTACTGAACTAAATTGAAATTTACCAAAAATCGACGTTGCCAAGTGTTTCTTTTAAGATACGGATGTTACTCAATTTACAAATGAGACGCTTTCAAACGATACAGTTGTATGCGCATTTCGTAAAACAATTTCATTTGCAATAATAAAATTCAAGTATATGCTCTATATTTCTATTACAATTTGTATTTTTACTGAATTTTAAGACACTTGGCAACCTCGATTTCAGTATATTTAAACATAACGGCTAACAGTAGCGCTATCATGAATTTTAATAATATACCTAACGTCCCGTTAATATGTGTCCCTTCTTTTTATAATAATACAAACAATTAACAAAACTATTAAAGAATTTAAAATGCTTTTTATTTAAAATTATAACAAATAAGTAACAAATTGCATAAAATTTCCAAAATAATAATAAACGAATCACAATTTAGGAATGTTAACAAATCTTTAAAACAAAAAATCCAAAACAAAAGAGAGAATAAAAATATGCGATACAAATGCGGTAGAATGAAATGGAAAATTGTAGAAAATTACAAAAATCGTCGTTTTCCCTTCTTATCAAAAATAAATCGAAATGCGTCGATTTTTACTCATTATTACACGGCACTAATTGCTGCAATTATTTGGAAATATTACCAATTAAGGCCAGATTTTATTGAAAATATCCATAAAACTATCATAAATCATAAATGTTATGGCTACATCTAAACAGACACGTCCTAAACGCGGCACCGTACCCTTATAGAACGCGAACGGTCCCTCATTTTGCCAAATTTTCAACGTACAATCCCATGTGTTCTTATATTTGGCCGCCTCTAAACCTTGCATACGTGTCTTAACAACATCAATCGGTGTATTACCAAAGACAGAAGCAGCACCAGCTACAGCACCAAATAAACCAACCAAATATTTCGGTACCGGTTTCTGTTTATCATCACCTTTATATAGATCTTTCAATGTTTCCATAACAAAGAAACGCATTGCTTGATTTGTACCCTGTTTTAGTATTGTTGCCGTTACACCCTTATAAACACCACCAATACCTTCTTCTTTGATAATTGTACCGACACCATTGAAGAAACCACGGAAACGTGGTGTGGCACTACGTTGATCATTGATAAATTTCACTTTAACCGTTTCCATGGGTGTTACAGCAAAGATTGCTTCACATACACCAGCACCAAGACCGCACAATAAACGGCCATGTAGACTTAAGACACCTTGATCGTCGACCATGTGATTTTTGAACGTTTCGAAAGCACCAAACCTAAATTCGTAACAACACAATCAATACGTATAGTAGTAACAGAACGCCACTGGCGAAAACGTGACGTCATTTATCTCTAATTGCGTTCTCTGATTGGTCGATAAGTCGCATCGATCATAGACGGCGGTTGTCGTTTATAGAGCCATCTCTTCAATGACATTGCAAAAAGAGCGCAAAAATTTATAAACTGCCTTTATCAAACAAAGATAACAAATCTCTTTTCGACTAATTAGAAGAGTACAATCAGAAAGAGCGCCATCTATACATCGGTCATTCCATCAAATAAAATCATTTTTACAGGGCGACCCCCACCAATATTTTTCAAATTTTGTGGAGGTGTTCTCTACTTAGAAAAAAAGATTGTCTGAAAGTTTGAGCTCTTAATATGAGGCCGTTTCAAAGTTATGAATTTTTGGAAATTTAAAAAAAAAAAAATTTCAACTTTTTCATCAATTTGTTTGAGGTAAAAAACTTTCTTTTCAAAATTATTAAAATATAGCTTTTTATAGGAAAAATTCTAAGCTTTTTAATGGGACTATTCATTTTTTCATACACACAACGGAAGACCCTTGAAAACCCAATCAAAGTGAAAAAAGCGATGTTTCTCATAGTGTGGCGCCTGGTACATGAAATTTGACATTTTTTTTTCTGAAAGCTGAGAGTTTTTCCCACAAAATTTTTAAAAAAATCGGCGCGGATCGCCCCGTAAAAATGATTTTATTTGGTGGAATGACACATATAGTAAGAACAGAACGCCACTGGAATAAGTGTGACGTCATTTATTTAAATTTGCGTTCTCTGATTGGTCGGTAAGTCGCATCGATCATAGGCGTCGTGATAAATAAAACAGAATTCAGTTTATTTAAATATTTCAAATCATTATTGTAGCACTGTAACCGTTTCTAGCGCCATCTCTTCAATGGCATTGTAAAAGGAGCACAAAAATGTATAAACTGCCGTTATCAAACAAAGATAACAAATCTCTTTTCGACTCATTAGAAGAGTAGAATCAGAAAGAACGCCATCTTTACACATATCGAGTTGCTATGGCAACCCAAAAATTTTTGGTGGGAAATTCGAAATTACACAAGATGCAAACTCCCATTTTCCCTGTTTTTAGTTTATAATTTCAAACGACAAAAATGTTACTAACGTACAATTTTTTTCATTTACTATATGAGAAAGTTAGGAACTTTTAAGATATTAAGTTGCACAAAATCATAAACACAAGGCTGGGAAACAACATGTATTGTTGGCTGCCTATTCTCAAGTCAAAGTTATGCAACCATCAATACTAATCCTTAAAAAAACTAAGTACCTGACGGCTGATTTCGGTATTGATCCATATAGAAGCACACTTAAGCCACGATATAAACCAAAAAAGCCATTATTCTTCACCGTTTTCTTAACACAATCCACAATGCCCGTATACTGTTTCTGTGCCCCTTTCTCATCCAATTGCAATTGAGTTTTTACATATTCCGTAGGGAATGTTATACAGATTTCTATACCACCGGTAATACCACCTAAAAACAGAACCCAATAAAATCACTGAGATTTCGTCACAAATATATTTACCTGCAACGATGCCTTTGAGGCCTTTATTGCTGGCACCGGCGGGTGCAGCCGGTGCCAAATTCGACATCCACGGTCGTCTACCGAACGGATTACAGAATTTCACTTGATTATCACTCATTTTGACGGTATATATAGAAAATGGAATGTGGCAGATATCACCGATTGCCTACAAATGTCGAAAAAACAATTGCATTAGAATGACCTTTGGTGAAACAAAAAGGTCAAATCCGCTCTTATCAAATGACACAATTATCAAAAACAATTGCAAAATCGTATCACCTAACACTGTCAAATGTCGCTTCAATTGTTTCTATCGATAAAACAAATGAAACGCGTTATAATTCACAAATTTTCAATTATTACTGACAATTGAGTTTTTTTCAGGTAGAAATTTGATAGTAACGTAATCACGTGATGATAACGTTTATATGTATGCAATATAATTGCTTAATTATGTGGAAATACAGTAAAAATTAATTAAAACTACATTGTATCAAGTTACCTAAAATTTATTGTTTTTTGTTTTAATTCTATAGTCGCTTCAATCAATTATGATAATTATGGAATTTATAGTTAATTTTTTGTTTTTTTTAGAGGAAAATTGATGAAATTTACCTTAATTTTGGAATTTTAAAGAAATAAATAAAATTTTCATAAATCAAAAGACATGACTGGACAGATGTTAGCTGTCAAAAGGCAGCGACCTCTATTAGGCTCAATGGGAACTATTTTTATCGCAACGACTAAATGTAGCGACATCTACCAAAATTTGCTTAATTGGTTGTCTACCTTAAGGAGCAATGTTTTAATTATCGTATAGGTTGCGCCTTAGATCAGCAGGCGGTCAATTTGAATTCTTATCAATAACCGGAAATTAATTCAAAAACTTATCGAAACTACAGAATTAGAGCGTAATAATCAAGAAATTGTGTATAAAACGTAAAAATTCAACAATTACTGATAATCTGTAATAATGTCGAATACGGTCTACGTTTCGTTTGTTATTGCATTGATTACAGCTACAAAATCGGCACCAGTTAGTGATGAAATCGTGACAACGCTAGAAAACGAGCCCGGACCGCGTAAGATTATCCTTTAACCGTTCAAATTACTTAATCTACAGATACAGAATTGTAGGGGCAGCTGCAACAACTCCACAACCACCGATCCAACAATGGTTCAATAATTTGGCCAGCAATCAAACAATTTTAACAAATTCCCTACAAGAGTTACAGAAATGGTTCGCTAATCTATCGGGTAATTCAGATACAAACAATCCGTTCGGTAATATACTCGGAGGTAATGGTGGTAATCAACCGATCATGATAATTGGTAGTTATCAGGCTTTGAAAATCCCCTTACCACAGATCGGTGATATTATCAAGAATTTGAATAATTTTGCACAACTTGGTGGTAATTTCAATCAATTGACGCAGGGTAATTTACCGCAATTATTGGGTAATCGTAATTAGAGTATTACTGGTTGTATAACCTAATCGGAGGTTGTATACTTAATTGCCTACTTTTAGGCGTTAGAATTTAGGGATTTTTATGTAACTGGTAGTAGTATAGCGGGAATTTGTTTGAATTTGAATTTAATAAAGTTTATTATAGAACAATTCGAGTAAATTGAGCCGTTTAAAATCAATTATAATTAATTAATTAATGTCTAAATAAGGTACTGGCTTGATTATTGTGTTAATTAACACTGAAATTAAAATAAATTACTAAAAAATTAATAAACGCGTTCAATCTTTGCAAATCTTTGATGCCATCACAGCTAACGGTTCCAGTTCTTTATGTGACACTAAATCGAATTCTGTAACGAAATAATAGAAGTGTTTGTAGCACGTATTCACGTGAGCCTCCTGTAATCAGATAAAATGCTTTGAGTGTTATTTAATAATTGATTGATGATGATTTTCGATCTTACTGCTGCAATTGCTACGACATTCTGGAAATGGTGGATGTAAACGTGGACGAACACACGATGTAACCGTGCCAGAATCTTACTACAATGCCTATCGAAATTCTTTGGAAATGGTAGATCGGACGTGCACGGAAACAGCGATTGATTATTGATTTGCATCTCGATCCAATCCATCAAATGACTGATGTACTCTTTGGCCGGCAATTGTGTGGGTTTCTTGTATTTGTCACCGTCACACCACAGGTATTCGAAACGTGGCCCACCCGACATGGTCGGGCACGTTTGTTCGGTACAAAAATCGGAGATCGTGCCATAGATGAGGTTGATGCGATTGAAGAAATCTACAACTATAATAAATTCGTTTGTTTTAAATAGAATTGCGGTGGTGTAGAGTTTGTGTGTGTGTACCGTGGACAGCGGTCCAATCGTTGAGATCTTCACCTTCCGGTAGTTTAACGGCGGTCCGGAGATTAATGCCCGAATTTAGACTGGCACACGCCTGTTTGTGTAGACTGTAACGGATTGTGCCGTGTACGAATTTCTTTTTTGGACGGAATGTTTTGCCCTTTTGGAAGAAATCGAAGAAATTATTGAAGGACGACATCACAAGTAATTAATGAACTGACTGAAATTATATAAATAAACGTAATTGCGAATTTGAGGTTATGTTTACGTCACATTTAGGGATATTTGTGTTTGTCACTCAACAGTTGGTAGTGATACTGATTTTTATACAGGTGGTAGACAAAAAGCATAACGAGTGAGTTATAGTGTGTTTCATGCAATTTATCCGTTTAAAAGTGGTTCGTTGTTCTGGAGATGAGAGCAAGGTAAAAAAAAAGATCATGTAGATGAACGTCTATAGTTCTAAAATTATATAAATAAATGTAATTGCGAATTTGAGGTTATATTTGAAAAATTGACAACAAATTTGGGGATATTTGTATTTGTCACTCAATAGTTGGTAGTGATTCTAGTTTTTATACAGGTGGTAGACAAAAACAAAACGTTTGAATTATAGTGTGTTTCATGCAATTTATCCGTTTAAAAGTGGTTCGTTATTCTGGAGATGAGAGCAAGGTAAAAAAATGCCTATGTAGATGAACGTCTATAGTTCTAAAATTATATAAATAAACGTAATTGCGAATTTGAGGTTATATTTGAAAATTTGACATCAAATTTAGGGATATTTGTATTTATTACTCAATAGTTGGTAGAGACACTGATTTTTATACAGGTGGCAGACAAAAAGCACAAAGTTTGAGTTATAGTGTGTTTCATGCAATTTATCCGTTTAAAAGTGGTTCGTTGTTTTGGAAATGAGATCAAGGTAAAAAAAATGATTATATAGATGAACGTCTATAGTTCTAAAATTATATAAATAAACGTAATTGCGAATTTGAGGTTATATTTGAAAAGTTGACATCAAATTTAGGGATATTTCTGTTTGTCAATCAACAGTTGGTAGTGATACTGATTTTTATATAGGTGGTAGACAAAAAGCACAACGTCTGACTTATAGTGTGTTTCATGCAATTTATCCGTTTAAAAGTGGTTTGTAATTTTGGAGATGAGAACAAAGTAAAAAAAAATATCATGTAGATGAACGTCTATAGTTCTAAAATTATATAAATAAATGTAATTGCAAATTTGAGGTTATGTTTGAAAATTTGACGTCACATTTAGGGATATTTGTGTTTGTCACTCAACAGTTAGTAGTGATACTGGTTTTTATACAGGTGGTAGACAAAAAGCAAAACGTTTGAGTTATAGTGCGTTTCACGCAATTTATCCGTTTAAATGTGGATGGTTGTTTCGGAGATGAGAGCAAGATAAAAAAATGATCATGTAGATGAACCTCTATAGTGCTGCGTGTCCACCTTTCTTATAAAGCATTCCTGCAGAGTAATTTAATTTTAAATAATTATACCTTGCAAGTATGCGACCAGTAATTTTTAAATACCCTCAGAAGAAGTATAAATGGTTGCATAACAACTTTAATTTGATAGAAAATGTGGCTAAAGTTACGCAAATTATCCGATTTTTAAAAAATGGCAACATTAAAGGCGCATTCACACTAATCCGACTTTATTATTAACGAACGGATTTTATACATTTTTATTGAGGATAATAAATTATCGTTATCATTACTGCTTACTGAATGTTATTAAAGAGATCCTCTGAGACTTGGCAGAAAGGATCTCAGAATAATTATGGGACTGCTCACTCGTCACTGTCCCATGAACCAACACCTACACACGCTCGGCATAAACGATGACGAGATGTGTAGGGCGTGCTTAGAAAAGGAAGGGACTCCTCACCACGTACTCTGTGAGTGTCAAAAAAAAAAAATTGAAAGTGCGTGGAACGCCGCGCGTTAGAAGTGAAACTTCTTGGGTTAGAGATGAAGTTTATTTCTTTGATTGGTTGTCTGAAAGCTCGATTTTTTCTGCAGTTGTCTTTTTCTGTATTTACATTTACATACTGTAT
Organism: Epicauta chinensis; assembly: GCA_021725515.1. Classification (NCBI taxonomy): domain Eukaryota; kingdom Metazoa; phylum Arthropoda; class Insecta; order Coleoptera; family Meloidae; genus Epicauta; species Epicauta chinensis. The sequence continues at coordinate 304,451 of JAEDXX010000018.1, read as the reverse complement.
TTACATATACAGTTGCGGTCAAAAATTTTGGACATTTTTTTTGACGTCTAAAAATATTTAGACTGGGCCAAACATTACTGTTATTATTAACGTTTAATGTCAAAATTACTGACTCTTTGAATATAAAATATTAAAGGCTGTCCTATACCAAGTGACAATTTAATGTCCGAAAGTTTTTGATCGCAACTGTATAATTTAACGCCATTAATTAATTTATAAATTTTCATTTTAAAAAGTTACCAACAGTGATTCTAACCTCACTTTCTTTGACGTTATTGTTCAAACATTTCGATATTTTGCCAGACTACGATTTAATTAATCGAATTCATATTGTTAATTTTATGAATATAAATCAACGAACGGGCGGGACGAAGTCTGCCGGTGCTCTGCTAGTTAATTTATAAATTCGAAAATCACCGAGGTAAGCCTTGAAATTTTAGTTTCGTTCCAGAGGGCGCTGTACATCAATCAATGCCACCAACTTTAGACCCTAGTGTTTATTTTACGCAGTTGGCAGAACTGACAGAGTATAAGCGACGCTATTGGTAACGCCCCCACTCTTTTGGTAGAGGAGAAGTGTTTCTCCTCACCGCGTATACGACCAGTAATTTTTAAACACCCTCTGAAGAAGTATGACTGGTTGCATAACAACTCTGTTTTCATAGCGAATGTGGCTAAAGTTACGCAAATTATCCGATTTTTAAAAAATAGCAACCCTAAAGGCGCATTCACACTAATCGCGCTTTATTATTAACGAACGGATTTTATACATTTTTATTGAGGATAATAAATTATCATTACCATTACTAATTAATGAATATTATTACAATGTAAGAAATTCTTATCAATTAATCAATTGATAATTGACATTATTATCAGTATTTACAGCAAATAAACAACAATGTTGATTGATTGATTAATGATCTATTCCGCGAATTGTTGACAGGAAATCAAACAAAACAACAATCGATTATTTGCTATTTATAAAAATTTTAAACGAATTAAATAGGAACGTCAACAATTACTCAAGGGCGTGTGTTTGTGTGTAATGTTCTCAAATAATTACATGCAATTACCGGATACTATTTGATTAACTTAATTAATTGGAGTAATATGATCAGTTTGTTTTAAATAGATAAATTTTTATAATTAAACGGCGCCTACAAGGAGGTTTGTGTGTGTGTGTGAGTGTGAGGTACACAAACGAGTAGCGTCGCGACGTCGTCTTTATCGATCACAGTCGACTCTGTTGTATGTGTGTATATGTGTATTACAACAAAACAATTGCAACTACGACGACATCAATCATAGTCGACTACGATTTTGTTAGTAATAAATAGAAACAAAAGAAAAATGATAAAATAGGTGATAATATGCAAACAATTACTGGAAATTTACAAATAATCGGTAATAAAATCGAATTAATCAACAATAATTGTGGTAAATTGAAATTTTATAAAAAGAATTTTAAAATTAACGAAATCATTGAAGAAGAAGACGACACAACCGAAGACGACGACGAGGACGACGATAAAGATTCACGTGCAATTATTGATGATTTAAAGAATTATGGTATTAATAACAAATTGAAAAAGATTCGTGAAGCCGTATCAATCCGTGAAATTGTTGGGTTTCTTAGTGGGCAAGGGTATAGGGGGCGGCTGCCGCCACTATTACCATCATTAACACACCACCACCACCACCAACAACAACAAGAACAAGCCGCCTCCTTACACCCTCTACATATAATAGCAACAAAATCATCCCACATCTATCAAGAGCACTTTGGTAAATTTTATCAACAATTGAATGATGTCATCATCAACGGTAAATTGATGTCGTCAACGCTATCATCATCATCGTCATCATCATTGGAATAAAACAAATAATAAAACAAAATTGCATCAACAAGTTAGTTCATAGCCAACTTGTGACCGATGTGTATGTGTAAAAATCCTAGTGACACGTGTACGTATCGATAATTGCCTTCTAGCACAGCCGCCTTAAATTGAATTTATCATAAAGAAAGAAATCAAATTGCTTGTGAGTGTTATTCGATTATTTGGAGGATCACAGCCACCTATTGTAAAATTCTGTGATAAGACAAGTGTTCCTCTCTCTCTCACTATCTTTATCTTTCACACCCTCATTTAAAACAATGGATTGTCGATTACCAACAACAACAACAACCACGACCACCACTACCACCACAACAACAACAAACACAACAACCAGGCATGATTTAGATAGGAAAATGTTACGTGAAACTTTGTATTCGGAGATTTTCCAAAAACATAGACGATCAATATTTGCGTTGGGCTCATTTTTGCGTATGTTAAAAACGAAAAAGTCCAACTATAATGTTATCAAACAGGATGGTGAGTCTGATTAGGTATTTTTGGGGGGCGAAAAGTTGTGCCAATAACAAAAAAAAAACAAAAACAAAAAGTAACATAAAACATAAGAAGAACAAGTGTTAACTATAGTGCCTTTACAACAAATTCTGAGTATTTTCGCGAGCGCTACAAGCGAAGCAATTGATGTATTATAATAATGATTTGTAAGAGAGAGAGACAGAGAGAGGACGACAAAAATTAGAGCTTCTGCACCTACCTTTCTTTGTATGTGTGTGTGTAACTATTTAGTTATTATCATTATTAAGAATCATTAGTGATTAGAAATGTTAGTATTAGAGAGATATCAAATTGTGTGCCCTTTTTGTAAAGAAAACAAATCAGGTCAGGACTTCATTTTTTTATACTGCCAATTTAAACAAACATTTATACACCTTGCTAATATATGAATTTTGCAGAGTATAATTCATTGTAAATGTACGTCATTCCTTGTTGTTGTTATTAATAATAATAATAATAATAAATAATAATAATGATAAATTAGTTGAAATAAATTGCTGCGCTCTTCTATTAATTTGTTTTTATTTGTTTTGTTATTTATTCTAAATTAGATCTATTATTATTGTTATTGTTGGTTTTATTAAAGAAAATAACGCATCATTAAATTTAAAAATAAACATTTTTCGGCCAAAACTTGTTTTTTAGAATCAATAAAATTCCACTGGATTGCATGCTATTTTCAATTTATTTATTTTGTAAAAAAAAAACGGTTAAATTTAGTTATACCACATCAACACGAAAATAAAGTTTATTAAAATATCGATGGATTTTATTTTAATTTGTTTTTCTTTTTATATATAATTTCAAGTGCATTTTCCAAAATTAAAATAAAGGGAATTTCGCGCTATAATTCAAATCCAGAACAGTATCGAATTTGGTTATCAGATGGCGCTCAAAAATAGAAATCTGTAATGTAGATGGCACTACAGTAGAGATGTGTACGATTAGATAAAAGTATATCGATATCGAGATTGTCGATGTTTTGATTATTGAATATCGGATACACTATACATTCACATATTGTTGTAATTTCCTAATAAAAAATTGAACTGCTTATGTGCAATAAGTCCCCAAAAAATCGTGAAAAACACACCTGTTTGTGGCGGTAATAAAATCATTTTTACCCCCGTCCGATTTTTTTCAAATTTTGTGAAAGTGTTCTCTACTTTGAAAACAAGATTCTCTGAAAGTTTGAGCTCTTAATATGCTATCGTTTCGAAGTTCTGAATTCTTGAAATTTTAAAGAAAAAAAATTTTCAACTTTTTCATCAATTTGTTTGAGCTAAAAAACTTTTTTTTCAAAATTTGTAAAATGTAGCTTTTTGTAGCAAAAATTCTCAGCTTTTTAATGGGAATATTAATTTTTTTATACACGCAACGGACGACCCTTTAAAAGTCAATTAAAGTGAAAAAAGCGATTTTTCTCACAGTGCGGCGTGTGGTACATCAAAATTGACATTTTTTTCTGAACGCTCAGAGTTTTCCTAACAGCTGATTGTGAGAGGGAAGACTAGGGACGTTGCCAATAGCGTCGCTTATACACTGTCAGTTCTGCCAACTGTGTAAAATAAACACTAGGGTCTAAAGTTGGTGTCATTGATTGATGTACAGCGCCCTCTGGAACGCTTACCGGGATTTATAATTTTTATATTCAGGCAACGACAGAAAGAAAATAAACCAAAAAAAACAACTTCATCTCTAACCTGAGAAGTTTCACTTCTAACGCGCGGCGTTCCACGCACTCAATTTTTTTTTCCTTTAATTGGATTTTAAAGTGTCTTCCGTTCACTGATCTCAATAACTGGATAGAGTATCCCATGTATTAAAATTGGCGAAAATCAGCGCCACCAAATGACGGTCTAGGAAATAAGGAAAAGGTAACGGCGCATGCGCGTGTAAAAATGCGGCTACTAGATGTAATAATTTTAAATTATTCGCCAACGTAATTGTAGCCGCGCATGCGCACAATCGCTTTATTTAGTTCCCAGCCTCTCATTTGGAGCGCTGTAGTCACTTTTTCGTTTTTACGCCATAAGGATCAGCTATCCAGTTATTGAGATCAGTGTCTTCCGTTGCATGACAGAAATAATAAATATTCCCATTAAAAAGCTGAGAATTTTTCCTATAAAAAGCTACATTTTACCAATTTTGAAAACAAGTTTTTTAGCTCAAAAAAATTGATGAAAAAGTTGAAATTTTTTTTTCAAAATTTCAAAAATTCATAACTTCGAAACGGCCGCATATTAAGAGCTCAAACTTTAAGACAATCTTTTTTTCAAAGTAGAGAACACGTCCACAAAATTTGAAAAAAATCGGGCGAGGGTCGCCCCGTAAAAATGATTTTATTTTGTGGAATAACCCATATGTTTCTACCGCTATAATGGTACTAAACACATCTTTTGCTTTAAAAATATTTACCGTTTAGCACCTTTTTAAAACCTACAGCGAAAATATCTTTCAAAAAAATATCGATATAGCGCTACAAACAAGGGTTAAATATATCGATATTTGAATACCGAATTTTATGTCTTAACATCGATATTGTCAGCACATCTCTAAATTACTACCAATTATAGTAGAAATCTGTAAAATCGGTAATATAGCTATTTCGTGTAGATGACGCTATTATGGACAATTTAAGTTGGCGCTCAATTTGAAAAAAATCGGTTTTTCTTTTTTAAGATTCATAAAACGCTCATATTTACGTAATAAACTTCAAAAAGCAGTTTAATTCATAATAAAACTAATAAAATTCCATGGAAATTGTGTAAACTTCTGTTTTATAGTGCAATTACAATTGATTATTAATTATATTTGTTTTGAATATAAATAAACAATCCATTTTCTCAGAAACCAATAAATTCTCAAATATTTTACTATTATTTATAATTATTGTAAATATTTATAGAATCAAACAAAACAAACTAAAACAATAGAATAAAATTGGAATCAAAAGATTAACAGTACTTTCAACCGCGCAACTCGAAAATTACTAAATCGACTAAACGATGAGTGATATTGCTAATTACAGGACACGAATCGCGACGTTGCCAAACTTCAACCATAATTCAAACAATAAACAACAATGTTTTGACGGGTCGACTGTTTTGGAATTAGTTCTATATATAATTATAATTTCGTGGAATTTTTCGAAGGATTATTGGAATTTCTGTAGTGGAAATTGGAATTATTATAGAATTGAAAATAAAAATTCCAATATGTTGCAATAATTTTCAATTGTTTTAAATATTTACAGAATTGTAAACAAAAACAGTAGAATGAAATTAGAATTAGCCGCAAAAATTATAAAAAATTTACAGTACTTACAACCATACAACTCGAAAATTACTATACCAAATTTGCTAGTTGAACGTGAAATTTTAAATGTCAAATGTGAAACTGCACGCTCCAAAAGTCCCTATACGTTTGTTTACATTATTTTTTTGTAACCTAAAAAATTTTATATTTTTGCATGTTTCACTTTTTTAAGGACTTTTGTGACTTCTAAAATAAGTTTTGTAATAATTCACCATGTTATTTTATATCTATTTCAAGCGACACACCACACAGTTGGGGATTTTTGGAGCGTGCAGTTTGCACAATTGACATTTGAAATTTCACGTTCAATTAAACGATATCGCCATTACAGGAACTCGATCACGGCGTTGCCAAATTTCCATCATAATTCAAGGAATTTGGTTTCGTAAATAAAACTACTCGACTTTAATACGGAATATAATCTTCTGATCGAGGCCGATATATGAATCACTCAGGAAATAACAAGAATACCAATAAATACCTGGAAAAAAATCCAATACATCGATAAATCTATCAAAAATTCAAACGAATTACCTCGACATGGTGGTGGTTGGATTTGTATATCGAATTTTTTGTATTTTTTCAATGTAAACCGTTGCATACGCATCAATTCGTTTGTATTATCATTACTCATTATAAAAAACCAGGATTCTTCTTTTTGTTTATTAAAACGTCGACTATAAACATTGTAATTGTTCACGATACAATCACGTTTTATATTAAATTCAAATAATAGCGAATTATTCATTTTGATATTATTAATATCGATACATTTCTCATTTAAATTAATTTGATAATTAATCGTTTGATTATCATCAATTAATTTAATATTATAATTAATAAATAATAATGGTAAACGATTCAAGATCTTTACAATCTCATCACCACGTTTCTTATCGAATATCTCATAGATGATTTGATTAAATTCCATTTTAAATTGTCTCGATAATAGTAGGATTCTAGCAATTGTTAAATTCTCTCCACCACCACCACTATTACTAGATTTCTCCAATAATTGATTGTTGATCAATTGATATTTCAATAAATTGATTGTTTCTTTTGTGAAATGTGGCAACATTAGAATTGTATTTGTTGTAATCGTTAAGCCCTGTATTAACATCTGTTCTAAATAGATTAATTTCAATGTTGTTTGTAGCCAATTTTTATATGTTGTTAAACTTATCATAGCTTGTAAGATACGGATGATTTGATCGAATACAGTTTTCAAATCAACCACATATTCTTGATTTGGTAATTTCTTATCGTATAAATAACATTTTATTAATAGTAGAACTTTTAAATGTGGCGAATCGTATTGGAGATCGGTCTTCAATTGTAGATCCATTGATAAGTTCCTATATACAGAAAAAAACAAGTTACGTCACTGGTCGTTACGCTAATTGGGGTATTAATCAGGATTCGGCGTAATTTGCAGTAATAAAATTCCAATAATTCCAAAAAATTCCATTACTTTGTGGAATTTTAACGGAATTATTGGAATTTCTATAGAAATAGTGACATTTCTATTGAAATTACGAAGTTTTTATGGAAATAATCGACATTCTTTGAACTATCAAGCCTAATCTAGACGAGGTGTATATTATACGAATTTTCAAGATAATCTTAAGAAAATTGTTTTTTTTTGGAAACGTCCTTAAACAATTGAAAAAAATAAAGAGTAGAAGAGTGACCACGTTCGGATAAGATACTCTGTACTAAATAAAAATAAACATGTCTTGCCATATGCATTGTATAACAAAAGAAAACACAAGTATTGCAAGAGATTGGCCGCTACAGAATTAATTCCACAAATAATGAAATTTCTACATACATTGAAAATGAAAAGACCAATTTTTACGATTCATATTCAAGACAGACTCCCTATACAAAATATAGAATAAACATAACTTTACATATTCACTGAACGCCAAAATGAAAAGAAATTTTCTGGAAAATTGATCGCTTCAGAATTAGTTGTATAAATAGTGAAATTTCTTGGAATTTTTAATGGAATTAGTGGAATTTCTTAGAATTTTTAATAGAATTAGTGGAATTTCTTGAGATTTTTAATGGAATTAGTGGAATTTATTGGATTTTTTAAGGGAATTAGTGGAATTTCATCGAATTTTTAATGGAATTAGTGGAATTTCTTATAATTTCTGATGGAATTAGTGGAATTTCTTCGAATTTTTAAGGGAATTAGTGGAATTTCTTGCAATTTTTAATGGAATTAGTGGAATTTCTTGGATTTTTATAATAAAATTAGTGGAATTTCTTGCAATTTTTAATGGAAGTAGAGGAATTTTTAATGGAATTAGTGGAATTTCTTGCAATTTCTAATGGAATTAGTGGAATTTCTTGCAATTTTTAATGGAATTAGTGGAATTTATGGAATTTCTATGGAAATAGTAGATGTTTTGGATTTTCTCATAGAATTAGTGACATTTCTATTGAAATTAGGAAATTTTTATGGAAATAATCGACATTCTTTATAAATGAACACTTTACATATTTTCTGTACGCCAAAATGAAAAGAAAAATTCTGGAAAATTGATCGCTTCAGAATTAGTTGTATAAATAGTGGAATTTCTTGGAATTTTTAATGGAATTAGTGGAATTTTTAATGGAATTAGAGGAATTTCTTATGGAATTAGTGGAATTTATTTATTGGATTTCCTAATGGAATTAGTGGAATTTCTTATGAAATTAGTGGAATTTTTGGATTTTTTAATGGAATAAGTGAAATTTCAAATAGAATTAGAAGAATTTCTTGCAATTTTTAATGGAATTAGGGGAATTTATTGGATTTTTTTGGTTGTATTTGGGAACTTGGGGGAGATGTAAAAAAAGCAAAAAACATGAAAAAATATAACTTATTTATGACTAATATGACTAAATTTGACAAACTTATGACCACAGTATGTTTAAAAGTACCATTACCGCCGCCGTAAAATTGTTTCACCGCCCCCAGTTAACTAGTAAAAGTGAGGGTGGCGAAGGCAATTTGACGGCGGCGGCGACAACGACGTTTGCATACTTTTATATACTGTACATTCTTTTAGTCATATATGGCCATATTAGTCATATCAAGTCATATTTATTCATTTTTTAAATTTCCTATGGTGTCCCCCAAATTCCCAAATACAACCGATTTTTTAATGGAATTAGTGGAATTTCTTGGATTTTTTAAGGGAATTAGTGGAATTTCTTGGATTTTTTTAAGGAATTAGTAGAATTTCTTGGAATTTTTAATGGAATTAGTGGAATTTCTTGCAATTTCTAATGGAATTAGTGGAATTTATTGGAATTTCTCATGGAAATAGTGATTTTTTTAATGGAATTAGTGGAATTTTTGATTTTTTAATGGAATAAGTGAAATTTCAAATAGGATTAGAAGAATTTCTTGCAATTTTTAATGGAATTAGTGGAATTTTTTGAAATTTCTAATGAAATTAGGAGAATTTGTTGGATTTTTTAAAGGAATTAGTGGAATTTCTCGTGGAATTTTTATTGGAATTAGTGGAATTTCTTAGATTTTTTAATTAGTAGAATTTTTAGGAATTTTTAATGGAATTAGTGGAATTTATTGCAACTTTTAATGGAATTAGAACAATTTCTTGGAATTTCTGATGGAATTAGTGGAATTTCTTGAAATTTTTAATGGAATTAGTGGAATTTATTGGATTTTCTAATGGAATTAGTGGAATTTCTTGGAATTTTTAATGGAATTAGTGGAATTTCTTCGATTTTTTAAGGGAATTAGTAGAATTTCTTGGAATTTTTTTGCTTTAGTTATTGTCTCCGTGTAAATTGACCTTTTTGCATTGTATAACAAAATAAAAAACAAGTATTGCAAGAGATTGGCCGCTACAGAATTAATTCCACAAATAATGGAATTTTTTTGAATTTCTACCTATACTGATAATAATTTCTACGATTCATATTCAAGTCAGACTCCCTATACAAAATATAGATTAAACACAACTTTACATATTTACTGAACATCAAAATGAAAAGAAAAATTCTGGAAAATTGATCGCTTCAGAATTAGTTGTATAAATAGTGGAATTTCTTGGAATTTTTAATGGAATTAGTGAAATTTCTTAGAATTTCTAACGAAATTAGTGGAATTTCTAATGGAATTAGTGGAATTTATTGGATTTTCTAATGGAATTAGTGGAATTTCTTATGGGATTAGTGGATTTTTTAATGGAATTAGTGGAATTTATTGGAATTTCTCATGGAATTAGTGGTTTTTTAATGGAATCAGTGGAATTTTTGGATTTTTTAATGGAATAAGTGAAATTTCAAATAGAATTAGAAGAATTTCTTGCAATTTTTAATGGAATTAGTGCAATTTCGTAGAATTTCTAATGGAATTAGTGGAATTTTTGGAAATTTTGAATGGAATTAGGAGAATTTATTGGAAATTTTGAATGGAATTAGGGGAATTTATTGGATTTTTTAATGGAATTACTAGAATTTCTCGTGGAATTTTTAATGGAATTAGTGGAATTTCTTGGATTTTTTAAGGGAATTAGTAGAATTTCTTGGAATTTTTAATGGAATTAGTGGAATTTCTATTGAATTAGTGGAATTTCTTGCAATTTTTAATGGAATTAGTGGAATTTATTGGATTTTTAAATGGAATTAGTGGAATTTATTGGATTTTTTAAGGGAATTAGTAGAATTTCTTGAAATTTTTAATGGAATTAGTGGAATTTCTTGGATTTTTAAATAGAATTATTGAAATTTCTTGGATTTCTTAAGGGAAGTAGAAGAATTTCTTGCAATTTTTAATGCAATTAGTGGAGCTTTTTGGATTTTTTAAGGGAATTAGTAGAATTTCTTAGAATTTTTAATGGAATTAGTAGAATTTCTTGGAATTTTTAATGGAATTAGTGGAATTTCTTGGAATTTCTGATGGAATTAGTGGAATTTCTTGCAAGTTTTAATGGAATTAGTGGAATTTATTAGAATTTCTAATGGAATTAAAGGAATTTCTTGCAATTTTTAATGAAATTAGTGGAATTTCTTGAAATTTGTAATGGCATTATGGAATTTCTATGGCAATAGTTGAACATCACAAAGTAAACGATAATTACAACTCACATAATTAAAACCAATAGAATAATCCAACTTTTAATACGTCCAAACAACTCACCTATTAATCTTATCCTCATTATGCCGTACCGGAAACAACTTATACTCATCAACTTTACAAATATAATACAATAAATCATCAATTGTTGTTGTCTCCATCAAATTACTATCCAAATACAATAACGTATTACACGACAAATAATACTGTGCCGATAATTGACCCAAAAACGTTGACCGATAAAAATCGGAAACATCACCCGATTTAATTTCAATACATTTCAAATCATTTAAACGATTAATAATCGAATCAGTCAAATCATTCAAATAATGATTAGCATCAATACCACCCCCACTCAAATCTTCATCATCATTATTACTTGACTTTAATTGATAATAACTGGGATTAATCAATAAACGTCGAAAGAAGAACGTTGAACAAATCAAATCGATCAATTGTGCCTTACACGTAACTGTACCATTTGCAATTTCAGCATTAACATGTTCGGGTAACACTTGCAATAAATTCGATTCAACTGGAAATGGTTCAAATAAGAATTTACGATAGAAATTCTTTTTACTCTCCTGTACGAAAACACAAGCCACACCACTAGTATCGTATTGTGGTCGGCCAGCACGTCCCATCATTTGTAGAATATCCGTAACCGGCATATCGATATAACGTTTCGTTACACCATCATAATATTCGGTACCTTTAATAATTACTAAATGTGCCGGGAAATTAACACCCCATGCTAATGTAGCGGTAGCTACTAAAACTTGAATTTGTTGATTTACGAAAAGATTCTCAACAATACGACGATCGTTCTCTTGTAAGCCAGCATGATGGATACCAATACCGAAACATAACAAATAACTTAAGTCAGAATCGATGATTTGTGTACGTATTAAATCGATTTGTTGTTGGTCACAATGTAGCCATTGTTGTGGATTTGTATCGCTCAATAAACACTTTATCAAATCGTACGATGTAATTCGTGTTTGTTTACGCGATGAAACAAAAATCAACGTAGGACTAGTTGGGGCGTATTGACAGATCGCTTGGTATGCTGGACGATTCATTGTAGCCATACGTGGACAATAATTTTTAGCCGTAAAACCCTGCAGATGTATCTCTAATGGTACCGGACGTACGGATGAACTAAAATTGTATAAACCACTGCGGTCAATACCCAACCAATTGGCTAAATCACCAGCATTCGCCATTGCCGTTGATAGACCAATAATACGTACTTTACTATTACGTATACTATTAATATAATTCATACGTGATACGATGATTTCCAGAACAGGTCCACGTTCTTCTGCCAATAAATGGATTTCATCGATAATAATTAAACCGACTTGTTTAACGAAATCTTTCTGTAACCAATTCCGGCTCATACCATCCCATTTTTCAGGTGTTGTAATTATTATGTTGGCATCATGGATTAATGAGGAATGTGGTGTTATATCACCGGTGACTTCGACGATTTTTTTTGAAATTTTTTCGAATTTTGTCGTCCAATCTTTAACACGTTCACGTACTAACGCCTTCATTGGTGCAATATAAACTACCTGTAATTACGAATTTGTTTTTATCGATGATTTGTGTGTTAGTTTTGATTGATTGATTACTTTTAGGTCGGGTCGTTTGATGAATTGTCGTAGTATACAAATTTCTGATACTATTGTTTTACCACTACCAGTCGGTGCTCCTAATAGTATATTATTATCGGTGTTGTAGCAACAATGGAATACTTGACTTTGTACAGCATTGAAATGGGTGAAATTGTATAGATTTTCATATTGTTGATTGTGTAAGGCGGTTTTTGGTAATGGACGTACACTTAAGAATTTCGTTTGTATTGTATAACTTGGTAATAAATGTAATTTTTCTAAATCGATACGGTGGATTGTTTCAGCATCTGAAAAATGTTTGTAAAAATAAATTTGAATTAAATTGTTACAAAGTGCAGGCGAAATTATTGCAAAATACACAAAGAAGATTCAAAATGTGTAGTTCCATCGAAACACACCAGGAGGCGCCTGTATAGTGCTCAATTTAAAATACTAATAACCAATAATAAGAAAAAACCCAAGCGTAAGTCGTTACTTAATCATAAAACCAATGGGGTGAAAATAATCAAAAAAAGATAGACATATTAAACACTACGGTACGAGATGGGTAGATAAGTACTGCCAACATTCAACAGACGTCACTTTTAACTATACTAAATTCATCGACCAAAAGTTCCTAGATTTAAGTTGGTACCCTTAAATATAGTGATATTTCTAGGGATTTATTTGTTTATATATCCCCGCTTATAATTGTTTCACGAGACATTTGTTAAATCTAGTAATCTTTTTGTCGTCGAATACACTGTACATTTCTGTCATTTGAAATTTTATACTAATTTTTAGATAGAGTATAATCATCATTCAAACTATATATGATAGATTCGCAGTTCAGTGGCGTAACGTAGAAAATGTTAGACAGTAAAAGATAGATAAATAAATAAAATCATACGAAAAGTATATCTAATGAAGGATAAACTAAATATATATATTTTAATTTACAAATATATTTTTTTTCCAATAATTAACCCACTTAATTCTACTGCGTACATTTTGTAATGACTACGCCACTAGAAAAATTCAAATAAAGGTCAAAAATTATGTTAAGAAAAGACAGAAATACATCAATCGATGTTGAAAGAGAGAGAAGAAAAGACATAAATCAATGACGTAGAAGTCTTCGAGGTCATTGATGTAAATATGTAAGTATCGCTAATGGGTATTAGCGATACTTATACCAAATTCGCTGGTAGAACGTGAATGTCAAACGTCAAATTTGCAACTGAACGGCCTAAAAATACCTATATTTCCACATATACGGCATATACTTGGGGAATTTTTTTGACACATTTGACGTTTGAAAATTCACCTTCAACCTGCAAATATGGTATACATATTTACCTCATCACAAGTAGTGATGCGTCAGCAGTATCGATATTTTGTTCCTTCGATTTTTTTGAAATATCGATGTTTTTCGTAACGATATCTTCAACGATTTTCGATCTTTTTTTAATTATAATTAAATAATAATAATAATAAAAAATTAAAGAAACCTTAATGCATAGCATATCACTTATAGGCAACATAAGTAAGTGTATCACAAAATTAGAAATTAATTTATCAAGTGAAACATCAAAGTCATTTTTATCAACTAGAAAAAAACATTTTTAACGAATGTTTTAACAAAAATTGTAGTTTTGATTCAAGTATGCCCTATTAAAAATTTTACTTTTAATAGTGTTTGTCCAAAAAAACCAATAAGAAAGATAATTATTTTTTTCTATTTTGCGTCAATAATAGCGCTATTATTAAACTCGCTACTGTATCGAAATGTGCTCATTTCGATACTAGTGCTGAAAAGTAAAATGTAGGAATTTTTTTTCCCACTAGGTTGGTAACATTTTCATTAATTTTGACAACTACCAAAAATCATAAAAACAAGATACTTAATATACCACTTTTCGTACTGATCTTTGGATTTATCGGGTAGTAAATTGCTTCCTGCATTTTCAGCAATTTCCCTTATTTCAGGTGGAGTACATGAAAATTCCTCACTCATTGTTAAATAAAAAACAATTGACTAAGAGTGAAAAATAAAACAATTGAAGTTTCCTAGCTGAATAGAAAAAACAGTATAAAAAACGTTTTCTAAACTTGGACTCGTGCAATAATAGGCGACTTCTGACACTTGTTCTTTAATATACTATTATAACACTGTTGTAAGAAAGAGATAGGCAAATGAGTGCTGCTAATATCCAATAGATGTCGCCAATAAATCCAATCTTATCAATGAAATATTAATTAATCGAATATAGACTCTGTTCGTTATTGGTCATAAAATTTTGACAGACAAATGTCAAAACTTATGCAACTTAAATTCTGAAATTCTCTAGATTTTGATATGCTTGAGATGATAAAATCATAAGTCGTTGTTTATAAATTTTTAAAAACGATTAACTTAAGGTTTTAATTTGTTTCTTTGTTTATGGTAGTTTGATTTTCATAGTGAGATTTTTGTGAGAAAATCATCTAAAATGGCCTTGAGCTTGAATTAAATCCTCAACTTAACATAGTAAAATTCCCCAATATTTGAAATTTCTAATTGATAATTCGATTGTTGAATGAATTTCATTAACTTTGCAGTATTTTTTTGGAGAGTCAACCGCTGTTGCCAACATAACTCATTGAAATTTCCCGATATTTGAAACTTTTATAATTCAATTATTTAGTAAATTATAATTTCCTTAAGTTGGTATTTTTTTTTGCAAATGAGCCACGATTGTCAAAATAACTCAATAAAATTTACTTGTATTTAAAATTTCACTTATTATGATTGCCAACATAAATCAATTAATTTCCCTACATTCGATAATCTTCTTAGAGTTTTGTTTGTGTTTACTTTCATTTGTTTCTCACAGAATGTGGTAGTATTTTTTTTTCGTTATGGAGAGAACTGCAATTGCAAACTTAACACAGTAACATTCCCCAATATTTGAAATTTGTAATTGATAATTCGATTGTTAATGAATTTCATTAAATTTGCAGTATTTTTTTTGCGACTGAACCGCCGTTGCCAACATAACTCATTGAAATTTCCCGATATTTGAAACTGTTAATCTTATAATTCAATTATTTAGTAAATTATAATTTCCTTAAGTTGGTATTTTTTTTTGCAAATAAGCCACGATTGTCAACATAACTCAATAAAATTAACTTGTATTTAAAATTACGAGTGGCTCATTCGATTTTTCAGTTAATTGTAGTTTCATTAGGTTGGTACATTTCGTCCAAAAATTATGTCCAACATTTCAAATGACAGAAATGCAACTAACCTACGCAGCGATAAATAGTTTAAAAAAAAAATTAAATTCTTTATTGTATTAAATTGAAAATTGATTCGAAAAAGATTTTACAATCTCCAAAAAAATATAAAATATCGAAATTTTGGGTTGATAAAGTCTGTCCAACAATTAAGTATAAAATTTCAAATTACAAATGATAGATTATGTTAAACTTAACAATTGAAAAGTTCCTAACTGTTAAATGTTTACTTGAATCAAAAAGTATATTATGTTGTGGCACTACTGTTTGAATAAAATCCTACGCGTTTGTTTACATATTTTGCTACTGATTTTGCAATATTAATTCTGAAATTTGATAATTTATATTTCTTTAGAGACTATAAAATTCCTTTCAAATCGATTTTCAGTTTAATACAATAAACGAGAATTCTAATTTTGGGGCTTTAATAGAGGGACTATTTTTTCGTTGCGACAGTTAATCACATTGCTGTCATTTGAAATTTTATACTTAAATTTTGGACGGAGTATACAATGGCTATACTTCAATTGACCGACACGATTTTCTTTCTAGCTATTTTGGAAATGCCAAAACGTCCTACAAGTTCTCGAAAATTACTCAATATTATGAAACCAATTACCTACAATGAATACTGCGAATAAATTTCGATTATACTCTGTCCAAAAATTAAATATAAAATTTCAAATTACAGATGATAGGTTATAGGCAACTTAATGTTTGAAAAGTTCCTAACTTTTACATGTTGACATGAAAGAAAAAGAATATTATATTGTGGCATTCCTGTTTGAATAAAACCCTACGCATTTGTTTACATAATTTGGTGGTATTTTTTTTATATTCGCCCTGAAATTCGATATTTTATATTTCTCTAGAGACTGTAAAATCCTTTCGAATCAATTTTCAGTTTAATACAACAAAAAAATTAAATTTTGGGCTCTTATTAATAGAGGGACTACTTTTCATTGCGTAGGCTAGCTACATTTCTGTCATTTGAAATTTTATACTTAATTTTTGGACAGAGTATAGAGACGTTAATTCCACCTTACAATAATCGATTTTTTCCAAATTTTTTGACAGATATCGGTAGATTATCACTAAAAGAAAGCGTTTAGGTGAGGATCGTTGTGAAATTATGGGAAATTAAGAAAATCTCTTAAATACACCACGATAACTCCGATTTTTTTAACCATGTATATTAAAAAAATAATAAAACAATAAAACGTGTAAAGTTTTTTTCAGTTTTCCAGTATATAATTTCAGAAAATTGAAAATCTATTTTTTCCCCCAACATGTGGCGCCATCTATGAGAAGTTTGTGTAAACGAAAAATACATTTGGCAACGTTGTTGGAATTCAAATTTTCTGACATTTACTAACGTTCGGTTGGATGTTATGAAAATAATAATTTTTTATTTTAAAAACTTCTTTTTTACTGCTCAAAAATAAATTAGACCTTCTCTGGGGGTTCAATAAACAAAATATTCATTGTCGGTCAATTGAAGTAGAAATTGGAGAATGTCGACTTTCACCGCGCAATGTCAACATTAACATAGTCGTTTGTTGTCGGAAATATTCCATTAGATCGTTGTACAATCGGCGTGAATCGGACCCTCACCGGTGTATATTGACAATCACAACGCCGTGGAGGGAGTATATTAATACTTCCTCCCTTACACCGCCCCATCAGTCTGATGTAAGTTTTGTTAATGTGAGCAACGTTATCATATTGTTTCCCCGATACCCTATAATTTCTATTTGGAATGGATACTATAGTAAATCGTGATCTTTTCCTTGAAAAGTTGAATGCATTAATTGAGTGTAAACGTGAAGACAACTGTTCTTATTTCTCTCCAGAAAAATACTCTAAAATACTTTCTGAAGTGATTTCTGCTAAAATTAAGTGTAACACAGCTTTAGATTATAGACGACTAAAACGTTTCGATGTTGTAAAACTTAATAATGAAGTGAAATTAATTGTACCATTAAAACCAGGCGAAACGAATTTACAATATTATGTTACCAATGAAGAATTATTCAATATACTCGATGAAACTCACACCAGAACAAATCATGGTGGAAGATCACGTATGCTTAAAGAGTTACAAGTTAAATACAAGAATATTACATATGAAGTTGTAATGTTGTATTTAAGTTTATGTACACAATGTCAAAGGAAACACAGTGCACCTAAGAAGGCTATTATTGTGAAACCTACACTTAGTCCTGAATTAAATTCAAGATGTCAAGTTGATCTGATCGATCTGCAGTCATGGTGTAGTGATGGTGAATATAACTTCCTATTGGTGTATCAAGATCATCTAACAAAATTTGTCCAGTTACGGCCTTTAAGAACTAAACGAGCTGATGAAGTAGCCTATCACGTTCTGTCAATATTTTCAACATTTGGTGCACCAGCAATATTACAATCAAATTATGGTAGAGAATTCTGTCATCAAGTCATAGCCGAAATATGCGCTAAATGGAAAGATGTTAAAATAGTTCATGGAAAACATTGTCAACAAGGCTCAATTGAAAGGGTCAATCAGGATATACAGAATATACTAATTGGATGGATGAACGATAACAATACAAATAAATGGTCAGATGGTTTACCTTTTGTGCAGTTTGCCAAGAATACTACATACGATGAAGAAATATGCCAAAGTCCGTATGAAGTTATGTTTGGTGTTAAAGCAAAACGTGGCATAGCATTACCTAGCGAACAAATCGCAAATATTGAAACCGAAGAACAACTCGAAGAAATCGCTAATACTTTTGAAACCGAAGAACAAGTTGAAGAAACTGTTAATACTTCTGGAAAAATTTTGAGCGGTGGTTCTAGTGAAAACCGTATACCAAATAAAAATATTAAAGTGGACCTGTCATCTACAACGTCTTCACATCAATTTCTGACTGACAACCACGAGTTAATTTCTATAAAAAGAGTGGTCCCGAACGATAATCTTCAACAGCAACCAACAAAAATGTTACGAACTTCACAAAAAGCTCAAATTGGTGATACTGTACGTATACAAGTGCCTCATAGCCGAAATGTGTTGGCGGTTATTGTTGGAATTGAAGACTCCGATTACTATAAATTGGCAAATAAAAATGGTATCATCCAACAGCTTTACACACGTAATCAGTTTGTAATTTGTAGAGAAAAGATACTTTCCATAGAGGAGATTTATTTTCAAGAAATGTCGCTTAGCGAAACAGCTACAACTAATTGGAGAAGTGAGGGGCAAGGCTCTACATGTTGTCATTGTAAAAGAAAGTGTTCCACAAAAAAATGCAGTTGTAAAAGTAAAGGACTCTTTTGTAATTCAAAATGTCATAATAGTTTAAATTGTTGTAATAAATAAGATTTGAATCATATAATTAAGTAATTGTTTTGATTACTATTATTTTCTTTTCTCATTTAGAATGTACTGTGGGTTTTTAATTTTTGGTCATTTCTCTCAGAAAGTGACTATGTGAATGTTGACCTTGACCGGTGAAAGTCGACATTCTCCAATTTCGGTCTTTCACGGTAACATAGACATTGTAATCTCATCTATTTCGATACTTTTCAATTCACAAACAAACGAGATATTTGAGGTGGGACACTTAGCTGGGACACCTCTATATGGGTCATTCCACCAAATAAAATCATTTTTACGGGGCGACCCCCGCCGATTTTTTCAAATTTTGTGGAGGTGTTCTCTACTTTGACAAAAAAATTCCCTGAAAGTTTGAGCTCTTAATATGCGGCCGTTTCGAAGTTATGAATTTTTGAAATTTTGAAGAAACAAAAATTTCAACTTTTTCATCAATTTTTTTGAGGTAAAAAACCTTTTTTCAGAATTGGTAAAATGTAGCTTTTTGTAGGAAAAATTCTGAGCTTTTTAATGGGAGTTTTTGTTTTTTCATACACGCAACGGAAGACCCTTTAAAATCCAATCAAAGTGAAAAAAGCGATTTTTCTCCCAGTGCGGCGCGTGGTACATCAAATTTGATATTTTTTTCTGAAAGCTGAGAGTTTTTCCCACAAAATATGTCATTTTCGCGATGTGCATATTTTTTGTTTTCTTACAATTAAATAAAATGTAAAATCTTGACAATAAAAATGCATATTTTTTTACGATCGTTTGTAATCGGTTATTTTACGTGCATGTTTGGAGCTGTCGAATATACCCGATTGCAGTATTTTTCGCGGTTGCTATAGTAACCGCGCCAATATCTGAAAAAAGTTTAAAAATATACGTTTTTTAATTGTCGACATTTTACATTTTATTTAATTGTAAGAAAACAAAAAATATGCACATCGCGAAAATGACATATTTTGTGGAAAAAACTCTCAGCTTTCAGAAAAACCGGTCAAATTTGATGTACCACGCGCCGCACTCGGTGAAAAAATGCTTTTTTCACTTTGATTGGATTTTAAAGGGTCTTCCGTTGCATGTATGAAAAAATGAATATTCCCATTAAAAAGCTGAGAATTTTTCCTACAAAAAGCTACATTTTACCAATTTTGAAAAAAAGGTTTTTTACCTCAAAAAAATTGATGAAAAAGTTGAAATTTTTGTTTCTTCAAAATTTCAAAAATTCATAACTTCGAAACGGCCGCATATTAAGAACTCAAACTTTCAGGGAATTTTTTTGTCAAAGTAGAGAACACCTCCACAAAATTTGAAAAAAATCGGCGGGGGTCGCCCCGTAAAAATGATTTTATTTGGTGGAATGACCCATATGCTTGAATATCGATATTTCGATAATATCGATGTTGCTGGCGCATCACTATCGGTTAGCGCCTTGTTCGAAATCAGATTTTGTTAAATTACTTTGTTACAGATTTAATTATTAATTAGCTGAGACACTTATAATATATCGATATTTTTTTTGAAATATCGATGTTTTTCGTAACGCTATTTTTAACGATTTTAGATGTTTTTTAATTATGATTAAATACTTATTTGTCTCGTATGTGTAACTTATTGACTGGCGAAACAAAATAAAGCTTAATGGACATGTAATTGTAAGTCGGTGTAGGCCAGCCTTTAGTATTTTATATTCGAAAACGTCATTAATTTTGACATTTAAAACGTCAATAATAACAGTAATGCTGGGCCCAGATTAAACATTTTTAAACGTCAAAAAAACGCCGCCCAAAATTTTTTTTATCGCAACTGTATGTGGGCAGATCCATTACTTTTCGATAAAAGTGTGCGCGCGTAGGTCACCGGCCGATTTTTTTTTTCAAAAGCGGGTCAGAGAAGGAGGTGATTCTGAAAATTTGAGCCAGATAAGTACAAATCCGGCCGCGCTAGAGAATTTTTTAAGATTTGAAAAAAGTCGATTTTTTAGGCAATTTTCAAAAATTTATATCTCAATTTATGTCTCAACTAGAGATTAGTTCGAGACGGCATTTTTCTCGGTCAACCCTGTATTTTCAAGAAAAAAATATGCTATTGATCCAAACTTTAATTCGGTTTAGCTGTACGCTTTCAACTGAATCACTGTTTTCGCGAAATTTCACCTATATTTAAAGTCCTGTCAAATCTACAGTTTTTGGAATAGGGAGATGATCAAGATCTCAAATTTTTTGTTAAGGTATGGACTGTTGATTTTCACCCTACTTTATTTTGATTAAAGCTATTTCTTTATAGTACAGCAACGCAAACCTAGGACATTTCTTAAAAATCGCCATTTTGAGATACCCATAACTTTTTTCTATCAACTCCAAATCTTTCGAAAATTTCAGAGAATATACTTCGTTTCATCCTTAAACAGTCCTGAGAATTTCAAGTTTGGAATAGAAGTGAGATCGGAGCTATGAATTTTCAAAAATGTTAAATTTTCAATTCAATATGACATTATTTGGACTTTTACTATTAGTTTTATTATTTTTACGTAATTTTTTGATTCTTATTCAAAATCTTATAGTAAATGACAAAAAATGTACATCTTTAAAAAAGCAAAACAAAAAAAATTATTGCTTAAAAACGCATTTGTTAATTAACAATTTTAACCTCTTAGATTGTTAATAACAAAGTGGAAAATCAAAATTTTTTAATTTTTCTAACGGGTATCTTTTCTAGTGCCTTTCAAAAATAGCTCCAAGAAGTGGAAAAAATTTCAGGCTTTTAGTTTAACAATTATCAGGGTTTTTATGTAAATTTTAAACTTGTAAAAATTAGATAATTAACAAAATCATATCTAATAAAATAATTACGGGAAAAAAATTTTTTCGATAGATTTTCGTTTATTCAAGTGTCTAGAAGGTATGTGAGTTTTTTTATTTCTTAATATCGATATTTAATGGGTTAAAATTATTTTTATTGTTCAAGAGTCCGTGTGGGTCAGTGCGACTCACCCGCTTTTAGCGCTATTTTCGCCTCAAAATTAAAATTATAAATATTGGTGGTAGAGTTCCGGGAGGTAGGACTTTTTTTAGGAAATTTCCTCCTCTTTAAGGATCTTTTTTCAAATTTCAAATATCTTTAATAGTTTCCGAGATATTTGCAAAAAACCAAACC
This sequence comes from Epicauta chinensis, assembly GCA_021725515.1. Lineage (NCBI taxonomy): Eukaryota > Metazoa > Arthropoda > Insecta > Coleoptera > Meloidae > Epicauta > Epicauta chinensis. Next base: position 282,203 of record JAEDXX010000018.1, on the reverse strand, counting down.
CCCATTTTTTTATTTTACTAAATTGTTTATAACTTTTGCAATTTTTGCCGGCGCACCTTCAAATTTTTCAAAAAGTTTCTAGAGGTCATTCCGAATCGAATGAGCCCTGAAGAGAAATTCACTAAAATGGCAGATGTTGCCTAGACTATTAATTAAATATACGAATATAAGATGCCTAATTTTTTTTGTTTTGCTTTTTTAAAGATCTACATTTTTTGTCATTTACTATAAGATTTTGAATAAGAATCAAAAAATTACGTAAAAATAATAAAACTAATAGTAAAAGTCCAAATAATGTCATATTGAATTGAAAATTTAACATTTTTGAAAATTCATAGCTCCGATCTCACTTCTATTCCAAACTTGAAATTCTCAGGGCTGTTTAAGGATGAAACGAAGTATATTCTCTGAAATTTTCGAAAGATTTGGAGTTGATAGAAAAAAGTTATGGGTATCTCAAAATGGCGATTTTTAAGAAATGTCCTAGGTTTGCGTTGCTGTACTATAAAGAAATAGCTTTAATCAAAGTAAAGTAGGGTGAAAATCAACAGTCCATACCTTAACAAAAAATTTGAGATCTTGATCATCTCCCTATTCCAAAAACTGTAGATTTGACAGGACTTTAAATATAGGTGAAATTTCGCGAAAACAGTGATTCAGTTGAAAGCGTACAGCTAAACCGAATTAAAGTTTGGATCAATAGCATATTTTTTTCTTGAAAATACAGGGTTGACCGAGAAAAATGCCGTCTCGAACTAATCTCTAAGTTATACAGAAGCTGAGATATAAATTTTTGAAAATTGCCAAAAAATCGACTTTTTTCAAATTTCAAAATATTCTCTAGCGGCCGGATTTGAACTTATCTGGCTCAAATTTTCAGGATCACCTCCTTTTCTGACCCACTTTCGAAAAAAAAAAATCGGTGACCTACGCGCACACACTTTTATCGAAAAGTAATGGATCTGCCCATATATAATAGTAATACAGTGTGATTCATGAGGAATAATGAGCCTGAAAAGTTTTTGATTACATTTTCAGAACTTGGCTAGATTCGAAATAGAATTATTGATAAATACGTAAACACAGCAAGCATATCTAAAATTGTGTCAATTTTAACACGCTTTTATTGTGATAACTCAACGGGAGGCCAATCAACTCTCAACTGATTTTACAATCTTTTAAAAATCATGTCAGAAGGCGCTTTTCTTTCGGGGTATAGCTGAGCTTAGACACGGGCAGCAATAGATGCATTTTGCAGTTTGTAATAAATTTTTAGAGTTTGTCAAAAACTGACAATGATAATGATTCATGGATATCGTGGATTCAAATTGTAATTTAAAAAATATATATCTGGAAGTAAGTTGTGTAAATGTAATGTTGGTTGCATTACATTTTTTTTCAGGCTCATTATTCCTCGTGAATAATATGTCAAAATACAATGTAGGAAGGGGTCACGATAAAAGAGAGATAGAAAGTATCATATTTTTGTAGTTTTGTCTCTATTATAATGATTGGTAATTGAATTTAATTAATAGTAAATTATCTATGCGTCAGATCGAAAAATGGTAAATGACCTTTTATATTTTGCTTCAATAATAGCGCTATTATTAAACTCGCTACTGTATCAAAATGAGCTCATTTCGATACACTGTGTAATAATGGAAAATGTAGTAATTTTTTTCACCTAAGGTTGGTATTGCTTTTGACAAATGTCAAGAATCGTAAACAAAATCAACAAAATATATAGTAATTTTTGGTTACATATGCAACCAATAATACACCAATCAAAGAAATCAAACAATGTTCAGTTGTTTTTTTAGTAACACCAACTCCCACCAACTTTCCTAAATATCAAATTTCGCGTAGTTTTTTGTAAAAATAGAAGGAACAATATAAAAAAACACGTTTCAGAAGTCATATATTGGACTCGTGCAATAATTGTCGACTTCTGACACTTGACTTTGAAGTGAAACTTCTTTAGGCGCGCTTGGGTGTAAATATTTTTCAATGTATTTTCCCTATGTAACGAAAATTCGAGACGCCGTGAGGGGAAACACTTCCCCTCTAACAGAAGAGTGGGGGCGTTACCAATAGCGTCGCTTATACTCTGTCAGTTCTGCCAACTGCGTAAAATAAACACTAGGGTCTAAAGTTGGTGGCATTGATTGATGTACAGCGCCCTCTGGAACGAAACTAAAATTTCAAGGCTTACCGCGATGATTTTTGAATTTATAAATTAACTAGCAGAGCCGGCAGACTTCGTCCCGCCCGTTCGTTGGTTTATATTCTCATAAAATTAACAATATCGAAATGTTTGAACAATAACGTCAAAGAAAGTGAGGTTAGAATCACTGTTGTTAACTTTTTAAAATGAAAATTTATAAATTAATTAATGGCGTTAAATTATACAGTTGCGATCAAAAAATTTCGAACATCAAGGACGCATCTAATTGTCACTTGGTGTAGGACAGCCTTTAATATTTTATATTCAAAGAGTCAGTAATTTTGACATTTAAAACGTTAATAATAACAGTAATGTTTGGCCCAGTCTAAATATTTTTAGACGTCAAAAAAAAATGTCCAAAATTTTTGACCGCAACTGTATATGGGTCATTCCACCAAATAAAATCATTTTTACGGGGCGACCCCCGCCGATTTTTTTCAAATTTTGTGGAGGTGTTCTCTACTTTGACAAAAAAATTCCCTGAAAGTTTGAGTTCTTAATATGCGGCCGTTTCGAAGTTATGAATTTTTGAACTTTTGAAGAAACAAAAATTTCAAATTTTTCATCAATTTTTTTGAGGCAAAAAACCTTTTATTTCAAAATTGGTAAAATGTAGCTTTTTGTAGGAAAAATTCTCAGCTTTTTAATGGGAATATTCATTTTTTCATACATGCAACGGAAGACCCTTTAAAATTCAATCAAAGTGAAAAAAGCGATTTTTTTCACAGTGCGGCGCTTGGTACATCAAATTTGACCGGTTTTTCTGAAAGCTGAGAGTTTTTTACACAAAATATGTCATTTTTGCGATGTGCATATTTTTTGTTTTCTTACAATTAAATAAAATGTAAAATCTCGACAATTAAAAAACGTATATTTTTAAACTTTTTTCAGATATTGGCGCGGTTACTATAGCAACCGCGAAAAATACTGCAATCGGGTATATTCGACAGCTCCAAACATGCACGTAAAATAACCGATTACAAACGATCGTAAAAAAATATGCATTTTTATTGTCAAGATTTTACATTTTATTTAATTGTAAAAGAACAAAAAATATGCACATCGCGAAAATGACATATTTTGTGGGAAAAACTCTCAGCTTTCAGAAAAAAATATCAAATTTGATGTACCACGCGCCGCACTCGGTGAAAAATTGCTTTTTTCACTTTGATTGGATTTTAAAGGATCTTCCGTTGCATGTATGACAAAATAAATATTCCCATTAAAAAGTTCAGAATTTTTCCGACAAAAAACTACATTTTATCAATTCTGAAAAGAAGGCTTTTTGCCTCAAAAAAATTGATGAAAAATTTAAAATTTTTTGGTTTCTTCAAAAGTTCAAAAATTCATAACTTCGAAACGGCCGCATATTAAGAACTCAAACTTTCAGGGAATTTTTTTGTCAAAGTAGAGAACACCTCCACAAAATTTGAAAAAAATCGGCGGGGGTCGCCCCGTAAAAATGATTTTATTTGGTGGAATGACCCATATGTAAATGTAAATACAGAAAAAGACAACTGCAGCAAAAAATCGAGCTTTCAGACAACGACAGAAAGAAAATAAACCAATCAAAAAAATAAACTTCATCTCTAACCCAAGAAGTTTCACTTCTAACGCGCGGCGTTCCATGCACTTTCAATTTTTAATATACTATTTCGATTTAAGATTTAATTTCCTATCTGACCCTACAAGGTGGGCCATTACTAACACGACAGCCTGTATATAGAGGACGCCACAGAAAAACGCGCTAATTTCAAATCAATCGAAAGCGGAAAAACAAAAAAATTATTTACAACAAGAAATTCACGCATTTTTCTTGTACATTTCTCAACTTATTTAACAAAAATTTTGTAATAATAATAAGTATAATTAATTACTAGATGGCACCAAGAAAAACGTGCTAATTTCAAATTGTAATAGAAAAAAAACAACTTACGCATATATTTACTATTTGCAACAACCACAAAATACTCCCCGGCTTGACCATCATGTGGCCGTACCACAGGCACCGTAAAAATCAATTCAATCGGTTCTTTATTCACCACCAATTTCTTTGTTAAAATAAACGATTCAAAATGATAAACAGAATCCTGTTGTGGATCATCTACCCATATATAATAATGTTGTACATTACCATGTATATTTGTATCCCATACGAAATTCGATTGTATTAATAATTTTAAATGTATCACACCATCCGTTATTGGTTTAATAATAACATCTAAATCAACAATTGGAAATAATTTTAGAAAATATTGTAAACGTTGTAATAATTGTCGATTATGTAACAAATCATTTAATTCATAATTTGTTAATGATTTTAAATCATTTATTGTATAATTATCTAACAATTCTAATTGTCGATAATTTGTTTTTAATTCGAATTGTTTAAATTGTAATAATGGTTGTTGTTCGTACAATAATTGTTGTTCGATCATTTGTGATAGATGTAAACATTTTAATAATTGTTGTGAATAATTCTTATCGATTGCTATTTCGAAGAGAGCACGCACCAAACGTTGTACAGTTTGTATGATAAATTCACAATCGGAAATTAATGAAGTTACACGGATTTTAGCACGCAACATATACGCCTGTATCAATACAATCACTTTATACTCAACCGATGTATCATCTAAATTGAAATAATATTGATTATAATCGCTATATAAACGTTGCAATTCATCCAATTCATCATTACGGATTTGCATATGTTTAAACTCAAACGAACCACTTATTAGAAGCAATAAATGATTGATATCCATTGATCGTTTGAAATTATCGTGGTAATATTTCATCGTTTGATAATTGATGTAATAGAAACTAGAAATACGGCCGTAATTCGTTGGACGTAACTCATTCAATTGCGCATTAAAACGCACCATTTGTGCCTGTTCTAATGTAGTACTAGCTTCGTATAATCGCCGCTCTAAATATTCATACAATTTATCATTATCCCAGATATCGGTGAATGTTAATCCATAAACTAATGGATTCTTACGTATACGACAGTACAGGAATGTATTCGTTAACCATTCCATTGCCTCTTTTAGATTTGTTACAGTACCCAAAACGATTTCAGCATTCAAATTATCAGGTAAGAAATTCAAAAATTGACTCTCTATCGGTGTTTGTGACACTAACAATGTCATATATTTCACCATATTCATTTGATTCGTTATAATAATACCATGTCCGGACGTATCGTATTGGGGCCGTCCAGCTCTACCAAAAATCTGTTGTATATCCAACATATCTAAATCGACAATTTGTGATTTTTGTGGATCATATCGCGATGTACCCCGGATTATTACCGTATGTGCTGGTAGATTAACACCCCATGCTAATGTTGTTGTACATACAATAATTTTTATCAGACCTAAACGAAAAAGATTTTCAACTTCTAAACGATCACTACGACACATACCGGCATGATGGATACCAATTGTATTCGATATTAATTCGTATAAATCGTTATTTTTGAAATTTTTTGCATTCAAATTCAATTTCTTTTGATCTACTTGAAATAATTCACTTGTATTATTATTGCGTATGATTGTTATTAGATTTTTTGCAACTTGTATTGTTGAATTACGTGATGTAACAAATATCATTGCTTGTTGTCCATTTTTAATAACATCTATCAATTTTTGATAACATATTTGATCGAATTGTTCATCATTTGTTTTATTGTTATTATTTGTTTTTAATCCAATAAATGTTAATGTTAACGGTACAGAACGATAACGATTATCAAAGAAATATAATCCAGTTTTTGGATTGATTTTTAAAAAATTACTAACATCCATATAACCAGGTAATGTTGCTGATAAACCAATTATACGTATAATATTTTGACTACTTAATACTTGACGTAATGTACGTGCTACTAATGCTTCAATTACTGGACCACGATCCGAATTTAATAGATGGATCTCATCTAATATTAATAATTTTACCAAACTTGTTATTTCACTATCGACTGTAAACAAAAAAACAAGACGTAAGTTGTAATTTAATCCACAAAATAATATTAGAAAAAGATGGAAATATATGGATCGTATGAGTAAGATAAAGATGGATGTTAAATTTTTTACAATACTCAATAGATGGCGTTTTATCGTGTTATAAATATTTTTTCTTTACCAAAAAATAATTAATCGAAAAGTAGAGTCAGACGCAATTAATAAGAAAAGGATATTGATATTAATTAAATAAATAAGATAAAGATAGTCGTATATAAAATTTTAGATTTTAAAATGGGGAAAAATCAGAAAATTCTACAGTTTAGATGTACTAATAAAAAAAGAGACGTAAGTCGGTTCTTATAAATCAATTGACTCAGGAAAAGTAGAAAAAGATAAATATATATAGATCACAGTTGTAAGAGAGAGATAAACATATACGTACTTCTGAAATCGGATAGATGTCGCTATGATTCGGACTAATCAACAAAATACTAATTTTTTAAAACTTTTCTTAATAATCAAAGGCAATGAGTAACAATTTATTATACGTCCTACAAAAATAAAAAAAAACAAGACGTAAGTTGTAATTTAAGCCACAAAATAACATTAGAAAAAGATGCAAATACATGAATCGTATGAGTAAGATAAAGATGGATGTTAAATTTCACAATACTCAATAGATGGCGCTTTATCGTGTTCTAAATATTTTTTTCTTTACCAAAACATGAATTAAACATGGGGAAAAAAGGAAAAGTAGAGTCAGACTCAATTAATAAGAAAAGAATATTGATATTAATTAAATGAATAAGATAAAGATAGTCGTATATAAAATTTTAAATCTTGAAAGGGAGAAAAAACAGAAAATTCTACAGTTTAGATGTTGTACCAATAAAAAAAGAGACGTAAGTCGGTTCTTATTATAATTCAATTGACTCAGGAAAAGTAGAAAAAGATAAATATATATAAATCACAGTTGTAAGAGAGAGATAAACATATAAGTACTTCTGACGGCGCTATGATTCGATCTAATCAACGAAATACTGATTTTTTTAAAAAGTTTTCTTAAGCAACAATTTATACGTACTGGAAAACAAAAAAAAACGACATAAGTCGTTTATTATACAAGCTACTAAAAATGCTTATAAAAAAGATAAAAATACATTAATCACTGTTGCCTGAGAGAGAGAGAGAGAGAGAGAGAGAGAGAGAGAGAGAGAAACATTTAACTACTGCTGGACGTAAGTTATTACTTAATCATTATACAACCGACTTAAAATACCAAAAAAGAAAAGAAATACATTATTCGTTGTTGTATGAGAGAGATAAATATATAAGTAATGATAACATCCAATACATATCGCTTATAGTAAGATCTAATCAACGAAATACTGAGTTTTTAGAAAAAAAAAGAAACGTATGTCGACACTTAATGATCAGTCAATCGACTAGAAACGATTAAAAAAGACGGAAATAGATTAGTCATTGTTGTAAGAGAGAAATGTATAGATAAAAAGTCTCAACATTCAACAGATACGACTTATAGTTCGATCTAATCTAGGAAATACGTATTTTTTGCACATTTTTAATGATCAAAAGCGGTGAACAAGAATTTATGACAAGTTCTAACAAAAAAGTAGACATAAGTCATTACTTAATCATCTTTCTAACAACTTGAAAAGTACTAAAACAAGAATAGAAATACATAAATCGTTGAGAGAGAGAGAGAGAGAGAGAGAGAGAGAGAGAGATGTATATAAGTACTGATCCATCTCATACATGTCGCTTATACATAATTATAAAAAAGAGACAAATGTCGACACTTAATGATCAGTCAATTGACTAGAAACGATTAAAAAAGACAGAAATAGATTAGTCATTGTTGTAAGAGAGAAATGTGTAGATAAAAAGTCTCAACATTCAACAGATATGACTTTGCAATTTAATCTACGAAATACGTATTTTTCGCACATTTTGAATGATCAAAAGTTCTAAAAAAAAACACTAGACATAAGTCGTTACTTAATCATCTTTCTAACAACTTAAAATATAATAAAACATGAATAGAAATACATAAATCGTTGATAGAGAGAGAGAGAGAGAGAGAGAGAGAGAGAGAGAGAGAGAAAGAGAGAGAGAGAGAGAAGTACTGATACATCCAATACATACAATTAGATCTAATCAACAAAAAACTGAGTTTTTAGAAAAAAAGAAACGTATGTCGACACTTAAGAATCAGTCAATTGACTAGAAACAATTGAAAAAGACAGAAATAGATTAACCATTGTTGTAAGAGAGAAATAACTAGATAAAAATGTCGACATTCAACAAATATCACTTATAATACGATCTGATCTACGAAATACGGATTTTTCGCAAAGAATCTTAATAGAAATAAAATAACGAAAAATCGAGAACATTACAGCAAGTTATACGTATCCTAGAGAGAAAAAAACCGCAAGCGTAAGTCGTTACTTAATGATCAATCAATTGGATGAAAATAATCAAAAAAAGATAGAAATCTATTAACAACTGTTATAAGAGAAAGATAAGTAGACAAGTATTGTTAATATCCCACAGATGTCACTTTTAACTCAATCTAATCTACGAAATACGCACCTTTTAATAAATTTTAATAGAAAAGAAAGCAATGTGGGAAAACTATAAACTGACTGATTTTCATTCAGTTCGGTACCGAAAATTCTAAAATTCCGTATCGAACAATAAAAAGCTTTAGAAGAAGACAAAAAACCAAATATAAGTCGTCACTTGATCATCAAACAAGCGACTAAAAACTGTTAAAAAAAGAAAGAAATTGATGTAAAACTATTATAAAAAAAGAGATAAATATATAAACAATAAAGTAAAGAAAGTTCTACATTTTTTCATCAAGTTTCAAAAATAAATTCTAGAGAAAGAAACAAAATAGAAGTAAGTCGTTACTTACACACCAATCTTAAAGAAAGAGATAAAGATATAAATGCTGCTAACAACCGATTTTTTTAATAAAATACCAGAAATAAGTAAAAAGACGTATGTCGACACTCAATCACTTATACAACGGACTTACGAAAACGCTTAAAAAGGATAGAAATAGATAAACCGCTATTGTAAGACAGAGATAAAAATTTATCTACTTAAAACATCCGATAGATGTCGTTACTCATACGAACCAATCAACGAACCACTCACCGGCACCTTTACGTGATATAACATCCCATTTTTCCGGTGTTGTTACCAACATTTGTGTTTCAGCAATCTCTTTTTTCGTCAACTGTGTATCACCAGTAACTTCTTTCACATTAATCCCGATTGGACTTAATTTTTTCGTAAAATTCGCCACCATTTCTGTAGCCAAAGCTTTCATCGGACACACATAAACAATCTACAAACAAAATTAACAATAATTTTTAATTCTTTTAAGAAATTTGATATCAAACATCACTTTAAAATCATCTTTACGTATATAACCGCTATCCATGTACTGTTTGATTTGATGGACAATTGTCAAGAGGGCTATATTTGTTTTACCAGCACCAGTTGGAGCACATATTAACATATTCTCATTTGTATTATAGGCAATTGGGAAGACTTCCGATTGGATACGATTAAATTGTTTAATATCTTTAAATACTAATTGTCCAATCGAATCTAAATCTTCCACTTTAATCAATTTTAATTGGTCATTATTTGAACATTTACTCCCGGGAATTGTGAATTCGACAAAATCTTTCGTTTCGGTTTTTACCGTATTTTCCGGATGTTTTATATTAACACCATTGAATTTCGCTAAAAATTACAAATAATTAATTTCAATTCAAACGTGAAATTTATGAAATAATTAGTGCATCTAGTATAGTTATCCCAATCGAGAAATAAAGCGACAGCGCCATCTCTTGTACGTTATTACAACCTAGTTTTATATAAGAAATTATATCTATATATATGCGTGTATGAAATAAACACCACGAGATGGCGTTGTTGCGTCAACTTGAGAAATAAAAAATCACTAACTGGTAACTGAAACGTTTCGTAATTGGTCGTGAACGTGTGGATATTCATCCGTATCTTGTCCAATATAGCCACGTTTAAAAATCGATTGATAATTCGAATTATCAACAACACCAACATCATCATCAACCATATAATTAGATGATTTATGTTTTTTCTCCAATTTCCTTATAGTTTTTGCTAAATTCTTCTCCTCTTCACTTTGTACAATCATTTGATTGGCTATAATCGGTTTATAATTACCACCATTACGATTTATTGGCGGTTTATTCGGATTATCACCCCAATCGAATTGATTTTGACGATTTTTTATAATCTCATCGACAAATTCAAATAATTCACAACCGAAAACATCGAGAAAATCATTAAATAATTCATCGTTCGTCTTCGTGGATTTCACACCATTTTCAACGATTTCCCGGAATTCATCGAAGGGAAATTCACTAAAATTCGATCGATAATCATTGTAACGTTTATAAATCTCGTATTTTCCCGAATTTTTGGATTTTTTGCCCTCAGTTTTTGGTAAAATAAAATTCATTTGATTTCGATTAATTTCATCGATTTTTGGCTCATCTTCAGTCGTTGGTATATAGAAAATAATATCGATTTCTTGTTGTTTAGGTAATCGGATTGTTTCGCCCCAATTTCCATTAACTGTCGCTGTATTTTTGTAGAAATCTTCCGGAATATTCGCGACAATATACTTCAAATTCTAAAAACAATTTTCTTTAATATTTGGAGCGATTTTTTGACGCAATTTACATCATTGACTCGTTCATAGACTTTTCGTGGTAGTTTCTGTAGAAATCCCCGTCGTTCTCCAGTTGCATTCGTGTGATAATCGTGAATTGCCTGCCAAACACACGCATCAACAACACGTTGCAACAACTCGTCTTTAATTGTGTTTTTCAAATGGGGTTTTATCCAATGTTTCGTTTGTTCGATCAAAATCACACTCTCTAGATTGTTGATTTCTTTGAAATAATCGATTAAACGTTGTAAATTGTATCTAAAACGAAATTTTTGCGTAATTTATAAAAATTGGAGAATTTTTCAAATTTACTCGAATTTCCGGAAAATTTCCTCGTGCCAATCCGGTAGCGGTAAAGTTTCCGGTTTTAGCCGTTGTAAACCGTAGAAATCCGTAAAGAAATTCCGCATTTCCGGAACCGTTGAAGAAGTTCCTGTAGTAACAGATTTTCCAATAGACATAACCTCACTTTTTTTAATCGAATTACCTGCCACCATCGCTGTAATTAGCGATTATCCCACTAATTAACACTAAATTCCAACTAATTTCTAATTAATTACAATTTAAATTACATTAATTATTAATTATTTTTGCACAATATTAACCAATAAAATTTGCCAAATTTACACGATTACAGCGCCATCTATGAGCCGCTATTGTAAATTCCCAGGATTGTAGCCACATCCAATCAATACTGTTTATACGGGGTGTATCCGAGGAGTTAACCGAAACCGGTTTAAATCACACTTTATTCAACTTAATCCGATTAATATCAATATAAGAGAATTATTTACAATAGAAAAGTGCAAAATTGGTCCATTATTTCTCTTGATTCTTATTATTCTCATTATTATTGGTAACAATCATTCGACTGACTGTGAATAATTCCAATGGGACATCACGTACATAACCACCAACACTGTGTTCCTCGTGATGATTGATTGGTGACAAACTATAATTGCCGCCATTTCTAGACGGTGTTGATGCTAGAATTTGAGGTTATATTGACTATAATCGTGCGTAAAGTGCATTTTATTCACCGAAACTATTGATGCGTTGCCGGAAATTCGGTGGTGGTTCGATTACAGACAGATTCTTAGCTAATGACCAATTTAGAACGTTCTCCATTGCTAGATCACTTTGTTGTTGTTGTTGAAATTGTTGTTCTAATTGCTGTGTTGCTGATTGATTACGTGGCTGTTGTTGTGTGTACATGCCTTCAAAGATCTCTTCAGTTCTACGTGTCAACGGTACAATTATTGTTTGTTCTTGTAAATTACCTGTTGGCTCGTAAACGTGATGATTGAATTGCTCAATATCACCATTATTACTGTACAATTCCATCACACCAATTTGTGTGGTACGTACATGATATGGGAAATTCTTATTGGCAACAGATGGCATTGTTAAAATCTACAAATTTGAGGTTATGTACGATTTAAATTTTTAGGTTATTTTTGTAATACTAACAAGAAACATTAAATGGCCACCGAATGTGATGAATTGTAATACAGCACAAACAACCGATTCACGTACCCATTTATCGATATATGTATTAGCTGATAGTATAAATACTGGTCCAGCTATAAACCATAATGTACCAAAGATATTGAATGGATAATAGAAATTCGCTTTTTCCGGATAATGTTTGAGGGTAAAAACAGTTGAGTAGATAAACATTGCCCATGCAATTAGACGTAAAATTATTAAACCATAACCAGCTGGGCTCTCGTACACGTATAAAACTTCACCAGGATCGAAAACCTTCAAAAAACGCAGTGGAAATACGGCTTTAATGATCGACAATTATGTGCGTTCAGCTTTAGTTAATATTGCGGAATCTTAACCACATCTCACACAGAGATGGGATTATTCGTACATATAACAGTAAAATAATAGAAAATAGTGAGAGACAATAAGGAATCGTGTGCGTTAAGCTTTAGTGAAAGATTAAGGAATTTCAACCACATCCGACAATAAAGATGGGATGATTCTAATATAAAAAATAAAGATGGGATTATTCTAATATGACATTAGAATGATAGAAAGAGACTACATGATATTGACGCGTGCGTACTTACATTAGCCTCATAGATAATAATCGAAATGTAGGTTACAACATATAAACACATGAAAATCGTTATTTTTATACTGGAATTCAATGGTAAACGGCCCCGTGTTATCGTATAACCTTTCGCTAAAAGTATTAAAAGTAATAAAAATAACGTTTCCGATGTGCCCATTAACATGAACCCAAAACGACGCACACCAATGCCACCGAAACCATTGATTGCATACTTCAAATATGCAGCAACATCAAATACAATACCAAACAATTGAAATAATGTTGAAAATACGAAAATCTTGTATGTCGTATGCAGTAATTGACGCGATTTCAATTCAATCGAACACATAATGATTGCCAATAGCAGAACAGAGTAGGCTATGGAGAATGCCAGCAAAACCGGTAGAATATCTGTAAAATGGAAAATAAAAAAAAACTGAAAGTGCGTAGAACGCCGCGCGTTAGAAGTGAAACTTGTTAGGTTAGAGATGAAGTTAATTTTTTTTATAAATCGCGGTAGGCCAGGAAATTTTAGTTTTGTTCCAAAGGGCGCTGTACATCGATCAACCAACTTTAGACCCTAGTGTTTATTTTACACAATTGGCAGAACTGACAGAGAGATTTGAAGCAACGCTCCCACTCTCCGAACAAATTTACGACCCTACCGCGCCTAAAGAAGTTTCACTTCAAAAAAACGAAACCAGTGGCGTATCAATTACTGTGCCAACGTACAGAATTCATCGGCAGAGAAATGTTCGTGCCAATAATCACCAGGTGGGCCGTTTGTCATCAATAATTTGTATTTAATATGAATTCCCTAGAAATTAATAATAGAATCGCGCCAAATTTGAACAAAAACAAAAAACAACAACATACTTTGCTTCCATTACAATTACTGATCGCTATAAACCACCAACGTTCCCGTGAACTACGGAAACGTCTAGCGTGCTGACAGATTAAGTTGCGTTTACCGTAATTATTACGATATATCGGTAAACGTGGCGGTATTGCACGTTTCTTAATCGTTGCGTCTGTCGTCGTGCTCGTAAGCACAGTACTCTCATCCGCTATAGTTGTAGAATAGGTTGAGGTTATGTCCGAATATGGCGTCGTACTTTGCGTCAACCAATCAGAATCGTCGCTACTATTAAAATAAGTTGTTTCAGTTGTTGTTGTTGTTGTTGTTGTTGTGGAATTGCGTTTTTTCGTTATCATCGGTATATTTAAAGTATATTTCGGATGTGGTGTTGTCTGTTGTGGTGGTAATTGTGTTGCTAGATCGGGTATCACAACACAACCCGATAATTCACGATAATACATATTAATTATTGTTAAATTAATAATTTGATTCTGTTCAATATGTAGAACGGATTCTTTTTCATAGCAATTTTTATGTGTTTTATAAACGGCAGGCCATTGATCGTCTGTATCATAATACAATAACAGATTCGGTATACCTTGTTCTTCATTAAATTCAATACTGTACTCGAATTGGCCATTTTCTGATAAGAAACAGAAACGTGCCAAAAATGCCCAATTCTATATCAATATAAAAACACAGTAATTATCAACAATAATAATATTACGTAATCAACGATTTACTTCACTAGTATGAAGTTCGCCTTCTAGATATTTACAATGACACAATTTTATTAGAATTATTAAGTAAAATAACAATTTTAGCATATTTTTACGTTAAATAACGCACAAAAAAATCGATAATTTTGTTTACATTGCGTTACAAGCAATTGTAACCATAACAACCGGTCGTAAACGAATTAACCGCTCATTTTCAAAGTCTACAATCGACAAATTCAACAAAATCGACAATTTAGTGAAGTTATTGCAAATTTTTTGCAAATCAACTAAACGAATACACCTCGTATTACTGTAAACGCCACAAATATATACGGCGCGTCACAATAAAATCTACCTATTATTTTAATCGATTGAATTGTATTAAAATAATATAAAAAGCGATAATATTGTCGAATTATTAATAAATTTTTGATTAGAACTGGAATAATTGCTTAATTGTTGATAATAATCGATTTATTTTCGAGAAAATTGAAGTCATATTGGGATATTCTATAGATAGATTACAGTTACCGCAATTACCGGTCGAGTATAACGGTTTATTTTTAACCATAAATTCAACAAGTGTTTTCGTCAATAATTTCAAATTTAAAACAATCCTTAATTAATTTTGCTGAATTAAATTGAATTAAATTCGAATTAAATCGGAAAATTTATCGGAAAACCGTTAATTTAACAGTGGATTTTTTGACATTTGACAGAAAAGTGAGGTTAAGTTCGAATTTTTCTTGTTTACTATATATCGTTTTATTTCTTTATTTTATTTTTTTGTTGTTTTGTATGATATTTTTTTAACGAGTTTAATAGGCAAGAGTTCTAATTTTTTATTTAATCTAATTACGTTAATCAAATTGTGTCGACAATAAATTTGTGCCACAAATTATATAGTGTGTGTGCGATTTTATGGTGGAAAATTGGCGGAAATGTCGCGGCATGAAAAGGCGAAATCTGGCAGTTTTGTAAGTAAAATCGGCACCCTCGAAAATTTTCCTTATCTTTATCTTTATTTGAATTTGTTATCTTATCGTGTTAGATAAAAAACACTGTTTTTGGCATTACACTACAGTTATTCCCAATCTAATTAATTTGTGTGTTAATTTATTAAATTAATTAAAAACTAATTTTTAATTATAATTAAATTGAAATGGATCCGCCTGTTTTACGTTATTCAAAAAGTAAACGGCGTACTCGACGTTATCTAACAGGTGGCGGTGTAAGTTATTCAACTGTTTTTTTTTCTTCTGTTATTTCGTTTTTGTTTCGGAAAATGTCAAAATTCCACAGATATCCCGATTTTAAAGTTTTCTTGTTCTTCATAAAACAAATGAAAATCAATCTGTCTTTGTTGTGTCATCACTGATTTATATTGTTTTCCTTTTTTGTTAATTTGAATGATGTCACCATCATCATCATCATCATCATTATTGCCTTCAAAAGTCAAAAATATGACATCATTGGCATCATTTTATAAAAATATCCATTTTATTAGTATTTAAATAGACTTTGTGGCGTGTGTTAATCTAGTAGTCTAGTAGTCGTGTGTTTATTTGTTTTTCCCTTACAAATTTTCCTTTTATCAAAAAAAAACAACAACACAATGTACGCTTATGTATGTATATATTCAATTGTTTTTTTATCGTTATTGTTTTGTTTCTAATAATCGATTTTGATTAGTCAATCACCATATCCGAAAACAACTAGATTTAACAACTATTTTTAACATCTTACACAGGTATCTTGGATTGTTTCAAGGTTAACATGTAAATTTTCCAATTTCCACCCAATCATAGAAAATACTGTTATCAAATTGGCCTTGTAATTATCATCGGTATTTAATTCCGTTAGAATTATAGTAGGCTAAAGACGTTTTTGTTTTATTATATTTTATAATTCGAAAATAATTTCAATCAAGACACCGGTGATCGGTGATATAACAAAAATCAATCATAGATTGATTGATGATTAACTTGTAGTAGACTTTCACTTGTTTTTTTTTTTGGAGTTTTGTAAACAAAAAACAATCCAAGCCTACTAATCAATTTTTTGTTCTTTATAATTAATCAATTGTTAACGGTGACTTGATTAGTATGAGTTTTTTTTTTAAATTGCTTTTGTTTTTTTGCTGTTAAAACATCGTTTGTTATCAGTTAATTTTCCTGTATAAATGTGGAGTTATTTTTTATAAAAAAAACAAAAAATGGGTGAGACTTGTAATAGAAAGCTTTGCCATTACGTTATGAGTTATTTTGAGGTAATTCGTGTGGTTTTTGTTTTTTTAATAGTTAAAAATAAAGAAATCACCGCCTACTTGTTTTTCTGTTGTTGTTGTTGATTGTTTTCTTGTGTGTTACAGTTGGAGTCATGGTTCAAAGGTGGTGGTGCCAAGAAGGCACCCACCCAACGTCCAAATTCCCAAACAATGTCACGTCCAAATAGTGAGAGTGATTTCACCACCGATATATTAAATGATAATGATAATAATAATACATTATTGAAACAATTAGAAGATAAAATACGTACAATGAATCAGAAGGAGATTGATATGAAATTTGAAGAATTATTAAGTGATATGAATTTAAATAATGATAAAAAGAAACCATTAACATTGATGTCGTTAGAACAGAAAAAGGAGATGTTAATAATGAAATTGAAAGGTTCAATCCAGGATACAGGACATAAATTTGATAAACCACATGAATATAATGCATATTTAGAACAATATACGAAACCTGAATATTTATCATTAACGAAATTATTAAATTGTGTTGAATCATTAAGGATTGCATTGACGAATAATACGTTGAGTTGGGTACGTGATTTTGGTTCAGATGGTTTACAGAAGATCTTTAAAGTTCTAGAAATTGGTTTGAAACAGTTGAGTTTTTTTTTTTAATTTTAAATTTTATTTATTTTTAACATTAAGTAGTCGCTGACTTATTTCTATACCGAGTGTCTCCAAAAATTGTTTTGTTTGTCTTATAAATATAGAAAAGTTGATTGGCAACATAACTCGATGAAATTCCACTATATTTGAAATTATAATTTCGTTAAGTTGGTAATATTTGCTTTTTTTGCAAGTGAATCGCTATTGCCAACATAACTCATTGAATTATAATTTCATTACGTTGATATTATAACCTCGATTACCAACATGATAAAACTTCCATATATTTCAAATTGTTTAGTGAATTATAATTTCATTATGTTGGTATAAATTTATTTATTTTTTAATGAATATCGATCGTTAACGTAAATCAATGAAATTCCCGTAATTTGAAATTGCAAATTGATTAATCGATCGTTTAGTAAATTATAATTTCGTTAAGTTGGTATTATTATTTTTTAATGAATCTCCATTACCAACATCATAAAATTGTTTAGTGAATTATAACTTCATTACGTTGGTATCAATTTATTTAGTTTTTAATGAACAACGATCGTTAACGTAACTCAATGATATTCCACTATTTCTGAAATTGCGAATAGATAAATCGATTGTTTAGTGAATTGTAATTTCATTAAGTTGGTAATATTATTTTTTTAATGAACCTCGATTATCAACATCATAAAATTTCCATATATTTGAAATTGTTTAGTGAATTATAATTTCATTATGTTGGTATCAATTGATTTATTTTTTAATGAACTACGATCGTTAACGTAACCCAATGAAATTCCCCTAGATCTGAAATTGCGAATTGATGAATCGATCGTTTAGTGAATTGTAACTTCATTAAGTTGGTATTATTATTTTTTTAATGAACCTCCATTATCACCATCATAAAACTTCCATATATTTCAAATTGTTTAGTGTATTATAATCTCATTATGTTGGTATCATTTTTTAATGAACATCGATCGTTAACATAACCCAATGAAATTCCACTATATCTGAAATTGCGAATTGATAAATCGATCGTTTAGTGAATTGTAATTTCGTTAAGTTGGTATTATTATTTTTTTAATGAACCTCCATTACCAACATCATAAAATTTCCATATATTTCAAATTATTTAGTGATTTATAATTTCATTATGTTGGTATGAATTCTTTTTTTTTTAATGAACTACGGTCGTTAACGTAACTCAATGAAATTCCCCTATATCTGAAATTGCGAATTGATAAATCGATCGTTTAGTGAATTGTAATTTCGTTAAGTTGGTATTATTATTTTTTTAATGAACCTCGATTACCAACATAATGAAATTTTCATGTATTTCAAATTATTTAGTGATTTATAATTTCATTACGTTGGTATCAATTTATTTAGTTTTTTAAGAACATCGATCGTTAACTTAACCCAATGAAATTCCCCTATATCTGAAATTGCGAATTGATTAATCGATCGTTTAGTGAATTGTAATTTCGTTAAGTTGGTATTATTATTTTTTAATGAACCTCCATTACCAACATCATAAAATTTCCATATATTTCAAATTGTTTAGTGAATTATAATTTCATTATGTTGGTATCAAGTTATTTATTTTTTAACGAACTACGATCGTTAACGTAACCCAATGAAATTCCACTATGTCTGAAATTGCGAATTGATCAATCGATCGTTTAGTGAATTGTAATTTCGTTAAGTTGGTATTATTATTTTTTAATGAACCTCCATTACCAACATACTAAAATTTCCATATATTTCAAATTGTTTAGTGAATTAAAATTTCATTATGTTGGTATCAATCTATTTAGTTTTTAACGAATTACGATCGTTAACGTAACCCAATGAAATTCCCCTATAAGTATCTAAAATTGCGAATTGATAAATCGATCGTTTAGTGAATTGTAATTTCGTTAAGTTGGTATTATTATTTTTTTAATGAACCTCGATTACCAACATGATAAAACTTCCATATATTTCAAATTGTTTAGTGTATTATAATCTCATTACGTTGGTATCATCATTTTTTAATGAACATCGATCGTTAACGTAACCAATGAAATTCCACTAGATCTGAAATTGTGAATTAATTAATCGATCGTTTAGTGAATTGTAATTTCATTAAGTTGGTATTATCTTTTAGTTAATTTAGTAAATTATAATTAAGCTGTTCTTTTTCCCAACTGAGCCACGATTACCAATATAATCGAATGAAATTCGTTTTTCAGGGAATTATAGTTTTATTAACTTGGTATCATTTCTTCTTTTAAATGAACTCTGTCAACATAACTGAAATTTCCCGATACTTGACATTCCTAATTGATGATTCATTCGTTATGTTGGTATTTTCTTGCCACCAAATGAGGCGTTATTACCAACATGACTTGATAAAATTTATTTGTATTTAGTTATAAAAATAGGAGGCATTGATTGTTTTTTGTATGGTTATTATATCTATAGATATAAGTTGTAGATTTCAACCTTAAATTGTGAATTTATTGTAATAATTTTTGTGATTTGTAGTCGTGATATTAAAATCCAATACGAATGTCTGCGATGTACGGAGAAATTCATGAATAATACCGATGGTATCAAATTATTTTATAATTTCGATAAAGGACATGAGATTGTGGCGAAATGTTTGGATTATGAGAAGCCGCACGTAATGATACAAGCTTTAAAGGTATCATTATTATTAATACTATTATTATTATTTTATTTTTCTATAATTTGGTATAATTATTTTGTAGATATTGGCGGCTTTGTGTTTTTTATCCGATAATGAATCAAGAAGTTTAGGTACTGATAAAATGTTAGTTGCCATCACAAAAGTAGCCGAATTAAATGATACATCACGATTTTTACCGGTTGTTAATGCTATAACGAAATCGAAAAATGCCGAATTACAGGTAAATTTGTTTTTATTTCAAATTTAATCGCAAAATTAACAAAAGAGCTACAATTACTCGAACAATTTGAATTTGGTGCACTTATACCAACCGATACCAATCAAATTCTACTAGTTTTTGGGGAAATTTTGATAAATTCCTAGTAAATTATGATTTTATTACTTTGGTATCAGGCTTTCTTGGTAATGCGCGAAATTTAAAATCAGTGGAAAAATCGTAATTTTTTTCTAATAAGTTCGCTTATTATGATTGCCAACATAAATTAATTAATTTCCCTATATTCGATAATCTTTTTAGAATTTTGTTTTTGTTTGCTTTAAGTTTGTTTCTGAAGAAACGAGGTAGTATTTTTTTCGTTTAGGAAAGAACCGCAATTGCCAACTTAACATAGTAAAATTCCCCAATATTTGAAATTTCTAATTGATAATTTGATTGTTGAATGAATTTCATGAACTTTGCAGTATTTTTTTTTGGGAGTAAACCGCTGTTGCCAACATAACTCATTGAAATTTCCCGATATTTGAAACTGTTAATCTTATAATTCAATTATTTAGTAAATTATAATTTCCTTAAGTTGGTATTTTTTTTGCAAATGAGCCACGATTGTCAAAATAACTCAATAAAATTTACTTGTATTTAAAATTTCACTTATTATGATTGCCAACATAAATCAATTAATTTCCCTACATTCGATAATCTTCTTAGAGTTTTGTTTGTGTTTACTTTCATTTGTTTCTCACAGAATGTGGTAGTATTTTTTTTTCGTTATGGAGAGAACTGCAATTGCAAACTTAACACAGTAACATTCCCCAATATTTGAAATTTGTAATTGATAATTCGATTGTTAATGAATTTCATTAAATTTGCAGTATTTTTTTTGCGACTGAACCGCCGTTGCCAACATAACTCATTGAAATTTCCCGATATTTGAAACTGTTAATCTTATAATTCAATTATTTAGTAAATTATAATTTCCTTAAGTTGGTATTTTTTTTTGCAAATGAGCCACGATTGTCAAAATAACTCAATAAAATTTACTTGTATTTAAAATTACGAGTGGCTCATTCGATTTTTCAGTTAATTGTAGTTTCATTAGGTTGGTACACGCCGTCCAAAAATTATGTATAAAATTTCAAATGACAGAAATGCAGCTAATCTACGCAACGATAAATAGTTCCTCTATTAAGATCCCAAAATTTAAATTCTTTATTGTATTAAATTGAAAATTGATTTGAAAAGAATTTTACAATCTCCAAAAAAAATATAAAATATCGAACTTTTGGGTTGATAAAGTCTGTCCAACAATTAGGTATAAAATTTCAAATTACAAGTGATAGGTTATGTGCAACTTAAAATTTGAAAAGTTCCTAATTGTTACAAGTTTACTTGAACCAAAAAGTATATTATATTGTGGCACTACTGTTCGAATAAAATCCTACGCGTCTGTTTACATGTTTTGCTACTAATTTTTCAATATTAACTCTGAAATTTGATAATTTATAATTCTTTAGATATTCTAAAATTCCTTTTAAATCGATTTTCAGTTTAATACAATAAACGAGAATTTTAATTTTGGGGCTTTAATAACGGAACTATTTTTTCCATGCGAAGGTTAGTCACATTGCTGTCATTTGAAATTTTATACTTAATTTTTGGACGGAGTATAGTAAAAAATTACCACCAAACATTGTGTTTCTTTCATGTAAGCATGTAAAAGTTAGGAACTTTTTAAACATTAAGTTGTCTATACTCGGTACATTATTGTAATACAAAATGTGACATTTCAAAGTTGTCAAATTTTATGCAACTCACCACTCTAAAAGTCCCTAACTATGAAGATTTAATTACCAATTGATAATTTTCTTATAAGAATTTCGCTATCAAAATCAAACTGATAAATTAAGAAACAAAATAAAACTATGTTAATTTTTAAACACATAGGAAATCTAGGGACTTTCAGAACGTAAGTTGCATAAATTTTGACAATTGTCTGTCAAAATTTTATATTACAATAATGAGCCGAGTATGCAAACTATCATCTGTAATTTGAAATTTTATACTTAAATTTTGGACAGAGTATATCAATTTTTCAACAATGAACGGAGATTGCCAACGTAAATCAATAAAATTCCCCTATATTTAAAATTGCTAATTGACCGCTAATCAATATTTCGTTAAATTATCATATTTTTTTTGTTCAAAAAAGAATGGCAATTGCCAACATAATGTAATGAAAATTTCCCATTTTTTTTATTGTTTAAGAACCAAGAAATCAATAAAATTGGTCCACATATAGCGC
This sequence comes from Epicauta chinensis, assembly GCA_021725515.1. Taxonomy (NCBI): domain Eukaryota; kingdom Metazoa; phylum Arthropoda; class Insecta; order Coleoptera; family Meloidae; genus Epicauta; species Epicauta chinensis. The sequence continues at coordinate 259,493 of JAEDXX010000018.1, read as the reverse complement.
TACAATTAACCGATTGTTTGTATTTGCAAAATTGGTAACATTTTCAAAAATTATCAATATTTACTTTATCATTTAACGATTTGTTTAAAGACAACTTTTGATAAAAATAGTTGTTTTTTTCTTGATTTCAAGGGAAAAAACAAGTTCCAGAAATGTGATTCTTTTGAAGAATTACTAAAAATATAAATAAATAAGTAAATAACATCAAAATGATAAAAAAAACATTTATAATCAAACAAAAATAGTGTAGTTTATGTGTTAAAATGTAGAAATGTACAGTCTTTATAGTTATTGATTAACAAATTAATTAATTTATTTATTTAATTATAATAGTTTTATTAAGAATTAACAATGAAATTTGCTAAATGGTCAAAGAAGAAGATTTTCAATTTTGTGGTATTTTAAATTGAGTTTAAACAATTAATTATTTTAATTAAATTAATTAATCGCTTAATATATTATTGTTGTTTTTTTTTAGAGTATGTGTTTCCAATTTATCAACGCCCTATTATCACAAACTGATGATTTTGAATTCCGTTTACATCTACGTAATGAAATCGTCCGTAATGGTTTATATGATACATTAATTGAATTAAAAAATGAAACAAATCCATTAGTTAAAACACAATATGATATATTCGATACACAAAAAGATAATGATTTAGATGAATTACATGAACGTTTCGATAAAGTACGTTTAGATATGGATGATATACAAGATTGTTTTGAAGTATTAAAAAATACAACATTAGAAACACAAGCTGAACCATACTTTTTAAGTATCTTACAACATTTATTATTTATACGTGATGATATTAATATACGACCAGCATATTATAAAATCATTGAAGAATGTGTATCACAAATTGTTTTACATAAAAGTGGTTTAGACCCGGATTTTAGTAAGAAACATTTCGATCTTGATCTACAACCATTATTAGATGAATTAAAAGATAAACCACAAAACGATTACGATCAAAATAAAATCGATGAATTAAAGAAACAATTAGAGGATGCATTGGCGGCGAAAGCTGAAGCTGAAGCCAAACTCGATCTACTCGAAGGCCGCAAAACTACACCACCACCGCCACCTCCACCACCACCAATGATAGGCGGCGCGGGAGCACCACCTCCACCACCACCACCGCCGCCTGGTATCGGTGCACCACCTCCACCACCACCGCCGCCTCCAATACCAGGCAGTAGCGGCGCACCGCCACCACCTCCACCACCACCAGGTATGGGCGGAGGACCGCCACCACCACCCCCACCGCCCGGTATGGGACCACCACCACCACCGCCACCGTTCGGTGGTCCACAACCGCCACGATTAGTACCGTTACCTGGTATGGCCCAACCGGATGTACTGCCGCACGGTTTAAAACCGAAAAAGAAATGGGAAATTAGTGGACCGTTAAAGAAGGCCAATTGGAAGACTATAGTGCCGCATAAAATGTCCGAAAAAGCTTTTTGGGTTAAAGTGAAAGAGGAAGAATTGGCATCACCGGATATTTTGGATGGTTTAGCAAAGAAATTCTCATCGAAACCGGCAACGAAAAAGATCGATACAATCGATGAGAATTGTAATACAACTGGTACATTAAAGAAAATCAAAGAATTGAAAGTTTTAGATAGTAAATCCGCGCAAAATATTAGTATTTTATTAAATGGATCATTGAAACATCTAAAATACGACGATATTAAACGATTTATATTAAAATGTGATAATCAAATCCTAAATGAGAATATTGTTGAACAATTAATACAATATCTACCGCCAATTGAACAATTAAATAAATTACAATCATTAAATAACAATTACGATCAATTAACAGATGCTGAACAATTCTGTTGTAAAATCGCCGAAATCAAACGATTATTACCACGTTTGAAATCGTTAAAATTCAAATATCACTATTACGAAATGGTGAATGATATCAAACCGGATATTGTTGCAGCTACAGCGGCCTGTGATGAAGTTAAAAAAAGCAAAAAATTCGCTAGAATGCTCGAATTGATACTGTTATTAGGTAATTATATGAATACGGGTAGTCGGAATGGACAAGCTTTTGGTTTCGAGATGAGTTTCTTAACGAAACTAACCGGCACCAAAGATATCAACAATAAACATACCTTATTGCATTATATTGTGGAAACGGCCGAAACGAAATTCCCGGATTTGTTGAATTTCTACGATGAAATGCCGCACATCGATCGGTAATCATCCAATTTATCAATCGTGTATTTTAATTGTAATCTGTTTTTGATTTGTAGCGCTTGTCGGGTATCACTAGATCAAATCCAGAAGACACTGAAACAAATGGATACGAACATAAAAAATCTACAAACCGATTTGACAAATAACCGTATACCACAGAACGATGACGATAAATTCCAAGAAGTTATGGAGCAATTCTCGAAAGAAGCCCGCGAACAATGCGACGTCCTACAGAATATGTTTAAGAAAATCGAACAACTCTACCAGGACTTATCCGAATATTACGTGTTCGATAAACAGAAATACACCCTAGAAGAATTCTTTACCGACCTCAAAACATTCAAAGATAATTTCATTGTAAGCCCCCCATTTGTACGAATTTATTTGATTGAAATAATGAATTGTAGGCGGCCAAAAAAGATAATGATCGTGAACGGGAATTGGAGGAGAAGAAGGAGAAGGCACGGCTGGCTAAAGAGAAAGCGGATCGGGAACGACAGGAACGTGAGGCGAGGAAACGGGCCCTCATCGATATGAATCCGATTGAAACACAAGAAGGCGTCATGGATAGTCTATTGGAGGCGTTACAAACGGGCAGTGCATTCAGTCGGGAACAGAAACGGAAACGTGGCAATCGACCAGCTGGAGGTAATCGACATTTTATTTCAATTCAATAATAAAATAAATAATTAAAATTAATATACAACAAACAAATTAAGAATGCTTTGAGGAAATAATATTGGGTATGTGTGTTGTTCGTTAATTACTAACAAATATGATTTAAATAATTAATTAATTAATTAATTAAGGGTGGTAATTTGATTTTAGCTGAGAGACGAGCACAATTAGTCCGATCGAGATCGCGAACAGGCTTAGTAGGCGGCCGTGAATTGACAAGGTAAGCGCCATCTATCCGCAATTATAACAATCACAATTGTAGTAATAGCGCCATCTATTGATGGTAACAATGAGCGTGAATTGTGCAATTTTATAACACGAATTTGTTGTTTCAGCGAAATTACGGCTTAATCCGCCCCGAATATACAACGATACTGAGCTCAATTTGTTTTTTTTATATATAATTTATTTGTAAATAAGCGTGTATATTTGTTTGAAATTTAAATTAATTGAATCTCGATTGAATTAAGAATAATTGAGAAAGCATTTAATTAATTATTATAATACGATAAAAGGATGCTTTTGTTATATTTTTATAAAAACCAACTTTTGTGAATATTTAGCCTTTTTTATTATGATTATTATTAATTAATTAATTAATTGGAAAATAAATTATGTCTTGTTGGAATTTTTGGTTGAATTTCAAACAATAACCCTTGATTTTTTTTTTATTTGAAAAATATATTAATATTTAAGTAAATGATGGCACCCTATCTAAGTACATACTACAATTTGTACATTAATCTTTCTTTAGCTAATTAATCGTATATATATATATATATTAAGTAGAACTTCTAGAATGTTTAAGTGACTAAAATATATCAATTTTAACATGTAATTTTTCAAAAATAGTAAAATCTTAACAACAAACTACGGCTACGATTAGAAAAAGGCTAATACCGTTTTGGCTCTGACATACAACATACGCGCGCGCGCACACACACACATTTGGTGTTTGCTATCTTTTGAAAAAAATGTGCCATAAATTGTACATTTATGTCCAGGCTGTTAAACATAAATGTCTCACTATTGTCTCAATTTTTAAACATTTAGGTAAACGAGAGATTGTCAAACAATCTATAAATAATTTTTAAAATTTGATTAAAATTATCACAATGCTACTAGGAATTGTGCTTGGTTCCATCTACGCTATCTCATTACTATTAGTCTTATTAGAACCATTCACACCATTATTCATTAATTCCTCTTGTTCTGTTGTACTGACGACCGGACCATTATCGCAATAATTCCACGGTTGTATCTATAACAAATTACGTTATTAAAATCAAAAAAAATTGAAAGTGCGTAGAACGCAGCGTGTTAGAAATGAAACTTCTTAGGTTAGAGATGAAGTTCTTTTTTATGAATCGCGGTAGGCCAGGAAATTTTAGTTTCCAGAGGGCGCTGTACATCGATCAATTATTTACACAGTTGGCGCTATGGCAACGCCCCAACTCTTCCCTCTCAGATGTCTGTTAGAGGGAATGATTTTCGTTACACTTCCGAACAAATTTACTACCCTACCGCGCCTAAAGAAGTTTCACTTCACTGGCAATAATTAATTATAAAATAATAATAATTACATCAGCCGTCCCCCAAATCTGATAGAATAGATACGTGAAAATGGCCACAGCTGCTGTAACATAGAATACCATCCGCCAAGCGGACATAACATGTTCTTGTTCATTCAATAAATGGAATGCTGCCAATGGACTTAAGAAACTAGCACACATATGAATTGTTTGGGCGAATGCTAATACTGGTCCAGCAAAATTCGGTGCTATATCAACAACATTCGCCATAGCACCAGCATATGAGGCTGTTATTAATGTAACAGCCAAAAACCATACAATTAATACCAATATAATATCACAGCCTAAATAACTAATCATTAATACCAATAAACCGGGTACAACTTGTGATAGTGCTGTCATTAATTTCCGTACATTCGTCAATGACATTAAATTCTTTGTTACTAATTTATCGGCAATATAACAGAAAATTACCGATGATAAATAACTACATATAAATGGGGCGCCTGATAATAACCCGTTCTGTAACAAAAACAACAATAAACAAGGTAATAAAAATTATCACAACAATTAAATAATATCAAACAACCTTTTCAATACTAAAACCTAGAATACTTTTCATATATTTTGGTCCTGGTATTATAAATGTATAATGTACCCAAATACGTCCGAATGTCGTTATACCAATTGCCCAAGTATGTGGTGATTTCAATATAGCCATCCATGGTACGGCTTGTTTACGTGTAGCCGCATACGTATTTACCGTATTCTCTTTAATATATTTCTGTTCACTTAAACTAATCCGTGGATGTGTTTCGGGACTATCGAATGCCAATAAATACCATATTAAACACCATAAAACACCAATTGATCCAGTTGTATAGAAAACGGAACGCCAACCAAGATGTGCAATCAAGAAACCACATAATGGATATGTGATACCGATACCAATACTGAAACCTTGAAATGATGACATGAAACGGCTACGTTCCGGTACTGGTATCCAATGGCCAACTAAAGCATACATAGCCGGCCATGTTAAACCCTAAAAAATTCACAAAATATTTAAATCAAAAATTCTAATTGTTTTTTGATGATTGTGACTTACACTAGCAAATCCTTGAATAAAACGTAATCCAATAACGGCACCGTAATGTGTCCCACTTGCCCATGGTATTGATAAACTACATAATGCTGTAATTAATTGGGCATAACCAAAGACACGTTTCGTACCCAATTTTTGTGTTGCTAAACCACCAACAACTTGTGATACGATATATGCCCAATAGAATGATGCTAAGACATAACTTTGAACTCGTGCCGACCAATCCAAGGTGCCACCGTAATCCTACAAAATAAACAAAAAACAAAAAAAATAAATAAACAATAATTGAACGAAATTTATCAGTACATGTCATAGTGATAACCTAGATATGCTAAATTCACCGACCAGTTACTAGATTTATGAACATAAACAATTAAATCCTTAGAAATAACACTATATTCAAGGGTACCAACTTAAATCTAGGAACCCTTAGTCAATGAATTTACTATAATAATAAAATTGCGTTAATTAATAGTATATTAAAGAACAAGTGTCAGAAGTCGCCTATTATTGCACGAGTCCGCCGCTTGTTTTCTAAAGGACGAGTGCAATATACGACTTCTGACACGAGTTTTTTATACTATTTTTTCTATTTTGCCTATCTTGTGCCGTTTTTTACAAAAAAATTGCGAGATTTGATATTTAGGGAAATTGGTGGGAGTTGGTGTTACTAAAAAAAAAACAATTGAACATTCAGCTAGGAAACTTCAATTGTTTTATTTTTCACTCTTAGTCAATTGTTTTTTTTCCGCCAAATTGCTTATTTAACAATGAGTGAAGAATTTTCATGTACTCCACCTGAAATAAGGGAAATTGCTGAAAATGCAGGAAGCAATTTACTACCCGATAAATCCAAAGATCAGTACGAAAAACGGTATATTAAGTATCTTGTTTTTATGATTTTTGACAGTTGTCAAAAGCAATGAAAATGTTACCAACCTAGTGGAAAAAAAATTCCTACATTTTACTTTTCAGCACTAGTATCGAAATGAGCACATTTCGATACAGTAGCGAGTTTAATAATAGCGCTATTATTGACGCAAAATAGAAAAAAAAATATGACATTAGTAAATTAATTAAATAGGATTTCCTAATCTTAATCATAAATATATTGAAATTTATTCATTTATAAATGGAAAAAACCGGCTTTTTGAATTAATTAAGAAACAAAATAGAGAACCACAAAAACCACTTGAACTAGTTTGAAATTTATGCTAATACAAAAAAAAACAAAAAAATGCGCGGCACGTGTCTGAATTTTTAATAGTTTCACTTTCAAATTGTCACAGAAAAATGGCAAATTAGGGAAATACCCCTTTCTATAAAAATAGAATTGTGAAAAGATCGTGTTTTGTTCAATTTTTTTATGACCGCGTTATATGAGGGTCATTAAATTGTTTTTATTGCTTGGTAATTCTGTTTTGATTTTAATAATAAAATCAGCGAACTTTAATGCTTTTCTACAATTAATTGAAGTGATTATTTCATATCTATACATATAATTATTGTAAAAAAAAATAAATTTGCACTAATTTCTTTTTAATATTTACTCCGATGACTCAGCCTATGGTGGGTTATAAATAATTTATTCGTTTGAACGGCTTTTTAATGTTGTCAACGCAGTCAACTTTTTTTTTGTTGCAACAAATGAGAATTTGATTACATCACTACATTATCAGACAAATATAATTAATTCTTCTACAAATCGCAAATGTCCAATACTTATCGTATACATGATTAAAAACGGTGCCAAACGAGAACTGTTATAAAATAATGAAGAATCTAGATAGGGTATTCGGATAACACTATCGTATTGTAACATGTTTTAAGCATGATGTAACACGATACCTAATAGTAAATTTGCAAATTTTTATTGCGTTCCATAATAAAAAATCGTGTTAAAAGATGATTAATCACAAATCCGACAAATAAATCAAATCAATCTAAAAAAATTTATCAATTTTGATGAATTTATTGTGATCAATTGTCCTTAATCTATCTAGAGTTCGTTATAATTGTTGAAAACATTATCACAACAAAATGCGATATATTCGGATAACACGATTGTATTGTAATAAGTTTCAAGTACACTCAATTCTGTTTTTATATAAGCTTTTTTATACGATTTTGTTTTAACCCGAATTGAAAGCACTTGAAATTTTTTTTTGATCATTTTGGCAATCATCATGACTTAGCTTACTTATTATTTTGCTCATTTTTCTATACATACAGATACTCATTTTTTTATCTCATACATTATTGAACCATTAATAGATATCAGAACGATCGCATTAATAAACAAATAATAATTGTTTACTTGATGACGGGCCATTATGGCGTTGTAATGGCGTTATGAAAAACAATAGCCCGCTGTTAAGGCGCGATGCTATGATAAACAACCTTTTTTGTAGTCATTAAAGATGCGATCATAATCTCAATTTTTCAGATGTCAAAGAAAAATTAAAAAAAAAAACCGAAAATAAAGTTAAATTGCTTCTTTTACTTATGGTATAAACTCATGAATGCACCACGGACGTTATTTGCTTCATAACGCCATTGATACATTAATTAGTATGTTGATAAATTAATTGGCGATTTTTAAAATAGTTATCTATCTACAAATAAATATAGTGTGCTTGATAATAACCCGTTCTGTAACAAAAAACAATAAACAAGGTAATAAAAATTATCATAACAATTAAATATCAAACAACCTTTTCAATACTAAAACCTAGAATACTTTTCATATATTTTGGTCCTGGTATTATAAATGTGTAATGTACCGAAATATGGCCAAATGTCGTTATACCAATCGTCCAAGTATAATATAGCCATGCAACGGTTTGTTTACGTGTATACGTCGTCCAAAATTAGGTATAAAATTTCAAATGACAGAATAGCTATTTTCGATACGTATGCGTAAAGTGAGGTTTTCGAGTAGGGTGAAATTGAAGCACGAGTCTAAGAGACTGACGCATACACAACGAGATCGAGTGCGCTGTGTATCCCCACGAGCCGTGAGGCGTGTGGGGATAAGCGCACGAGATCTCGTTGTGTATGTGTCAGTCTCTTTAGCGAGTTTTTCTATTTCACCCTACTCGAAATAACGCATCAAATAGTGAACAAAAAAATAGAAAATAGTAAGGTTAGTTTATTTCCTGCACACTTGATCAGTAAAAATCACTACTTATTCTTTCACGCACGCTGCTGTACTTTCCGCACGGTGTTTGTACTTTCACCAGTTACATAGATCGTTATACATGCTCTGAAACGTCTTTACGCAGCCATACAACGCTCAATTTTTTGAACTTTAAAGCGGGGTTAAAAAATGCAGTTACACGCAACGATATAGCCCTTTTAGACCCCCAAAATTTAAATTCTTTATTGTATTAAACAGAAAATTGATTTGAAAAAGATTTTACAATCTCCAAAGGTATATAAAATATCTAAATTCAGGATTAATATTGATAAATTATCAGCAAAATATATAAACAAATGCGTAGGGTTTTATTCAAACATGAGTGCCACAATAAAACATTGTTTTTCTTTCATGTAAGCATGTAAAAGTTAGGAACTTTTCACACATTAAGTTGCCTATAGCCTTATCATCTGCAATTTGAAATTTTATACTTAATTTTTGGACAGAGTATAACTAGTTATCTATGTAGAATTTGTTATGAAATATAGTAAACCAAAAACACGGTATTTCGATAACACGATAACATTATACAACAGGACTACGAATACAGTTCGTACACAAACACACAACTAAAAAGCGTGCTAAACGCGAACTGCTATAAAAAACAATTATTTTAGTTAATTTTTGTATGCAATTTATATAAAACAAATGCAGAGTACTCAAATAACACGATTGTTTAGAAATCGTTGAAAATATCGTAAAACAAATGCACGATATTCTGATATTACGACGGCAAGTTTTACGCATTATACAACACGATTCTCAGAAACAAACCGTGCCAAATGCGGACTGCTATAAAAATATGATTTTTTAAAAACTGTCTCTTTCTAATTTTAAAACAAAAATACTATAACTAATTTCGACTACCTCTAATAGCAAATTTCTAATACATTTAATTAAAAGTCGTGGTAAACGAGGGTATTTTTCGTACATTCTTGAATCTAGCTAGTGTCTATAATAAATGCGATGCCGGAGTAGCTGACGAATCGTTCCAAAGCAATGATTGAGCTTATCTTTGTAATTATATAACAAATCGTGTTAAACGGCGACAATCGATAGACAAATCAAGAACTGATTTTAATAGACAGTATTTCGATAACACGATCTTTTCTAAATATTACGCAACAGATTCAACTTTTCTACAACACGCTCCTCTCACCTTGTTATTCAAATTTTTAATAAGTTCCATACCTGATTAAAAACCGTGTTAAATGCAGACTACTATAAAATCATGTTTTTTTAAAACAAAGGCACTATAATTTCGACTACCTCTAATAGCAAATTTCTAATACATTTAGTATTTAACAAAAAATCGCGGTAAACGAGGGTATTTTTCTTAAATTCTTCGATCTAGCCAGTTTCTATTATAAGCGTTACAATAAGCATAAACCAAATATGGGGTATTTGAATAACGCGATTCCGGAATAGCTGACGAATCGTTCCAAATCAAGGATTGAGCCTATCTTTGTAATTATATCACAAGTCGTGTTAAACGGCGACTAGTATCAAACACATCCGATAGACAAATCAAAAACTGATTTTAAGAGACCGTATTTCGACAACACGATTATTTCTAAATATTACGCAACAGATTCAACTTTTCAACAACACGCGGCTCTCACCTTGTCATTTAAAATTTTAATAAGTTCCATACCTGATTAAAAACCGTGTTAAATGCGGATTACTATATAAACATGATTTTTTAAAACTATCTCTTTCTAATTTTAAAACAACGGCATGATAACTAATTTCGACTGCCTTTAATAGCAAATTTCTAATACATTTAGATTTTAATTAAAAATCGTGGTAAACGAGGGTATTTTTCTTAAATTCATCGATCTAGCCAGTGTCTATTATAAGCGTTACAATTATCATAAACCAAATATGGGGCATTTGAATAACGCGATGCCGGAGTAGCTGACGAATCGATCCAAACCAAGGATTGAGCCTATCTTTGTAATTATATAACAAATCGTGTTAAACGGCGACTTGTATCAAACATATCCGATAGACAAATCAAAAACTGATTTTAATAGACAGTATTTCGACAACACGATCATATCTAAATATTACGCAACAGATTCAACTTTTCTACAACACGCTCCTCTCCCCTTGTTATTTAAATTTTTAATAAGTTCTATACCTGATTAAAAACCGTGTTAAATGCGGACTGCTATAAAAACATGATTTTTTAAAACTTTCTTTTTCTAATTTTAAAACAAAGGTACTATAACTAATTTTGACTACCTATAATAGCAAATTTCTAATACATTTAGTATTTAATTAAAAATCGTGGTAAACGAGGGTATTTTTCTTACATTCTTGAATCTAGCCAGTGTCTATTATAAGCGTTACAATTATAGTAAACCAAATATGGGGCATTTGAATAACGCGATGCCGGAATAGCTGACGAATCGTTCCAAATCAAGGATTGTGCCTATCTTTGTAATTATATAACAAATCGTGTTAAACGGCGACTAGTATTAAACACATCCGATAGACAAATCAAAAACTGATTTTAATAGACAGTATTTCGACAACACGATCATTTCTAAATATTACGCAACAAATTCAACTTTTCTACAACACGCTCCTCACTTTATTATTTAAATTTTTAATAAGTTCTATACCTGATTGAAGACCGTGTTAAATGCGGACTGCTATAAAAACATGATTTTTTTAAACTTTCTTTTTCTAATTATAAAACAAAGGCGCAATAACTAATTTCGACTACCTCTAATAGCAAATTTCTAATATATTTAGTATTTAATTAAAAATCGTGGTAAACGAGGGTATTTTTCTTACATTCTAGAATCTAGCCAGTGTCTATTATAAGCGAATATGGAGTATTTGAACAACGCGATGCCGGAGTAGCTGATGAATCGTTCCAAACAAATGATTGAACCTATCTTTGTAATTATATAACAAATCGTGTTAAACGGCGACTAGTATCAAACACATCCGATAGACAAATCAAAAACTGACTTTAATGGACAACACGATCATTTTTAAAAATTACTCAACTTTTCTACAACGCGCACCTCTCCCCTTGTTATTTGAATTTTTAATAAGTTCCATAACTGATTAAAAACCGTGTTAAATGCGGATTACTATAAAAAATTCGGCAATTGTATTGTATTCAATGAATTTATCAATAAATCGTATCAATTTTTAGCATTTTTTAAAGATTAGAAAATCTCAGCAATCGAGTATACAGTGAATTTATCAATTTTCGACATTTTTTAAAGATTACAAAATCTCAGTCAATCTTGTATACAATGTGTATACCCCACTTGAGAATCGAATGCTCTAATTTTATCAAATCAAATCAACTAAACTATAAATAAAATAAAAAAATACGATATAAGAACCAATACTGTATAGTTTACAACAGGCAATAACCGTGTTATAAAAAGACCGATTAAAATCAACGTAAAATCAAAACAGCCGTAATTTAAAAGAACAAAGTAATCAATCATTAACAACAAAAAAAAACAAACAAACAAAATAACAACAATAAGCAATAAAATGTGTTAAATTAGAAATTAATTTTGATTATTTGCTAACAAAATTATAAATATAATTACCACCGGTTGTGTATTGTTATTATCTTCAATAACAAAACAATACTCTTGCGTTGAATTCGTAATGGTTTTCGGTGGTTCCTCCACCATTGCCACAATTGCCAAATTGATATCGGTACGCATCATAAACGACACCAGAAAACCGGACCATGATAACAAATACAAAACTAAACGGGCAGGTACTTGGCCTGAAATCAAACCAAAACAACGAAAAAAAAAAAATAAATGTAACAATTGCAACAACAGTTCTAGAAATTAACCATTATAATTAATAATAATTAAAATTAATTTCCAACAATTGAATATCGACAAAGAGCACACTTACTGAACCACGAGTAGCACATCGTTAGACTCGATGATTTCGATTGATATTAATTTGAATTTTCTTGTTTTTTTGTTTCTGTTCAATTACGTTATTTTGTAATCGGTTTTTAAGAGTTGTCGCCGAGACAGTATTGCACATGAAATTGTCGAAAGATTAACGAAACATCAATTACTCAAAACCACTATAGATTAGAGAGATGGGAAGTCATTTCGAAAAAAATATATATATCTTAAAGTGCCCAGTCATACAATTCACGCACATTATAAACGTGTGACCCTTTCGATAAAACGTGTTTTTTTTTATACGAAAAATAAAAACAAAACACGATTTACAAAAATCTACAGTTATAACCGGCAAATTTGCTCGATTCAACAACAAAATTCAACAGACTGATAATAAAAATAATAATGGGAAATAAATATCATTTCCGCTAATTATTGAGGCAGGGGCGGCTCGGAGGTGTTTGTCGACAATTGTAGGCCTCCGGCGCCCCAGCACTCTCTCTCTCTCTCTCTTTTTGTCTCTCTCTCTTCAATTTTCATAATTCTACAATTGTATAGGAAAATCAATAATTCAAGGCTATTGTGATTACAATCAATTAGAATATGATTTAATGAAAAACGAACATACCGAATACACGATAAATGAGGCACTTCTCGACTTCTTCCTTTGGATAGCTCAGATCCGAGGTGTAGATGCGATTTTCTGCCATTTCCCAAGAATTTTCCAAATGATTCCAATCAAATTATAAAGAGTGCGAAAAATTTTGTCTAAAAACAATCGAATTTGTTTGATTTTTTTGACAATATGCCAAACAATTCAATTGTTATCCATGCTGTGTGTCTTAGCCAACTTGATCGACTTGTAACTGCAATATTGAAAAATTATCGTCAAAAAAAAAGAGCAAATTTATTGGATTGCGCAATTTTTTTTTTTAAAGAAATTTCGTTGATAAATCGACTTTTCAAGGCAATGTTTCGACAATTAATACATTATATGTATAGAAAAAAAAATTGGAATATTGCAGACTCATCAATATAACTCTGGGGGGAATAATTAATTGGGATTATGCAATTATCTAGGAATTATATAAAGTTTTCTTAGCAAAATTACAATAATTACTTAGAATTAATTATTTCGAAAATGTGGCAACAAAAAAACTAATAACATATGACTTACATGACGATAGTCAATGCCGGCTTGATTTGAATGGAAATTCAACGAAATCAACATTGCCATGATTATGTTGTTGTTTTTTTTAAGTTAATTACTAATACTATTGTATGAATTGTGGGTTTTTCTATAATTTTATGGTTGGTTTTATATGAAAATTATACGAAAATTAATTAAATAATTAACCGAAAAACCTTGACCATATATTTCTACAGCAAACACAAAAAAAAAACAATTGACAGTTCCATAAGCGACCGCTGTTGCCGTACTGTTGATTTTTTCTTATTTTCTACAACATAAAAGTGGAATTTATGGTAATAATCGTAAAAACATTGTTTATCAATATTTCCTTATATTGTTTTTTTCTGCTATTATCACGGTTGGTTTTTTTTTTTTGGTTATAAATTATTATCTTTATGTTTTGATAAGTGTGCTGTTTATTGATAAACCCACAAGTCACTTGAACATTTTCAATAATTGTGCTCGAATTGTGTGCTACAATAATCGAGTAAGTTGGAATTTTATTTGAAAATAGCGCCCTATTATTGCCAACCGTACGAAAGTCACTAAATTCTGAGCGTACGTTCATGTCTCAGATACCTCACTATTACGAACCACATTGTTATAGCAGACACCATATTTCGCATTGATTTTATGAGTTGATCACCTTATCATATCCAGAAATAGTGTGCTGTGTTTTTTCTCTGTTAAAATTTATTGCAGTAATTCTAAAGATCGTAAAGTCATCCGGCCATAAAATCGTTACGAAATTTGGTCTACTATACTCGATTTTAGTTGCTACGCGTGAATCAAGGTCATGTTAAAAGCGGTGAAGATCGATTGGTATATAGTGTGTTCACGGATTAAAATTTTACTAGGTTTGACAGAATCAAGTGTACCAACTAAAATCTAGGAATTGCTATATAGTGAGGACTCTTCGACATGAGCATACCCTTAGGGTACGTTCCTGTCAGAGATATCTCACTGCGATACCCCACTACCTCGCTTCCCTAGATGTATCGATGTGAGCTTACTTGTGATTGGTCGAATCAATGTCATACTAGGAATATTGAGAAATGACTGAAACCGCTAGATAAACAGCGAAGAATGAGATATCACAATGAGACTTCTCCAACATGAACGTATCCTTAGTGGATCAATAAGCTCGATTCGTGCCGTATACTAATAATACAAGTTACGCCACTGTCTAATCGCACTCAATTTTAAACGATTGGGGAAAAAATGTTAACTTTTTTCTTTCGGGGAAACGAGCGGATTCCCCTTGACCTTAGCCCTATCAAAGTTTCAAGTCCACTGTAATTTGCCCGTACCAATCACTTCCTTATGACTAATCAAAAGAGATCTTCTAAAAATTAGAAGAAAAAAAAACAACTGCGTAGTAGTTTCGATTAACAAAAAAAAAATCGTTAATTACTTTGAAATATAGGAAATATGGCAACACGGACTTAGCCGATATTACACACCACAATCATACCGACTCGCCGTTAAACAAACATAACCTCGATTTTTTTTGCTGATTTGTTTTCTCTCGAGTTAGTGGGTGAAAAATGGCAGAAAATGCAGCAAATTTCACGTTTACATCACAGAATCGACCGTCACTCTTTGAAATAATCGCCCAACAATCATTGGATGAAACCCTACATCCGGCCCTACAACGAATTGCCTTGGTAATATAACCTAACCTCAATTTTATTAATTGTTTATTTTAACGTAATTTTTGGTAGTTTTTAGCAACAAATTCGCCCAAAAAGTTCCAATGGTTGAGTAGATATTACGATGAGGCATTTTTGGTGGTTAATGGATTGTTACAGTATCATTTTTTGAAACGTTACGGTAATCGAAATGATTACAACAATTTCTTAATTTCTAATTAACGTAAATTCGTAGATGCAACATTTTCTGAGAATTTTTACGGTTTAAAACGTGTTCTAAACACTGAAAACAATGATAAATTAAGCGATTATTATCGTTTATTATCATTGGCTGGTTGTGTGCTGTTGCCATATGTTAAACGGAAAATCGACGAGAGAATCTCTTTGTATCAATTAGAAGAAGCCGATGGTTGTTTACGTAATGTGTTTTAAACAAATTTCGCTATTGTCGAATTCAATTCTAACAATTATAATCGAATATTTTCCGTTTTTTTTTTGTTGTAGAATTTCGATGATAATCTAAAAAAGATTGCAATCCGTTCACGTTCAACACTCGAATTGACTTATGGTCTTGTGAAAATCTACAATTTCATTAAATACATGTCGGGACGTACCGATCAACAATTACCATTATTGAAATTGTTCGATATCAAATTGATTTATGGTGAACCGAATTTAGAAGATGAGAATTTCTGGTCGTCACTATTCAATGGTGATTTATCAACAATTACCAAATTGAGTTTGTTGCGTAATAGTGTTGGTGGTATACTAACAGTAATGGCATTCTTTTTGCAATTTTTACAATCGTGGAATACGTACAAGGCGAATTATAGTTTTACGGCATTACCGAACGTTGAGCCGCCGAAAGTAATGAAAAATTTTACAAATTCCTAAGATTTTTTTGTTTTGTTTTAATAACTGTTGTTTTTTCAGTTGGATAAAAAGGCGACAAATTATCGTAATAAATGCCCGATTTGTTTACAAAATTGGAAAATACCCACATTATTACCGATTTCTGGTTATATTTTTTGTTTTCCATGTATTGTACGTTATTTGAGAGAGAATCAACGTTGTCCTGTTACGAATCTACCAGCAAAACCATTGGATATTATCCGTTTATATGATAATGAATAATTAATTAATCAACGATTAGTAATAAAACGATTGTTTTTTTTAAATAAAGTAAAATTTATTTGTTAATTTCTTTGTCAAAAAAACTATAGGTTATCTATTCGGATTTGGCCGACTTGACTTGCGAATTTTTGATGAAACGGGACGAAATCAAAACGGCATGGCAATATCGGATTTCTTTATCAGGACAATTTTGTTGTGCGCATGCGCTTGCATTTTTCTGTGCTGCTATTGGCGACATTATTGCCAACTTCATTCTATTTTGAATTTAATTATGATTTTCTACGCATGCGCAAAAATGATTTGTCCTGGTAAGAGATAGAAAACAAGAAAATACCATATTTCTGTCTCTTATCGTGAGCCCTTTGTATATTGCATTTTAAAAATGGGATAGTTGTAACTGATTCTACATACAGTAATGGCGAACGATCTAAGCATACCCTTCAAACAGATATTCATTGTTTGTTACACAATTCAATGCGTTTAGATCGTTTGCCTTCACTGTATACCATTCTAAATGTCCTAAGTCGACCAAATCAAGTCTGCCGACTGGTGATAAACAGATTGTATTTAAAAAAAAATGGTCGACTTGATTTTTAGATGACACTCAAAATAATGTAATTGTAGACAACTCTATATACAGAGAAGGCGGACAACTTCACTGGTTGTTGGCCTTCAGATATTCATTGTCTGCCATAGAAGTGCTTTCTACAGGGAAAAATATAAGATACTAATACACTTAGATCGAGCGCCTTCACTGTATATGATGTCAAACGTCCACATGTCAAATCAAATTTGTTGCAATCCGAACAAGTTGGCCGATTCGTGATAGACAGATCCCTTACAATATAAATTAATTAAAGAATGATCAAGTCAAGTCGGTCAATTAGCAATAGATATACTGTACTATAATTGGAATCGTTCGATCTATTCAAATTTGGCCGACTTGACGCACAAATTGACCTGTATGATATACAGTGATGGCGAAAGATCCAGGTATATTCCTCAAACAATTTGCAGTTGTTATTGTTCTCCTTTCATACTAAACAGAGATAGTTTGTTTGTTTAGATCATATGCCTGTACGGTTTACGACGATCAATTCCAGTCGGCCTATTGATGATAATACAAAAGTATTATTCGTTGTTGGGTACACTCTATCTAATCAAATTTAGGCGACTTGGCTTTCAAATAACGCGCAAATTGGTCCGTTTATATACAGTGTTGTCGCTGTATGCCATGTGTTATTGTTCTATTTCCATACACAGAAGACATAGCCTGTTTGTTTAGATCATGTGTCTAATGTTTACCGCGACCAAGTCAAGTCGACCGATTGCTGATAGACAGACTATTATTTTATAAAAGTTTATTGGATGTTGCCAGATTTCTTAATTTTTCAATGAAAAAAGTATACCATATCTACTCAAATTTAGCCGACTTGACTTTCAAATAACACAAAAATTGGTACATTCATGGGGCTTGATATACAGTAATGGCGAACGATCTAAGTATATTTTTCAGATAGTTTGCAGTTGTTATTATCCTTCATCCATATTGAGCAGATGCATTATTTAGATCATGTGCCTGTTTTGTTTACCGCGAGCAAGTCAAGTCGACCGTTTGCTGATAGACAGACTATTATATAAAAGTTTCTTCGTCGTTGCCAAATTTCTCCATTATTTTTTAAGGAAAAAAAGTATACTCTACCTCTTGGAATTTAGCCGACTTGACTTTCAAATCACGCATAAATCGCTACATTCATGCGGCTCTATATACAGTAATGGCGAACGGTCTAGGTGCATTCTCCAAATAGTTTTTAATCATGTGTTGTCTTCCATCTTCTTCGTTCTTGACGTTTCTATCGAGAGGAACATAAGATAGCAATGTCCTTAAATTGTGTGCCTTCAATGTATATAGACGACCAAGTCAAGCCGGCCAATCGATAATAGACAGACTATATAAAGTGGAGGATTCTTAGATTAGAAACAAACATGCAAAATTAAATAAAAATTATCAAACAATCAAACTAAAAAAAAAGCAATTTTTTTTTGATAAATAATCAGGCAATTAAGGAAAACAAAAATAATTAAAATTAGAAAAAATAAAATAAAAAAAATCTGGAATACCTGGGATAAATCCCGTTTATCCGCTTTCCTCCACACACGTTCATCCTTTTTTCTTTTTTTAGAGAAAAAAAAAACGATTAATCCTGCGATATTTTTTCGATCCTTAATCCACAACACATCCACTCTCCTCCTCAAGCAAAATCCCGCATTTTCAAAACAATTACGAAAACAAGAAAATCCTATTGCGATTTGTTTTACAATTATTATTTTTTTGTTTTGTTTTGCGAAAAATCCTCCGAAGATCCCGAGAATCCAAGTGTCAGATCCCCCAGGACCTAGTGAATTTTTGATTTCAATTAAATTATACAAAACAAACAAATCAAGAGTGTTGTTTTTTTTTTGTCAAAATTTGAAAGTGTATTGTTTAAAACAAAAGTATTTACCAAAATTGAGAGATCCTATTTTAAGATATTTTTTTTAAAGATTTAAATCCTCTTCAATCCCGGTTATTCCCCGATAAAATACAGATCCTAATCCTGTCCTCTCCTGTTTCCTGATCCTCCTCCTCCTCCTCCTTTATACGTTATTAGTTTTTTTATTTATAAAGAAAGACAGAAATCCTCTCCCTTTTTTTATTTTAAACAAATCATCCACTCGTCCTCTTGCATCCAGGTAAATGTGGTGTTTCAAATATGTTTTTTTTTTTATTAAATTACTAGCGCCTTTATTTTCCAATAAACCAGTCCAACGCTGATTAGACTCAGCAAATGGTACGGTAACAGAGAACAGAAGAAAAATTACATGAAAAAAACAATTACATATTAGTGCCTTATTTTCTAATTATAAATTTTCTCAATTAACACACACCAATTGTTTGCTTGTTTTTCAGACATTCAAAAAAAAAAACGTAAAATTTCGAATTAATTTGAAAAATTCGAAATTTTCGGGGGAATGTGAGCAAATTTCGAAACTGAGAGAGAGAATTGAGAATTTTTCTTAAATCTAGAATTGTATTGAGTTAATTTAATTAAATTAATTAAAAAAACAACTAATCAGAATAATAAAAATTAGAAATTACAAGACTATAAATTGTTTTTTTTTGTTTTTAAAGTAAAGTCAAATTTACACGAAAATACGTACATTACAAAAAAAGGCCAAATCCTTAGTTGTAAGTTGTAGGTAGTAGTAACAGTAGAAATTGTTGTTCTGCTTTTGTTTTTTACATAAAAGCTATTGTTTTGTTTGTTTCTTTCTTGTTGTTGTTGTTGTTGTTGAAATAAATGGTTGATTAAGAACGTGAACGACTTCTTGAATAACTACGTCTAACAGGACTGTATGTTGGGGAGCCACGACGACGTGGTGAATACGATCGGGATCTGGAACGGTCTAATGAACGTCTAGCACTACCGCTACGGTCTTCTTTGACACGTATATAAGACACTTCACCCTGAAACATTATTAATTATATCAACATCAAAATCCGACTTTTATTGTCTCTTGGATTACTAGAAGGTCTGCTTATTTTTCTTTGGTTAAATCGCGACTTAAGCCGTAATGAAGGCAAAGGCGGCTTTAATTCGCAAGATAATCCGGCTCTTCCTTTAATTCATACGTATACGATTAGTAGATATCAAAACGATCGCATTAATAAGCAAATAATAATTGTTTACCTGACGACAGGCCATTATGACATTGCGATGGCGTTAAGAAAAATAACAGTCCGTTGTTAAGGCCGGTTGCTATGATAAACAACCTTTTTTGCAGTTATTAAAAATGTGATCATAACCTCAATTTTTCAGATGTCAAAAGACAATTTTAAAAAGCCAAAAGTAAAGTTAAATTGGTTCTTTTACTTATAGCATAAACTCATGAATGCACCACGGGCGTTATGGGTATAACGCCTTCGGTCCGCGTACACTGTCAACACTCAGGCATTATTTTACTCATAATGCCCTTGTTATATTAATTACTATTATAGCACGGCTTATCTTTCCAAAAGTTAATATGGATTTAAAATAAAGTCGCCCGTAATTTGAAGCTTAAGGAAAGATTAACTTAACCCTTAGATTAGTTCTCAAACTATCAATTATTATTGCTGTGTTAAAGCTCCGTTCTTTTTTTTTTGGTTTATAAGAAACTCGGCTGATCTTTCCATTCCTAACTGTAGGCCTTTAAGTGAAAGCTTAACGAGACATAAACTGGCGCTTAAGAATAATAAATTATTAATTAAATTAAAGTCCGAGTTTTATTACCTTTCTCAAAACTAAAACGAGGCTTAGCAGTTTCGTCAAATAATCTCAGATTAAGCCGTTTAAAAGCTCGCCTTATCTTTCCGAATTTAAAACAAAGTCGGCTTTAATTCGCAGCTTAAGTGACGATAAATCGGCCCGAAACAATTGCAATAGCTTTCGAATAAGATGCTTATTGCCTTCCTCAAAATTCAAGTCTTGCGTTATAGTAATTAATGTATCAAGGGCGTTATGAGGCAAGTAACGCCTGAGTGTCGACAGTGTATGGCCCGAACGTGTTATATCCATAACGCCCGTGGTGCATTCATGAGTTTATGTCATAAGTAAAAGAAGCAATTTAACTTTATTTTTGTTTTCTTTTTAATTTTTAGTATTAAAAATGTTGTTTGATATTTAATTGTTGTGATAATTTTTATTATACCTATTGTTTATTGTTTTTTTTTTGTTGTACAGAACGAGTTATTACCTAGCACACCATTTATTTGTAGTTATTTATCATCGGTAATTATACCGTGTTTTTGGTTTACTATATTTCATAACAAATTCTAGATAGATAACTATTTTAAAAATCGCCAAATAATTTATCAAAATACTACTTAGGGCCGGTCTTTTCACCTCCCAATAAAGTTCGCTATAACTTAATGTTCACTTTAACTCAAAATTCCGTCTTTCCACCTCTCAATAACTAACAACCTACCAATAAACCGCTTAATGTGAACTATAAGTTATCGGCTGGTTCAAGTTCCCTATAACATGTTATTGGGAAGAATATAACCTTACTTTAAACAAAAAAAATGGACGCGTTTGAACTGGACGTTTTGTTAGATCGGGATTTAATTAATTTGAATTATATAATCAATCGTGATCGAAAAAAATATAGAAAAAGACCTAGAATTGATAACATGAATGTCGGGTACGACTGTACCCCTAAATAAGGGTAGTTTATTATCAACGCAGGCCTAAACGATTCAGTTCAAACAATGGAAACACAGCGCATGTCTGACTTTAGCAAGCTTTCCAATTGGTCTCAATTTATCGTATAACGCATATTTACCTCAAGGGTGCCAGATCTAAATAGTTTTTTGTAGCCATTGAATAATACAATGCCTAACTTATATAATAGAAGAAGTTTTGTCAACTGGAGAGAAAAGTTTCTCGTAAGAAAAAAAATCTGAACGTTTTTTCTACCAAAATTGTGTTGATTAACTCTCACAGGGGTTTTAATCTCTTCCCCCCCCATGTTAAACTTCATTATGTCTAGAGATATCTTATTGAATCTGGCAACTCTGCCTTATTCTCCTTCTCTTAAGCAGTTATACCAACCATAAATAAAAACATTTATCTGGCCGATAGTTATCGAGAACTTCAGAATGGTTGAAAAGACGCTTTTTTTATTGGGAACATTTATCTTCTCGATAAGTTAAAGGTGACTTTAACTATTGGGAACTTTATTGGGAGGTGAAAAGACCGGCCCTTAATGTATTAAGGGCGTTATGCCCATAACGCCTGTGGTGCATGCCATAAGTAAAAGAAGCAATTTAATTTAATTTAATTTTTTTTTCTTTGACATACGTATGAAAATCTGAGGTTATGATCACATTTTTAATGACAGCAAAAAAGTTGTTTATCATAGCAACCAGTCTTAACAGCGGGCTATTATTTCTCATAACGCCATCGCAACGCCATAATTGACCGTTGTGAAGTAAACAATTATTATTTGCTTATTAATGCGATCATTTTGATATCTATTAATGATTCAATAATATATACGAATGACATAAATATTAAGAATTTAATTAATTCCTGGTTTATTAAAAGCTATCCTTATTTTTCCATTCGTAATAAATCTCGACTAAATCAAGCAAGATTTGAAGAAAAGCCGGCTTTAAGTTGTTGATTTTTTCAAAATTTAGGTCGGGGCTTAAAATTTTTACAAGTTTCATCAAATAACCCTGAATTGTAAAAATCTTAGCTTAAATTTCCTCTTTGTATCATAGTAACATTTGAAATAAAGAAAATCTAAAGCTTTTAAGATAAAAGTGTCTTTAAATCGCAGCTTAAGTAGAGATAAGCTGGTTCCGAACTATAAAAATAGTTTGCAAACTGCAGATTATTTCAAAAGCTCAACTTATCTCTGCATCTTAAAGTAAGACAAACCGGCCCCAAACAATTATTATATACTCTGTCCAAAAATTAAGTATAAAATTTCAAATTACAAATGATAGGTTCTAGGCAACTTAATGTTTGAAAAGTTCCTAACTTTTACATGTTGACATGAAAGAAAAAGAATATTATGTTGTGGCACCCCTGTTTGAATAAAACCCTACGCATTTGTTTACATAATTTGGTGGTATTTTTTTTTATATTAACCCTGAAGTTCGATATTTTTTATTTCTTTGGAGATTGTAAAATCCTTTTCAAATCAATCTTCTGTTTAATGCAATAAAGAATTCAAATTTTCGGGTTTTAATAAAGGGACTATTTATCGTTGCGTAGGTTACCTGCATTTCTGTCATTTGAAATTTTATACTTAAATTATGGACGGAGTATAGCTTCCAAATAGAATATTTTTGATAATCACCTCATGTGATCGAAACCGTGAATCATCCAATTTCTTTATAGCATATTTCATATCTTCATAACGTAAAAACTCCACAACACCCGAACCATCCTTGAAAGCATCCGCGAAACAAACATCACCAGCCTCCCGCATATGATCCTTCAAATCCTGCCATGAACCAGATGGTGGTAAACCTAGCATCAAGTAAACAAGTCATTACATGTGCACAACAACGCGATAATTTGCGAAATTTCTCACCTGTAACCAAAACGCGAAACTGACTTCGCCGGGCCGGCGGTCCCCGTGAACTCCGACCACGATCACCACCACCACCACCACCACCGCCGCCGCCGCCACGACCGCGGAAACTACCATGACCGCCACCGCGCGGAAACTCGACCCTCAAACGGTAACCATCATAGTCGTAGCCGTCACGGGCGTGCACAGCATCATCGGCATCTCTGTGGATTTACAAACAAAACAAAACATTAACACAAACAAATACCACCATAACCTCAATTATACCTGGGATCCTCGAATTCGACAAAGGCGAACGGTGGACCACGACGATTCTTCAGATCGACAAAAGTGACTTTACCGAATTTATAGAACAAATCCTGGATATCCTTTGTGCGTATGTCGGGTGGTAAATTACCGACATAGATGCGGCAATCGTTGCGACTATTCGACATAATTACCGGTGAAATACGGCAAGTCGTTGTGAATTGTGGTAATTTCAATGGTTTACCACACGAAAACAACCGCAATTTTTTTGTCTTATCGCGGAATTATCACAAAAAAAAAACAAAAAAATAACCTGTCAAAATGGCGGACGACCACTTTTACCACAATAGTGGGAGAAATGACATTTGTAGCGATAATAGAGAGAATTTCGACTCGTTTCGACTACAGCGCCATCTACAAACAATTAAATCCAATTATTATCACAAATTTGCGTTAATTTTTAATAATTAATGACCAAAGATGACGCAATTTACAACTAATCACGTATATAATACAAAATAAATCGTCTCATGAATGATTATTTTCATTACGCCATCAGCGATACAATCGAGAAGTATCACTTACCGGAGATACAGTACAGCGTCACCACAGTAATTGTAGCGCCACTTAAAAGAAGCGCGTGCCCCACTTTTATTAGATAATTTATAATTTTATTTATACAATTGTTGTTTACTTCCGTAATTCGACCACAAATCACAATTGTGGTTATTTTATAGATAATACAACAACAATAAAATCGACACAAATCTAGTTGTGCGCTTGAAACTCCTGAAAAATGGCACAGTGGAAGAGTAGTCGTTTACGATTGATAAATTCAACAAAAAACGATATTATTACAACACACGTACAGTGCATGGACGATCATGATTGGTACGGTAATCAACGTCCCGATAAGAATTTCGAGAATTTATTCCTCCAGGCCGGCGATACAATCGAACAGAATGCCCATTTGAATTGGTTGGGCCAACAAGGTACATTTTCAATGTTATTGAAATATCGCAATAATACCGAAGATAAATTCCAAATTAATATGGATGCAGCATTGGGACAATGTGTTGCGGGTTTTCAACATCTAATCAAGACACATGATGTTTTCTATGTTGTGAAACCGGGTAATTTATTGGAAATTACAATTAAACATACGAAAGAACAAATCGAAAAGATGCGCAATTCTTCTTAATTGTTGATTAAATCGAATAATTGCAGTATTGGTGTTTTAATTTTTCAAAAAAAATCCCGCTCTAATTCATGTACGATGGTGGCGCTAGTGTCGCCAATTTATTACAGGGTTCTGTATAATATATATAACTTGAAAAATAATCGAATCGATTCAAATTGTTGTGATAGAATATAATTACACTAAACATTCGTGAATTAGTGTCAATAAATTATGTGGAAATACGTTTAAAAAGCTTAATTAATTGTTAATAATATTATACTTACCGCCATCTGTTGATTATTGTAGATATTAACAAAAAACGCCCCCAGTTATGCAACGAATTATACACCAAACGGCTGAGAATACGCAACTGTCTCTACCAACGTAACGGATACGTTAAGCTGGGTTCAAACGAGACTCACTTTGACTGATCAGGGGAAAACCCGAATAACTTTAGAGGCGTAATTAAATATTAAAAAAAATGTTTATCTATCGTAACACAAATATTTGTTAGCGATAAATAACACTTGAAGATAACTTAGGAAGAAAAGAAGAACGGTTACTCAATAGATAGATTTTTAAGTCACTTTTAATAGAAAAACAAAATAAAAATTATTATAATTAATGGGCGGATATAAGCTCCAAGATGGAGCAAGGCAAATTCTATAGACAAATTCGTATAGAGCCACAGTCGTTGTACCTGCATAGTCTATCTTTTCTTGTGAAACGTTTTTCTTCACAAATAGTGTATGAACGTAGAGAAGCAGTGGACCAGTTGAACTGCTACAGTGACGTCGTGACGCTACGGCGAAGAAACAGGTGCCTAGTTGTACCGAATGTCTATGAAATTCTGGTCGCTCTCTCTCTCCTTCTTTAAAAAGCGACTCGTCAGGGACAACAAACTGATAATTCACCCATCGAAAATTTAAAAAAAACAACAATTTTGACAAATATAAATTTAAAAAAAAAACATTAAAATTATGAACACATTTTTATTGATTTGTTCTACATGTCTTTTCTTATAAATTTATGTAAATACATGCATTAAAATTAAACTACGCCAATGGTGCATTTCGAGCGTTGTAAATCTTAACAAATGACCTTCAATTCGCCCTTTAATCATAATGACGTCATTTGTATATGTATATAGTTGCGATGAAGAAATTTTGGGTGGCGTTTTTTTGGACGTTTAAAAATGTTTAATCTGGGCCAAGCATTACTGTTATTATTAACGTTCTAAATGTCAAAATTAATAACTTTTTGAATATAAAATATTAAAGGCTGTCCTACACCTACTGACAATTAGATGTCCGTGAAGTCGAAAATTTTTTGATCGCAACTGTATGCCACCAATTATACTCATAAATACTCGAGAGTATGCAACCATTTAAACTGTACTACATTGTTAAATGATATCAATAAAGCTAAGAATTCGTGTATAATTATATAATTTCTCATTTTAAAGAGTATTTTCTTTATTATTCGAAAATTTAACAAAAATTGTGTCCCTTATTGAAACAACAATTACGCGCCTAAATACCTACAACCAGTAATACTTCATTGGGCTTGATACTTACGATAATATCCGTGGAGGGAGTATTAATACTCCCTCCACGATAATATCATAGCCGTCTTGATGTGATTCACATTACAAAATTCCCGTCAAAAATTAAATGCGGCTCTGGACATGCAACTGTCTCTACAAAACGTAACGGATACGTTAAGCTGGGTTCATACGAGACTCACTTTAACTGATAAGGGGGAAACCCTAATAACTTTGAGGCGTAATTAAATATTTAAAAAAAAAAACTTAATTTATCGTAAACAAAACAATTGTTAGCGATAAATAGCACTTGAAGATAACATAGGTAGAAAAGAAAAATGTGACTTAATAGATCTGATATCGTTCTATATCAAATGAAATAGATATTTTTCTATCGTTCTATATCAAATCAAATAGATACCATTCGTTTCAACTTGATTCAATTAAGAGCAAAATGGATAGAACAACACCACCGCCATATTCAGCACAGCCACAACCATACGGTTTTAGTGAGTACTTAGCCTAATACTAGTCAATACCACAATTTCGATTATTTTATTGTAGATCTAACGGTACAACCGCCGCCGTTACCACCACCACCACCACCAACAATTGTCATTAATGCCAATACACTGCCACCACATCCACCACCACCACAACCGACAATCATCCACGTAAGTGAACCAATTTACACTGGCAATTGTCCAAATTGTCATCGAGGCGATCTTGAATCGTATTACCCATGGTATGGAACTGTGTTGTGCATTGTGTTGACCGTTCTCTTCTTCCCACTTGCCTTAATTGGTATAATATGCTGCCTGTATATGAGGAAGAAACAATGCAAACATTGCGGATATTCAACATAATAATTACTACATAATCCTTCTTGTTCTATTATGTAATCAATTTGAAGTCACTTTTATTAAGAAACAAAGGGAACGTTCAAATATTACGTAACGTTTTTTTTCTTTTGAAAAATCATAACGTATCTTTCCCATAACACACGAATAACGCTTGACTTAACCCCTCCTCCACTGGTAGCAATGTTACGTAATACGTGAACGTTCCCAAAGAAAATGTTAGCGTAATTACGTCATTTGTATGTATGCAACCAATTATACTTACAAACATATGAGAGTATGCAACCATTTAAACGGTACTACAATGTTAAATGATATCAATAAAGCTAAGAATTCTTGTACCTATAATTATATAATTTCTCATTTTAAAGTGTATTTTCTTTATTACTCGTAAATTTAACAAAAATTTTGTTCCCTATAGAAACAACAATTACACGCCTAAATACCTGCAACCAGTAATACTTCATTAGGCTTGATAGATACGATAATAACATAGCCGTCTTGATGTGATTCACATAATCTCTACAAAACGTAATGGATACGTTAAGTTGGGTTCATACGAGATTCACTTTGACTGATAAGGGAGAAACACTAATAACTTTACGAGGCGTAATTAAATATTTAAAAAAATGCTTTTTATCGTAATCCAAACAATTGTTAGTGATAAATAACACTTGAAGATAACATAGGTAGAAAAAAAACGGTGACTCATCTGATAGCGTTCTATATCAAATCTAATAGATATTTTTCAATTCAACTTTATTCAATTTAGTGTAAAATGGATAAAACATCACCACCGCCATATTCAGCACAACCACAACCATCACACCCATACGGCTTTAGTGAGTACTCAGCCTAATACTGCTCAGTAGGACTATTTCGATTATTTTATTGTAGATCCAACGGTACTGCCACCACAACCACAACCACCACCACCACAACCGACAGTCATCCATGTAATTGAAACAACTTACCCTGCCAATTGTCCAAATTGTCATCGAGGCGATTTTGAAACGTTTTACCCATGCTGCGCCATTGTGATGTGCATTGTTTTCTTCCCAATTGGTATACTGTGCTGTCTGTCTATGAGTGAGAAACGATGCAATCATTGCGGATATTCACCATAATAATTACTACATAATCCTTCTTGTACTATTATGTAATCATTTGAAGTCAATTTTATTAAGAAACAAAAAAATGCGATCATAATGACGTCATTCGATTAAGCAACCAATTATACTCATCAACACATGAGATTATGCAACCAATTAAACTTTACTACATTGTTAAATAATATCATTAAAGCTTAGAATTCGTGTATAATTTCTTATTTTAAGACTGTATTTTCTTTATTACTCGCAAATTTAACAAAAAAATGTGTCACTTATTCAATGACATATACGGATACCTTTATATCATTGCCTTTATTGAAACAAGAACAATTACACGCCTAAATACCTACAACCAGTAATACTTCATAAGACTCGATACATACGATAATAACATAGCCGTCTCGATGTGATTCGTACGGCTCTGATCATGCAACTGTCACTACAAAACGTAACGGATACGTTAAGCTGGGTTCATACGTGACTCACTTTGACTGATAAAGGGGAAATCCTAATAACTTTGCGAGGCGTATTAAATATTTAAAAAAATGTTTATCTATCGTAATCCAAACAAATGTTAGCGATAAATAGAATGTGAAGATAACATAGGTAGAAAAAAAAACGGTGACTCAATAGATCTGATAGCGTTCTATATCAAATCTAATAGATATTTTCCAATTCAACTTGGTTCAATTTAAGTGCAACATGGATACAACAACACCACCGCCATATTCAGATCAACCACAACCATCAGACCCAAACGGCGTTAGTGAGTACTCAGCCTAATAGTGGTCAGTACCACAATTTCGATTATTTTATTGTAGATTCAACGGTACTGCCACCACAACCACCACCACCACAACCGACAGTCATCCATGTAATAGAAACAATTTACACTGGCAATTGTCCAAATTGTCATCGTGGCAATATGCAAACGTTTTATCCATGCTGTGCATATGTGTTGTGGATTGTTTTCTTCCCATGTGGTATATTTTGCTGTCTGTGTATGCGTAGGAAACGATGCAATCATTGCGGACATTCTTGTCCTTTTAAATAATTATTTCAAGTCACTTTTATTTAAAAAAAAATAATCATAATGACGTCATTTGTATGTATGCAACCAATTATACTAATAAATATATGAGTGTATGCAACCATTTAAACTGTACTTAGACGTCTAATTATCCGCAACCAGTAATACTTCATTAGGCATAACGTAGAAATAATAATAGCCGCCTTCGATGTGATTCAAATTACAAAATTCCCGCCAAAAAATAAAGGCGGCTCTAGATTTCTATTTTATTAAAACACATATACAATAGAAACAATTGTTTGTATTGTAACTATTTCCAACTATATTCCTAGTAAAAAACAAACAACTCGACACATACGTGATAATATCGCGATATCGCGATAACGGCTAGAATTACGTTGAGTCGGCATTGTTGTGATAAATTCGCTTGAACAAAACAGGACCGTACCACAATAATTCTAAAATACTAAATCAAGTAGAAAATTGTAACGATTTCCGTCGATTTTTCATTGAAGAAACACGTGAAACATCTGGAAAATTCGGATTTATTTCCAATTTATTTTTAATAATCTTGGATTAATCATTAAATTGTGAAAAAATACTGATTACGGCTCTGTGTCCGGTGTAATTATCTGAGCAAGCACACACACAATCGCGATCATTTTATTGAATTTGCAGTGTGACGAGTTTATTGTTTAATTGTCTTTTGAGTTTTTCGTTTAAAGTGCAATTGAAATGGATAAGGGCTCACCACCCTCGTATTGGGCGAATACCGCACCCCAACCGTCCGCCCCGTCGATAATCAGTGAGTAATTCCCCTAAATTTACACGAAAAATTCATTTGTTTTTGTTGTTGTGTGTGCAGTCGAATCGGCACCACCACCACAACCACCGCCACCTCCGACCATCGTCAATATATCAACAGTACCGAATTATAAAGGATCATGTCCCGTTTGTCATACTGGACGTTTTACGGGCACGTTTCCATGCTGTGCATGGGTGTGGTGTATCCTGTGTTTCCCATGTGGTATAATTTGTTGTTGTTGTATGCGTAAGAAGAGATGTAATCATTGTGGCTTCTCGCCATCTTAAATTTTTATCAATTTTCGTGTGCAATTTATCATGTAATTTTCAAGTTTCATTAAAAACAACTTCATTAAAGTATGTTGGTAGTTTATAAAATGGCCGCCCGGTACCATTGTCCTTCCATAATGGCAACATTGCACCACTCCTGTGACGTCATTATGTAAAGTATTTCTACTGGTGTATATATGGTTGCGCACTTTCAGGCGATTTCATATGGAATCACCCATTTTCAAACGTATACTCGGTTCATTATTGTAACATAGAATTTTGACAGACAAATGTCAAAATTTATGCAACATACGTTATGAAAGCCCCTAGATTTTGACATGTTTGATGTGATAAAATCTTAAGCCTTGGTTTATACTATGTGTTAAAAAAATTAACATAGTTTTTTTTGTTTCTTAATTTATCGTAGTTTGATTTTGATAGTGAAATTCTTAAAAGAAAATTATCAATTGGTTATTAAATTTTCATGTTTAGGGACTTTTAGAATAGTGAGTTGCATAAAATTTGACATATTTGAAATGTCACATTTTATATTATAATAATGTACGGAGTATACTGTAATTACTCGTCTGACCAATGATATAAAGATATACTCGGTACACTATCGTAATATAAAGTGTGACATTTCACATATGTCAAATTTTTTGCAACTTAATATTTTGAAAGTCCCTATCTATGAGGATTTAATTCCAATCCCAATACCATTTGATAATTTTCTCATAAGAATCTCACTATCGAAATCAAACTACGATAAATTAAGAAACAAAAAACTTTTTTAATTTTTCAAAAGCATATAAACAAAGGCTTAAGATTTGATCACCTCAAACATGTCAAAATCTAGGGACTTTCAGGACATGAATTTTGACATTAGTATGTCAAAATTTTATAATACAATTATGAATCGAGTATACGTATAATATCATTGCGTGTGACCGACTAGAGAGCGACACCAGTACCAAGGTTGCCCCAACACATACATTATTGCAGTTGGACCCTGACATTTTAGAGGTCGTCTGGCCATCTAAGTTTCACCCCCCCCCCCGGGCAAAATCCTGATCATTTTTATTTAATTTCCATAAATTACCTGTGCAGTGCGACGAGTTATTGTTCGATTGTCTTCGATGTTTCTTTTTTAAAGAAATGGTTAAGGACTTACCACCCCCGTATTCGGCGAATGCGGCACCTCAACCGTCCGCCCCGACGATAATCGGTGAGTAATTCCCCTAAAGTTGAGGTGAATTTACACGGAGACAGTAACTTAAGTAAGTCACTAAAATTTTGTAAACAACCATTTAGTATTTGTCTACACGGCGGTGTAGCTAGCCTTATTTAGTCGTGTTTAAAAATGGCTTCTACATCGGCTATAATAGAATGTATTCCTATACCAGAAATAAAAATAATAAAAATCTGGGAGAATATAGAAACTGTATGAGAATGTCGAAACAACAATTATTTCTTGTAGGTCTTGCAAAGGTATCCCGTAGGTACTTTGATTTTTGTTTATGGCACTGTTTGCTTTCGCTCATCCGATATTTTTAAAATACTTTATCAATTAAAGAAAAGAAAAACAATAAAAATGATATCCAACTCATAAATATTAAAATTATACAAGTCTAGACCTGTTATTTATGCAGTTTTAGCATAGATAAGTATAGATCGGACACTCCATGATAAATTTTCCGCCATTAATTTTTTAACCGGTGCTGGGATGGCGCTAGAGAAGGTTACGATTACAGAGCTCTGTACGTCATATATGAAAGGTTTGCGTCCCTTATGCAAAAAGGCGGTAAATTTAAAATATATTTTCAATGTTTTTTCTTATAATTTATTTTGATGTTAAAAGAAAAGAACAAAAAACGTTGAATTCGATTTATTAAAAAAGAAAACAAGATATACATAATACAAATATAAAATTTAAAAATTATTTGTCAACAGTATCTGTTTTCAAATAAATAGAAATTGCATTACTAAATTGTTTTCTCCAATAAAATACAGCGTAGAACTCGTACTGTTGACAAATAAAATTCACAATCGAAGTTGTTTCAAGTATAAAATAAGTTTGGCCCAATAACATGGTGTACCTTCATTAATTTAATGTTCCAACTTTGAATTTTTTCCTTAGAAATCGAATTTTTCAAAATAGCTCTAACATTTTTGTGTATATTTCGAATTAGAAACACTCGACCAGGAATGTGCCATCTGTTCTTTTGTATGAAGGAGCTTTCTTTATAGGAGATAACCTGCAGAACCATTGAAAATGTGCCACAAACGAATAAAATTTTGTAAAACGTTCAAATGGAGGATCATCTGAATTGCAAATCATACTTCCCTTAAAAATTAAAACAAATTTATAAATTGCATTATAACTAAATTTAAAACTCAACTTACTTAATAAACTCTTAAAAACTCTAGGCTTTCAATTAACAATTTTTAATTAACTAAATAAACAATTAACAAGAAAATATAAAGACCAAAAATACTGATTACAACGACTTTGATAAATAACTATTTTTTATCTTCAAACGTCACAAAAGTGACAGTTTTTGTGACTCAAATGACAAGGTAAAAATAGCATTTTGTGTGCCTAGGCGCTTTTTTCTTTTTTTATAAGCTTAGGCAGACAAAATGACAAAATCTGTCACTGGCGTTTAATTTTTTTCGTTGTTTGAATTTTGTTTTTTTGCATCACCATGGAAGCACTACTGCCAAGATATTGTGATAATTTAAAATTTTAATTTTTAAAAACATTTCAATCTAGAAAAATGTTAAATTAAGACGTTTCAAGATAAACTAGTATATGTCATTCGGCGCAAAACTGTCTTTGTGTGCTTCAGCTGACATGTCTGCCTCACTAGCGTTCGGCAGACAACAGTCAGCTTCAGCACACAAAGTTCCAGTTTTACGCCTAATAACATAATCTACTATTTTTTATATTTGTTGTCAAGGCATCCAAAACAGAGCTTAGACAATTTGCGTAAACGACATCTCTTGACCGGATAATAGACGAATTAGTTTATGTCCAGGATAATTTGCGATAGCTGCGCTACCTGACGAGCGGTTAAAGGTTAGGCATTATCCCTTCCATAATAGAGTCCCCCCCCCCCTTGGTTTTAGTTTGATATGATTGTAGTGGGGGGTATCTACTTGCGCAAGTAAATAGTATTGCATTTTATACTCGGTTCATTATTGTAATATAAAATTTTGACAGACAAATGTCAAAACTTATGCAACTTAGGTTCTGAAAGTCCCTAGATTTTGACATGCTTGCGAATTGCGATAATAAAATCAAATCAACTATACCAAATTTGCTCGTTGAACGTGAATTTTAAACGTCAAGTGTGCAACTGAACGACCTAAAAATACCTATATTTCCACATATACGACATATACATGGGGAATTTTTTTGACACATTTGACGTTTACAAATTCACGTTCAACCAGCAAATTGGGCATGGAGTCTATATAAGGAGGACGAACTCCATGTATGCAAAGTTTTTCTAAAAATAAGAGGGCGCTAGTGTTCCATTTGTACCACTGATTTTAACTAACTAGATGCCGAAATGTCAAATTTTTCTTTTTTGTTTAATACCCAAGTAAAAAGGTTACGTTACTAACTTTACGTATCAATATGCTACTATAGTGGAATTTATTTAAAAATACTACAAAACCATAAAACTATTGCCGATTCATTTCTACTCATTGAAAGAACCTATATAGGGATTTCGCCCAACCCCTCTGGTTTCTTTCTCTTTTTTTTCACATTACAATGTTGAGATGGTGAGATTTTCAACTTTACCAGTTGTCACACCGTTTGCAAAATAGATACAGCCCATGCCAGAGGTCCCAAGCAATGAAAGTAAACATTTTTCAAAAAAATGCTACTTTCATTCTTTGAAATCTTCTGTAATACGAGATTTCTAAATTCTAAGTTCCAAGAAGGTAGACAAAGAGAAATGAGTTTGAGAACCACTGGTTTGCCTTTAAAAGTGTCCCACTTGCGACCCAAACATGTGGATTGTGTTCTCTCACTTTAATCATAAGACTCTATTGAAGAGAAGCAGAAGCATAACACAAAACGTGTATTTGGAATCAATTTTATGAGAGAGTAATTACGTCTCTCTTACACTTTATGACATTGTAGTATTTTTAAATAAATTCCACTATATATTCAGAGCAGTGCACATGCAGTGCAAAAGGAACACTAGCGACACCTGTGGTGATTTTTTCGGGACAGATTTTGTCAATTTATCCCATTTGAGTTCGCGCTCCTTGTATAGACCCCATGCAAATGGCATTGAGCTTGAATTAAATCGCCATAGTTAAGGACTTTCAGAATACTGAGTTGCATAAAATTTGACATCATTGAAATGTCACACTTTATATTACAATAATGTACCGAGTATAGTGACTTGACTAATACTTGCACCAAAATTTTTTCCTGTTTCTAGTACTAAATCAAACGTTTACACCATGCAAGTGGCTAAGTTTAGTTAATGTCCCCGTGTAAATTGACCTTTACACACCAAAAAAATTCATTTGTTTTTGTTATTGTGTGTGCAGTCGAATCAGCACCACCACCACCACCTCAGACCATCGTCAACATAACAACAGTACCGAATTATAAAGGCTCATGTCCGGTTTGTCATACTAGACGTTTTACGGGCACGTTTCCATGTTGTGCATGGTTATGGTGTATCCTGTGTTTCCCATGTGGTATAATCTGTTGTTGTTGTATGCGTAAGAAGAGATGTAATCATTGCGGCTTCTCACCATCATAAATTTTTATCATTTTTCGTGTGCAATTTAACATGTAATTTTCAAGCTTTATTAAAAACAACTATGTACATTGAAATATATTGGTAGTTTATGAAAACGGCCGCTCGGTACCATTGTTTTTCCATGATGACGGCATTGCACCAATTGCACCACTCCAATGACGTCATTAAGGAAAATCTTTTTGCGGGTGTATACATGGTTGCGCACTTTCGGGGGAAATTTCGTATTAAAATACGCACAGTAATGAACTATTTTAAGGTATACTCTGTCCAAAATTTAAGTATAAAATTTCAAATTACAGATGATAGGTTATAGGCAACTTAATGTTTGAAAAGTTCCTAACTTTTACATGTTGACATGAAAGAATAAGAATATTATATTGTGGCACTCCTGTTTGAATAAAACCCTACGCATTTGTTTACATATTTTGCTGGTAATTTTTTACTATTAACCCTGCCCTGAAGTTCGATATTTTTCTATTTATTTGAATATTGCAAAATCCTTTTCGACTCAATTTTAGAGGGACTATTTATCGTTGCGTAGGTTAGCTATCATTTGAAATTTTATACTTAATTTTTGGACGGAGTATAGTACCGTAGTACCTTCGCGACAGTCGAAGGAAAAAATTTATGTTTGAGTTTATAGTAGAGTCAATCAAAAATTATTATTCCTAAGGCCGAAACTTTTTGCTGTTTATGTACCATTTCTAGCCAATCCTGAACGAGAAATTGCATGTTTGAAAAATCTGGCAACACTGTCCGAGCTTGTATACATTACATATACTCGATTCATTATTGTAATTTAAAATTTTGACAGACAAATGTCGAAAGATATGTAACTTAGATTCTGAAAGTCCCTAGATTTTGACATATTAAATCCTCATAGTTAGGGACTTTTAGAATACTGAGTTTTTTATTACAATACTTTAAATTACAATAATATACCGAGTATACCGTAGAAATCGGGCTGATGTTTAACTGGTTGCGGCCGTACCTGCGATTGCCATAACTAATTTTCTCACTCAAATACAAGAATTGATGGCACCAAACGTCAATTTTACAGGGATCTGTAAATCATCTGCCGTCATACTGTAGGATGGTGGAAAATTTGAACATTTTTTCCTAGTTTAATGACTTTATTTATTAATCTCACTACATTTGAAAAAAAACAAAGTAATTGATTGCGCACTTACAGGCAATTGCTCTAAATTTCCCACTCAAATACAAAAATTGATAGCGCCGAACGTCAATTTTACAGAGATCTGTAAATCATTTGATCTTAACTCTGGAATAGCGCTAAATTTAAACATTTTATTTTCAATTGAACAGCTTTATCATTCTCATGATATTACAATACGTAAAAAATTACGGAAAGAAAGCCAAATCATGCGTTACTTTTGCAACCTTCAGATGGCGCAACGATACGTTTTACAGCGCCATCTGTCGAGTTTGTAAACTAATAAATTTCGCGCTCTTGATCAAGGTCGAATCGGACTTTCCGTTCCAGAAAACAAAAGAAGAACATCTGTTGCAATCCTGATTTTTGTCACGAAAATTCTTCAAAACACAGTAATTGATCGGAAATTCTATACCAACACCACCACCACCACCCATCGACCCAATTCCTTTTACACAAATCTGGACACACATCTGTTTGCAATTTATCCACGATCATAAATCGTTAAAAGCTGTCAATTTTTGTTGGAACTTTTACGGAAACACAACACAATATTAATCGAATTAAAATCGAATAAATTTCAATCGAGCAACCAGCCCTCGAAAACTAACAAAAAATCTAATAAACAACTGTAAAACTAATCAATTTTTTGTTTTTGTTATTATTTGAATAACAATTATAACAACAAATTTGGGACATGTGGTAAAAATCCAAGTGTGCTATGACTAATACCAACTATTCTACACACAAAAAAAAAAACGATAAATTTGCGCTATATTTAGAATTATTCCGATTTATTCAATTGTTTTTCGCCCATGTTTCAATGAATTAATGGAGAAATAAAATGGCGGGCCGCAAATGTTTGATGATATCATCGATTTAATTAACTTAATTAATGAACCGTCAATAATTAATTAAAATATGTAATTAAATTCGATATTTTCCTAATTGTTAACAATAATACTCCCAATTTAAATCAATAATAATCGTAAAAAATCTGTACAAAAACGAATGGATAAATAAAATGAAAAATTATACAACAAGAGGGGATCTTTTCGTATCTAGTTTTTCAGTTGTAGGAAAGACTAAACAGCATCTGTTAAAAATATTAAACAAAAATTAAGTCAATTAGTGAGTGTTGTGACGGTAGAATGTGTCTTCTATTAAACACTTGTTGCTCTGCTGCACGCTAGCACAGCAACACACCATCACAACAACATGGACTTTTTACAATTTAACAACAATAACCATACAACACAACAATCTTTTGTTATCACCAGTACTAATAATAATAATATTAATAATAATAATAATAATAATACAAATAGTGGTGGTAATTCGAAACGGAAGAAATTCGATGATTTCAATAGTACACCGGTGCGGCAACGCAGCCAGGCAAATGCCCGCGAACGTGATCGCACCCACAGGTAATTCGATTTAATTTTTAATTCGCCATTTTTATTGATGATTGTGTGATTAATTTGGAATTAATTAAGGAAATTTAGTGTGAATACAGCTTTCTCGACATTACGTACATTGATACCAACCGAACCGAAAGATCGGAAATTGAGTAAAATTGAAACGTTACGTTTAGCGTCCAGTTATATCTCGCATCTAGGTACACAATTGGTTGCCGGTATATTGTTTAATAATTTAATTAACAAAATTAATTGAATTAATTTTTTTGTTAATTATTCACATAGGACCAATCGATCAACCCTGTTTACGTTTATCACGTATTGATGATGATACCGTTAATAATCGGCATCAAGTTTGTACGTTCTGTATAGCGCACAGAAAATCACCAGTAAGTTCAATTGTTTTTGTTTTAATTAATTCAAATTAATTTAATTAATAAAATTGGTTGTATTTTAGAAGAATGATGGTTTTAATTATAATTGTAATGGTGAGATTTATATAAATACAACAGCAATGAATACAACAGGAAACGAATTAACTACCATTTATTATCAATAATTACTACATCCTTATTTCTACTAATTATTAATTAAGTACTTAAATTAATTGTAATAGAATATTTAAAAAAAATTGGAGAAGTATTTAGTGTTGCCTACCCTAAACATTAAAACGAGACGGAAATATACAAATCATGCGTGTTAAACAAAAACAAACATTTTTTGTAATTTGTGTTGCCTATACGAAAGTATCAAAAAAGTATTCTGTGTTGCCTACCCAAATTAGAAAAATTAACAATTCATAAACTATAACGATTAACAAAAGATCAACGGATTGAATAATTAGCTAATTATTTATTTAATTACCAGATTATCTTGATTAACGATGATTATTTAATTTTTTGTTTTAATTAATTAATTAAATAAATTTTTGATAGTATAGTGTATTTTGTGTTGCATATCTATAATTTTAGAGTGAGATACAGATATATAAAGTCTGTAAGTGTGTTGCCAATATTTTTCAAACACCAATAATTCTCCCTATTTTAATTAATTAATTAATTAGTTAATTGTATTCTAAAATATTGATTGAAAGAAATAAACAGATCAATTTCATGTGATAAAGGGGGATAGAAGATCAAGTATTGTGTGTTGCCTGCCACACAACTTTTTCTAAATAGACATAGCTATAGTGAAATATTGTGTGATAGACAAGGAGAAAAAATTAGTCATCCAGTAACCAGTAATGACAAAAATGTTTACGCTTCGGTCCACTATTTTACAAAAAATCTTTAACAAATATAGCGAGACATACTGTAACTAGATGATTATCATCAAATTTTGAACACAAATAATAATTATTGTGTAGTGAAATTCTGATCAATTTGATAAATTGTAACGATTACAAAAATTGTATTGTTTGATTGTCACTGTTTTGCAGACGTGAAAAGGGGGCTGGCCTACTTGGATCACTCGATTTTATCGCTATTCCCCCCATTAAATTCTCCACATTCCTAGGTACACCACCGTACCACTAAATCTTGTGATAATTAGTGTAAATTTCAATTGTTTTTGGTAAGTTTTTTTTGATATAATTTGTAGTAATTTAACAGTTTTGCTATAGCGCCCCTTTGACCACTCCATCCGCCCTTGAAACCATAACCTAATAATTCATTCATTTGTTTTATTTTGTTTACGAAATTCACGGATTTTCCGGCAATTTTCGCCGTAAATCCGCCAATGAAATTAGTCGGATTTTCCAAAAGAAAATTTCGACTAAAAAAATCGCCCATTTTCCAGGTGATTTATGAGTCATTTGTTGTTTAATCATATCAGTGGAATTCGTGGAATTTTGGTCGTACGTCATTTGTCTTTTGTGTTTTAATAAAAACAAATGAAACGATACGACTACTTGATTTGTTTGTTTTTATCAATTCAAGGTTATCATAATTAATTAATTTAGAATTGATAATAAAACAGAATTAATTGAATTTTCTGTAATTTATCGATTTTTTCCAGACCGAAAACATGAACGATTTAGATAAACAATTAGCGGAATTAGCATTAATCAACAAAACGGAATTACCACAGAGTCCAGCAAATGGTGGCAGTGGTATCAAAAAGATAGCACCGGCGGTACCACCGAAACCCAAAAAACCACAACCGCAAGTACGTTTATTTGTGTGTATTTATAATTTTTAATTATAAAACAAATGACAGATGTATAATTGGTTGCCTACATTCCAGGTACCACAATCTTATCCTTTAAAACAGACCTTGGAACCATCGTATTCATCGAAATTATATTCGAATTTAACCAATAACACGAATACGTATTCAAATGTGATAAAACCAACAACGAATTTGGTACCAAAACCGTATATAAAACCGGCCGATCATGTGACTTACAGTAACATACAAGTGGGCCATAAATCACCGGTACCACAATCAGTGGTACCACAACAACAACAACAACCGCAACGGAATCCTGATGGTTTGATTTATAGTAATTTGATTCATCCACCACCTTCGCAACCACCACCACCGCCACAACAACAGCGGATTTACAGTAATCTACCGAATAATGACGATTTACCGCCACCACCGCCTCCATTGGATTTGACAACGAATTTAAATGATTACGCACCGATTACGATAAATACGAGTCTACCACCGCCACCGGATGATCTATTGCCGCCCCCATCGCCGGTCAGTTCCAGTTATAGTGAATTGCGGCGGGCCACACAACCGGCCGGCGGACAGGATTTCAATAATTACAGTCTTGGCTCGCAGGTTTGATTGTTAATTTAATTAAGAATTTTAATTAATTACACTTTAAGCTTTCTAAACTGTTAACAAATTTATCATATGCTTTTTTTGGTTGGTTTTGCCCGCTATAACTCTACAAATCTCAGTATGCTGATTCTGATTCTTTATACGGATATGGGGATATCTCGCAGGTAATTCTCGACTATTCTCCACAAACTTTACACTTTAATTATTACAACAAAATTACGTTATTTTGAAGAAATAATCGATTGTTGGTGTTTTATAGTCGTCGTCGACGTACGAATCGATTTATGAACCGATCAATCCGCGCCCACCCAGCCAGATGTCGTCACGATCGAATTATTCGTTGTACGCCCCGTATGTGAGTGGCGCCACTAGTACGTTAACCGGACCAAGTCAATCGGCCAGTCGGATCGGTTTGAATAAAGAACAAGAAGTGGATAGTTTGACCGATTTGATGGTGCAAAGTATGGATAATGAACACGATCAGGATGTTTATGGTGTTTGTGTGAAATGTGGCGATAAAGTAGATTTCTGTAGTTTTAAAATTTTCCCTGCTCAATTAACATAATTTATAGATTGTAGGCGAAAATAGTGGTTGTACGGCAATGGATCAATTATACCATACGAAATGTTTTACTTGCCACCATTGCGCTATTAATTTACAAGGCAAACCGTTTTATGCCCTCGACGGTAACCCCTACTGCGAAGAAGATTATTTAGTATTGACTCTTGAATAATTGAAAATTCTTGGATTAATCCCGCTTTTATTGTAGAATACTTTGGAGAAATGTTGCGTCTGCCAGAAACCGATTTTAGATCGTATTCTACGTGCCACCGGTAAACCCTACCATCCGAAATGTTTCTGTTGTGTGGTATGTGGTAAAAGTTTAGATGGTATAC
Source organism: Epicauta chinensis (assembly GCA_021725515.1). Classification (NCBI taxonomy): domain Eukaryota; kingdom Metazoa; phylum Arthropoda; class Insecta; order Coleoptera; family Meloidae; genus Epicauta; species Epicauta chinensis. The sequence goes on along the minus strand of JAEDXX010000018.1, from coordinate 217,621 downwards.
CGTTTACGGTGGATGCAACGAATCGTGTCCATTGTATTGATGATTTCCATAAAATCTTTGCACCACGTTGTTGGGTATGTAAACAACCGATAATGCCGGAACCGGGTGAAGAGGAGACTGTACGCGTTGTGGCATTAGATCATAGTTTCCATATACATTGCTATAAATGTGAAGATTGCGGTTTGATATTGTCAAGTGAGGCGGAGGGACGTGGTTGTTATCCGTTAGATGGACATGTATTGTGTAAAAATTGTAATGCGAAACGTGTACAAGCCTTAACGAGTCATATGACAACAGAATTGTAGACAACATTCCATTTTTTAATCTCTTGTCTTTTTGATGATATATAAGTAAAGTAAATGCGCTACAATTAGCTTGTATAACCTAAAAAATTTTTAGATTATTTAATTGGAACCAAAACGCTTTGCAGCTTTTATTAATGTTATTGTATTATAATAGGTTTTCTATTTGATGATTTATAAATGTGCCAATTTGTGGGAATTTTAAATAAAATTTATAAAATAGAACGTTAATGGAGCTACAATTAATCAACCTAACCTATATTATTACCATAAATGATTTAGTTCCTTTTTTGATGTTGGCTATACCGGCACTTCTATCTTTGTTTACCGTCAAGTCCTTGCGATATATCTATCTTTATCTGACAGGTAGTTGTGACGTCATTGTTTTAAAACATCCGGATTGGAGCTTTTTTTTAAATTATTTTTCTAAGTTCGTTAAGGTTGGTATTTACGATTTGCTCTCCTTATTTATCATTAATTCTGTTACATACGACTATTCTTGTTTGATAGAAACTACAGTGTGATTTCGGGGGAAAACCGTTTTATTTAAATATTTACTTAAGAAATATATCAAAGTTGAAAATTGACCTTCTTTTTTTTGCAATTTAATCTTTTATTTATCTATCTTCATTTAATAGGCAGTTATGACGTCTAAAAACGGTTAATTTGGGGAATTTGATAAAGTGAATTCATCGACCAAAGGGTAACTAGATTTGACAGATGTCTCGTTAAACAACGTCCTTATTCCTTAGATTGTAAACGAAGATATGGACAAAGAATGAAATCCCTAAAAATATCACTATATTCAAGGGTACCAACTTAAATCTAGGAATCCTTTGGTTGCCGAACTTTGTATAAAATTGGTAGTTTTCGAGGTCACACGATTTGCTATTCTTGTCTATACTCAATTCACCGATCAGAGGGTTACTAGATTTGACAGTTGTCTCGCTAAACAAAGTACGTAGTCGCAGGATGTGGACACAAACAAATAAATCCCTAAAATATCACTAAATTCAAGCGTGCCAACGTAACTCTAGGAACACTTTGGTCGATGAATTGTTTATATCATTGATTATTGTCTGTATGTGTATCTTTTTTTTTACAAACTAAAGTGCAACTCGATCGTCTGATTACGGTCGAATTCGGGGAAATACGGATTTACATTAGATTCTCAACATCTAGAGTGCAGTGTGAATTAATGTTCTTTTTTTTAAAAATAAATTCCAGAATAAAATGGATGTTTTGGTGGTTTCACTTGAGTTGGTACCGCTTGAAATTCTATCTTTGTTTATCATTAGGTCTTTTTAATTCATCTGTCCTTTTTTAACAGGCAGTTGTGACGTCAAAAAAACGGTTAATTTGGGGAAATTTGATAAAGTTGGTAGCATTCGAGGTCGCACGATTTGCTATTCTCGTCTATCATTGATTATTGTTCCTATGTCTATCTTTGTTTAGTACAAACTAAAGTGCAATTCGATCGTCTGATTACGGTCGAATTCGGGAAAATACCGATTTACATTAAATATTTGCAATAGAATCTCAAAATCGAGAGTGCAGTGTGAACTAATCTGTTTTTTGTAAAATAAATTCTAGAGTAAAATGGATAAGTATTGGTGGTTTCACTTGAGTTGGTACCGCTTGAAATTCTATCTTTGTTTACCATACGGTCTTATTAATTTATCTGTCGTTATTTGACAGGTAGTTGTGACGTAAAAATTCGGGTAATTTGGGGAAATTTGATAAAGTTGGTAGCATTCGAGGTCGTGCGATTTGCTATTCTTGTCTATCATTGATTATTGCCTGTATGTGTATCTTTGTTTAATACAAACTAAAGTGCAACTCGATCGTGTGATTACGGTCGAATTCGGGGAAATACCGGTTTACATTAAATATTTGCAATAGAATCTCAAAATCTAGAGTGCAATGTGAATTATTTTTTCTTTTAACTAAATTCTAGAGTAAAATTGATAAATTTTGGTGGTTTCACTTGAGTTGGTACCGCTTGAAATTCTATCTTTGTTTGCCATTCGGTCTTTTTAATTCATCTGTCCTTATTTAATAGGCAGTTGTAACGTCAAAAAAAAACGGTTAATTTGGGGAAATTTTATAAAGTTGGTAGCATTCGAGGTCGCGTGATTTTCCATTCTTGTTTATCATTGATTATTGTCTGTATGCGCACCTTTGTTTAATACAAACTAAAGTGCAACTCGATCGTCTGATTACGGTCGAATTCGGGGAAATACCGGTTTACATTAAATATTTGCAATAGAATCTCAAAATCTAGAGTGCAATGTGAAATTCTAGATTGAAATGGATAGCTTTTGGTGGCTTTACTTGAGTTGGTACCGCTTGAAATTCTATCTTTGTTTACCATTCGGTCTTATTAATTTATCTGTCCTTATTTGATAGATAGTTGTGACGCCAAAATTCGGGTAATTTGGGGAACTTGATAAAGTTGGTAGCATTTGAGGTCGCGCGATTTGCTAGTCTTGTCTATCATTGATGATTGTCTGTATGTGTATCTTTGTTTAATGTAAACTAAAGTCGAACTTGATTGTCTGATTACGGTCGAATTCGGGGAAATACCGGTTTACATTAAATATTTGCAATAGAATCTAAAAATCTAGAGTGCAGTGTGAACTAATCTGTTTTTTTTTTTAAATAAATTCTAGAGTAAAATGGATAAGTTTTGGTGGTTTCACTTGAGTTGGTACAGCTTGAAATTCTATCTTTGTTTACCATTAGGTCTTTTTAATTCATCTGTCCTTTTTTAACAGGCAGTTGTGACGTCAAAATTCGGGTAATTTGGGGAAATTTGATAAAGTTGGTAGCATTCGAGGTCGCACGATTTGCTATTCTCGTCTATCATTGATTATTCTCGGTATGTTTATCTCTGTTTAATACAAATTAAAGTGCAATTCGATCATCTGATTACGGTCGAATTCGGGGAAATACCGGTTTACATTAAATATTTGCAATAGAATCTCAAAATCTAGAGTGCAATGTGAATTATTTTTTTTAAAAATAAATTCTAGAGTAAAATTGATAAATTTTGGTGGTTTCACTTGAGTTGGTACCGTTTGAAATTCTATCTTTGTTTACCATTCGGTCTTCTTAATTTATCTGTCCTTATTTAACTGGTAGTTGTGACGTAAAAATTCGGGTAATTTGGGGAAATTTTATAAAGTTGGTAGCATTCGAGGTCGCGTGATTTTCCATTCTTGTTTATCATTGATTATTCTCGGTATGTTTATCTCTGTTTAATACAAATTAAAGTGCAATTCGATCATCTGATTACGGTCGAATTCGGGGAAATACCGGTTTACATTAAATATTTGCAATAGAATCTAAAAATCTAGAGTGCAGTGTGAACTAATTTTTTTTTTAATTCTAGAGTAAAATGGATCAATTTTGATGGTTTTACTTGAGTTGGTACCGTTTGAAATTCTATCTTTGTTTACCATTAGGTATTTTAAATTTATCTGTCCTTATTTAACTGGTAGTTGTGACGTAAAAATTCGGGTAATTTGGGGAATTTCTTCGGTAAATTTGTTATTCTTGTCTATCATTGATTATTGTTCTATCTTTGTTTAGTACAAACTTAAATGGAACTCGATCGGCTGTTTACGGTTGAATTCGGGAAAATTCCGGTTGGTTTAATTAAAACAGTAAACCATAGACTATTAAAAATCTAGTGAACTTTGATTATATTAATCATTTTTTTTGTTATTAGTGCATTTTATCGTGAATATTTCAGCAAATTTCGGTAATTTATTGGAATTCCTAACGTTCCATCTTTGTTCACCTCAATTGCCGTTGATATATTCATCTTTTTTTAATTTATTATACTTAAGAATTTTTTATAAATTAATCCGAGTTGGTAGCACTGAATCTTCCAACTTTATTCACCACACTGTATTGTCAATAATTTCATCTTTGTCTAATCGAAATGTCGAATAACGTAACGAACATCACGTCATCATCCATTAAAAACCGTATTTAGTGATTTTTAACAGAAAATTCGTGGAATTATGAAATAATTCAACTGTTTAAACAATTACGCACATATTGGTAAGTCAAATTCGCCATCTTTCTCTATCAAATGGTGTCATATCGTTCATCTCTATTTAATTGACCCACAATGTCACCGATGATACTCCGGGGAAACCCCGATTTATTACGAAAATTATATAAGAAATTTTGGATTTAATCCGGAAAATTCTGGAAAATTTGGTAACTCGATTAGTAATACGGAATAGTGTGTCACCACAATTTTCCAGTAAATTCCAAACTATAACAAACATCGAGCGCTACAATTAACAACATAACCTAAACGATGCATTTTCAGGTCAATTAACACAAATATTTTTATTAACAACAAGTTGCGTAATCTTACAACAATTTACGATAATCTAAAAAAAGCAAAATTACGCATTATTTATTTAATTTAAAAAAATAACACGTGTACACTACCAACTGTTAGTGACGTAACGGAAAAATCACTAAAAATTCTAGTAATTTTAACGCAACAATTGGCAGTAATGTAACCCAAATAATCTATCGTCTCTGTTTAATTTGTATTAATACCGATAGAGTTGTCTCGCTTTAAAGATAACCAACATTTATCGTTGACGTTAGAATTGTTGATGATGAAATGGTGGAAATTTCTATAAATCGACAACTGGGGGGAATACCCTTAAAATAAAAAAAACCCTCCCATAACACCCATATTGAAGTGATGTACAATAGAGTAAGTGATAACGCAATTTCTAAACAATTCTCGAATTAATCTTGTAGGTTAAGTAATGGAATTGTATGATAACGCAACGAAACGCGACCCAACTCCAACATTAAACGATGCTAATCGAAACGCTGAAATAATGGGGAATTCTAGTGATGATAATACTACTACTACTACCACTGATAACAGTGTAATTGATAATAAGTTGATAAAAATTGAATGCAATCGTACCAGTGAGTGTGGCAACAGTAATGAGACGGTTAGTGTGAAAATTGATCCGATTAATGGTAAAAAGTACGTGTACAAGAACGGTAAACGTTGCGGTGAATTAGTGCCAGTTTTATCGCAACCAACAACACAATCACCACAACAACGGGTAGTCAATTTGAAATTGAATACAAATCAATTTAAAATCATCAAAGTGAAACCATCACAATTACCACCGTTAATAAAAACAACAACCACATTACAAATGGATAAGAAGATGCGTGCTGTTTATAATTTTAAACGTAGCCAAGGTGTGATCACCGATAGTTGTGTGAAATTTGATAAATATCAACAAACAAATGATAGTTGTTTTTTAAATAGAACATGTGATATTGGTGTACAAACAACAAATGAATTATTTTTAGATGATCAAATAATTAATACAATATTGAATGATAAAGAATTCTTAGATATCGATCAATTTACCGATACGAAAACGAATATTAATTTGATCGATCCAAATAAACCGAAAACACAAGAGGAATTGGTTAAATTGAATTTTTTCAATGATATTAATCGAGCATTAACATTCGATCGATCCGGAAATTTGTACGTTTATCAATTAATTTAATTAATTTAGAACTTAATTTTGGTAATATTTTGTAGACCGATCCATGAGAGCGTTATGCAGAATAACGTGAAATTAGTGAAGAAGAATTGTGTAATATTGAATGCTCGCAAGGAATCAATTAATATTTACAATTCACAAAATTATGTAAGTTGAATATTTACATCCGTAAAATTCCGGTTAATTTTGATTTTTGGGGAACTCCCTCTGTCATACAATTCTTCGTAAATATTTGGTTTTCTTATCGTTTTTTTCTCGAGTATTTACTGATAAGAGGTGATAATTTATACGCTTAATTTTCCTTGTCGGAGTTTTTCCGGTGGATGGACACGTGTACGATTTGTTTTTACCGGATTAAACAAATGAGTTTTGTTTTTGTTTAATGAACAGTAGGCGCCTCGTTCCCTTAAATTTTGATCCGTTCTCTAATGTTAAGAGATTAGGTGCAGTATTTTTCGTTAATCAATTAAACAATTGATTTTTATCCTCTATTGTGACGAATTTTGATAAAAACTGGATTATTTTCGATCAATGCGCCGCTCTATAGTTATGATTTCCGTTTTACTATAAGTTTGTATTTGTATCATAAATCCGCTCTCTAGTTGTAAATTATTAAACAATTGCATTGTTTTTTTGTTTAAAAGAATAGTAGGCGACGTTCGCTTAAAGTTGGATGTGATTAGGCAAAGACATACGTTTGATCACAGCCTTCTCGATTTTACAGTAGTCATTTTTATAAATAAACAGTTGAATACCAAAACATATGCAAATTTGTGTTGTTTGAAATTTGATTTTTCCAATTGTGAAGCATTTGACAAAAACTTTATTCTCCCATGAGCGATTTGTAATATAAATCCGCTCTCTAGTTATAAATTATGAGTATTTTTTTCCTTGATAGTTGTATGTGTCAAGAATCGACATACGTTCGATTGTTGCAGTTATTTTTAAGGATTAAACAATTGCATTATTATTTTTTCAATGAATAGGTGGCGTTCGCTTAAAGTTGGATGTGATTAGGCAAAGACATACGTTTGATCACAGCCTTCTTGACTTTACAGTAGTCATTTTTATAAATAAACAGTTTATTTTTCCGATTGTGAAGCATTTGACAAAAAAACAACTTTATTTTTTTGTGTAATTTGAAATTGTATTGCCCCACTCGTTATGCCCATGAGCGATTTGTAATATAAATCCGCTCTCTAGTTATAAATTATAAGTATTTTCCCTGATAGTCGTATGTGTTAAGAATCGATATACGTTCGTAGACTACTAGATTGTTGCAATCAATCGTTTTTAAGGATGAAACAATTGCATTGTTTTTTTTTACAATGAATAGTAGGCGGCGTTCGCTTAAAGTTGGATGTAATTGGGCAAAGACACACGTTTGATCACAGCCGTCTCGACTTTACAGTAGTCATTTTTATAAATAAACAGTTGAATAACATTTTTTCTTTTATGTTTCTAAGAACGTATGCAAATTTGTGTTGTTTGAAATATAATTTTTCCAATTGTGAAGGATTTGATAAAAAAAAACTTCAATTTTTTGGATAATTTGAACTTCTATTGTCCCACTCGTTATGCCCATGAGCGATTTGTAATATAAATCCGTTCTCTAGTTATAAATTATTAGTATTTTTTCTTGATGGTCGTATGTGTCAAGAATCGGCGTACTTTCGATTGTTGCAGTCGGTCATTTTTATGGATTAAACCAGTGATTCCCAAAGTGTGCGCCGCGGCTCCCCGGGGAGTCGCGATGCCGTCATTAGGGCTCCGCGAAATATTCAATTTTACAATTCTTGAAATTTTGCGCTTTTAAAAAAGAAAAGTTTTCCAATTTTTCAAGAAAGTCAAAAATTTAGAAAAAAATCTGATGTATTGAGGGCGCCGCGGAAAAAATCTGATTATTTAGGGAGCCGCAAACCGGAAAAGATTGGGAACCTCTGTATTAAACAATTGCATTGTTTCTTTTTTTTAATGAATAGTAGGCGACGTTCGCTTTAAATTGGATGTAATTAGGCAGAGACCAGTGGCGTAGCGAGTACAACTCCCCTCACTCATAATAAGTAATTAATCATTTTTATAAACAAACAGTTTAAGTAAATTGTTATTCTTTTTTGTTTTTAACAAATAGTGAGCGGATGAAAATTTATATTGTTTGAACATTAAACCGTTTTTGTTAAAAAATGAATTATTTTAGATCAACATCAATGTGCCGCTCTGTAGTCATGATTTCGATTTTTTTTTTAAATATAAATAGTGGACTGTTGAACAATTGATATATTTCGGCCTCACTTGTTACACCTATCGGAGATTTGTAGTATAGATCCACACCATAGTTATAAATTATTATGAGTAGTTTCTTGGGAAATTTAGTAGAGAATCGATGACGTATTTGTCGTGTGTTCTAAGAAGCGACATACATACATTGATTAAAAAAAAAACAAAGCGGACGTACGTTTAACGCTAAATAATAATTTTATACTCTGTAGTTCGACCTCCGCTGTCTAGTAATAAATGGTCATAGGTTGCTATATTTTCCGGTATTACTTTTTATTTGCTACGACGTACGTTCACTATCGAATTTTTACAATTTAATTTATTTTTTATTGTTTTTTAATTTTTAATAACTAATACGCGGAAGTTTACGAGAACGGAATGAATTAGTTACTGTTTTTATAAATAAACAAGTGAATAACTTTCTTTGTTCTGATTTATATTAAATAGTAAGCGGATTGTTTGGCATAATATCAATGTGCCGCTCTATAGTCATGTTTTTTTTAAAGTAAATAAATCGTTCAACTCTACGCCTATGACATATCTCTGTAATACTTATACTGTATCGGTTCGCTCTCTAGTTATAAATAATGATTGCTCACTATTTGCTTGACAATTGTAAGTCCTAAAAATAGACATATCATAGACTGCTTGATTGAATTGACATTATTAATGAATAAAGTTAAATAAATAATGATAATTAATGTATCAAGGGCGTTATAAGGCAAATAACGCCTGAGTGTCGACAGTGTACGTCGACCGAGGGCGTTATGCCCATAACGCCAGTGGTGCATTCATGAGTTTATCCCATAAGTAAAAGTAGCAATTTAACTTTATTTTTGTTTTTTTTAAATTAATCTTTGAAATCTGAAAAATTGAGGTTATGATCACCTTTTTAATGACTACAAAAATAGCTTGTTTGTCATAGCAACGGTCTATTATTTTTCATAACACGATCGTAACGCCATAATGGCCCGTCGTGAAGTAAACAATTATTATTTGCTTATTAATCCAATCATTTTGATATCAATTAATGGTTCAATAATATATACGTATGACATAAAAAAATAAAAAATCCATAGGCGTAGTAATTTTTTTGTTTTAATCTGTATTTACTTTATTTAAAAATCTCAAATCTGAATCTAATTGATACCCCTATGAAACAAAATATTTAGGTCAAGGTTCACGTCCGCTTTCTAATGATTAGATTTGATATACTCTATAAATAAAGTGATAAAAATACGGTAATTCCCTCGACGATTTTGTTACCAAGAATCGATATATGATTCGACAACAATTAGTCATTAAAAACAAAACAATTGAATAACTATATTATTTTTGGTTACTAGATAACCCTTAAAAAAAAACAGATGATTTCAGATAAACATAAATGTATCGCTCTGTTGTTATGATTTTTGATTATGCTCACTTGAATGCTTGGATTTTTGTTGTATAAATCCATTCTCTAATTATAAATGATATTATACACTCATTTATCACTAGAGAGCGGATGATACCTTCTTTAGCTGATTTTTCTGGAGTTGATGACGTATGTTCTAAGAATTGAACAAATACTCAGAGCAGAGACTACTAGATTGCAACAGAATGAATCATTTAATAAAAACAAATGAATAGTGGTATTTTAAACAAAAATTAAAGCATTGGCATGGTCAGTTTTTGTTTTGTTTCTATTTACTTATTTTATTTAAAATTCTCAAATCTTAACCCATTCGATACGCCAATGGTACAAATCTACTATGATCCTACTTTATCGACTAAAAACTCGATAGTAAAGTAGCACTTTACCCACCTCAACGGTAAAGTGTTTACCGTTGAGGTGGGTAAACTCCATAGTAACCAACAGCAAATAAACAAAAACAATTGCTTGTTGTTTAGCGAGATCCAATAGCAACCAACAACAATTGACAACTGTATGAATAGTTAATGTCAAAACTTCTTAGAAAATTTAAAAAATTAAATAAAAAAGAGTTAAACAAAATCTTGTACTGTACACGGTGGTAAAGTCTCTTTATCCACTCGTGGATTTGTCTTTAATAAAGTATGACTTTACCACCATGTACATTAATTAGCTATTATTTGTCTTTTTATTTCATCTAACCAGTGGCGTACATTATAAACAAAAATATTGTTATGTTTGTTGCCTAGTAACGGTATAAATTTGCAACAATTATTACTATCAAATCTGTTGCTATGGTAACGTTATATAAACGAAACGTTGCCGCGATTGCTTATGCTCATATAAATTTAATATATTTTTTTTCTCTTTCTGTTTCAGACACCTCTACATTTAGCGATTTTATTTAATGTATCCAATGATGTACTATTAATATTATTAAAATATAATGCTGATGTATCATTAACTGATACAGATGGTAATACAGCTGTACATTTAGCTGTTGAATATGATCGTATAAGTTTATTAAAAATTCTATTGGATTATACGATACATAAACGTTTCAATTTGAATACGTACAATTATGATGGTTTCACACCATTAATATTAAGTTGTTGTAATCGTTCATATGAAATAACGAAATTATTATTAGATAAAGGTGCTGATCCAAATGTACGCGATATGAAATCAGGACGGACGGCACTGTTTCATGCCGCCGAAGCATATGATGGTTGGTATAGTATATAATATACAAGCAGTGTGTTTCATGTGATTCTTCCATCTCGAATTTCTCGTTTATTGGTAAACGGATCTTTGACAAAAAAAAAAAATTCAACAATTTAAAGCACAGTAATTTTTGAAGTGAAACTTCTTTAGGTGCGTATGCGTAGTAAACTTTTTTGAAAGCGTGACAAAAACACTAGGTTTAAAGTTGGTGTCATTGATCGATCTACAGCGCCCTCTGGAACGAAACTAAAATTTCCTGGCCTACCGCGATTTATGATTTTTTTATTTATAAATGAATCAGTAACTGCAGACAAAAAATCGAGCCTTCAGACAACGACAGAAAGATAATAAGCCGATAAAAGAATGAACTTCGTCTCTAACCTAAGAAGTTTCACTTCTAACGCGCGGTGTTCCACGCACTTAGCTCTAAAGCACTTTTATTGGTCAAATGCTGTGCTTTATGTTGTTGGGGTTCTTCTCACCGATCCGTCCACCAACAAACGAACATATTCGAGGTGGAATAGTGACCTGTGATACACTCTGTATAGTATATTTAAAAAAAAATTGTACAAATTTCTAGTGGCCATCGTACAATTATTGATTAATCATAAGGCCGATACGAAGGTACGTAATTTCGTTGGTACCAGTCCACATGATGCAATGTTCGAATTGGATGATGTTCCATTAAAGATAAAATGTTTAATATTGGGTAAAGAACAGATACGTTTACAAAATAAACGGAAATCAGAACAACAAAGTAAATCGAATGGTGGTAAATATGAACGGACTACTAGTGTAACAATTAAGAAGGCAAAAATGGAAGTTACATCAATATTACAGAAGGTCGAACCGAAATTTCAAGCTGTTCTCGATCGTGTTCAGTTCAAAAGTAAATGCTAAATAAAAATTGGTGTATATTAATTTTTAATTTTATTTTAATTGAATGTCACAGTAGTCTACAATTAGCTGTTATTAATCGGCGAAAAAATTGCAATTTTATTGAATTTTCAATTTTTCTCGTCTATCGATCAACGGATTTACATGAAATTTCTGACAATTATAGAGTATGTTGTGCTTAGGGGCGTTATGTTTTTGTTTTTTCAAAGTTTGCTTCCACTGCTCAGAAATTTGTTAAACAGAATGAGCTCGAATTTTCTGGAAAACAGTTGAGAAATTTGAAAAAACGATAACATAACACCCTTAAGCACAATATCCCACTACAATTAACACAAATTTCAAACAAATCTGTTGATTAATACAGGAGAAAAACGAAAAATTGTATTTCACTTGGGTCAAGTTTTTCTTAACTGACCGTTTGTTCGACAAAATTAAAGTCAAAACAGTCGATTGTAGGCTAGTACGAGCTTTCACTTTTATTTCGATTAAGAAATAGATTTATTTTAATTGAATTAGATGTAAATTTTAATTAAAATTAATTTTAATTTGTGAAAATACAACAAACTAAGTTTGATTAGAGTCAAATCTAACTTGTAATTACTTAATAAAATTAAATGCATCTCAACTTAAATACATCCTAAAAAAATACTCAGTTTTTATATAGAAATCCGCCGTTTAGTGATGGTCTTCAAAATTGAATCCGGATTACGTAAAGTGGCAACACTGTAGCTGTCAAATGTTATCTTACAGTTGTACCACTACATTCGAAATAAATTACACTATTCTCTGTCCAAAAATTAAGCATGAAATTTCAAAATACAGATGTTTGAAAAGTTCCTAACTTTTACATGTTTACGTGAAAGAAAAAGTGTATTATATTGTGGCATTCCTGTTTGAGTAAAACCCTACGCATTTGTTTACATAATTTGGTGGTAATTTTTTTTTTATATTAACCAAGAAGTTCTATATTTTATAATTCTTTGGTTAATTAATACAGGGGCTATTTTTCGTTGCGTAGGTTAGCTGCATTTGTGTCATTTGAAATTTTATACATAATTTTTGGATGGACTATACAATTTTTGTTTTGTTTTTTAAAAATAATTTGCAGCTTAGCGGATCATATCAAATTGAGAAACAACTGCCGGAAATTAAATATTTTCACAATATTTAAAAACTTTGTTTTTATTATACAAAATATGAGACATGGCACATTGTCATAGTTGTGCCACAACAATAAATAAAATAGTAAGATTTTTTTTGTGTTGTCTTTATATACAGGTAAAAGTCGGTTTTTACCTCACCCGTAACCACAGTTTGGAAAAGGCGTCGAATGTATTTAAACAAATGAAATCTTAAAAACTACGCCTATATACGAAACGTGACAACGTTGCAATTGTCGGTTGTAATCACAGTGCTGCCACTGTAATACAAATAAAGAAACTAGAATTTTATTTTTTAACTAGAGATCGTTTCATCTGATTTTATTGATTTCAATATACAGGTTGTCTCGTAAGTAATGGACCACCTTCCAGGGTCAGATAGGGAATTAAATTTTGAATCGGAAAGTCCTTTACCATTTTTCGATCTTAGGCATAGATAATTTACTATTAATTAAATTCAATAATCAATCTGGTGAGCGCTATATCTTATCCGGGCGCTATGGGGCAGCGCGTGAGCGAGGGATAGGACCCGCGGCAGTCTGCTTCCTCCCAGCCTACTGTTCTAGCGCTTTAGCGCGCACCTGATTGGTTATTGAATTTAATTAATAGTAAATTATCTATGCATCAGATCTAAAAATGATAAAAGACTTTTAGATTGAGGATTTAATTTCCTATCTGACCCTGCAAAGTGGGCCATTACTTACGGGACATCCTGTAGAATTCTAAATTTAGGAAAGATCAAAAACACCGAGGTTATCTCGAAAACAACAACAAAATATTTATTTTTCGAAGGTCTTACAAATCAACGCTTCTAATTAACACTTTACAATTGATTATTCTGCTGACACAATCTTTGATTCTCCTTAAATGGTATATTATCCCAAAATTCCGTATTACCAATTTGATCGTTGGTCTCCATCTCCCATTGTGTTGGCGATGAAATCTTCAAATACCGTAAGGGATCCTTTGGATTCTTCGACACTGGCAGCCACTCAACTGGCACTTTAGGCTTCCTATTGTTTTGGGGGGGAACAAATCAAATAATATTCAATCGATTACGTAATTATTAAAAAGCACAGTAATAATTACCCGTCTTTAGCGAATGCTGTCACCATATCCACGTACAATTCGACCAATTTCTTATCGTTTGGATCCGAAGTGGCGTCCATGGTGGTTTTGAAAACGTACGCGGTATCATCACCGTGACACGCACCGAAATCCATTGTAACGCCGTATTTATCCTCCGAATGGCTGTGTTTGCCACGATGGATGAAGTACGAGAAATACACCGGTGATTTGCTGGTAGAGCCTTGAAGGCGCGCCGATGTTCTCAGACCATGGACAAACATCCGATCACCAATCATATCAATCAATTTGCGATAAGTCGATTTATTTACGGGTTCATTTTTGAGATAGTAATCGCGCACTTGTTGGGCGATTGCTTTGTGTTGACTTGGATCGATTGTGTAGTTGTAATCAAGGATGAAGGGCATCAGTTCGTCCCAACGCTTATCGATTGCCTCCAAATATTCGTCTTGATAGAAATCTACAAGGCGTTGAGAGTTTAATTAGTTATGGCATTTTAAGGGCGACAAAAACTGCAAAAGCATAGCAAAAGCAAAATGGTAGTTTCATCAAACTGGATTCGAAGCGTTACAGAGACACAGTCTTCAAAGGAAGATTGTGGGAAGAAGGCAAAATATGAACGAGTCTTGAAACTGTTATAAGGAAGGTTGTCAAATATGAAGGAACTCATTTAGACTTGAGCAAAACAAGTTGCAAATGGTAGGGAGATAGGCAAAGCAAAAACTGAGCAAAATACTTGAACTCTTGAGATTTTGACTGACGAAGGCAAAGATAGGTTAGGTATCGAAAGAGAGGAGCAATAGCAATGAAGAAAAGTTACAAGCGGCTCTTAGAAATTGCAGAACTTACCAACGCCCGGATACAATCCTTCAGCATTCGTTTGGGACACAATCCATGGCACATCCGCCACATCACCATTACTAATCAACTGATACGGATGATCACTAAGTACCGGATCCTTGGACCATTTCCCATCAACGACAACACCGAACGGTGAGAACGGATTATACAAGAACGGTTGGAAATGTTGTACAGTTTGTATGATTTGTCGAGCCGAACGTCGCCGTAAACAATCAACTAATTGTTGTGAATTATCGGAAACACAACCGACCATTCCAGCTAAACGTTTCGTCTTCTCTAATGGCGCTTCTTGCATTACCCATGGATTCAATGCACAACCACTCATCGAGATGGCTCTATTGAACAGACCACGTGACTTGTGGCTCAGCGTATGCAAATGTACACTGGCGGCACCTGCTGATAGGCCAATGATTGTGATCGAATTCGGATTACCGCCGAAATATTTGACGTTGTCACGGACGAATTTCAAAGCCAATAATTGATCGCGCAAACCATTATTGCCCGGTAGCACATCATCTTCTGTACTCAAGAAACCGAACGGTCCTATACGGTAATTGAACGATACTAAGACGATATTTTTATCGAGCAAATAATGGGGTCCATAGAATGTTGGGTAGTTGAACATAAAGGAGCCCATGTGGATATAGACGATCACGTCTAATTGGGCGTTTTGGTCTAAAGTCGGTGTGTACACATTCATATAAAGACAATCTTCAGCGCCTAAAATTCACACGACTTGGTAATTTGTTTTAAAAAAAATTGTTAAATAATAATTGACTTACCGACGATAAAATCAGCTTTCGGTGGTGTATGATGGTTCCATTGCAAACATTTGTGTTTCGTATTTGTTGTTAAAACATCCTGCCATGGTTCGATCGGTTGGGGTTCTTTGAATCGTAACGGACCAATCGGTGGTTTTGCATACGGTATACCTTCGAAGGAATTGAACGAGTGCCCATTCAAACTGGTATCGATGGTACCCTGGATTTTACCCAAAGGTAATTCAACGATTGGATTACCATAGGCAACTGTTATCGAAAAGAAAATTAGTCAAAATTTTGATTATACCTAAATTAAAAGCAATAGGTTTCTTACAATTTATTATAAACAATGCGAGCAGTAAGTGCAGCATTCTTGAAGTTATTACAACAACTGAACAATATTTGCCGGCCTTCGTATTTATTGTAGTAGTTGCAAGGCACCTTTGACCTCAATTACAGAGCAAAAATGCAACTCAAGGTTGTTGCTGATAAAAGGAGAATCGCCTGATAAAAGGAGTTACGAAAACAGCTCAAAGTCCACGATCTCCCACCATCGGCGGAACTCCCAGAAATATTACATCATTTTTTGATCGTTGGAAAGATTATAAATCTTCAGTTTTCTTTTTAAGTATTCGAGCAAGGCGAGGAGAGTTTTGGTTTGCTCCCAGGAGCGTTCAATAAAGCTACAACGCTTCGGAATCATTGATTGAACAATTATAGGAAAAGTGCAAGTGACAGTGATCAATAGCGAAGGGTCTAGTTAACGATTTGATCCACAACAATGGGAAATTGCGCCGAATGTTATAATTTAAAAATTATATTGCTTATTGTGGGAGCTTCGGATGCTAATCAGATTCGATTGTTGTTTTCGATATGAATATGAACTTTTTGATCTTTGATAAATTTAGAAATGCATTCGTCATTGATTAGTTTTTTTCTCCTATTTATCATTTCTGATCGTAATTTTTATGTGACAAAGTCATTCAGGTCATGTTTGTTCAGAAACTTTGTGCTAACCGGTTGGATCTAGTATTTTGCAAATGATCCACAAAAATCACTAGCACTGTTACTACATTGACGCTCTGTGTTGTTTACAAATGCACAATTTTTATCGATTACTGTGCTTTACTTAAAAAGGAGAAGCCATTTTCTATTTTGTATAGTTTTTTTGGTCAGATGTTATCAGAAAAATACCAATCTTACACGCGAGGACGCTGACGTCTATCTGCGAGCAAAGTTCAGCATTAGTATGTAATAAATAGCCGTTATTTTGGCCTCTTTTTCCACCGCCGATCCTCCTCACTGTAGTCGAGGGCTTCTCGAAATAAACGACTTGGATGGTCGGAATATGTAGAGAAAGCCTTAGTGGCTGTCTTATACTCCTTCACACTCGGCATATTAGCCTCGCAATGTAGTTGGGTGTTCCTAACAAACCATGGTGCATTGAAGGCCGACCTGAGAAATTTATTTTGAAGGATCTGGAATCGATGAATGGAAGATTTAGAAACATGTCCGCAGGCTAGTGAGCCCTAGGTGAACGTGGCTCTAACGATGGATTTGTAAAGTCGAAGTTTGTTTTTCGTGGATAGTTTACTATGCCGACAAACTAACGGGTGTAGTTGGCCCCAAACTTGTTTGAAGCGAGTTTCAGCGTATCGGAAGTGGCTCTTGAAATTTAATCACTTATCTAGGGCGACGCCTAGATACTTTACTTCCGGTTTCCATTGTATGGATCGGTCATACATATGAAAAAAGTCATGAGGTTGGACGTGATGACGTGTAATCAGTAGAACTCTTTTCTGGATTAGCCTCAGTCCGCCAGAGGCGCATCCAAGATTCGATATCGTCGACTGCTACCTGTAGTTTCGACATGACCAAGGAAGGATATTTAGCTCCGACGTAGATGGCTGTATCATCTGCGTAGATGGCGAGTTGTGTTCTTGGGTCTTTGGAGATCTCGGCTATGAAAAGACTATTCTTATAATATAATAAACTTATATAATTATCGATTTTTTTGAAGTGAAACTTCTTTAGGCGCGATAGGGTAGTAAAGTTTTTTCAAGCATGACGAAAATGTGGGACCCCTTGAGTGGAAACCCTTCCCCTCTACCAGACAGCTGAAAGGGAAGTGTGGGGGCGTTGCCATAGTGTCGCTTCATCTCTTTCAGTTCTGCCAACTGTTCAAAATAAACACTAGGGTCTAAAGTTGGTATCATTAATCAATGTACAGGATGGCCCATTTTGCAGGGTATCTCCTATAAGAAGAGCTCGTACAGAATAATGGATAGTACATTCCTGTCCTACTTTTTCGAGGCTACACAAATGGTGAAATTAGATTTTTGCTATGTTCTTTTGTTTTCGAGTTATTTCAGGTTTTTCATTTTTTCGCGATTTCGAAAATGCGTCATATCGTGTAGGCCATCAAAAAAGTTCATTTTCTTTTCATTGCTTTCAATGTAGTTTCTAAAGCTGATTCTATTTAGCTAATTAAATTTTCTCTAGCTTTCACCATTTTTGAGTTATAACACAAACTTATGTTTTTTTAAATGGAATATATATTTAATCTCTTGCTTATTAAATTGCTTATTTTTTTCTGATTTCAAATATATATGATTTGCTATAGTTATTTTCAAAAAACTGAGAGTTATTTGAAAAATTTCGATTTCGAAGGGAAAAATTCCGAAAATCATATTCGAAAAGACTTTAGAGTGCTATGAAACAATCGTTTTTTAGCTTGTCAACGAACTATTATTTTGGTTGCTATTTATTTATTCTTTTGTTTTCGTATTTTGCAATAGGTAAAATTTGTTTCATGGCACTCTAAAGTCCTTTCGAGTATAATTTTTGTAATCACTACTTGCGAAATCGAAATTTTCAAAATAACTCCCGCATTTTTGATAATAACTATATCAAACTATAAATATTTGGAATCAGAAAAAAATAAGCAATTTAATTAGTGATAAATTATATATATGTTCCATTTAAAAAAACATAAGTTTGTGTAATAACTCAAAAACGGTGAAAGCTAGAGAAAATATAATTAGTCAAATGAAATGAGCCTTAAAAACTGCACAAGAAACAGTAGAAAAAGTATCGACTTTTCCAAAAAAACACAGCAAAAATCTAATTTCACCATTTGACTAGTCTCGAAAAATTAGGACAGGAATCCATTATTTTGTACGAGCTCTCTTTGTAGGAGATACCCTGCAAAACCATCGAAAATGGGCCACCCTGTACAGAGCCCTCTAGTAGAACGAAACAAAAATTTCCTGGCCTACCGCGATTTATGATTTTTGTATTTATAAATTAATTAATAGCGTTAAATTATACACGAATATTGTTTTGAAATATAAGTGAAATGTAGAAAAAAACAATTGTAGAGAAAAATCGAGCCTTCAAGCAACCACGTAAAGGAAATGAACTTCATCGTTAACCTAAGACGTTTCACTTCTAACGCGCCGCATTTCACGCAGTTTTAGTTTTTTTTAATTTTTATTCTTTAACGAATACAATCGAAAATTTGCATTGCTAATGATACAAGGCACTTTGATCGATATTATGCAGTGCCATGAGTCAGATTGGTATTTTTCTGATAACATCTGACCAAAAAAACTACACAAGACCGTCACAATCTCTTGCAAAATACTAGATTCAACCGGTTAGCACGAAGTTTCTGAACAAACATGACCTGAATGACCTTAATACACAAAAATTACGATCAGAAATGATAAATAAAATAAAAAACTAATCAATAACGAATGCATTTCTAAATTTATCAAAGATCAAAAAGTTCATATTCATATCGAAAACAACACGATAATCTGATTAGCCTCCGTAGCTTATACAATAAACAATTATGTATTAAATTGTAACATTCAGCGCAATTTCCTATTGTTTTGGGACCAAATCGTCAACTACACTCTTCGCTATTGATCACTGTCACTTGCACTTTTCCTATAATTGTTCAATCAATGATTCCGAAGCGTTGTAGCTTTATTGAACGCTCCTGGGAGCAAACCAAAACTCTCCTCGCCTTGCTCGAATACTTAAAAAGAAAACTGAAGATTTATAATCTTTCCAACGATCAAAAAATGATGTAATATTTCTGGGAGTTCCGCCGATGGTGGGAGATCGTGGACTTTGAGCTGTTTTCGTAACTCCTTTTATCAGGCGATTCTCCTTTTATCAGCAACAACCTTGAGTTGCATTTTTGCTCTG
The DNA here is from genome assembly GCA_021725515.1 of Epicauta chinensis. NCBI lineage: Eukaryota > Metazoa > Arthropoda > Insecta > Coleoptera > Meloidae > Epicauta > Epicauta chinensis. The sequence goes on along the minus strand of JAEDXX010000018.1, from coordinate 197,845 downwards.
TAACTGAGGTCAAAGGTGCCTTGCAACTACTACAATAAATACGAAGGCCGGCAAATATTATTCAGTTGTTGTAATAACTTCAAGAATGCTGCACTTACTGCTCGCATTGTTTATAATAAATTGTAAGAAACCTATTGCTTTTAATTTAGGTATAATCAAAATTTTGACTAATTTTCTTTTCGATAACAGTTGCCTATGGTAATCCAATCGTTGAATTACCTTTGGGTAAAATCCAGGGTACCATCGATACCAGTTTGAATGGGCACTCGTTCAATTCCTTCGAAGGTATACCGTATGCAAAACCACCGATTGGTCCGTTACGATTCAAAGAACCCCAACCGATCGAACCATGGCAGGATGTTTTACCAACGAATACGAAACACAAATGTTTGCAATGGAACCATCATACACCACCGAAAGCTGATTTTATCGTCGGTAAGTCAATTATTATTTAACAATTTTTTTTTTAAACAAATTACCAAGTCTTGTGAATTTTAGGCGCTGAAGATTGTCTATATATGAATGTGTACACACCGACTTTAGACCAAAACGCCCAATTAGACGTGATCGTCTATATCCACATGGGCTCCTTTATGTTCAACTACCCAACATTCTATGGACCCCATTATTTGCTCGATAAAAATATCGTTTTAGTATCGTTCAATTACCGTATAGGACCGTTCGGTTTCTTGAGTACAGAAGATGATGTGTTACCCGGCAATAATGGTTTGCGCGATCAATTATTGGCTTTGAAATTCGTCCGTGACAACGTCAAATATTTCGGCGGCAATCCGAATTCGATCACAATCATTGGCCTATCAGCAGGTGCCGCCAGTGTACATTTGCATACGCTGAGCCACAAGTCACGTGGTCTGTTCAACAGAGCCATCTCGATGAGTGGTTGTGCATTGAATCCATGGGTAATGCAAGAAGCGCCATTAGAGAAGACGAAACGTTTAGCTGGAATGGTCGGTTGTGTTTCCGATAATTCACAACAATTAGTTGATTGTTTACGGCGACGTTCGGCTCGACAAATCATACAAACTGTACAACATTTCCAACCGTTCTTGTATAATCCGTTCTCACCGTTCGGTGTTGTCGTTGATGGGAAATGGTCCAAGGATCCGGTACTTAGTGATCATCCGTATCAGTTGATTAGTAATGGTGATGTGGCGGATGTGCCATGGATTGTGTCGCAAACGAATGCTGAAGGATTGTATCCGGGCGTTGGTAAGTTCTGCAATTTCTAAGAGCCGCTTGTAACTTTTCTGCATTGCTATTGCTCCTCTCTTTCGATACCTAACCTATCTTTGCCTTCGTCAGTCAAAATCTCAAGAGTTCAAGTATTCTGCTCAGTTTTTGGCTTACGTATCTCCCTACCTTTTGCAACTTGTTTTGCTCAAGTCCAAAAGCTTTTCTTATGACAGTTTCAAGACTCATTCGTATTTTGCCTTCTCCGCACAACCTTCCCTTGGAGACTGTGTCTCTTTAACGCTTCGAATCCAGTTTGGTGCAACTACCATTTTGCTTTTGCTATGCTTTTGCAGTTTTTGTCGCCCTTAAAATGCCATAACTAATTAAATTCTCAACGCCTTGTAGATTTCTATCAAGACGAATATTTGGAGGCAATCGATAAGCGTTGGGACGAACTGATGCCCTTCATCCTTGATTACAACTACACAATCGATCCAAGTCAACACAAAGCAATCGCCCAACAAGTGCGCGATTACTATCTAAAAAATGAACCCGTAAATAAATCGACTTATCGCAAATTGATTGATATGATTGGTGATCGGATGTTTGTCCATGGTCTGAGAACATCGGCACGCCTCCAAGGCTCTACCAGCAAATCACCGGTGTATTTCTCGTATTTCATCCATCGTGGCAAACACAGCCATTCAGAGGATAAATACGGCGTTACAATGGATTTCGGTGCGTGTCATGGTGATGATACCGCGTACGTTTTCAAAACCACCATGGACGCCACTTCGGATCCAAACGATAAGAAATTGGTCGAATTGTATGTGGAGATGGTGACAGCATTCGCTAAAGACGGGTAATTATTACTGTGCTTTTTAATAATTAGGTAATCGGTTGAATATTATTTGATTTGTTCCCCCCCAAAACAATAGGAAGCCTAAAACGCCAGTTGAGTGGTTGCCAGTGTCGAAGAATCCAAAGGATCCCTTACGGTATTTGAAGATTTCATCGCCAACACAATGGGAGATGGAGTCCAACGATCAAATTGGTAATACTGAATTTTGGGATAATATACCATTTAAGGAGAATCAAAGATTGTGTCAGCAGAATAATCAATTGTAAAGTGTTAATTAGAAGCGTTGATTTGTAAGAGATTCGAAAAATAAATATTTTGTTGTTATTTTCGAGATAACCTCGCTGTTTTTGATCTTTCCTGAATTAAATTCTAATCGTGCATGTTGATGGGTCAAAGATTTTAGCGGGCACGCCTACTGCTAACCAGATAACTCCAGTATTTCGCACTAGCACTGACACATTCAGACCATTTATTAAATATAGTTACATAATCTTTGCGGAGTACAGCGCTTTACTCAAAAGACACAGTATGTTCTGATAGTACGTATTGAGACTCCAAAATATGTCAAAATTTCAGGCAATTTTTAATAAAAAAAGAAGTGCCGCAAAAATGTTTGTCCCATTTTGGCATATATTTGCGCAAGAAGTGGGGCCTTTGTATTTATTGTTTTGATTACCAGCCGCCTTTGATCTTAATTATAGAGCAAAAATGCAACTCAAGGTTGTTACTGATAAAAGGAAAATTTTCAGCGATAAGAGCTCGTGTTTTTTACAGGTGTATGTGTGTATACTAAATTCATCAACCAAAAGATTCCTAAATTTAAGTTGGTACCCTTGAATATATGTAGTGATTTTTCCAGGGATTTATATGTTTGTGTCACTATCTCTGCTTACAGTCCTGAGACTGCCTGAAACTTCGTATTTTGTTTAACCAAAGGTCTGTCAAATCTAGTAACCCTTTGGTCGGTGAATTTAGTATAGTAGTGTTGGTAGTGGAGCTCTGGAGGTTGCGTTTCCGGTTTTTTACTGACGCGGTTTCTGGGACTCTGAAGATCGCTCTTCTTGTAAGATGCTAAGGCAGAACCACCACCCAATAATTTTACATTAGTGACTATTTACACAGTTGGTAGAACTGATTTTTAGTAGGGTATATACTCCGGTCTCCTACAATTTTTGGAAATTTATCACAAACCGCACTATAATTAGTAGTTTATAAGGGAATTTAATTCGCGCAAACTGTAGAAAACAATCTACAACAGAGGAAATACAGTGACATTTTGTTTTTTCAATCAAATTTCTTCTCAAATTTAGAGAAACATTTAAAAATAAAGAAAAAACAACGAAATCTTGAAAACTAGCCGAAAATGTTAAACGTGACGACATTGCAACTATTGATTGTTATTACAGTTGCACCACTACATTAGAAACAAATTGTACTAGATTTTTTCTTAAACAGAAAATACGAGACATGAATTTTTTTGTTTCGTTATTACAATCAATTTTTTCCTAAATTATCAATAAAATCGCTTTAATTGCAATAAAATTATAATTTAAATCACGTTGAAACTAACTTAAACGTGGCAACGTTGCGATTGTTGTTTCTTCTAACAGTCGTACCACTACGGTAAAATGAAATAGTCCCAAATTTTATTGTTTGCACTAGATTTGGCGGTTAATCGAATTTCCGTGAATAAAATCGTGGAAAATTCCGAGAAAATGGACGAAACAATCACAGACGACAACATATTCCATATCCTGATAGCCACCGACATCCATCTGGGCTACTTGGAAGACCATCCAATTAGAGGTTAAGTCCAAATCCAATTCACTGATATACCACAACTAATTTTCGTTGTACAATCAGGTGAAGATACGTTTGTTACATTCGAAGAAATCCTGCAGAAAGCCGTTAGTGAAAATGTCGATTTCATCCTGCTTGGCGGCGATTTGTTCCACGACGCCAAACCGTCGAATTACTGTATAAACAAATGTATCGAATTGATAAAGCGCTACTGTTACGGCGACAAACCGGTGAAATTCGCCACGCTATCAGATCAATCGTACAACTTCTTAACGGCTCAAGTCAACTATGAAGACCCAAATATAAACATCTCAATACCGATATTCTCGATACACGGCAATCATGACGATCCGATCGGCAGCAAACAGATCTCATCGATGAATCTGTTAAGTACGTGCGGCCTAATCAATTATTTCGGCTATTGGCAGACGATCACCAACATTGACGTGCATCCGATTCTATTACAAAAAGGCACAACAAAAGTGTGTCTGTACGGTTTGTCGCACGTCAAAGATCAACGTCTCGCCCGTCTATTCTTAGACGGTAAAATCGTCTGGAAAACAATCGACAACGACAACAATCGTGGCTGGTTCAATATTTTCGTGTTGCACCAAAATCGAGCGGATCGCGGTATTAAAAATTTCATACCCGACACAGCAATACCGGATTTTATCGATCTGTGTATTTGGGGCCACGAGCACGATTGCCGTATCGATCCGACCGAAATCGGTCGTACGGCCATCATCCAACCGGGTAGTAGTGTGGCCACGTCACTATCGCAAGGCGAATCGATCAAAAAGTGTATCGGAATCGTACACATCTATCGTGATCAATACAAATTGGATACGTACGAATTACGAACAGTCCGACCGTTTATCTTCGGCGAATTGTCGTTGAGTGAAACCGATAGTAATCATCAATTGTTGGGTGTTAATATCGAGAGTATGGTTAAAGAGAAATTGGATCGGATGTTGGTGAAAGCTAACGATTTACAGCGACAATTGAAGAATCCGTTACCGTTGTTACGATTGATTGTTCATTACCATAACGATCAACAGATCTTCAATACGATCAAATTTATGCATCAATATATCGGTGTTGTGGCCAATGATGATGTTATCAAGTTCGTGTACATCAAAGGGCGCAGTCATAAACGTGGCGGACAAAGTGGTAAGAAACGCGACAATATCGATGATGATGATGATGATGACGATACAATCGATCGTGCCGATTTGGAGAATATCGACGATTATCTGAATCTCTATCTGACCGGTCCAGATGCCTTGGAAATACTATCGGTGAAAGGTTTGAATGAGGCAATGCATCGGTATGTTAATACGAAAGATTCGAGTGCAATACCGGATATTATCGATTTCCAAATAAAAGAGACTTTGAAACAATTCAATAATCTACAGCCGCATGAGAGTGAGATTGAATCAACTGTGGAAAAATTGAAAACGATACGTGAACAGAACGATCAAAATTTGTATGAGGAATTTTTGAACGATCCAAATCGGCCCAAAGCGACTGTTGGTGATGATGAGGATGTAGTGATTGAGGATGATGATGGTAATTCGTCGAGTGTGGTGGTGACAGCGAAACCAAGAGGCGGCAGGGGGTCGAGAGGTGGTCGGGGGTCGCGTGGTGGTCGTGGAAGTCGCGCAAAACGTGGTCAATAAAATTGTTGTTTGTAAAATTTTAAGGTATCTAAATCTTTATCTTCACCTGTAAAGTATTTGTAATGTTGCGATATAATGATAACAAAAATTGAGTTGAAGATGATGATTTGTGTAGAATACCGAAATTGTAATATAAATTATTATAAAGTAAGAATTGAAAAATATTATTGAAACCATTGATATTCTTTGAACAAATCTGTATCTGTATCTCTGTGATTAATTCCAACTTTATTTTGTGATATTTTGAGTTTTGTAGTGTATTCTCACAGATAGAGATAGAGATGAATATACCACATTGTGGTATTCTTCAACAAATTCTCGATAATTCTCTCGATATCTACAATAATTCTCAACAATTTGTGTATTAATAACGAATCTCAATCTCTATCTTCAATGTAGTTATAATTCAATTGTTTTTTATTGTAATAAATGCGGGTTGTTTTGAAATGTTCTTTTGTTTAAAGATAGAGATTCAGATTTGTTTGGAGAATATTGATTTTCCATTAAATCAACATTAATTTAATCTCAATCTCTATCTTTATCACCATTGCAACTTTCCAACAAAAAAACAGACTTTTCGTATAAAATCTTGTATTTTTCGTACACTTTCATTAGGCAAAAATCATTTAAATAATTAATGCGCATAATAATCAATAAAAACAAATTTAGACAAGATGGAGATCGAGATTAGTTTAAATTAAAGCTGTCATATACCGGGAACCAAATTCATCTAGCAACATAAGAAGAAGGAGTGGGGAAAAAGGCGCCTCCTCCAATTGTGTGGTCAGAGTACGTCAAATGGGCGGAGATTTTTATTTTTATTATTTAGACACTTCCCACTGTTGTTAAGATACGCAAACTTAGTCAAGGTTAATAGTTGCTATAAATACGTGTTGAATTTAATTGATAAAGCAAGGAATAGCAACAAATATGTATTGTCTTTGTCGTACTCATAATGAGTTTTGAATAATTCCCCTTAGACTCTTGGACAAATCTCATTCTGTAATTAGTTAGACAAGAAAGGATTATACTGTGTCTTATTCTTTTCAAAGTTACAAACAATATAATAGTCCATTCTGACATCATAACGGGAGGTTCAAATCCTTGGCGGAACAATTCTCTTTTTTCTTTATACACAATTGGACAAAAGTAAAGCAACACTCTTGAAAATATAAACAATGGTCAATTTTGCAATAAAAACAGTACCCTGCTGATGAAACGTTTTTTGACATGGTTTTTTGATATCTGATCATTATAGTTGGCAGGTGCTATTTCTGTAGCAACAAAGCAAAATAAATCATATTCTATATGTCTTTTGCATAACGTATCAATTTGTTGTTATTTTCTGTGTCACAAAAGTATTGCAACAACCTTCTACAATTGAATTATTTGATAGAATTTGTGGTTGTATTCAATTATTTTTAATGAATAGGGGCGAGGGGGGCAAGACAGGGTACCGGATCTCATCAGACGCACGAACGACCCATCGCAGCCGCTCTGACTCATAATAACGCGCCATTTTGTTGTTTATCAGTCAGCGCTGTGACCGACTTGTGAGTCCATGCGTTTTCGCCCTAGCGCCAAAAACTAGGTTTTTGTCAAGTTCATTGTGATTTTTTTGTTATACATCGCACGTGTTTTGTACGTCAACATTAGTTTTCTAGAACTGACTAAAAGTTATTCTTGTTTACGAATGATTATACCAGCAGGTAAGAGCATGTTTGTTTCCATATTTTGATTTGTTTTTTTAGGACATATTATTTTATTGATATGTGCATGAGAGGGCAAAATGGGGTATGGGGTACGGGGTACCCCATCTTGCCCCTGGAAAAAAATTAATGCCTATTGTCATGATACCATCTGAGATTGAAGCAGAGCCTGAGCCTGAATGCTCTACTTGGATTAGCAATAACGAAATAGATCAAAAGCCATCAGTATTTTCTGTTGTTAGTCCTCAGCAAGTGATGCCTAATTCTGCAACTAGCAAAATTTCACGCGTGACACGAAAACGAGGAAAAACGGCTATCATAACCTCTTTCCCGTATAAAAATGAATTAGAAGGAACAATAACAAAAAAGAAACTGTCAGAAGAAAACAAAAAAAGAAAAAGAGAGGTAAAAGAACAAAAAGAGTAAGAAAACCGAATTGGCCAAAAAAAGAATAAGAAGAAAACCAACAATAATCCTAATTCTTCATCAGAATATGACAACGATGAAAATAATATCCCGTGCTTTTACTGCCATGAAAAATACTTGGATTCAAATGAAGGATGGGCCGCATGCTCTCTCTGTGGGAATTGGGCACACTGTAGCTGTGCTGGGATAGATGACGACGACGACGCGGTATTTATTTGCGAGTTTTGCAACCAAAACTAGAATATTTCTCTCAAACCCCATCTTACCCCATAGGGTACCCCGTCTTACCCGACCTACGGGGCAAGATGGGGTGTTGGACATTTTTGACAAAATTGCTCATATTTTCTTTTTCTATAAGTTTAAAGTTTCTTTTGTTCCTTATTTCCAAAGACTGTTTATGTTAGAGTACTTACAAATAAATAAATATTCAAAATACTTAAAAATGTGTGTTTTATTACACTCCAAACGTTAAGAACCCCGTCTTGCCCTAAGTGATAATAAAAATTATTGAATATGCCTAAAGGTGTTAGAACCTCTTATGAAGTGAAACAGAAGGTCTTAAAAGCTTTCTGTAGTGGTGAAAAGCAATCTTCTATTGCGAAACGTTTCGAGCTTGGTCGTTATACTGTTTCAAGGATTATAAAGAACTATAGTTAAAGAGGACATCTAAAAAGTGTACCAAAGTTTGGTAGACCTCGAAAAACTACCATTCAAACAGACAGGTTAATTAAAAGAATTAGCATAAATGATCAATTTAAGTCAGCTACAAGAATAAAAGCCGAAATTGCAGGTGTAAATGTTAGTTAGCAGGACAATTCAAAGAAGACTTGTTGCTGCGAAGCTTTATAGTAGAAGACCTGCGAAGAAACCACTAATTTCCGCAAAAAAACAGAGCCGCTCGTCTTGCCTTTGCACGTAATCATTCGAATTGGACTGTGGATGATTAGAAAAAGGTTCTTTTCAGTGATGAAACTCGATATAACGTCTACAGATCTGATGGTATGCGATGTGTCAAAAGACCAGTGGGTCACAGATTCGATCCAAAGTTTGTCAATACCAACTGTAAAACATGGCCAAGGAAGTGTGTTGTTGTGGGGTTGTTTCTCGTGGTCTGGCGTTGGACCAATTCACTTTATAGATGGCATTATGGATGGTCTTGTATATAGGGATATCCTCCAAAACACAATGTTACCATATACAGAATGGGAAATGCCTTTACACTTCGTTTTTCAACAAGACAACGACCCGAAACACAAATCACACGTTGTTACGGAGTGGTTGAGACGGAAAAAAATTCGAGTTTTGGAATGGTCAGTCCAATCCTCCGACCTCAATCCAATTGAGAACTTATGGGAGGAGGTCGAAAGACGAATTAGAAGTGATATTTATCAAAACAAATGACCTTTAATTGATAAAATCAACGACGTTTTAGATTCAAATTGTGCCTCAGAGGGCAAATTATTATTATTATTAAATCATAACAAAGAAAAAAGTGAATTGTAGCGCTCAAGAGATTTGAACCTATCACCTCCTGTTATAGTCAGAACGGACTATTGTTTGTAACTTTGAAAAGAATAAGACACAGTATAATCCAATTGTCTATGGAGAATTATTCAAAACTCATTATGAGTACGACAAGAACAACACATGCTTGTTGCTATTCCTTGCTTTGTCAGTTAAATTCAACAACAATATCAACTATAACCTTGACTAAATATGCGTATCTTAACAACAGTGGTTAGTGTCTAAATAATAAACATAAAAACCTCCGCCCATTTGACGTACTATGACCACACAATTGGAGGAGACTCCTTCTTCTTATGTTGCTAGAGGAATTTGGTTCCCTGTAAGTAATATTAATATATTGCCACCTACCGATGAACTAATGCAACTAGGTACATTAGAAGAAGAGTGGGAGGAAGTCTCCTTCTATTCAGGGCATACGATAAAACAATTGTGTGATCAAAGCAACAGGAGTTTTTTATGTTTATTATTTAGACACTTCCAGGGATGTGACATGGAGTGAAAACAATCAATTTATTAAGCAAAAATCGATTTTTGCAAGAAATTCGATTTTTTTTTAATTATGCGAAAAATTGCATTTTCTTGTACATAATAATAAAATTATCAGATTAATATTAACAATTGATCAAAATGTGTAGATAGTTTGGCTATATTGTTTTAAATCAACGTCGTGTATCTAATTCTTTACTTTTAATAAAAAAAAAATAGAGTGTAATTAACATAATCGATTATTAAAAATCGGGTATAAAAAAATAATCTATTAATATAAAAATTGATTATTTGTTTACATCTCTAGACACTTCTCACTAGAGTCAAGGTTAATAGTTGCTATAAATACGTGTTGAGTTTAATATAACTGACAAAGCAAGGTATATCAACAAACATGTTGTCTTTGTTGTACTCATAATGAGTTTTGCATAATTGTCCACAGCCAGTTAGGTACATCTCATTCTGTAATGAGTTAGACAAGAAAAGACTATACTGTGTCTTATTCTTTTCAAAGTTACAAACAATTTAATAGTCCGTAGCTAGATAGACATAACATTTAACCGGCGTGTATGGAATGAAAGGAAATTTTGCACACAATGTATAATTTCTTAGAAACTATTATCTGATTATTCGAAAATAAAGTAACTAGGCATCTGATTTTTCATTTCAATGTTCATTTATTAGATAGTTTTGTCTGGTTGGTAAAGAATCGTTTTCTTTTGTAATTTTTACAATTCCATAATTGGTATTTATGAATTTTTAGATAATTTACTTGTGTACGGATTTAATTCGTGATTCTATAAGTTGTTTTTTTTTAAATAAATATTGATTGAAATTTGATTCTGAAAAGTCTCATTATGAGTACGACAAAGACAACACATGTTTGTTGATATTGCTGTCTTAACAACAGTGGGCGTCTAAATAAAATAAACATAAAAAACTCCTACTGTGACCACACTTCTTCTTATGTACCTAGTTGAATTAGTTTATCGGTATGTTAAAATACAATGTAGGAAGGGGTCACGATAAAAGAGTGATAGAAAGTATGATATTTTTTATTTTCTATCTCTATCAGGACAAATCGCTTTTGCGCATGCGTGGCAAATTAAACAATTAAATTCAAAATTAATATAAAGTTGGCGATATTAACAGAAAAACACAAGCGCATGCGCACAACAAAATTGTCCTGATAGAGAACTCCGATATTGCTATACCGTTTTGATTTCGGCACGTTTCGGCCAAAACACGCAATATATTATTATTATATGAAAACTGTAGAAAAATGAAACATTCCGGTAATTACTACAATTAAATAAAATACAGTAAATTATTACAAAAAAACAACTACTCCATTAAAATCTCCTCAATTGTCTTATCATCACGCAACGGACTCTGTGTCAATGATGGCTCACTCTCTAGAAACTGTCGCAATTCCGATTCCAAATCAGCCACTTCATTATGATTACCACCACTACCACCACTACTATCAACACTATCCGTTACCGTTGGTACACCTAAAGCTTTCCGTATACCAGCAATCGGTGCCACATCACCCGGTTGCACCTTCTTAATAATCTCCGTTAAATTATCGGTAATATTATTGGCCAATTGTAATTCATCATCATGTGGTGGTTGGCATTGATTCAACGATTGCATCGGTATATTCTGTGATAAACGTTGATATTGTTGTTTATGTAATTTATCTAATAATTCATACATTTGATTTAATTGTTGTTGTAATTCATATTGTTCATCGGCTTGTTGTAATTCATTATCCATACGATTTAAAAAATCCACATCAATATCTAGATCTTTTAATGTTAACAATTCTGTTTTGTTAATCTTGACTTTATCGTACGGTTTCACATTTAATAATTTATCAATTGTATCCTCTTCTTCACGTAATTTCTTATTCTGTTGTATCATTGTTTTCGTTTTCGTATGATCACCACCTGTCAATAAATCTAATAAACTATCAACTAAATGTGTTGCATAATCGTTATCTTTAACAAAATCTAAAATACTCTCAGCATATTGTACAGCTGTGTCGGAACCGTATGTTTGATAAATTAGATCGCTCTCCTCTTTTGTTAGATTTGAAAATGATGAATCATATGATGGTGCATACGAACCGAAAGCACCATAATATAATGGTTTTATCGGTTTGGTTAGATTGCGACGATCCTCACGGAAACCTTGTAATTGTGCATTACCATCAATTAATTTACCACATAATTGTCCCAATAGTACGGGACGTTTTTTCGTACCCGGTATTACACCATCACCACCCACAAGTATATTGAGATTTGTTGTACCATCTTTGCGTTGTTTCAAATAACCCATTTGGACACTGCCGCGTTTTAATACTGCAAAATAATTCAGATATAAATTTGTTTGAATTGTACAGGTGGACCATTTTCGATGGTTTTGCAGGGTATCTCCTATAAGGAGAGCTCGTACAGAATAATGGATAGTACATTCCTGTCCTACTTTTTCCTGACTAGTCAGATGGTGCAATTAGATTTTTGCTATGTTTTTTTGTTTTCGAGTTATGGCCGTTTTTTCACTTTTTCGCGATTTCAAAAATGCCTTATATCTCGTAGGCTTTCAAAAAAGTTGACGATTTTTCCACAGTTTATAGTGTAGTTTTTAAAGCTGATTCTATTTAGTTAATTAGATTTTCTCTAGCTCTCACCGTTTTTGAAATATAACACAAACTTATGTTTTTTTAAATGGAACATATATTTAATCTGTTGTTCATTAAATTGCTTATTTTTTTCTGATTTCAAATATATATGGTTTGCTATAGTTATTTTCAAAAATTTGAGAGTTATTTGAAAAATTTCGATTTCAAAGGGAACATTCCTAAAATCATATTCGAAAAGACTTTAGAGTGCTATGAAACAATCGTTTTTTAGCTTGTCAACGAACTATTATTTTGGTTGCTATGTATTTATTCTTTTGTTTTCTTATTTTGCAATAGGTAAAATTTGTTTCATGGCACTCTAAAGTCCTTTCGAGTATAATTTTTGTAATCATTACTTGCGTAATCGAAATTTTCAAAATAACTCCCGCATTTTTGAAAATAACTATAGCAAACCATATATATTTGAAATCAGAAAAAAATAAGCGATTTAATGAGCAATAAATTAAATATAGGTTCCATTTAAAAAAACATAAGTTTGTGTTATATTTCCAAAATGGTGAGAGCTAGAGAAAACCTAATTAGCTAAATAGAATCAGCTTTAAAAACTACACTAGAAACTGTGGAAAAAGCGTCAACTTTTTTGAAAGCCTACGAGATATAAGGCATCTTAGAAATCGCGAAAAAGTGAAAAAACGGCCATAACTCGAAAACAAAAAAACATAGCAAAAATCTAATTGCACCATCTGACTACTCAGGAAAAAGTAGGACAGGAATGTACTATCCATTATTTTGTAAGAGCTATCCCTGTAGGAGATACCCTGCAAAACCATCGAAAATGGTCCACCCTGTACAATAAAGAGAGATTTATTATACATAATTTGGCTCGAGCTTCACGGGCGGCGATTTGTGCCTTCGCCAAGACTTCTTCTGGTGTTAGATCATCCGCAATTGCTTCAAATTTCGTATTCGGTATCCGTTTCTTATTAGACGTTTCACTGCCAGCTTGATCGCTACTATCGTAATGTTCATCTTGTGAATGATTTGAATTATTTGTATTACAATTAATATTATTTTGATTATTATTATTATTATTATTAATAATTGTTTGTGGTGTTGTTGTTGTTGTTGTTGTTGTTGTTATTAATGTTGTTACATTATGATTGTAATTACTATAACGATTCTGGCGTAATTCTTGTGTTATTTCAAAGCCCAAATCATCACTTGTTAAATCCGGTAATAGATTAATTAACCAACTTAATTTCTCTGGTTGCATTAATTTCAAACCGGCATGTAATAGTTTTTTACTGGCTTTATAATAAATTGTTTCTGTATGATTGTATTTCATTGCATTTGTACACATTAAACGGAAATCACTGATGAAATCCTGCAAACAAAAATAAATATGTTTTTCTATTTTGCGTCAATAATAGCGCTATTATTAAACTCGCTACTGTATCGAAATGTGCACATTTTTTAACTAGTGCTGAAAAGTAAAATAGTAGGAATTTTTTTTTCCACTAGGTTGGTAACATTATCATTGCTTTTGACAACTGTCAAAAATCATAAAAACAAGATACTTAATATATCGTTTTTGCACTGATCTTTGGATTTATCGGGTAGTAAATTGCTTCCTACATTTTCAGCAATTTCCCTTATTTCAGGTGGAGTACATGAAAATTCTTCACTCATTGTTAAATAAGCAATTTGGCGAAAAAAACAATTGACTAAGAGTGAAAAATAAAACAATCGAAGTTTCCTAGCTGAATGTTCAATTGTTTTTTTTTAGTAACACCAACTTCCACCAATTTCCCTAAATATTAAATCTCGCAATTTTTTTGTAAAAAAGGGCACAAAATAGGCAAAATAGAAAAAATAGTATAAAGAACTCGTGTCAGAAGTCGTATATTGCACTCGTCCATTAGAAAACTCGCGGCTCCGCCGCTCGTTTTCTAAACTTGGACTCGTGCAATAATAGGCGACTTCTGACACTTGTTCTTTAATATACTATTTTTTTCTAGAAATTTTATCGAAAATTTTCCAAAATTATAGTTTAATTGATTCTATTTTAAAACTACACAAGTTATAGAACAAGAAAGCATATTTAACTCAGCAATTTGTGTAAATTTCCGGGATAAATTGATATGATATAAAATGCGTGACCCCATGAGGGGAAACCCTTCTCCACTAACAGACAGCTGAGAAGGAAGAGTGGGGGCGTTGCCATAGTATCGCTTCTACTCTCTCTCTGCCAACTGTGTAAAATAAATATCTAAAGTTGGTATCATTGATCGATGTACAGCGCCCTCTGGAACGAAACTAAAGTTTCCTGGCCTACCGCGTTTTGTGATTTTTGTATTTATAAATTACGTGATGGCATTAAATTATAGATGAATATTGTTTTGAGATATGAGTGAAATGCAGAAAAAAATCGAGCCTTCAGGCAACAACAGAAACAAAATAAATCAATTAAAAAAATGAACTGTATCTCTAACCTAAGAAGATTGACTTCTAACGCGCCGAGTTCAACGAACTTTCAATTTTTTATATAATTCAAACAAATCTCTATCTTCATTTTATCTGGTACAATTTTTATTATTTATATTAATATTCCTATTAAAGTTAGAGATAGAGATAAAGATTTGTTGTAGAATTTCTGTTAATTTTTGTATAAATTTCTGGTATAAATCAATATAAAAATAAAGATTATTAGAAGTATAAATTACGAAGATGTTAATTGATACTGATAAATCTGATAATAGCTCCTCATCTCTATCTGCAGTTGTCAATTTGTTACTTACAAAATTCTTAATTATCTACAATCTTGATCTGTATCTGTACTGATCGATATTGTTTGAACAAATTTCAATGATTTTAATTTCTCTCAATTCTTCAACTGAAAATAATAATAAAGATAGAGATCTGTTACAGAATAAAATACGTACGAATTTTTATAAAATTTTCTAATTAAATCAGATTGATATTCAATTTTACAATATTAAAAAATTGTAAATTTTGTCTAAAATAATCGAAAATTTCGATAATTCTTATAATAACACCTCGTCTCTATCGATTGTCTTGATTTCAATAGTTTTTATATAATTTAAACAAATGTCTATCCTCATCTTGCCTTGTTGTAAATCTACATAATTTTTGTTAATATTCCTATTGGAATTGAAGATAGACACTGAGATTTGGTGTAGAATACTATTTCTAATAATTATTGTATGATTTTATAAAACCTGATCGTATTCCTCAAACTAATCTCAATCTTTATCTAGAATTCCGACAACATAAACATATCAATAACAAATCCTCATCTCTATCTTCATTACAGTATTCTTATAACAAAATTGTATCTTTATCAGTTTGATCGCTAAATATTGTTTAAACTAATCTCGATCTCCATCTTGTCTTATTTATTTTTTTTATTGATTATTATCCGCATTATTAATTTTGTTTGTAACTTTGAAAAGAATAAGACACAGTATAATCCTTTCTTGTCTAACTAATTACAGAATGAGATTTGTCCAAGAGTCTAAGGGGAATTATTCAAAACTCATTATGAGTACGACAAAGACAACACATGTTTGTTGATATTCCTTGCTTTATCAGTGAAATTCAACACGTATTTATAGCAACTATTAACCTTGACTAAGTTTGCGTATCTTAACAACAGTGGGAAGTGTCTAAATAATAAAAATAAAAATCTCCGCCCATTTGACGTACTCTGACCACACAATTGGAGGAGGCGCCTTCCTCCCACTCCTTCTTCTTATGTTGCTAGATGAATTTGGTTGCCGGTATATGACAGATTTAGTTTAAACTAATCTCGATCTCCATCTTGTCTAAATTTGTTTTTATTGATTATTATCCGCATTAATTATTTAAATGATTTTTGCCTAATGAAAGTGTACGAAAAATACAAGATTTTATACGAAAAGTCTGTTTTTTTGTTCGAAAGTTGCAATAGTGATAAAGATAGAGATTGAGATTAAATTAATGTTGATTTAATGGAAAATCAATATTCTCCAAACAAATCTGAATCTGTATCTTTAAACAAATGGTGAACATTTCAAAACAACCCGCATTTATTCCAATAACAAACAATTCAATTATAACTACATTGAAGATAGAGATTGAGATTCGTTATTAATACAGAAATAGTTGAGAATTATTGTAGATATCGAGAGAATTATCGAGAATTTGTTGAAGAATACCACAATGTGGTATATTCATCTCTATCTCTATCTGTGAGAATACACTACAAAACTCAAAATATCACAAAATAAAGTTGGAATTAATCACAGAGATACAGATAAAGATTTATTCAAAGAATATCAAAGTTTTCAATAATATTCTTCAATTTTTACTTTATAATAATTTGTTTTACGATTTCGGTATTCTACACAAATCATCATCTTCAACTCAATTTTTCTTATCATTATATCGGAAAATTACAAATGCTTTAGAGATGAAGATAAAGATTTAGATACCTTAAAATTCAACAATTCGATAAATGAAATAATGGAAAAAAAATTGAAAGTACGTGGAGCGGCGCGC
Organism: Epicauta chinensis; assembly: GCA_021725515.1. Lineage (NCBI taxonomy): Eukaryota > Metazoa > Arthropoda > Insecta > Coleoptera > Meloidae > Epicauta > Epicauta chinensis. The sequence continues at coordinate 180,955 of JAEDXX010000018.1, read as the reverse complement.
GTTAGAAGTGAAACTTCTTAGGTTAGAGATGAAGTTTATTTTCTTTCTGTCGTCGCTTGAAGGCTCGATTTTTATCTGCAATTGTCTTTTTCTGCATTTCACTTATCTCAAAACAATATTCATATATAATTTAACGCCATTAATTAATTTATAAATACAAAAATCATAAATCGCGGTAGGCCAGGAAATTTTAGTTTCGTTCCAGAGGGCGCTGTACATCGATCAATGATACCAACTTTAGACCCTAGTGTTTATTTTACACAGTTGGCAGAACTGACAGAGAGACTAGAAGCGACGCTATGGCAACGCCCCCACTCTTCCCTCTCCACTGTCTGTTAGTGGAGAAGGATTTGCCCTGACGGGATCACGTATTTTCGTTACGCTTTCGAACAAATTTACTACCCTATCGCGCCTAAAGAGATTTACTTGTAACTACGGATTTTTCCAACAGAATCACCTACTTGTAAGCTCTCATATTGACCATCATCGATCTTCTGTCGCATCGTACTCATATCCATCGGTTGTGTAATAATCGACGAATACCCGGGTGCTATACTTTCAGTAACCGGCCATGCAAAGAACTGTTGTGGATCCTTCTTCTCCAACAATGTCAACAATTGATCCAACATCTTCTGTAATGGTGTACGTTCTTGACGTTGCCGTAACACACATGTACGCGGTTCACGTTGCAATTGTTGCTGCGAAGGACTACCACCATCACCGATCTCCGTATACTCCTGCTGGTTCTCATCGTCTACTACAAAACAAATTGGATTAACAAAACAAAAAAATCAACCGAATCGATGACCAAAAACAGCGGACAAACCATCCAAATCGTCGCGTTTACGTTTCTTCTCTTTGTGATGGTGGCGATGTTTCCGTTCCCTGTCCTTATTCTTATCCTTCTTCTTCTTCTTCTTTTTGCTCTTCTTATGATGCGAACGGGATGCATGAAAGTATGGATCGTTGGCATCAATCAAACTATCATCGTGTACACTGTACGATGACGATTGATTTGTTGCGGTTGGATTTAAACTATAACCGAATTCGGTGGTATGTTCGGGTGTTGGTTGATTGCCAACTTTTAGAATCAATTTCAAACCAGGCGGACGATCACTTGGACTATCCAAACGTTCCCGCTTCTCTGATTTATGTTTCTTGTGTTTTTTTGATGCACTTATCGGCGTATAGAGCGGCGATGCCATAATTTATTCGATTTTCTCGATTACAAGCGAATAAAACGACAATAAACATAAACGGTCGAAAATGAGGTTATGTTTACAATCATAAAAAAAAACTGAAAACTGTATTATCGACTGTAATATTAGTTCACAATAATAGTCACAGATAGCGCTACATAATAATTAAATTATGATGATCTCAATCAATTAATTGCTTAAATTTTCAATTATAATTGCAACTCTTTTCCTATAAAAGTGAATAATAGAATTTTACCAACTAAATCGTTAATAAATTAAGAATTTTTCCAACATTATCGACTATTTGTTTAAAACTACAATAGGTGTCACTACAATCGTCTTATCATCAATTCCAAGATAAACACCTGTATTATCGACAATCTATCAACTCGAATTTACAACAACAGATGGCGCTGTATAGCATTTATTAATTATTTGAAATTACAATTAATTAAATTTGTTAATTATAGAATTGTGTAGAATTATTCGGTCCAACGATGGGCGCACATCGGATTCGTACAAACGTAATATAATCGCATCTCTTCTTCGGCACGTCGTGTTTGTGCCTGGAAGAAAACTGCTTCTCTGCCAAAATTCCAATTAAATTACAAAATTAATTAATAACATTTTTTAATTACTAATTAAACATCAATTTACCTATGATTACATTCAGGACAATGGTGATCTTCGGTACGTGGTAAAGTCGGATCAGAAATCACATCCGGTACAATATGTGTTAATTCACTTGAAGTGGTAAAAAAAATTAAATTACTAGTGGAAGCAAAAAAACAAAAGCAATATCAAAACTTACTCGATTTCGTGCATAATTTTGTTAACGTAAATACATTTAGAGTCGGCGTGTTGTTTATAGTCGCAATTACGGCAAGCGTACAACAGTATTTTGTTCTCTTTATCCTCTTTCGGATACAACATATTATTACTGTAATCAATTGTTATAATTAATAGAAAACAATTGAGGAATTTGAGGTTAGGTTACCATTCTTGACAAAAACGGATACCAACAAAACCGGGACCTTCACTGTGCGAATCGTAACCGGACGGACGCGACATTTTAACAAATTTTTCCGATTAATTACGTTTAATTATTAGTGGAAAAAATTGTAATTTTTATAACAAAAAAAACAATTGCTTGTTTACTGTCGACTGTCAAAACTGAAGCAGTTGTACCAACTCAATAGTGTAACAACTTAAAAATCACTAAAAAAACTAGTTATAATTTTCTCTTTTTTATCGACAATAAACCCGAATTTTTGGAGATTGTAATAGAGAATTTGCTGGAATAATTGCGGTGTGATTATCGGTGATTTGTGTGTTTTATTTGAGAGTAAATTTAATGATAATCGTTAGTTTCAAGGAGTTGTGGTAGATGCGGCAATGCAGCACCTAGTGGTTGTGCGTTATTGTACGATTACGCAGACGATTTGCGCACCACACAAGCTGAGGCACGCGGCCTCTCATCCCCACTCCTCTATTATTACCCCCACCACCACCGTTTTTACTATACCACTTGGCAAAATTTACAAGTTTAACATTTTATTTTTGTGGGCAGAATGGTCGGAACGTCACGTATAAATTTTGTTTTGTAATTCAACAAAAAACAATAAATAAATTGTGTGTGTGTGAGCTATTGTGAAGGGTTCTTTAATGTGTAGGTCAGAACAGTGACCAATTGGGGGGGCGGTGGTGGATAAACGATCCAAATTGATAGATAACACGGGCTGTAGGGCTGCTGCTGGTGTTGGATATTACCCAAACCACCCGATCCAAGGACCTGGGGGAAGAGATCGAATCACGCGCATTCCTATTGGTCGATACAGCCAAACATGCACGTGATGTGGTGGCTGTAGTCCGCGTTGTTACACACACACACTAATCATATATTTATACACACACACACACACACACATAAACATAAAAGATAAATACAGTTAATCGGGGAAATTGTGGTGCGTTATTTTCCTAATTTTGACAATTTTTCTCGTAAACAAAACGAATTCGGGAAAATTAATGGAAAAGTGTAGTTTTCCTGTGTTAATTGTGGAAAGTGTGTCAGAACCGGCCACCTGAGATCATCACTCGCCTAGATGACGATTTTCCATTGCCCCTCCGCGACTACCACCACCACCCCAATTGTCACTGCCACCTCCCACTACTACTACTACTACCACATTTCAACTCATTGACTTCTCCTCATTCATTGATTTTCAAAAAATTCGACCAATTAAAAACCCAAATAAATCAACGGTAAGTTGAATTAATTAAATTACAAATTAATTCTCGGCACAATTCGTAATTAATTATGCAATAAAAAAGGTGGTTGTAATTGTGTAAATGTGTACAGAAAAAGTTAGTTTGGGTGTATTCAATACTGTAGGGCATTGTCCGGGCTACCTCGTGACGTTAGCATGTGCGTTAACCTGATTGGTTGGCAATTGGAAAGTAATCCATCCCCACCAATTTATTGTACACGCTTCCCCTCACGTTTGTCATTTGTTTATTTGTTGAATTTTCCGATGAAATTACTTGCATTTTCAAACAATTATTTGTTATTAATAATCGATAATAACACAAATATTTGATAATAAAATTGAAATTATTCGGAAATTTACGAGGAATTCCCAGGAAATTCCAATAATAATTGTGATTAGCATCGAATGACACGTTGTACCTTGATTGCAATGTTGCCGATACGCTCCATTTCCCCTCAATTCAAATACACGTCAATTTTCCGATATTATACAATTATTTCCGGAATCATCAACAATAATTCTTATATATATTTTTTTGTAATAAATCTTGTTTAAATGAATCTAATTGTTAATTTAATCAGTAAAATAAAGTAATATTGTGGCAACACTGTATCCAGGGTGTATCAATAGTAAAACAGTGTTGTCACGTTTTAAGCCACTCCTATTTCCGCCCTTTCCCTTTTATTCTAGTATTATTTATTAATTTATTAAATTATTAACAATTCTAGTAATAATTGTTTTATTTATCAATTTCCGTGTTTTTTTTTTGGTTAAATTCGTTATTAATCAATTAAAAGCAGTTTAGTAGATGTGGCAACAATGGTAATGCCACGTGTTGTTTGGTTATCAAATCGTACAATAGGTGGCGTTTTATTTATTTATTTATTGTTTTAAACAAAAATTGCGGTAAATTCAAATTTTTTTAATTCAATTTCAGATAAAAATGAGTTTGAATACGTTATTGGAAGCGGCCCGATATTTAGAAATGCAAGAATTAAAGGAACAACAACAACAACAACAACGGATTATTGAAAGTGTACCGATAACAACATTAAAAACAACACAAATTCCCGCCAAAACTGTATTATTAACAACAGCAGAATTACCACAACCGCCCCAAAATGGTGGCGTATTCTATAATAATTCACTTTTGAATAGTTTGAAACGTGACCAACAACATGGTAATGTGATTGTGACAGCAACGGCGGGTTTAACAACAATCACAACAACCACAACCACTGGTGTTCCACAACAACAACAACGGCAACAGCGCTTCATCAACAACAGTTTCGATATCTTGAATCAAGTGAGCATTGATGGTTGTAATGGTGGTAGTGAAACGGTAACTACGGCAATTGTTCCATCAACAACAACAGCGGCGGCGGTGACTACGACAGTGGCGGCGGTGGCGGCGGCAAAACGCAAACAACCACCAATGATATTTCGGGCCGGTACACGTGAGGTGCACAATAAATTGGAGAAACATCGACGCGCCCATCTGAAGGAGTGTTTCGATATATTGAAAAAACAACTACCAACCACCCAAGATGAGAAGAAGACGTCGAATTTGAGTATTTTACATTCGGCCTTAAGGTGTATTCAAACGTTGAAGCGGAAAGAACGTGAATTGGAGCATGAGATGGAGCGTTTGGCGCGCGACAAAATCTCGGCACAACAACGTTTAGCAATATTAAAGAAGGATATCCAACAACATTACGATAATGTGGATTTCTCGAAAATACTTCCAGAAATATTACCAGTAACCACCACAGTAACAGTACCAACAACAACAACAAATGATGAAATTAACAATAAAATCGATAATCTTAACAATAACAATAATAATACCAATAATCAAAACGATAGAATCCCTATACCGTTATTGCCGAATAAAACACAAATTTCGGTAGCTACAACTCAAGTTGGTACCATTAAAGAGGTGAGTTGATTTGAATTTAGCGCCAAATTCGACTGTTGGTAATCGAAAAATTACCAAATTTCCACCAAAATCGTATTGGTGGATTTTCGTGTCAAACAGTTGGTATTTGGTTAATTACTAAGTTAAGGTCGTTTCATACGTGTTTCTGTTACAGATAACGCAGCAACAACAACCACAAGTACAACAAACAACCGCTCTATCGGTATTACCGGTAACGTATCCAGTCAGTCAAGGTTTAGTATTACAGAAATTGGCGATAGTGCCGAAGAATTTGACCGATTTAACACCATTAGTATCAACACATTTTATAACAACAGCCACCCAACAACAGATTAATGGTAAAGTTGTACCATTGGTGAATGCACAGTATGTTGTTAAGCCTGTTGTTGTTGTTAGTCGGCCGAGCTAGAACTACCAACTGCAACAAATCAAAATTACTATATTTTTAATCATTATCAATAATAATAAAAAAATAATATTAATAATAATAGTAATAATAGTGATAATGTGATGTAGATATTTATATATACGGATTAGTGTTCTTTTTATTGCACAGTAAAAATCTAGTCAAATTAATTTTGCCCCTCAGAAATAAAACAAAAAAACGAGAAAAATTAATAGGTTTTGGTTAAAAATTCTAGTCATGGAATTTGCAATTATTTCACAAATATAAAATCGGAATAAAAAGGGCACTAATATGGAAATTTTTTTAAAAATATCCCGCCTTTTCTATATTATGTCAGGAACAACCAATCAATTTAATGTATTATTATTTAAAGGATATCTCTGTCCTTTGTTTTTAGATCTCTATCCTTTATTGTATTAATTTCTATTTTTATTTTTATTCTATTTTATAATTGTAAATAAATTCCATTATAGATGTGTGTGTGTGCGAGAGAGAGAGAGAGAGAGAGATATATGTGTAAGTGTATGTATGTGAAACAAAGATAGAATGCTGAGATATATACATATATATATTTTTAAATATTGTACAAATTTCAAGTTTTATTGCAAAATCTATAATTTTGCTGATAATAATAATTATAATAACAATAATAATAATAATAGTAATAATGGGTGTGTAAAATAAACAAAAAAAAATGGTGGATTCTCTACTTTTATCTGATAAAAATCTTTAAAAAAAATACACTTAATGTACAACTCTAAAAACAAATAATAAAACTGATAAATTATTGATTTTTGTTGTTTTTAATTTTGTTTACACTATTAGTAAATGAAGAATTAGTGGATTAAAATAGTGGAAAAAAAAACATGTGGCCAGGTGTGCTATTCCTGGCCGTATATGTGTTTCCATCCTTGTCTAGGGGAGTGCTAACCGTCTCTCCTTTCTTACGACACGCCTATTTTAGCCACACTGTTTGTATATATAGTTGAAATTGTTAATCAAGGTATCGCGACTTATAAGCAGTAAAAATCGTTAATTTCTCACAAATTTGGCAATTTTGACATAAAATTCTGATAAAAAATGATTAAAATTGCTGAATTACAAGAAATAAGCCTAAATTTTCAGTAGAATTATCCGTGAAATTGGTAGAAAATCGTATTTATTTGTTAATTGTAGGTTAGAGTTCGGCTAAATGTAGCCCTCTATGACGGCTCATATTGCCAACTTAACTATCGGATAATTTTAACAAAATTATGCGTAACGTTGATAATTTCAACAAAATTACGTGCTATTTTGAATTATTTACAATTTTAGTTCTTTTTCATTGAGAAAAATCACAAATAAATGGTGTATAGTTTGATAATAAGATTTATTGTAAAATCAGATAGGTTGGTAATAGACAACTCTACTATAAAATAACTAGTATCTAGAGTCCAACTCTTCTCTATTTTGCAGCCTCTACAACGCATGCTCTGTGATAATTGTCAATGAATGGATTATGTTTATCAATGCTAATCTTTTTTTTTGAAAATATGCTTCATTAACCCTTAATTGATGAGAAAGTGTTTGCTGGCAAGCGAAATGCGTGTTCAATTTTTGTTTATAACAATAAATCAATAAAATAGGCTTATCAGCTCAATAATTCCGTAATTATTTATAAAATTTAATATATTATGAACTAAATCGGTAGAATATTTATCAATTATTAACTTAGAAGTCAAATATTTATCGCATGTCGTATTTGTTTATAATAAATCCATTTGTTACTAAAAAAACCGGTTTCTATCGTTTTATCATTATATCACTTTAATGGTACAAAATATGAAAAAATCATAGGGAACAATTTTGTAGAAAATTTAATTTCAAATAAATCATGTCATTAGCAAAAATTCGAAAAAACTAACATTTCTTATGTTATATAGCTTTAAAGGTCAGATTTTCAAGCGCAGCGCCACTTTTATACCTTGCGGCCAGCGTCTTTCGACTTTGTCACTATATAAATAATTAACTAATTGAGATAATCACCTGATTCTAATTTTATTTTGTTCAAAATTCAATATTCTAACCAAAATTTGTTAAAAAAATGTCGAAACTTTATTGCTTCTCAATTTGAATGTAATTATTACACGATATTCGAAAAAATTATTACATAACAGCTTTTTGATTATATGACAAATTCACTTAAAACAGTTACTTCTATTCAAAATACATGAAAATTGTTAGATGAAATATAAAAAAATCAATTATTTAAAACATTTTTCTCTATAAATAAAAAACACGTCCAAGATTTTCACCTTTTTTTCTTTTCATTCGACAATAACGGTAGAAATAGCTATTTACTGTACAAGGTGGTAAAGTCATACTTTATCCAAGAGCGGAAGTTTGGCTCACGAAGCCGGAGGCCGAGTGAGACAAATCCGCGAGTGGATAAAGAGACTTTACCACCGTGTGCAGTACAAGATTTTGTTTAATACTTGCCCTTCAAACTCTTTTTTATTTAATTTTTTTAATTTTCTAATAAGTTTTGACATTAACTATTCATACAGTTGTCAATCGTTGTTGGTTGCTATTGGATTTCTCTAAACAACAAGCAATTGTTTTTGTTTATTTGCTGTTGTTTGCTATGCTAAACACTTTACCTTTGAGGTGGGTAAAGAGTTTTTAGTCGATAAAGTAGGACTTTAGCAGCAAGTATGCAAAATATTTCTACAATTGCACCTGGCTAACTCATGTTCAAACAACTAAAAATGTTATTGAAAATAAATATCTCTAATAAATTAAAAAAAAAAATAAGTGAGAATACTATTTTTTGAAGTGTTATGCGTATAGATTAAAATTAATTTTAAAATATAAATTAATCGAATTCATGAAATTTTTCATAAATTTAATGTAAACAATTAATTTCTAAACAAAATAAAATTAGAATCAGGTGATTATCTCAATTAGTTAATTATTTATATAGTGACAAAGTCGAAAAACGCTGTCCGCAAGGTATAAAAGTGGCGCTGCGCTCGAAAATCTGACACTTAAGGCTATATAACATAAGAAATATTAGTTTTTTCGAATTTTTGCTAATGACATGATTTGTTCGAAATTAAATTTTCTACAAAATTGTTCCCTATGATTTTTTCATATTTTGTACCATTAAAGTAATATAATGATAAAACGATAGAATTGGCCGTTTTTTAAATAACAAATAGATTTATTACAAACAAATACGGCATACGATAAATATTTGACTTCTAAGTTAATATTTGATAAATATTCTACCGATTTAGTTCATAATATATTAAATTTTATAAATAATTACGGAATTATTGAGCTGATAAGCCTATTTTTTTAATTTATTGTTATAAACAAAAATTGAACACGAATTTCGCTTGGCATCAAACACTTTCTCATCAATCAAGGGTCAATGAAGTATATTTTAAAAAAAATTGCGTCGCCGCCTTCATGCATACTCAAGTACCTCTAGCGCCTGGACTAATAGACAGGTATAGACAAATGAATAATACAAAAAGGGCTGCACAGAACAAAATATTTATTAATTAAGTAATACATCGTGTGTGTGATATGTTAGGATTTTAATTCAAGTGCTTAATTCTTTTGGAATTGTGTAATAACTGTTACCGTTGAATAGGCACTTCGACCAATCTGCAAAGAAGGCAAAAATAACGTTTTAGTGTCTATGTTGAAAATATATTATAAAAATAATTTCATAGAACAACAAAGAACTCAACTGCTAATCCAAGTGCATTATTGATTGAATAATTCTCTGAAAATTTGATTCTAATCGGTTGTTGTGCACAAAGCACTGCAATTGAATAGATTTTCCGATTTTCAATATTCATATAATACCAATTGACTTGTTGCAAGGTATTACATAAGTTTTCAGCCTACAAAAACCACTAATATTTAAGAAAAACCTTTTGATTAGGTACTTGAGATTTTATCAATATTTACAACATCTTCTAAAGATTGTCCTGTTATAATCATTCCAGAAAATATTACAACAGTTAAACCAGCAGCCGGAAGATAACGATAATCATAATTTGAAATATCCGGATCCTTCACATATTGCAGAATACCTATAATAGCGAGTACACCGCAAATAGAAAAATAAGCAACATAATTGGCGATTTGGTTAGTCATCTGTTGAGTTACACTGCAAAATTACTTTTAATAATGATTGATGAAAACGAACGTTAGAAGTGAAACTTCTTAGGTTAGAGATGAAGTTCATTTTTTTCTTGGTTTATTTTCATTCTGGCGTTGCCTGAAGGTTCGTTTTTGTTCTGCAGTTGTATTTTTCGGCATTTCGCTTATCTCAATTTAACGCCATTAATTAATATTATAAATATAAAAATTATAAATCGGAGTAACCTTTGAAATTTTAGTTTCGTTCCAGAGGGCGCTGTATATCGATCAATGACACCAGCTCTAGACACTAGTGTTTATTTTACACAGTTGGCAGAGCTGATAGAGAGAGTAGAAGCGACACTATGGCAACGCCCCCACTCTTCCCTCTCAGCTGTCTGTTAGAGGGGAAGTGTTTCCCCTCACGGCGTCTCGCATTTTCGTTACATAGGCAAAATACATTGAAAAAGATTTACATGCAGGCAGAAGTTTCACTTCAAAAAAAGACACAAAAATTACCTTAAAACCTTCTGATGATGTCGTATAAAATTGCACAATTTCAATGTGACTTGTTTCTGAAAATTCGCATCATTGATTAAGCGACGATTACGGAATTCGCTTTCGGCTGTTTGTGCAATTTCTTTAACTTCTTCAATTAACATCAAAAATTGATATCTTGCATGTTGTGTAAAATAGAGCATTTGATTTGCATGTGCTATATATGTGGTGCAAGCTGTCCAGGCAACACTCATTTTATAAATCTTAATCAAAATGTACGAATATTGTGGATAATTGTCAAGAAAGAATTTTATTGGTAACATTTTAGATTCGAAAAAATTGCAAATGAACACTTCAATTGCAATACCTGTTGCAACAATTGTATTAATAATGACAAAAAGTGTAACAAAATTTGCCTCTTTTTTTATCTGTGCGTTAGTTTTTCGTTCTACATTCTGATCATTGTATTTGTTTGTAAGATCTTCCAAAATTTTCGAATCGATTAATAAGATCATTGCGGCTAATATGTCCTGGAAATCAATGAAAACATATTAATAGTAAATTAAAAAATAAGTGTCAGAAGTCGTATATTGCACTAGTCCTTTAGAAAACTCGCGCAATAATTGTCGACTTCTGACACTTATTTTTTAGTTTTTTTTATACTATTTTGCCTATTTTGTGCCCTTTTTTACAAAAAAATTGCGAGTTTTGAAATTTAGGGAAATTGGTGGGAGTTGGTGTTACTGATATAACAATTGAACATTGTTTGATTTTCTTTTGATTGATGGATTAGAGGTTGTAAATGTTACCAAAAATTACTATGTATTTTGTTGATTTTGTTTATGATTTTTGACAGCTGTCAAAATCAATGGAAACGTTACCAACGTTAGGGGAAAAAATTTACTACATTTTTCATTTTTATACAGTGTATCGAGAGGAACTCATTTCGATACAGTAGCAAGTTCTATTATTGATGCAAAATAGAAAAAAATTAAATTTACACCAAGAGATAGGGAAGGATGAATAAAAGAACAAATAAAGGGAAAGGAAATAAAATATTGATTGCCAAAAAAAATTGGAATATTGGTAAATGAGAAGAAAAAAGCAGTCAAAATAGAAAAAAAATATAAAGACATAGAGTGTATGAAAAACGGTGGAAAGAAGGAGAATAATAGACAATAAAAGAAGTACGAAATATGGTAAGAACAAAGAAAATGAAGTAATGAAGAATAAAATAACAACTCCAAATCGATAAATAAAAAATAAAAAAAGACTAGGATTGAGATGTGCAGAAAACATTGTAGAAAGAAGAAGAATGGAAAAACAAAAACAGCATGAAATATCTTAAAAACGAATAAACAAAGCAAAGAAAAGTAAAAGAGCTTAACAAATAAGAGGAAGAAGATGGCACGGTAGATGGAAGAAGCAATACAGTACTGGCGGCGCTCCTGGGCACATAGGAGAAACGTTCGCCCCTCCCATCTGTAGCACTTGCATATGAGTTAGAAGGAGATAAAGAGAATGTAGGTGGTGAAAGAATTAAAAATGCAACCACCCACCCTTAGACCCTTGACCAAACAGGACGCTTTCGATTGTAACAAAAACTCGACAAATATCCCATATTTTAGAAATTGTCAACAACCATATGTTAGAGAAAACATTTACCTACAATTTTGTGAATAGTCTCTTCTTTGTCTGATGCGTATGATCGGGGATGTAATTTCAGAAATTCGGATACTGTGTGACAAAGATACCGAATCTCTAACATATGGTTGTTGACAATTTCTAAAATATGGGATATTTGTCGAGTTGTTGTTACAATCGAAAGCGTCCTGTTTGGTCAAGGGTCTAAGGGTGGGTGGTTGCATTTTTAATTCTTTCACCACCTACATTCTCTTTATCTCCTTCTAACTCATATGCAAGTGCTACAGATGGAAGGGGCGAACGTTTCTCCTATGTGCCCAGGAGCGCCGCCAGTACTGTAGACCGTGAGAGAGAGTCAGAGACGGCAAAAAAGAGAGAGAGAGATAGAGAGAGCCAGAGGCTGTGTGAGAGAGATAGAGAGAGCCAGAGGCTGTGTGAGAGAGAGAGAGAGAGCCATAGACTGTGTGTGTGTGTGTGTGAGAGAGAGAGAGCCATAGACTGTGTGTGTGTGTGTGAGAGAGAGAGCCATAGACTGTGTGTGTGTGTGTGTGTGAGAGAGAGAGATCGCGCGTCATAGACTGTGTGTGTGTGAGAGAGAGAGAGCCATAGACTGTGTGTGTGAGAGAGAGAGCCTTAGACTGTGAGAGAGAGAGCGCGCCATAGACTGTGAGAGAGAGAGCGAGCCATAGACTGTGAGAGAGAGAGAGAGCCATAGACTGTGAGAGAGAGAGAGCCATAGACTGTGAGAGAGAGAGCCATAGACTGTGAGAGAGAGAGCCATAGATTGTGAGGGAACCATAGACAGACAGACTGTGAGCGAGAGAAAGGGAGAGGCAGAGACAGAGAGAAGTAGATACTATGAGAGAGAGCCATAGATTATGAGAGAAGACTATACACAGTGAGTGAGAGTTATAGACATACCGACTGTGTGCGAGAGAAAGAGAGGCAGAGACAAAGTGAAGCACACTGTGAGAGAGATAGAAAGAGGCATAGATTATGATAAGGGGAGCAAGACAAAGTGAGAATAGGAGCAAGACAAAGTGAAAAAAGGGAAGCAAGACAAAGAAAAGCAAGTTAAAGAAGTAATAAATTGAAGACAAAAATAAACTGTCGAAATATAGCACATTTCACGGAATTTCTCCATTCGAAGGCTTATCATCAGAACCGCTGTATTGAGAAACAGATAGAGAGAGAGATGATAATGAAGATGAGAGAGATACCTATCAACTCAGTCTCCTCCCATTTTCCACGCCTCCTGGATAGTAAACCTAGAAAGCACTCTAGATTATAAGCAAAACAAAATGTATAGTAATTACTGTGCAATTTGTATTATTCTACTGTGCCACTATTTAATTATCTAAAAGTTAATCTTATTATTATTATCTTTTACAAAAAAAATTGCGAGTTTTGAAATTTAGGGAAATTGGTGGGAGTTGGTATTACTGATATAACAATTGAACATTCAGCCGGGAAACTTTTCATTTGTTTCAATTTTTCAGTGGTTGTATATGTTGCCAAAAATTACTACGTATTTTGTTTTTATGGTTTTTGTCAGTTGTCAAAAACAATGAAAACGTTACCAACCTTAAGGAAAAAAAATTACTACATCTAGCAAGTTTAAAAGTAACGCTATTATTTACGCAAAAAAATTGCGAGATTTGATATTTAGGGAAATTGGTGGGAGTTGGTGTTACTAAAAAAAAAACAATTGAACATTCAGCTAGGAAACTTCAATTGTTTTATTTTTCACTCTTAGTCAATTGTTTTTTTCGCCAAATTGCTTATTTAACAATGAGTGAAGAATTTTCATGTACTCCACCTGAAATAAGGGAAATTGCTGAAAATGCAGGAAGCAATTTACTACCCGATAAATCCAAAGATCAGTACGAAAAACGGTATATTAAGTATCTTGTTTTTATGATTTTTGACAGTTGTCAAAATCAATGAAAATGTTACCAACCTAGTGGAAAAAAAATTCCTACATTTTACTTTTCAGCACTAGTATCGAAATGAGCACATTTCGATACAGTAGCGAGTTTAATAATAGCGCTATTATTGACGCAAAATAGAAAAAAATACTTACGTAGAAATGAAGAAAGAATACTGGTGAATATTGGACAAATTGCTGTGCATTTAATTCATAAATAAATAAATAAATTTGTAGGAATTGTGATGAAATTTGTATGAAAAGATGTATCACCAATAGAATTTTAATAAAATAAAATTGATAAATTGTTGACGAGATCCATTTTACAATAATCAACACATCACTTTCGATTATTTCGTTCCATACACGTTTCGTAATTGACATATTGTCGTATTTTTTTGGTCTCGTTTTTATACAATTTCTATGTTTTAACGCGTTGATGCACACTGATGATGTGAATAAAAATGGGGAATTAATGAGCTTATAATATCGGTTAATGACTATAATGAAAATTACCGAGTTTTTTAAATAATTAATTAAATAATTTGTCAACAAACCGTTTTATTAGGGTACGTTCAAGTCAAAGATGCTCTACTACGCTAGGTCATTAGAACGTATCTTTACTGTTCTACAATAAACGCACTTAGTGTAACCTTGATTTAACTAATCAATAGGGTTATCGAGTTAAGGGTAGATTTAAGCTAAACATGTAATCAGTGAGATTCAGGCTTCTGCTACATGAACGTACTTAAAGTTCTTCTTTCTTATTTAAATGCTATTAAAATTTATTGATTAGTTAATAATTGGAATGAATGAAAAATAGAGATGGAACATTACCATTATGGAAATCTATCTTTTAACGCTTGAATCGCTACTGTTATCATCCGGAATAAGTATTGCCGCAAGTATTTTTGCAGTATCGTTTGATATATTATATTCACAGGCAAAAGGGTTACCAGATTTCGGTTGGTACACTTGAATCTAGTAATATTTCTGATGATTTTTTTATTTACATACCGGTAAACTAATTCAACTAGGTACATTAGAAGAAGAGTGGGAGGAAGTCTCCTCCTATTCATGGCATACAAAATAACAATTGTGTGGTCAGAGTAGCTCGAATATGCTGTGAATAGTAGGAGATTTTCTCCCACTCTTCTTCTAATGTACCTAGTTGCATTAGTTTATCGGTATGTATCTTTCCTCGTCTTGCCTATTATACATCCCTGCATGCACCTATCGCCTCCCTCAGGCTGTCACATAAGTTAGCTCAGTTATATTTATTCACTATCGATCTTTTACCTTGTTTTAACACCTAAAACCTTTATTATAATAATTATTGATAAATACGCAAATTATCGGAGAGCAAGCGCAGTAGTGTCTGCAAATTTGAGAATAGTTGGACTCTAGACACTAGTTGTTTTATAATAGAGTTGTCTATTACCAACCTATCTGTTTTTACAATAAATCTAATTATCAAAATAAACACGATTTATTTGAAATTTTTATCAATGAAATAGGACTCAAATTGAAAATAATTCGAAAATAGTACGTAATTTTGTTGAAATTATCAACTTTACGCTTAATTTTGTTAAAATTATGCGATAGTTAAGTTGGCAATATGAGCGGTTACATCTGGTTACGCCTAGTATGTGAAAGTAACGCAAATAACCTCACTTTTTTACCAGTTTTTAACGAGCAAATTTTACAATGTTACGGCAAATTTTGCGTTATAATCCACACAGAAACTTAATAAAACTGAAAAACCGTCGATTTTTCAACAATTTCGCTAAATCACTACCGATAAAACGTAGCAATTTGAACATAACCTCAATTGCTAAATTGCAACGATTTCAGCAAAGACACCTACAAATTTCAACAAAACTCAACAAAAAATGGTTCTCCGACACCGAGAATCGGTACGCTTACGAAATTCTACCGAAATTACCAGAAATCGGTCCAACTATAACTGTACAGAAACCGGTGGATAATTGGTCAGATTTCGATCGTGTATTGGCCCACAATTACCGCCAATCCGATATCGATGAGATCGTAACAACCTTCAAAACCGTTCTACAATTCTCCATCGATAACAATGTGAATCTATCCGATCCACGATTCGATCGTCTCGTCGACGGTTTGATGGATAATTGTGAATATCTGAACGATCGGCAATTGTACGAGTTGCTAGCGATCGTTAGCGAGTACCCGCAATGCGATACGATCAAATCGCATAATTTCCACGATATCTGGTGTTGTCTGGACGATATGTGCTGTTGGCGATTGTCGAAATGGCGTTTCGATCAGATGTTTCGTTGTGTTGTGTTGTGGTACGATTTGAATTTGGGCCGTTTGTGTGATTTTACATTCGAAGTGATCGATCGGTGTGTGCGTCGCATCAAACATCTGAACAACAACGAAATGTTGTATTTGTTCTTTTGTTACAACATTTGTCGGCGGCAACCGGTCGATTTTGTTGTGGAAGACAAATTGGAGCAGATCGTCCGCGATTTTGGTGTTGACGAGTTGGCGGTGATCGCGATGGGCTACTTTAAGACGCAGAGTAAAATCCGATTGGATACGATTTTGCGTGCGATGATCGATCGTATTTGCGATAATTCGGCGACAATTAGCGACATCACATTGACGGCAATTTTGAAAGTTATCCGATTATCGCAACATCTGCATGTGGTCGGCGATTTCGATCGGATGCTCGATCGATTAGAGCCGGAAATCGGCCGATTATCGCCCATGACTTGTCTGCACTTATCGCTGATCGGTAGTCGGGTCCAATATAAACACGATCGGACACTCGAATCGACAACGCTCAAATTATTGGACGATATCGAAAATATCCGGGTGAAAGATATTGAACGGATGCTATTAGCGAATGTTACATTCAACACAAATCCGGCCGATCTCTACGATCGGATCGTAGCCGAATTACAGAAATCTGAACGGCACCAAGAAATGTTGCAATACACCAATTGTTTACCGACAATTCTACATTATCTCAGCTATCGCAACATTTATTTGTACGATTTAATGGATCGCATCTTGGACGAGGATTACCTCAGCGATTTGTACGGTAAATCATCGAAATCGACACCGTTAACCATCTTCTCGCTGGATCGTTCGATCGATGTGGAATGCCGCGATTACAACGGCAACCGTCTGTTGCCGTATCGGCGCTATAAAGCCGCCAAATGGTATACGGAATATCCGCCACGTTTCGACCAGACACGGCGCTACAGCAACGCCGACAAATTCTTCTTAGACTGTTACAAAACCTTAGAAACCTTACTAAACTCGCCGAATCTCCTGCGCGTCGACCATATCCTGCCTCATTTCAGTAAAGCCGATATTATCGCGTGTAAACATCGCAAGACCGGCGAATTTGTTGAACCGTTTGGTTTTTATTACATTTTAGGCGATATCCAATATCCCCAAAATCTCGCCGAGTATCAGTGGTACGCTATAGTGCCGCTAATTCAAAATCTAACCGTGCGCAATACGGGCGCGCCATTAGGAGCGGTTCATATGAAGGTGCGACAATTGGAAACGATCGGTTATCGGCCGATTCTCGTACCGTGGTCCGATTTTGCGGTGATGCATCTAGAGGATAAATTGCAATTTTTCAAAACACACCTTTATTAAATCGAAATTATTGAATACACAATCAATAACAGTGAGTGAAATTGTTGAGAGTTTGTTGTTTTTTTTTTGTTTTTTTAATAAACTTTAAGTTGGTGGGTTTTATCGAAACCGGCTGAATGGCCGGCATTACGTACAATGAACGTGGTGCCATCGTAGTGCATGCGGCGTTCGCCGCGTCGTACAAATAAATGCCGGGTTTTACCCATTGAACCAGTACAGTGGATGTAGGGTGTTGTGATTGATGCTGATCCGTTTGTTGGTGATGTACGCAACAGGAATTTATTGTGATTCAATCCTATACTGTTTTTTTTTGTAAAAAATAATTAAAATGTTTTTAAGAATTTGTTGGTTTAAAATTAAATCAATTTACCGTATTAAACCATCACTCGTTTGTGATATGCGTATATTGTTAATAATCCAATTTTCTGTATGATCATCACTTAACCAATACGTTGTATGTTGGATAATATTAATTGCTTCATTTATCAATTGTGGTGGTGTTAAACAATTATCATCTTCATCGTTAGTATTTTCTGCATCAACTGGACGACTGAAATTTTGAAAAGAAACTTTAAAATTGCCGCTTAATTTATGCATAATTGTAGCGACATCTTTTGATGACAATCGGAACTATTAATATACAGTTTTCTATAGACGTAGAAAGCTGTAATGTTGTCATATTTTCTTCAAAAGTTGTTAAATCGACAATAAATTTATTGATAAATGCGCATTTGTGGCATATTTTAGTTTTTTCCCATTATTTCATGGCAAAAAGTATTGTGTAGCGACGTTCAAATTGTGTGTGTTTGTCTTTTGCGTCAGCGCCATCTATGATAGTTTATCATTTATGGTGAGCGCTTACTAAAGCTGTCCATACACGAACAATCGAGAATTAGTGTTTTTTTTTATTATCTTTTTCTTAAGGTACGGCCTCATGCAGTGACAAATCGCAGCGTCAAACATCAACTACAATATGGCTGCTTGTGTGAGAATGCGCGACAGAACAATATATGTATCGAAAAGTGATATATCGATGTGTCGAGACCGTTTATTTCTAACCTCTTTAAATAGCAATAATGGAAGTAAACAGTAATTACTAACTACTAAGTGGTGAAAAATTAATAAAT
Organism: Epicauta chinensis; assembly: GCA_021725515.1. NCBI lineage: Eukaryota > Metazoa > Arthropoda > Insecta > Coleoptera > Meloidae > Epicauta > Epicauta chinensis. The sequence continues at coordinate 162,154 of JAEDXX010000018.1, read as the reverse complement.
AACTCATATTATTACTTAATATCGAAGTTTCGACCCGGACTTATTTGATCGCTTCTATCCCAGCGATAAAGCTCAACATTTTCAACTTTGTCGCCACAACATTTTAATAGCGGGAAATTTAAAGATTGCACCACGTGACCTAGTTTGTGACTGAAAACAAATGCCTAGCGCTGCATGAAGCCGTACTGTTATCTTTCTATAAATAAAAAATTGAATAAATCTTTTTGCATTTAAGAATTGAAAGCTAAATTTAAGACGCATAGTGATGGGAGGAGCACTCGAGAAAGGAGACAGTGTCAGAGATAGAAGGAGAAATAGATGAAGACAGAGAAAGAGAGATAGAGAGAAAGACAGAATAGTAATAGTAAGAGACAAATTACAATACGATTACTTAGAGATAAAGTTTCATGCAGAGACAAAAAAAAAGAGATAGAAGAAGAGAAAGAGAGGGAAAGAGTTGAAGAGAAACAAGAGGCAGAAGAAAAAATAACGATAATGAAGGAGATAGCCAAAAGACAAGGATAAATAAAGAGAGAGAGAGAGAGAGACAGACAGAGTAGAAAAATAGATTTAGAAGACGAAACAGTAAGAGAGACAAAAGGATAAATAAAGAGAGAAAGAGCGCTGTTGAAAGAGGGGTATGTAGAGATCAAATAATAGATAGAAAGGGACTCGTTCAGAAACACCAGAGAATGCTGAAGAAGAAGAAGAGATAATAGAAGAAATAAGAAGTGTGAAGGAGAGAGAAAAAAACAATGAAAGACAAATAAAAAAGATATACAAAAGGAGTGGAGGGGTGAAGGAAATGCAGGATGGCACAAGACCGAGAAGAGACAATAAAGAGACAGGAGAGTAAATACAAACACAAGAGAGAATAGGAAGTAACAAAAGAGAGTGAAGGAGTAACAAGAAACAACAAAAAGATTAAAATGACAAAAGAGAGAGAGTTGAAGAGAAACAAGAGGCAAAAGAAAAAATAACGATAATGAAGATGAAGAGAGAGAGAGAGAGAGAGAGAGAGAGAGAGAGAGAGAGAGAGAATAATAAAATAAATTTAGAAGACGAAACAGTAAGGGAGACAAAAAGATAAATAAAGAGAGGAAGAACGCTGTTGAAAGAGGAGTATATGGAGATCAAATAATAGATAGAAAGGCAGACGAACAGAAACACCAAAGAATGCTGAAGAAGAAGATATAATAGAAGAAACAAGTAGTGTGAAGGAGAGAAAAGAAGATAATGAAAGAGACAGAAGAGCAATTAGAAAGACAGAAATGGGAATACAATAGAGAATAGGACAGTAACCAAAGATAGACGAGAAACAAAGAGGGTGAAGGAGTGACAAGGATCAACAAAAAGATTGACATGAAAAAAGAGAGAGAGGGAGAGTGAGAAAAGCAATAAAGCGAGGAAGAAGTAGCAAGAGTGAAGGTGAAATACGCCACAAACGGATAAACAGAAGAAAGACCAGAGTAAATGGGAAACATGCAAGAGACAGAAGAATAAATACAGCTAGAGAGCGACAAAGCGACGAAGGAAAGAGTGAATACAAGGAACGCAATAGTGAATAGCGGTAAACAAGAAAGACAGAGAAAGACACGAGACTAAAGAAAAGAGAGTCACAGAAACACAAGAGACAAACAGAGAAAATCGAGAAAGAATATGTGAAATAAAGAGGAGATAAAAAGTAAATGTAATAATACACACGACAAAATACCAACATAAATTTCCCATTGTTAGTCCATGATCAGCCTTATTTAATGCTGTATTGAAGTGAAACTTCTTCAGATGCGGTAGGGTAGTAAATTTGTTCGGAAGCGTAACACAAATTCGATACCCCGTGAGCGGAAACCCTTTTCCTTTAACAGACAGCTGAGATGGAAGAGTGGGGGCTTTGCCATAGCGTCGCTTCTGCTCTCTCTGTCAGTTCTGCCAACTGTGTAAAATAAACACTAGGGTCTAAAGTTGGTATCATTGATCGATGTACAGCGCCCTCTGGAACGAAACTAAAATCTCCTGGCCTACCACGATTTATGTTTTTTATATTTAAAATTACAGGAAAAGACAACTGCAGAGAAAAATCGAGACTTCAAGCAACGACAGAAAGATAATAAACCAATCAAAAAAGTGAACTTCATCTCTAACCTAAGAAGTTTCACTTCTACCTTCTCTGACAGCGTCATCTACATAATTTTGTATAAGCTTGAGCTTTATGGTGGCGGCATTTTCAAAAAATCAAACTTACTTATAGAAAACATCTAACGTAATATCACCACTTAAATCGGCAAATGTATCCGTTGTGGTACGTGTACCAGCCGAATCGACCAAATAAACTAAAGCACATTGATCACTGGTAAAACTAACACCTTTATGCCACATTTTTGCATATCTACAAACAATCAAAATCAATTTCAACAAACAAATTTTTGGAATAAATCCAAATTAAAACAAACTTATTATTGCCGGGACCATTATTAGCCAAAATCTCCACCTTTGATCCGTATTGTAGAATCCTACCATTTGGATGGATCAATGCCGATGAACTACCGGTCGAGTCTAATGCCAAGAAAATTTGACTTTTCAAATTGATGATGCGTACAGCCTGATCGATTGATATATCGACACGGATCCGATCGTGTAGATACAACGAAATGAACCCGTTTGGTGTGATTATTGTACCATTATTGCCCATCATACTCTCATCATTCAATTGTAGAGTCTACAGATCATTTTAAATCAGAAAAAACAAAGAAAATGTAACCGAAACGCTGAAACATACGCTGAAATCTTCCGGAAAGTACGTGCGAACCGTAATCGGTTTCGGTACCGGTGGACACCACACATCGTCATATTTCAAGTCACGTGACGTACTGCTGGTACGGCCGCCGCTACCATTCGCCAAACTGTCGCACGAATGGGATTTGGTCGTGTAGATGCCGCGTGTACGCGGCCGGCTCTGTCGCAATTGATTCAATGATGCCGAATCGGTGATTCTTAGTAGTTCTTCTGAGAAACTCACTGGAACAAGGAAATTTCGTAGAAATACCGATTGATTGTTGCACAGAAATGCGTACCTTTAGGTTTCAGTAGTTTATTCATGTTGATTCGTTTTTTTTTTAGACTTAACAGAATTGTTTTCCGGTTACTAATGACGACCGGAGACGCAGTGCACTCGATTGAGTCAAATTTTACCTCCAGAATTTCCACGATTATCCAGAATTTCATCAAGGTTCCAGCAGTATAACCTACATTTAGCTAATTAATTAATTAAAACGTTCAATTGTTGATTGTTTTCATTGTCTAGTCGACGGAGCTATTAGCGCTATTACAAATTAAATACACCTAACCCCTGAATAATTGCACCAAATTCCATTAAAACCGTTACAATTATTCGGTACTTTATGTAGATTTATTGATTTATAATTGTGGTTGAGTTGCTTGATCGATAGCACAGTAATTAATAATATTCTGCAGTGTCAACGCCAACGCTAAATCTGTTAGTTGAAGTAGAAAATATTGTAATTCGTTAATTAACAATTCGATTTTCACGAAAATTTCACAAATTATAGAATATTTAACGCTTAATTCAAGCGTTTAATCCATATTTCAATCGTTCAATAACTTAACGAATTATTCATAATTTTCAGTAATGCTGCATTAATTCGAAATTTTCTAAATCGAACTAAAACCGGATATAACTTTACAACTAGCAGAGCCAGTCGACTACAATTTCTACAGATTTAAGCCAATCTAATGTAGAATTTGCTACTATGAGAGTCATTTTGATAGTTTCCAAGAGAAGAAAGTTATTGATAATTCTTTGCAATTCAATTTTCATTTGTGGATATGATAGTTAAGATAAAAAATATTGTAACACTTGAACTAGAAGAGTGATTTACTTAGAATTTCATATGTAGAAAGCTCAATTAATTCAGATTTTGAATTTGTAAATTACAGTTCAATATCTTCAAAAATAGCGGAGTTATTGATAATAATATGTTGCGCTGCGCCACTATATAAGCTGCTGTTAACAAAAGAATTTGCCATAACTCTACAATTATTAGAATAAATTCGATAAATTCCACAAAATTGGTTGATTATATAATGCAGAATTATTAATATTTTAAATTATTTCGGTACCACATCGCACACTAAAGTTATACTGAATTCTTGTACGCGCAATCTACGAAATCCGCCACCGAACACAAATTGTATCGTGTATGCGCCGCTTTAGAATCTGAAGTGACGTCATCACTACAATAGTGAGAATATATCGTGTGTCCCACAATTATCGGCCATTTAAGTTAAATTAAAAACAACAAAAACACGTGGATTGTTTCGTTTTATTTTACACAATTTACGATTATAGTTATTTACAATAAACAATTGAACAACAATTTAAAATCCAGCTAAGCCAGGAATGTATTTTTCAATCAATTTCTTGTAGGCGCAATCTACGAAATCCGCAACCGAACACAAATTGTATCGTGTAGTCACCGCTTTAGAATCTAAAGTGACGTCATCACTACAATCGCTGGAATATATCGTGTGTCCCACAATTATCGCCCATTTATTAGGTTAAATTAGAAAACAACAAAAAAACAAGTGGATTGTTTCGTTTTATTTTACACAATTTACGATTATAGTTATTTACAATAAACAATTGAACAACAATTTAAAATTCAACTACGCCAGGAATGTATTTTTCAATCAATTTCTTGTAGGCGCAATCTACGAAATCCGCAACCGAACACAAATTGTATCGTGTATGCACCGCTTTAGAATCTAAAGTGACGTCATCACTACAATCGCTAGAATATATCGTGTGTCCCACAATTATCGCCCATTTGTTAGGTTAAATTAGAAAACAACAAAAACACGTGGATCGTTTCGTTTTATTTTACACAATTTACGATTATAGTTATTTACAATAAACAATTGAACAACAATTTAAAATTCAACTACGCCAGGAATGTATTTTTCAATCAATTTCTTGTAGGCGCAATCTACGAAATCCGCAACCGAACACAAATTGTATCGTGTATGCACCGCTTTATAATCTAATGTGACGTCATCTCTACAATCGCTGGAATATATCGTGTGTCCCACAATTATCGCCCATTTATTAGGTTAAATTAGAAAACAACAAAAACAAGTGGATTGTTTCGTTTTATTTTACACAATTTACGATTATAGTTATTTACAATAAACAATTGACAAACAATTTAAAATTCAACTACGCCAGGAATGTATTTTTCGATCAATTTCTCGTAATACGGCCATAAAGCTTCAATATCCGGTACGTCAGTGCTCTTCGTGTACAAATCGTATTGGCTATGAATTGATTAAGGTTAAAGCGGTGTTTAAGTAGAGCTTAACTGGTACTTACTTGAATTTAAGCACACTTTTAAGTATCTCTTCATCGCCCGCTTTCATGAAATGCTGATAATCATCGCCCGAATGCCACGGATAGAAACTGTGATAACGGATCATCCATAAACCCTCCTTCGGTATGGTGGATTTGTTGTGCAACAGCATCCGATAGAGGTACTCATCATGGCCCCAGGACATCATCAAATTCTCAATACCACAATTCGGTTTGTACATACCGTATTTCGTGCTAAAATCATAAATTTATGATAGATTCTCCACAATTAAGCCGAGCTTAAGTCGTACTTGTATTTGGGATTCTTGCCATCGGGATTATCAACGAATGATGTTTCGCGGTAGACGATACTGTTGCCCCATTCACAGCCGACGGGGAATGTGTCGCCGACCACACACCATTGGGGCTCGCCGTAGAATGCCATAACCTAAAAATAAAGCCGCCATTTTGTTGATTATTTACGCATTAACGAGTATACGACGAAATGGCGTTACCTTGCCTAAATCGTGTATCAATCCGGTCAGTTGGAACCAATCCTCGTCCGGATAATCGTGTCGGATACGCTCCGCTGTTTGGAAGGCGTGCACTATATTCGGTATATCCACATCCGGATCGCTCTCATCCACCAATTCGTTCAGTTTCTCTAAAGCTTCGCGGATTGTTGCTTTGAAATGATTGAATTTCGTCCATGTTTCCAATTTACCTTTAAAAAATAATAATTTGTAATTCAAAAAAAAAACAAACAAAAAGTGAGGGCTCAACCGGGATTTGAACCCGGGACCTCTCGCACCCAAAGCGAGAATCATACCCCTAGACCATTGAGCCATTACGTATACAATTGTTTTAAAACTAGTTTATAAGATAAATTCGTTTATGATTATAGAAAAAAATAATTACTTTTTACAAAATCAACAGTTTGATGTGTGTGCATCTCATGGTAAGTATGACGAACACGCTCTTTAATTGGATCATGTTCATCGACACTGTAATCACGGAATTGGGCGACTGGTTTTTTAGCAAATGCAGGTTCTGGACGTAATAATTCCGACGGATCTGTTATTTTTACTGCTGTATTCTCCTACAAACAAACGAAATAATCGAATAATTATAGAAAATTCTATAATATAATAAAATCGAATAATTTAGTGAATTTTTTTGTACAAAGTTGGCAGCGCTTATTTTCGAAAATCGGCAAAAAATGATGTTTTATCCCAAATAAACAACCAAAATTATCGTGAACATTGAAATATTGAATATTTTGTGAGAATTAATAGATCAAAAATACGCTATTTAGGTGAAAATGTACATTTCTTTTATATTTAGTTATTTTAATGATACCAACCGTAAATTGGGGGGCGCCAATTACTAGACGTTAAAAGTAGCGCTTGTATTTGATTTGTTTTAGAAATAAAAAGTAAAGCAATTTTATTAGAAAACAAAATATTTTGTATAAAAATAAAATAAGACGCAGTTCCTGCCACTAACAATTTAAAAATTTGGCGCCAATACAAATTGGAAATGTTTCATCAGCACCAAATACTCCCCTAAAGCTTAAATGTGTATTACCAACTCTAAATTTCGGCGCCAATTTCAAAATAGTTTCAGTTATTTGTTGAAAATTCGCTTAAATCTCTACAAATTCTCAATAAAATCGAAAATTTCGATTTCATTGAATTGAAAACTCGTTCAATTGTAAAGATTTATGCAGGTTTTGGACGGAATAATCGAATAATTAGAGAAAATGCTAATAAAATCGAATAATTTAGTGAATTTTTTTATACAAGGTTGGCAGCGCTTATTTTCGAAAATCGGCAAAAAAATGATATTTTATCCCAAATAAACAACCAAAATTATCGTGAACATTGAAAAATTGAATGTTTTGTGAGAATGAATAGTTCAAAAGTACGCTATTTGGGTGAAAAAGTACATTTCTTTTATATTTAGTTATTTTAGGGATACCAACCGTAAATTGGGGCGCCAATTACTAGAGGTTAAAAGTAGCGCTTTATTATGATTTGTTTTCGAAATAAAAAGTAAAGCAATTTTGTTAGAAAAAAAAATTTGACATAAAAATAAAATAAGACGCAGTGCTTTCCACAAACAATGGAACAATTTGGCGCCAATACAAATCGGAAATGCATCGTCAGCACCAAATTATATGAAATTCCCCTAAAACTTAAACGTGTATTACCAACTGTAAATTTCGGCGCCAATTTCAAAATAATTTTAGTAATTTGTTGAAAATTCGCTTAAATCTCTACAAATTGATTGATCAATATAAACTTTGTTCAATTGACGCTTAATTGTAAAGATTTATCGGTTAAATTGTACAAAATAACGGGCCAACTTACGATAACTCTCATGGTTGTGTGATCTTTAGTCTTGCCTGTTCCACAACACTGCACCGATTAGAAGTGCCGTTCGTTGGGTTATTTCTATTTAAATAGTGGACGTATCAATTTTATCTCAATTTATTAATGAATTTTTCAATAAAAAGAAAATAGCAACAGAAAAAAATCGCACTATTCATCTTTCAAATTAAATTGATTGATAAATAAATGTTTAATTTATTAAATTATTATCACCAACATCGTCATCAGAGCAATAATAACAATAAACAAATGATCAGAGCAAAAATAGAGCGAGACAAACTTACGTTTAGATTGACGATAGAAGAGGATCGATGGTAGCTTAGAACTAATTAAAATACAAATCGAAATGTAATCAATGATTACGAAATATTTTTGGCGTAAAATCAGGCGATTTTGGCCGTTTGCAAACAAAAACTCATCTTATTTTGTTGTTGTTGTTGTTAATTAAAATAAATTATAAATCGAAAATTTATAATTTATTTTCTTTGTAGACTAAACTCTATTAATTTATTATCGAAGAATTATCAGATTAATTAATTTTTTCTGTACAATAAATTTCTTGAGAAGAACTGATAGAAGAAATTTCAATTAATTTCGTATCAATTCGAGTACATTTCCATTCGGTCGACTGTTATCAACAACACGACAAAAACAAAATCAAGAGTCTTATCTTTTGAGCCGTTTACCGATATCCCAGTAGGCTAAGTATTCGGCTGAAGTCGTTCCATTGTTGAGGTTAGAAGAGATCGATCTTTTGATCAGTGTAGTGATGTTTCTTGGAATTTGGACAATCTTGGGAAGGGTGTTTTACAGCGCTGCAATTAACTGTCAGTGAAATTTATATAATTTCAGGTGTTTTCCAACTTTTGGGCGCTGCAACTAGTCAACTAGACTCATTAGAAATAGGTTATTTGATTATTTTGTGGCTTATTTTGGAGGTACAGATATATTTGTGAAAGGGTAGTTTTGAATGGAACGTGCGGTAGAGATTGCTTATTTCATGTACAACTTTAGCCAACTGAAGGTTTCGTTTGTGAAGGGACGTCTTGAAAACGACTGTATGAGAGTGAGAGAGAGAGAGAGAGAGAGAGAGAGAGAGAGAGATAGTCTTTAATATCTCATCTGACGCAAGTGACTTTATTCATTTGCCAGCACTGTAGATTGATTTTGTTATGTGCCTAAGAACTGGGTCAACAGATGGCGTTGGTAGATGGAAGTTTTCGATGGAACATGGGGTAGACATCGTGCAATGTCCGATTGTAGTCATGTGAAGGCATGATTTGAGGAGAGTTTTGCTGAATATGAGTGAGAAACAGAAAGAGAGAAAGAGAGGATATGATTCTATCCTTGTCTACCTTGTCTACCGATGGTAGATCTTCAGCTCTTTTAATGCCTCTATTTCTCTCGATTCTTGTCAAATGTAGCTTCTGTCTAACGAAGGCGTTATACATTTGCCAGCACTGTAGATTGATTTTGTTTTGTGCCTAAGAACTACGTCAACAGGTGGCGCTGGTAGATGGAAGTTTTCGATGGAACATGAGGTAGAGACCGTGCAATGTCCGATTGTAGTCATGTCAAGGCTTTATTTGAGGAGAGCTTTGTTGAAAATGAGTGAGAAACAGAAAGAGAGAAAGAGAGGTTGTGATTCTATCCTTGTCTACCGATGGCAGATCTTCAGCTCTTTTAATTAATGCCTCTATTTCTCTCGATTCTTATCAAATGCTAGCTTTTGTCTAACGAAAGCATTGTACATTTGCCAACACTGTAGATTGATTTTGTTTTGTGCCTAAGAGTTATGTCAATAGGTGGCGCTGGACACGCTGGAAAGATGGTCTCATGTCCGACTCCAGTGATTTCAAGGCTTGATTTGAGGAGGGTTTTGTTGAAAATGGGCCAGAGACACAGACAGACAGAGAGAGAGAGGGTCAGAGACAGAGAGAGGAGTACAGACGAGAGCTTCATCATGGAACTAACTATATCAACATTTTTCCTTGTCTTCTATTTACTATCCTATCTGATAGAAAAATAACAGGCAACGGAGAAAGCGAGAGAGAGAGAGAGACAATAAGAGACGTCGAGAATAAGAAAGAAGGAATGAGAGAGAGTACAGATGAGAGATTTATCATGAAACGAACTATATCAAGAAATAAAAGCGACACCTCTCTTCGTTTTTCATTGTTTACTATACCTGTAGTTTGACTCGTTACGAATCGACTTGACTCGATTTGATTCGACTACAATCGGCTTCCACGGCACTCTTAAAGGTATACTACATAAACGAAATAAAACAAAGTCACCTAAGAAAAAATAACAATTTTTATTGACAATTAACCCTCAGTTAACCAACGAAAAAGCGGTTAATCTAGTATGCTATGAATTAATTACGTAAACAAAAATTACCCAGTCACATGATAATCTTTCACCTTATTTTTTTTTCTGTGTGGCTTTTTTTTTTGGATCTTTCTTATCAGCAATAAATTTCAAACAAATCTAAATTTGGAGTAACTGCTTCTAACTGGATCGAAAAAAACTCTTTCCCTACCAAATAATTCCACAAATGCATTTTGTAATCGGTAGATAATTATCCGACATTTCCCAATAAAAAACCTTGATTTTTATTTCGAAAATATGCAACGTAATTAATGCAATATTAGTATTATTATTATTATTATTGATAATTTGTAAAAAAAATTATTGATTTTTCGGTGAACTCGACACTTTCAGTTTGGCTTTCTCATCAATTTCGCCCGCCTTTTTTCTCGTATAAACTACAAAAACATCCATTAATTAAATAAACAAATACAATAATAGCCTGTGGACGAATTACCTGTAATCAAAGTGGGCTTCTCTTCGAGTTTGATGGGTTTGTCGATAGATCCCGCCACATTCACACCATAACTGACCTGATAGACCGGCAGGGGAATCACTGTAGACGAGACCGGTACCAAAACTAGTTGGCAATCAAAAATTACTAAATCATTACCAACACAACAACACCAAAATAACCAACTGTTAGTTGAAATAAATGAGTAGGCGCGAAATTTGGTCATCTCTAGAATTTTCTAATTATCAAAAATTACCTGGTTCGAGTTGTTTGTTCTCATTGTATTTATACATAGTTGGTAGACTGGAAATTTGATAAAAACACCACAAAAATACCAGAATTTTCCTCAACATTTTGCTAGAAATTTCACCAAAAAAAAACAACGGACAACACACTAACTTGATGACTAGCTTGTAAATGACTATAATAAATATTAAACACCTTGAAAAAAAACATTCGCTAATTATCCATCTCTGTCTAACCAACTGTTTATAGAATAATTTGTCTTTTTTTTTATTGTAAGATTTTCCATTGCTCCCACACTCTTAAAAAGAGACAGTATGATTTTTCCTTTAAATAAGTAGGCGACTTTCACTTGTTTCAACTTCAATAACATGGTAATAAAATGGAAACTATTCGACCTTGGAATTGCAGAAGAGAGACTGTTTTCGGCCACACCTCGTACATCGCGTCTCGGTCAAGGACACTATTTACAAACAATTAAACAAAGACAAATACATACGTCACTAGTTTAGATAGATAAAGACAGTGATTTAGTGTTTTAATTATTTTTAAGTTTACAATAGTTCCAAAAAATTTTAAGCACTACCAACTGTAAATCTGTAATTACTGGAAATATATCGAAAATTTGTTTAAAACAAAAAACTAAAAGCACGATTCGTTTGTTTCTAGTAATTTCACTGCTAACCTAAGAATTGGTAACCAAATTTTTGTGGTTAGACTATAATTGTTGTTTTGTTTCTGAAATCACAGCCGACTGTGGTTCTATTTGAACTGGCTTGAAATCATCATCTGGATGATAAGCAAAAGGGTTAGTCTTTATAACAAATTTATATGTGTTTCCAGATCAATGAGTACAGGAACTTTTTTAATTGCATCAGTTCACCTTTGATGCTTGTTTTTTTTTTGTTGTTTTTATTTATTTACTAGTGGTACAAATTGAAGTGCTTGAATATATTTTTTTTGTAGCGTTTTTGTTGCGTTGCTCCTTCTACTTGAATAAATGCTCAAATAATCATTGATTGTCGATTATTTAATGAAATAATAAAACGATTTTTTTCTTTCTTTTTGTATTTTTTATTATTCGTGTGTTGGAGTTAGTCTGTTGTTTGTTTGATTTGTTGTTTTGTTGTTGTTTTTTGTTGGTGTTTGTTTGAGAAATCATCAATAAATAATTCAAAGTCCCATGTGATGGTTTCAGAAGTTGCCAGCGCGCATTGGATAAATGAGCAAATGTCGTGTTTATGCGGATATATAATATATATACCGATAAACTAATGCAACTAGGTACATAAGAAGAAGAGTGGGAGGAAGTCTCCTCCTATTTACGGCATACGATAGAACAATTGTGTGGTCAGAGTAGGTCGAATAGGAGGAGTTTTTTGTTTATTATTTAGACGCCCACTGTTTTTAAGACAGCAATATCAACAAACATGTGTTGTCTTTGTCGTACTCAAAATGAGACTTTTCAGAATCAATTTTCAATCAATATTTATTAAAAAAAACGACTTATAGAATCACGAATTAAATCCGTACACAAGTTATTTATCTAAAAATTCATAAATACCAATTATGGAATTGTAAAAATTACAAAAGAAAACGATTCTTTACCAACCAGACAAAACTATCTAATAAATGAACATTGAAATGAAAAATCAGATGCCTAGTTACTTTATTTTCGAATTATCAGATAATAGTTCTAAGAAATTATACATTGTGTGCAAAATTTCCTTTCATTCCATACACGCCAGTTAAATGTTATGTCTATCTAGCAACGGACTATTAAATTGTTTGTAACTTTGAAAAGAATAAGACACAGTACAGTCCGTCCTTGTTCAACTCATTACAGCATGAGATGTACCTAACTGGCTGTGGACAATTTTCAAAATTCATAATGAGTACAACAAAAACAACACATGTTGGTTGATATTCCTTGCTTTGTCAGTTATATTAAATTCAACACGTATTTATAGCAACTATTAACCTTGACTCCAGTGAGAAGTGTCTAGGGATGTGAAAAACGAATCGATTTTTAATAAATATTGATTGAAATTTGATTCTGAAAACTCGCATTATGAGTACGACAAAGACAACACATGTTTGTTGATTTTGCTGTCTTAACAACAGTGGGCGTGTAACTAAATAATAAACATCAAAAAACTCCTCATATTCGACCTACTCTGACCACACAATTGTTCTATCGTAAGCCGTGAACAGGAGGAGACTTCCTCCCACTCTTCTTCTAATGTGTCTAGTTGCTTTAATTTGCCTGTATATACCTATATATATATTGATATTTTTATTTATTCATTACATTTAGTGATTATTATTTGAATAGCGGACATGTTCTGTTTGATTAAAAATGTTGGAGGGGCGCGAGAGATACGACGATGAACACGGCTAAATTTTCATATTTAATTATTTGTATTAGCGAAATCTTACCATATACAAAAAAATTTAAACACTTTTGCAAAGCAGTAGGCTTTGAATTCGTCATCTTTGTGTCCTCCATCTCGCACTCTCTCACTGCCATCGTTTTTTCTCTGTCTTGATGTTTCTTTCTCCATTTCTCCTATTTTACCGTTCGGAAGAACCATAATAATGCTGCAAAACCTGAGATAGTGCTCAGATGAAGAAAAGCTTTCTGGAACTGACTTTTGCACAACTACCTTTTGCTAACTATAACTCCAAAAGAGGTAGTTCCTTAGGGTTCGGGAACTCTTTCTTTTATAAAAGATCATCGATGAAACTAGTATCTAGGCTGTTGTTTTTGGCAATTTGGAGAAGTTTAAGCTTCATAAGAAACTGTACTTTTGGCAGCATAAAGGCAAGTCGGAACTATTATCTCAAAGGATATATTTCTGACGGTTGTGAAGACTGGAACGCACTGTATATAACACCCGTTTACATTTGAATTGGGTGTCCGTATTTGCTTTGTTCGTATCGACAAGAGCTCCTCCACAAAATGAAATTCAAACTTATCAAAACATGGAAAATATGTGGAAACTGGAAGAAGTTGAAATTAAAATAAATAAAATCAACATTTAGTGTATACGCTCTGTTCTCATCTCTAATTTTTTTGTTTTTTGTTTTTTTTTGAGTTCTCGTTGCTCTTTCCAACTGCCAGTATTTTTTTTTACTAAAACATTCCATTAAGGAAACAATAATAAACGATCTAATTAAAAAAGAAATACAAACACATCAAGTCAAGAATATCACCATTAATGAGATGAAAATATTATTATTACACCCATCATCATTATTAAATATTCTTATCATGTTCTAGTAGTACTAATGATGATGATGATGATGATGATGACTATTATTATTAGGTTGATTGAAGGAAAACATCAACCTGGACAGGGACAATATTCCTAATGATAATTATACATGAAAAGATCGATAAGACAGTTTGACTTCCTGTTATAATTCTTTATTAATCATGGTATTCTTCTAACTGCGCAATTTCAGTATTTAACATTTGACACAACAATTAAATTGTTGTTAAATGGAAATAGAAAAAACGTAGCACATATGCCAAATTAGAACACGTGCCAGAATTTGCAAATTTACAAATTAATTTCGGATAGTTTTTGAAGAAAAAAATAGTAGGTTTGTTCCAACCGGAAATGTGGCCATTTTTTGCCGTTTTTTTGGAACTTTAGAAATAGCGGAGTGTGTTTACACCTGATAACTGGATAAAGCTTACGATGATTACAATGTTCATGATGTAAACGTTGTGAAGACATAATAGCGGTCTTGCACAAATGTTATAACAAATGCTATAACTTTTGAACCGTTTGAGATAAAAATTTTATCCAGGCATACTTTTGTAGAGCATTAAATTCTCTAAAAAGTTGTTTTAAAGTTGATTTTTAAGCTCAAAAATTCATCTACTTACGGGCTATGAAAGTTGATGAAAGATAAATATGTTTTTTTCAACTTTCATAGCCCGTAAGTATATGAATTTTTGAATTAAAAGAATCAACTTCAAAGTGTTTTTTTTGTACAATTTAATGCCCTATAAGAATATGCCTGGATAAAATCTTAATCTCAAACGGTTCAAAAGTTATAGCATTTTTAATGAAAATTTCCAAAATAGCTTTAAACTAAACATATCTGTTTTTCATAAACTTTCAAAGCCCGTAAGTATATGAATTTTTGTGTTAAAGAAATCAATTCTAATGCTTCTTTTAGAGAATTTAATGCCCTACAAGAATGTGCCTAGATAAAATTTTTATCTTAAATGGTTCAAAAGTTATAGCATTTTTAATGGACAAAAATTTGTTTGCGTGTTATTAAATGGGAAATTTCGAATGGCCACCGACACCTTTTAAAATTGACCTAAAAATTTTTCCCAATGGGAGATTTTTTTTTAATATAGGCCCTTTTGGGACCATAAATTCGATAGGTTAGTCATTTTGGCTCACCCTAAATTACATGGCCAAAACATTTATCTATAAAAATTCGAGATTTTTTGGTACAAAATTGCCCTTCACAGGTAAATAAAATGTTTCCTAAGGACGATTCAGGGCGGAACTTCTCCAAAACTTATTACATCTGAAAGCTTCCAAATAGAGAAGAAAATATGTATTGTACTTGGTATCAAAAACTTCAGTTTTCTGTTATTATAGTAAATCGTTTGATCGGGGGGAACAAAAAACACTTACTCCGAGGACATTCTTGTAGATGCATTCTTTCAAACAGTGGTAAAGTTTCTTTATTTTTATATTTAGTGTTAAAATCTAGTAAAGCAAACTAGGATCTTCAACGAAGGGCCTGACGCTAGGCACAGCAAAGATTTGCCTGAGACTTGGCAGAAAGGATCTCAGAGTAATTGTGGGACTGCTCACGGGTCACTGTCCAATGAACCAACACCTGCACATGCTCGGCACAAGCGATGACGAGATGTGTAGGGCGTGTTTAGAAGAGGAAGAGACTGCTCACCACGTACTCTGTGAGTGCTAAGCATTGGCTGGCCTCAGGGAACAACACCTGGGACGACGATTTTTGGAACCAGGAGGTATTCGGAAAGCCGAACAAGGCACACTACTGAGCTTCATTAGAGGATCAGAACAGCTATGGTAAAGGCTCTGGAAATTGGAGGTGCACACAATGGGCCAGAAGGCCTCAGTTTGCGGCTCTCGTGTAGGGCTCCTCACATCAAAAAAAAGCAAACTAAAAATTTCAAGTATAAAAAATGTTTCGTGCCAAGAAAAGAATATATTAAAAGTGTTTCGAATAGTTGAACTTGCATATTTAATCTTGGTTCTGGTTTTGATCTTGGTCTTGCAAAAATGCAAGATCAAGACTACAAGACTAAGACCAATTTTGCTCATCACTACCTAACTCCTCTCTCTCTCTCTCTCTCTCTGGCAATTACGTTGTCAAAGCAGCTACATAAGTGCTGTTCTTCTGCAACTTTAGAAACACGAGTCTGCGTTTACACGTCGTTTCGCCAACTGTATTTTGTAGTTTATGTTGTAAATGCAGTTAATACATAATAATTTCTTATCTTGATCGTGACGCGAATAGAAAGAAAAAACAAACGACTACTGAATAAAAACACAACAATTTCTCTTTTATAATACGAATTCATTCAATGATAATGACCATTTAATGGTTGAAATGATACAATATTAAGCATTGCATGTTTTAGAGCAATAAAATTGTTGTTGTTGTTGTTTATATATGTATAGGTACACAATATACACATAGAGAATATAGTATTAATTTTGAAGGGATATCAGGGAAAAGACACACACAATACGTATACACAATCATTATAATAGTCCATGATGTCCACTTTGTGGCCTATGTTCTTTTGGCACGACACAACCAGCACCCACATAATACAAAATCTTCTCCTGTGCTTGTTTCTTTTTTTTTAATTGCCCCCTCGTTTCTTTCAAATTATACGTCTTTTTAATGGTTTTAACAAAAACTAGAACATGCAACAGCAACTTGATCCGATTGTGAATTTTTTAAAAGTCTAAAGGGATTTACATCAATTCGAGTAAAACACAAGAGTCTTATCTTTGGCTTGGACCAATTAAGCGATATCTCAGAAGGCTGAGTATTCGGCTGGAGTCGGAAAATCCTCATAACTGCAACTTCACTGTTGATGTTAGAATAGTTCGATTTTTTGATCAGTGTGGTGGTGTTTCTTGGAATTTGGACCACCTAGGCTATAGCGCTACAATTAACCATCAATGAAATTTATATAATTTCAGCTCTTTGCAAACTTTTTGCCATCATAATTAGTAAACTGAACTCTTTAGCCCATCCCCAAAACTTGTCAGAAAAGGGCTCTGCAGAAATGGACCTCTACATACCACTTGAAGGAATGGAGAGAACGCAAAGGACTGCGTCAGTCAAGGATCTTCATCGAAGGGCCTGACGCTAGGCGCAGTAAAGATTTGCTGAGACTTGGCAGAAAAGATCTCAGAACAATTGTGAATCAATAGCTACACACGCTCAGCATAAGCGATGAAGAGATGTGTAGGGCGTGCTAAAAAGAGGAGGAAACTCCTCACCTCATACTCTGCGAGTGTCAAGCATTGGCTGGCCTCAAAGAGCATCACCTGGGACGTCGATTTTTGGAAACAGGCTAGTGAGCTGCATTAGAGGATTGGAACAGCTGTGGTAAGGCTCCGAAAATTGGAGGTACACACAATGGACCTGAAGGCCTTAGTATACGGCCCTCATATAGGGCCCCTCCCCAAAAAAAACTCTGTAGCAATAAATCGTTTTGTTATTTTCTAGCATTTTATGGCTCGTTTTGGAGGTGCAGATGCATTTGGGAAAACGAAGTCATGTTGAAAATGATTGAGGGAGAGAAGCAGAAAGAAAAGTAGATTTTCAACTCTTCTAATACTTCTATCTCTCTCGATTCAATATATTTGCCAGCATCAGAGTTATGTCAACAGATGGCGCTGTAAAAATAAAATTTTCAGAGGAACGCACGGTAAAGATAGCCTCATGTCCGATTCTTCAAGGCTTGATTTGAAGAGGGTTTTATTGAAAATGGGCGAGAAACAGAGAGAGATAGGGAGAGAGAGGTCTGAACTTTTATCATAAGACAAACCATATCGAAAAAACAACAACATGCAACGACAACTTGATCCGATTGTAAATTTTTTAAAAGTCCACTAGCAACAATCAGCAAAATAGATCGATTCGACAAAGACAATATAAATCTGTTGATAGAGATAGAGATAGAGATAGTGAGTATTATGGTTGAATATAATTTAGGATATAGTTTCAATTACAGAAGATCTAATAATACACCTGAAATGGGTCCCCAATGACTAAAAGGACACACAATACGACTACACTAGCACACCATTACATTGCCGCCATTATTTATATGACACGACAGGGTGCTAGACATGACAAGAATAAGTAAACAAATCACCTATATAGACGCTCTCCCTTGCCAATCTATAATAATTAATAATCGGAATTAATTGTTAGGTAGCCGAAATAAATCTAGTGACATCGTCGAAATTGCTTTTAAGTATTTTTTATGCTGTCTGAATATTGTTAGTTTTGTTGGTATTATTGTTTTTTTTGTTGTTGTGTGTGCTGTTGTTGGTATCGCTAAGCGATCTATTAATTGCGACCCTTGAATGGAATATTGAGACTGCTGCCGCCACAGTGTACGACCGCCACTGCCGCCGCCACCACCGGAGGCATTAATCAATATATATATATATAGTGTAGTCCTTCTATCATCGTAACCGCTACTCTGTGTCTCTCTCTCGCTCTCATTCTTTATTTATCGCTGTTTCTTTGCCTGTTTGTTGGTCTTTATTTACAATATATATATATATATATATATATATATTATTTATAAATAAATGCTAAAAATAGAGATAATTTTTTTCTACTGTTCGTATTTGTACAGTTTTATTCAATTATTCCTGTGTTTGCTTGATTAAAAATGTATGGAGGCTATGGTCTATTAGTTTAGACTTTGTGGGGTGAAATTTATTATAAGCTATTCCAAGACGTTTACGACTTTTTGCGAAGCATAGAAAAATCGTTTTGGGGGACGCTGATAATTGTCATTAGTCTTCCTCCTTCTTGTAGGGCTTTTTTTTCGAGCCTTCGCTTGGAAATACGCATACTTGAAGGGGTTGTAGTGTTTAGGAGCATACTTTAAGGAGTCTCAGCTTCTGTACCAATCATTTCGCTCTTTTACTTGCACAGATTCTTTAGTCTTTAACTTTTACCACTCTTTATCTTTCTTGCAGCTTCCCTTCCCTTCCTTGCTCAAACTGTAATTCATTATATCGTCTGCTGTTTCTTTTTCCGCGCCATTTACTTGCTGCTCTCTCGCTTCTATTATTCTCTCTCTCTGTCTCTCTCTCTCTCTACCTCTACATTCATCTCTCTCTCTTTCCTGGTTTTTGCATTTTAAAAGGAGCATATTGGTAATTTGAAGAAGTTGTAGGAACAATAGGGTGAGCCAAAATGACTAACCTATCGAATTTATGGTCTCAAAAGGCCCTATTTGTTGGATTTGATTTATTTGAGATTTCCCATTTTAATAACACGCAAACAAATTTTTGTCCATTAAAAAGGCTATAACTTTTGAATCGTTTAAGATGAAAATTTTATCCAGGCACATTCTCGTAGGGCATTAAATTCTCTAAAAGATGCTTTAGAGTTGATTTCTTTAACACAAAAATTCATATACTTACGGGCTTTGAAAGTTGAAAAAAACAGATACGTTTAGTTTAAAGCTATTTTGGAAATTTTCATTAAAAACACTATAACTTTTGAACCGTTTGAGATTAAGATTTTATCCAGGCATATTATTATAGTGCTTTAAATTCTGTAAAAAAAACTTTGAAATTGGTTCCTGTAACTTAAAAATTCATAAACTTGCGGACTATGAAAGTTGATGAAAAACAGATATGTTTAGTTTAAAGCTATTTTGGAAATTTTCATTAAAAACACTATAACTTTTGAACCGTTTGAGATTAAGATTTTATCCAGGCATATTCTTATAGGGCATTAAATTCTGTAAAAAAAATACTTTGAAGTTGGTCCTTGTAACTGAAAAATTCATAAACTTACGGGCTATGAAAGTTGAAAAAAACATATCTATTTTTCATCAACTTTCATAGCCCGTAAGTATATGAATTTTTGATCTAAAAAATCAACTTTAAAACAACTTTTTAGAGAATTTAATGCTCTACAAGAATATGCTTAGATAAAAATTTTATCTCAAACGGTTCAAAAGTTATAGCATTTTTAATGGACAAAATTTTTTTTGCATGTTATTTAAATGGGAAATTTCAAATGGCCACCGACACCTTTTAAAATTGACCTAAAAATTTTTCTCAATGGGAGAATTTTTTTTCCAACATATAGGCCCTTTTGAGGCCATAAATTCGATAGATTAGTCATTTTGGCTCACCCTAAGGAACAACTCCCAAGAACTCTTGCGATGCTTGAAATTTTAAATTAAATTCTTCTTATATCTCTTTCTCTCTCACATCTGAATTGTTTATCATTTTGCTCTCGCTCTCTCTCTCTCTCTTTGTCTTCCCAAGCAAGCACAGCTAGTTTCCGAGTTTTTGCTGAAAACCTACCTTTTCGTCACTATTACTCTAAAAGAAGTGTCTTATGTTTTTGACAATTAAGGGAACTTTAAGCGTTACAGAGTACTGGATTTTTGACAATACCAAATGTAAAGTAAGTAGAAATCGTCTCTTAGCAGAAGTCTTTTGCTAACTATTACGCTAAGCGATATATGTCTGAGGATTTTGAAGAGTTTTCTCTCAAAATATTTGAGGCACCACTTTTTGGTCAAACTTAGTGTGGGCGAAAGAGCCTCGCAAAAATACTCTACGAATTGTTAGTCTTGTTTTGTCTCAGTAAAACTTCCAGAATTATGTCGAGAATATTTATTGACAATGTTGTAAATTATGGAATTCTTTATACACAGTCGCGCCCGGCGCCTCCACCATCCGTACAATTCCTCTCGCATATCTCTGAACTTGTTGAAATTCTACTGGTTGGTAGTTATCAATTGTGAATTGACTGACACGATAAAACGACGACGACGAAAAAAACACACAACAACGAAATACAGCGACAAGATAGAAAACGAGAAAAAATTGTAAAGACAAACAACAGCGATCATTTTTCAAAGATGTCACGATTGTGTCGAAGCCATGAACTATCTCATTCTATACACATTTTTCAACTCCTTCGCAACGAAGCCACCCTCACCATCACCATCATCATCATAGACTCTATTTTCACTTATACATGTTTTGAATTATTTATAAATGTAAACAAATGAAAGTGCCGTTTATTACAGTAGTAGTCAGTTAATTTGTTGCTGCTTCTGTTTGTTTGTTGATTTTCCCTCTAGTGTTAATTAATTTTTTTCATTTTGTTATTTGTTGCTGCTGCTACTCCTATTTTTGTGTTGTTGTATGTACAGATAAACGAAAAGAGTAACTCTAAATAATGTAATATTGCGTGTGTCTGTACGATATGTATTTATAACAAACGCCATCGGCGTTCGGATCAAGAGTCATCGTGTCTTTGATCTTCCATTTTCGCGCACCCACACAGACACACACGCTAACTAAGTAGCAAAAACAAAACACTACAACCCCCCGTTTGCCTGCCCACGACCCATTATATAAAAAGGTTCAAGTTACAGATGTTTCCAACATTTTCAACTAGACTTCTTTATCAGTTGATTTTAGAAAATCATCTCTTCTTTGTACATATTTTTGATATAGTTGCCTGGAAACATTTAATTACCGACCAAGTCATGAACAGACACACTTTGGCTTCATACTTGGGGGGGGGGCTATGATAACTACCGGTGTGGGGCACGCATTTTCAACAAACTCGAGAGTGCGGCAAACATTTGAACGTTATTCATTTGGTCTAGAGAGTGATGGGGGCGTGTCAGTACTAATAATCATAGAGCGCATGCGTAGACCGCTTCAGTCATACTAACAGCGGTCAAGTCAAGTCTAATTCGACCTTGAGGAGCTTGAAAATTTCTCCCTCTCCTTTTGCTCCCGCGCCTTCTCGATTAAATCCATCTAGGTACCTGGTGAATGTGTGCCTGTTGTTGATGTTTTCATTCTTTAGCTTATAAACAACAGACATACACACATACACAGATGCACACGATAATGGTTGTATGTTTATATCCAAAACCATCTCTCCTGACTCACATCCACCCTTAACATTATTTAACCATACGTTCTACCAGCCCCGGGACATTTTATAATAAACATGAGTGTATGTAACTGAAATCAGAAGCGTGTATGTCAATTTGATTGAGGGTTGTTTTTGTGTCCGCTGTATATGTGTATGTGTGTTTGTGTGTACGTGCTACTCGGGGTATATGTGCGAAAGAGACAGACTAGTAGTGCTGCTACGATCGACAACAGAGTTAGTCATATATATATTAATATAAACGCGCATTGATTACATTGATACAAAACAATATTTAAAATTAAGGGTTGAA
The DNA here is from genome assembly GCA_021725515.1 of Epicauta chinensis. Lineage (NCBI taxonomy): Eukaryota > Metazoa > Arthropoda > Insecta > Coleoptera > Meloidae > Epicauta > Epicauta chinensis. Next base: position 139,820 of record JAEDXX010000018.1, on the reverse strand, counting down.
CGTACGGTAATAAAAATAATGAAAGACAGTTGTTGATGATGATGATGATGAGAAGGTGGGAGGGTTATGTCGAATCCCAAATACTCGTATTTGTAACTTTACACACACGGAACGATTTTCGTATAAATAGATGTGAACGTATTTGCTGTTGATTTAAGTGAATGAAGTTCTTGACAAGTTTACGTACGTACATGAATAAATGATGGATAATAGGGTTCTATTGGGGGATGATATAAGTAGTAATAGACTTAGGGAGGACTTATCAGTTACGTTGGAGAGACGGTGTAGATATATATGTGTGGTTGATGTGGTGTGAAAGTTCTACCATTTGCGATTAGAGACAGTGTTGTTGTTGGAAAAGTTTTGGTAAGGTGTCAAAAACTTAAGAACAGAATCGATTAATACTCAAATATATACAGTTCGAGTCTGTGGCTGAGCAAAATTGCCCTTATTTGATCTAAAATGTGTGCTGTTGTCAAGATAATAAATGCAAAAAGTATACTTTATCGCTATTTCACACATCTAGAGAAGGAGTGAGAAAAATGTGACGAAGAGGCCGCAATTTAAGAAAGTGTATAGAAGACAGAGAGAGTGAAGGAGAGTAATATACAGAGTAAATGAGGCACATGCACTGTGAAGGAGGGACAAAAAGAGCCGAAGAAGAAACAAAGGAAATAAAGGAGTGGCAAAGAGATTTGAAGAGAAACAGAAATAATGAAGATGAAAAAGGGGGAGTAAAAGAAGCGTAGAGTGTATGTGTATGTGAGAAGACAGACAGAGAGAGAGAGAGAGAGAGAGAGAGAGAGTGACTATATATAAGAGGCAGTAAGAGCAAAGGAAAGGCATCACGACTGAAAGGAGAGATAAGGAGAGTGAAGGTGGCACAAAGAGAGAGTGAAGGAGAAACAGTGATATTTAAGGGGAGACTACGGGAGCGAAAGAGAGATAATGAAAGAGTGAATAGGAGTCAGTAAGATTGGAGAACAGAAAAGACGGAAGTGAATGAGAGACAAAGACAAAGAAATAAGGAGAAATAGTAAGATTGAAGGAAAGTCTGTGGATGTGACTGGCAGACAAAGAGAGAGTGAATGGGAGTCAGTAAGATTGGAGAAGAGACTGCGGAAATGAATGAGAGACAAAGAGAGAGAAAGAAGGAGAAATAGTAAGATTGAAGGAAAGACTGTGGATGTGACTGGGAGACAAAGAGAGAGTGAAGGGGAGACAATGAGAATGAAGGAGAGACAGTGAGACTGAAGGAGAGACTGTGGTACTGAAAGAGAGACAAAAAAGAGTGAATGGGAGTCAGTAATGAGAAACAAAGAGAGAGAAAGAAGGAGAAATAGTAAGATTGAAGGAAAGACTGTGGATGTGACTGGTAGGCAAACAGAAAATGAAGGCGAGACAGTGAGATTGAAGAGGAGACTGTGGTACTGAAAGAGAGACAAAAAAGAGTGAATGGGAGTCAGTAAGATTGGAGAAGAGACTGCGGAAGTGAATGAGAAACAAAGAGAGAGAAAGAAGGAGAAATAGTAAGATTGAAGGAAAGACTGTGGATGTGACTGGAAGACAAAGAGAGAGTGAAGGAGAGACAGTGAGACTGAAGGAGAGACTGTAGTACTGAAATAGAGACAAAGAAAGAATGAATGGTAATCAACAAGATTGAAGAAGGGACTGCGGAAGTGAATGAGAAACCAAGAGAGAGAGAGAAGGAGAAATAGTAAGATTGAAGGAAAGACTGTCGATGTGACTGGGAGACAAGGAGAGAGTGAAGGAGAGACAGTGAGATTGAATGTGAGACTGTGGTACTGACATAGAGACAAAGAAAGAGTGAATGGGAGTCAGTAAGATTGGAGAACAGACTGCGGAAGTGAATGAGAAACAAAGAGAGAGAAAGAAGGAGAAATAGTAAGATTGAAGGAAAGACTGTGGATGTGACTGGTAGGCAAACAGAAAATGAAGGCGAGACAGTGAGATTGAAGAGGAGACTGTGGTACTGAAAGAGAGACAAAGGAAGAGTCAATGGGAGTCAGTAAGATTGGAGAACAGACTGCGGAAGTGAATGAGAGACAAAGAGAAAAGACCGGGAGACAAAGAGAGAGTGAAGGGGATACAATGAGAATGAAGGAGAGACAGTGAGATTGAAGGAGAGACTGTGGTACTGAAAGAGAGACAAAAAAGAGTGAATGGGAGTCGGTAAGACTGGAGAAGAGACTGTGGAAATGAATGAGAGACAAAGAGAGAGAAAGAAGGAGAAATAGTAAGATTGAAGGAAAGAATGTGGATGTGACTGGGAGACAAAGAGAGAGTGAAGGAGAGACAGTGGGATTGAAGGGGGACTGTGGAAGTAAAAAAGATATAAAGAGAATGAAGGCGAGACAAGAAGAGAATGAGAAAAAGACAATGAAAGTAAAGGTGAGAGACACTGGGAATGAAAGAGAGTAGAGAGGAGAAGAAACAGGGTTTTTAGGCTTCTGCAAATTTGGTTCTACTTCACAGAGTCATGTACGATTGGTCTTACATCAAATTTACTACCACCAGATTTTCAATAAAACTACCCCTTGTATTTTATATAATTTGCTTACAATATAAGGGTTGAAATGGTATAATTTCTAATATTCCCACTGATAATAATCACACACACACACACAAATGAATAATTCAATAAGCACCAAACAATTATTTCAATTTCCTAACCTAATATTTCTCCCCGTTTGCCCCGATATCAATCATGAATGATTATAGCAGAGTAAAAGAAATTGTAGGGAATTTCGAAAAATTTCTACCACCACCACCCCTTCTCACAGAAACAAAATAGCGTCTTCAAACCGTCCCCCCACAAACACATATAAATTTATTACAACAATTACCCCCTATGAAAATTGTCCGAAATGGGGTATAATTTGGTGTGTGAGGGTTGAGAACGTTATTGTCCGATTATTATTAAACATTCCTTAATAAAATAAGAATTCTCTAACTTAAAGGTTATGAAAATATAACCTTTAAAATTATACAATATAAAAATGGCGACTAGATTTAATAGGAATCTATCCTTCTCTTTCAATGCCAATAGAAATAATAACAATAATAATAAAGCTGAATCACTCTTCTTATTCTATCTTTGTCTTTTATTGTTCGAAAATAAACAACCATCAGAGATTCAAACAATAATACTAATAATTATTACAGTTAATTAGTAGAGGTAACTAAAATTAATTACCTCAAACATAATCATTTAATTCTATCTATCTCTCTCTTTTTCAATTAGTATTTGTGTACGAGTATGTGTATTGTGCCTTTAATGTACACATTTGCAATAGACTGAGATATATAATCGTATGTGTGTGTATATGTGATAGAAAGAGTGAGGGGGCGCCCGCAAGACAGAGAGAGAAAGAGAGAGAGGTCATCAAAGCATCTAAAATGAATAGAACGGTAATGTCGTAACCATTTAATGAAACCACGAATCCAACCTAAGGCTATATAAAAGGGAACTCTCTCTCTCTATAAATGAATCAATTCAAATAAAATTGCTTATTTTCTTGTTCGTTTTTTTTTTCCGCACCCATTTCTCATTATATTGCACGTCTATTTGCACATATAGCTCATAGAACAATCTCTATCTTTATTGCACACAATCAATTATAACAGAAATAATAGAGAACTTGATACAATCCAACACAAATTCTGTGTAATTTTAGCTCTTTACAATTTTAATAATATTTACATATTTCAGTATTTGTAATGAAAGTTCGCCTGTATTTATTTTGGCGGTTCACCCAACCTCCCTACGGCCCCCACCTAATAAATCTCAACGAATTGTACAGACTCGAATCGAGATGGCGCTGTAATTTGTCTAACCTCAATCATAGATGTCGCTTGTAAGCATTTGTTTTTTTCGTAATTTCATTACCAGTAAATGTAGCCTTACAGGCACAATTTCAAATGTGTTTCCATGTAAATAAAGAGAAATTCGCACTCGACTTATTCAAATTACCGTTCACTGGTTTCGACACACACAGAAAATACTAAAAGAAAATTACTGCAAAACAAAAACAACCGAAAAAAAAGACGTGCCCACAAAAAACAAACGAATATTATAAAGTGGAATCAGGATGCCGTGGGGGGTGAAATAACATTTCCTTTTAAAATTAAAAAACCGTTTTCATTGCGTAAAAATTCGATAAATGTGCTTTTTTTGTGTTTCTTTTGGTTGTTGTTTCTTCGTCTAGTCGACTTTGATTGAATCAAACAAAAATGGCCGATTTTTTCCTACTCGATAATGACGCCATGTTTACATAACCTATAAACAAAATCGTGTGTGTGTGTGTTGATTTTGTTAATTGTGGAACAAAAGCATGTTCCACATGTTGACTGTGATTAATGAATTAATGAGACAACCCTTTTATAGTAGTAACTACCACTATCATCCCCTAACTCTCTATGTTTTAAATTCCGTTTAAATATCAATATCTAGATACATGTGTATCAAATAACAGAGACAAAATAATAGATAAAGAGCGAGACAGACTATACATAAATACATATGTTATCAATTATATCATTACTGGATTTATGTAACCATAGATAATGCGATTGGTATATGCAAATACGACTATATACGCGAATTTATGTACAGACGCACGTAAATAACGGATTATTTAAGGTTAGGAAATTATAACCTTATTATCAAGTAAAAACAAGAGAAAAAATAAAATACAGCCAAAACAAAAAAAACACAATAGAAATCATAGCCATCTAATATTGACAACAGAACAAAGGTGAATTAATTAAATTTGAAATCAAACAAAGCACAGGCGGCTTTGAACCGTGTGTTTTTTCAATTGTTTGATTTTCAAGAAAAACAACAGAACAACGAAACAAAAACGCAAATGTAACGGTCATTATAACATTTACAATATAGAAGGGGGGCGGGGGGGTGTAATAGGGGTTGGTGGTTTTGACAAGTGTAAATCGATAAAAATCAAAATAATAGAAATGTCGAATTTCTTTTGTTTGTACTTCCCCCATTTCATTATTTCTATCATCATTATTATTATCATTGTCAACAAAGTCGACTGTGAATTGTTAAAAATTTCATTTGTTTATTCTGTTGTTATTGTTGTTGTAGTATTGAAACAAACAATTTTAATTAAATTTTTATTATTATACACCGTTTTCGGCTAATTACAGTATTACCAACTACAAAATCACTAAACCAACTGTATCAAGCTAAATTTCCAAATATTCACATTATTACCAATTGTGTAATAACGAAAATCACTAAATTTTATTGAAAAATTTCCTTGAAATAGTAAATAATTGTGGAAATTTCCGATTCGAAATTGAGGGGTAATTAGTGATGGGACACCGTATAGATTGACTGACGTCACCGCACCACGCTAGGACACAACACGCACACTCCGATTTACTACAAACGAATCGTAATTCTAGTCGACTGTGGACTACGATTCTAGTCTGTTTATAACCGTTGAACGGTGTGGTGTTACGCGATACAATTAACAAAGAATAAAAAAAAAACTAAATAATTTCAATTAAAAATAAAATGTAATTACCCAAACCCAATATCGATAACCATCAATTGATCCGCTACTGTCTCGATTGCAATTGTTTTCATTCATAATTAAAAGCGTAGCCGACTTGGATTCGTAAACCGGTCGTTTTAATTACTATTAACAAAAATAAAATAAAACAAACAAAACGCGCCTTCTTGATCTTCAATAAATAATCCGTAGAAATTCAAGTGTAACAATTTATTGAACAGAAATCGGATAAAATCAAGTAGGCTTTGAATTTGTTTATTAAAACAAAAGATCGAAACAATTGAATTTCGGCGTAGCAATCGAGTGAAAATGTGAGAATTTCTATTGATTTTCATTTCCGAGGAATTTCCACAGAGCAAGTGTTTGGTGTGTGTTTATACAAAAAATATTAGTGTATAGGTTTATAATAAGTGTGTGTGTTAGTGAAATTATAGCAAAAATGGGCAGATTTTCGTGTTAAAAAAACGGGTAAGTTTTAGGTTAGAAACAAAAAAATTAAATAAACAAACAAGATCAAAGTAGGCATAGCTGATTGTTTGTTTTTATGATAATTATTGTCCACCATTGCTGCATTTCAATTGTTTGCGGTTTAAAGGTAGAATTTAATTAACCACATTGTTTATCTAACAATTTACCTAATCGCCGACACGATTTCTATTTAGTTTAATCTCAATTATCCTATTCCATATTATATCTCTTTCTTTGTTTTAATCATATCGTCTGTGCGCCAATAATAAAAATGTGTTAGGTTAGGTCCAGGTATAACTAGATTTTATTGTGTACCATCCAGAGAGAGAAGAAAAAAAACACCCAAACACCTGGCCTGCTAGACTGGAGGCGAGCAAAAAAAAACGTACCGGCAATGTTGCCACGTTTTTATCGGTCCAAAATAATTAATTGATGAATTAAAGGTTATAATTATCTAACCTATAAATTCTATAATATTTCGATTGTTTAGCGATAACAACGATTTATTGTTGTTGGTGTTTGGTTCGTTACCGACAATAATAACAATCCGTCGGTATTTCCATATCAATATTGATCGGTTTTTTTTTTGTGTGTGCATTAATCGTGTTATCATAATTAATTTTTAAATCTAACGGGTCATCTAAATTAACCCCCTCCCCAATCACCTATCGAATCGACGCCATATAAAAATTGAGGTTATGTTTAATTATTTTTTAAATTAGAAAGAGATAACTAGATTTTTGATTGGTTATTAAATGGATATCGAGCAGGCTATGACATTGGTGTATTGGGACCGGATATGTTTTGTTTTTTTGTTGTTGTTCTCGTTGTAGTTGGTTTGTTGTTGTGGTTCACTTGTTTTACAATTTTCCCTATATTGTAGTTGGCCACGACATTATTGGATTTTTATATATCTATATCTATATGTGAATATACATATATATGTAAAAAAAAACAAAAAGTAAGGTCACTTGATCTCTAATTATTTAAAAATTTTCTTACAACATGTTCGTCGCCATATTTTTGTTTAATTCGTTTGTGTTTTGTTTTAAAATAGCCAACCGCGTTAATTATTCTGTCTGAATGGTATTATTTTAGAGGATTTACGTATCGCTCAATTTAATCTAAATTAACGCATCTCTCTCTCTCTCTCGCTCCTTATCAAATCTATCTATCTATTTTTGTCGTATAGGAATAATAGAAAACAAATTGGATCTAGTTGGTGATGATAAAAACAACACAAATCCGCCATTTTTTTGGTTTCCTACCATAATACCGCCATTATCTAACATAACCTAATTTTTTTTCTCATCTCTTCAGCTTATTTATCAATAATTGTAATTTAATAATACGATAGAGATGGATAGATTTAAGAAATTTTCCCGGAACTATCTACAACAAGACGTGCTTCCTTCCGTATATTATTATTATTATCTCTCTATCTCTCTTTTTTCTCTCATGTCTCTCTCTCTATCTGTGCTTTATCAGTACCTACTTGGATTTGTGGAACACGTTCGAATTAGCTACTTGTTTCAGCCGAATAATAAACAGAGATAGATTGATAGAAATTTAATTGAATTATCAATAAAGTAAAGTGTTAATTAATTAATTGAATTTATTTATAATTTTGTTAATGAATATGATCAAAATGTGGGTGGGTGTGTAGTAAATTCAACCCCCTTTTTAAATCTATCTCTGTCTATCACTGTCAACCCTTAGAAAAGCTTTTAAGACTATCAAATTTGTCGTATTTTTTTTTTGTTTTAAACGAGGAGCCATAAATTAGAACTAATTAAGACTAGTTTTTTTTTAGTTTAACAGATAAATCCTTATCATCCTGAACTACTTAAGTAGTTCTATTGACTTTAATGGCTTAAAATTACCATTTCTAATACTTTTATCTCTTTCTATTGATGTGAAGGGAATAAATATGGCGGCTGTGGTCGCCATTTTTCTATAATTTAAGGTTATGTCACTGTCTATTTTAATGGAAACTATCACAGTCGTCAGTGAATTGTCAAAATTACCATTTTTAATACCTCTATCTCTTTCTATTGATGTGAAGCGAATAAATATGGCGGCTATGGTCGCCATTTTTCTATAATTTAAGGTTATGTGACTGTCTATTTTAATCGAACCTATCATAGTCATCAGTGAATTGTTAAAAATTTGATTTGTTTTTCGACTGTTGTTTGATTCGAACAACGCTTTTAATTAATATTTGTATTTTGTACCGCTTTCAGCACAATCATTGTTGCCAATTGCATTGTAAATATATCGAATTTCACATAAAAAATGCCTGATATTTTCAAATCAGAGCTACAATTAACGGTTTAACAAAATTTGATATGATTACCAACTGTCACACAACGAAAATTACTGAATTCGCATCAGCCATTAATAATTTGAGGTTATGTTATTTATGAGTAATTCCCCGATTTTCAAATTATCGATATTGTCAATATAGTTGACTATGAATTGTTAAAAATTTCATTTGTTTTAACACTACCACCAACTGTGTCCGGTTAAATTCCCTAAATTGCCGTTTTATTGATGGATCAAATATGGCGAATTTGAAGTTTTTACTTAAGCAGGATTTCATAATATGGCGGCTGTCGTCGTCACTTGTCTATAATTTGAGGTTATGTCACTGTAAACTATCATATAGTCAACTATTATTTGGTGGGAACACGGTTTAATTAATATTTGTACCGTTTTTAGCATAATTGTTGCCAAATTCACATAAAAAACTCCATATTTTCAAATCAGAGCTACAATTAACGTTTAACACGTTTGACACGATTACCAATTGTCAAATAATGAAAATTCACAAATGTCACAATTAATTTGAGGTTATATTATTTATGAGTAACTCCCCGATTTCCGAATAATAGATAATATCTTCAACACAGTCGACAATGATTTGTTAAAAAATTTCATTTGTTTTACAATTACCAAATGTATCGGGTAAAATTCCGTAATATGATGTTATGTAGTAATTACTCATTTGTTTCATTTTACTTTCCATAGATATATCGATATGTACAGATCAAGATAAGTGTATATTTGCCCTCTACACACCCTCTGTCAACCCACCCTGTCGAGTTTTAGTATCATCTATTTTTCCAACCAAATGGATAGGGGTGGTTTGAAAAGAGATCAAGATTAATGAAGTGTTTCCTTTACAGTTGTTAGTCATCTTAAGACGAAACCTTAAATTATTTAATATCACCATTATTACGACGATTATTGCCACCACCACCATCAGCACTTATTTTGTTCTCAAGTTACATAAGGCAATGTTACTTATGTCAAGTATTTTTGTGATAATTTCTAATATTGAGGTGGTAAATGCTATATCATTTTTCTCTCTTCTTAATCCCCCTACTTTTCCATCGATTCATCTATTATTATGTCTGTGTGTGTGTGTTTAGAGGGTTGTTACCCTGTGTTATTGGGAAATAAGGAACAATCGAAATTTCTCTTTGGGGATGATTTTCGATATTTCATATTGTAGTGTTTTCTTTATTTTCGATCTAATTTTGTGTGTTTTTTTTTGCAACGGCGAGGGAAACAACAAAAATATTATACTGTTGTTGGATGGTATTTCCATGATAAGGATACAGTAAAAAAAACAAATGCAATCATAAATTTATCACAAGCTATCTGATTCATAAATTTGAAATTTATCATAAAAATGTAAACAAAATGTGATAAATTTCATAGAAATTTAATGATTCGTTCTATAAATAAATGGGGTGATGGGGGACCGGGGGTGCACAGATACGTTAAGGTGTGTTTACAAGGTAGGCTCCAATTTTCCTGCTTTATCGACAAAGGGTGATTTCTTGGATAAGTTTTATTCTTTTATTTTTCTTCTTATTTTTTCCCCGTTCATATCTTACCCGTCCTCTTTCTGGTTTTATTGATACGACCATTTGGAAGACTTTATAACAACTTGGAAATGTTGCTCTCCTCTATTTTTGCCTCTTATTGTCAGTATTCTCTTGTTACTCTGCTTTGTTTCCTGTTTCTCATCCTTTTTTTCACTTCCCTCCTCTTCTGGAATTGTTTTTTTTAAAGGTGATTGTTTGCTTCCTGTGTAAATTTTTGCCACTTTCTTCTTCCTCCTCAAATTTTCCTCTTAATCCTTTGTTTTTCTCGTCGTTCACAACTCCAACGCGTTTACTGTGCTTCCTTCAAAGAGTTTTGGCACTCTATAACACCAGATATAATTTAATTAAAGATATAGAGACATTTTAATTCTCAAGTATTTAGTCCGAAAAATGTTCAGCCGACGACCGGGAATCGAACCACTGGCTCTCCTTGTGCTATCCGGGCGTTGAGGTGCTCTTAAACCGCTGAGCTATCGACGGCCTATAATCATCTCTCGGACTAAATTCATATATTACTAGCTTCGAGCAGGGGAATTACAGGCCGTCGATAGCTCAGCGGTTTAAGAGCACCTCAACGCCCGGATAGCACGCGTAGAGGGCCTGTGGTGTGATTCGAGGTCGTCGGTTGAACATTTTTCGGACTAAATAACTGAGAATTAAAATGTCTCTTTATCTTTAATTAAATTATATCTATTAATTATTCTTAGTGATCCAATTCAAATTGCTTTCGGTTAATTTGAATTAGAATTCCGATCTATAACACCATTTACCTGGTGTTTTTTCTTTACCTGCCAAAATTGTTAGTAGAGATCATTTCTTTAGCACTCTGTACAAATGTAAATCCATGATGCTGCCGACTCTCACTCTCTCTTTCTCGCTACTTCTGGGGTTTCATCATGAAACGGCCTATACCTACGTTTTTGCAATGTAATTGTGTTAGATAATAACTGACCATTTCTCATGGGACATCATCAAATGTAGATTGTCTTGAATTAATTCCCAACCTCTAGCAACTATATAATTCAATTGTTATCAACCAACCAATGTGTTTCTATTGTTTGTGTGTGTGTGCGGTTCGATTGCAGTAAAAATCGGTTCCAGGATTGGTTGATGGAATTTATCGGCCATATACCTTTCACATTGATATAGATATACATATATAAGTACATATAAAGAGTGAGAGAGATAGAGATAGAACGAACAAGCTAGATAAAATACTTTCGTATATGATATCATTGTTGAATCAGTTGAACAAAAGAATGTATGATAACAGTGACTAGACCAAATATTTGCGTTTCTTTTGTTATTATATAGAAATTTTTTCGTTAGAGCTAGAAAGAGATTATAGTTTAGGTTATGCTATGTACACATACACAATCATATTCTGTCTCCACATCGCTCCCCCATAGCCTCCACCCGTGCTTTACTGTGCTACTGTGGTTGTTGTTGTTGTTGTTGTTGGTATTGTATCCCATTTTCTGTGTGTATTCTTTATAATCTCTATCTAGTTGACCTGATTCCTTTTCTAACCAACCATCCATCCATCCATCCATTCAACCATATCAGCCTTTAATACAAATTCTTCTAACGAAAGTTTAAAAAAAATTACGCGAGGGAAAACAGCCAACATTTCGCCCTCCCCCAATCTTTACTCTATCTCTACTGAGTACACGAATATAACCTCAATATGACAATAGATAGACACTATAGTTAGAGAGCAATAGAAAGAGATGGGCAGATATATCACTAATACGTCTGATAAAGATGGAGATAGATTAATTGAGTTAGATTTCGACAATTTTCGATAAACTCTATCTTTATCTGAAATTCTGTTAACCATTTAGATACAACAACAACAACAACAACAACAAAGAAAGATTGATGATTGTCACTTATACAACGACATACGTCGACAATTGATGATAACACAAGAGAAAGAGAGTGAATTTAACAGGAAAAGCCGGAAATTCCCTTTTTTTTCCTCCTCCGCCGAATCGATTTCCACTCCCTTCTTCTTCTTTTTTTTTCCGTCCACTGCTTATTTTCAACTCTCATAAAAATCATAATAAGGGGATGAAATTGAATTAAATCGAAATATGGTCGACACTCATAAATATGACAATTAACCCGAGTTTAGAACGAGTGAAATATTGTCAAGTTTACCGGAAACAGTTCCGGATGTTGATGAAAAGGTCACAGTAGAGAGGGAGGGATTTCATTCCCACTTATAATAATAATAATAATGATAATATGTAAATTTGAGGGAAGGCGACTACAGCGCCATCTCCGAATATGGGTATTATAACCTTTAATTCGATTTTGAGGTTATGTTAATAAATGAGAATATAAATCAAGTGTCGACATACGTTCGAGATTAAAAAGTTTTTGGTTTGTGCTCGGATATTAGGGTTGTGAGTGCTGGTAGGCAAGTTTTAAGGGATGAGAGAGATGGGGGGAGCACTGCTGGAACAAATTGAATTTTTCGACTCTTGTTGTTCGCCTCTTCTCCACCATCTTCTTCTTATTGTTTCGAATTCAATCGTTTCTATCAATAAAATGTGTTGTTTTTGTATTTTTATGTATCGTTTTTCTTTTGCTCGTTTCCTAATATTTTGAGGTTAACAGTCACAACATATTAAAAACAATAATTTATTCGATTGGATAACCATTAGTGTTATCGTTCTAATACAGCACGAAAACTATCATAATCCGGTCTAAAGCCGGGGCCCCCCCTTCTACCGTTTTGTATTATTGATCAATAACGCATTCATCCCTAAGGGTGTTGGATCTTTTGCAGTGGGCCTATGTATCAAGCTCGCCCCTCCCCCCACGTCCCGCATCACCATCACCACCTACCCTCTCCGTGTACACTATTGAATGACAACAACCCTTAAGATTGTATCTATCTATCCTTTATTAACCTATTTCCGATTAATAGTTGAAATAGAAAGGGATAGTTGTAGTAGTGTAAATCATATACATTTATATGCAACTTAATGAGGCAAATGACATGACACGTGCTACCCGAACAAAATATAAGGGTTGGTTTTCTATATATACTACATCCTACACATATGTGCGACAAAATTCGGGGTTGATTGTTGACACGATTTCTTCTACTATATTGTTGAGAGAAAAAAAGGGGTGGTTTTTACGAAAAACTCCAAATTTTCTTCAAACCATCCCCTGGCTGTTTGTTCGTGTTAAAGAAGTTTCGAAAACATTACGAACGTTGCGGGGGTGGGCCGGATTTTAACTTATTAACAAAAGCAGCGCTGTTCAGGGGGTGGTTTTATATAATATATAAGGGAATGATGGTGGTGGTGGTGGTGGTTGGTAATTTAGGTGGTAACAAACACTTTGAAAAGAGGAATGTAGACATCGTCTTGTTGTTGCGGATAGTGTTGTATACGCGGAAATACGGCCAACTTTCTGCATAAATATTAATCCCATTATTATTAGCATCAGTATTATTATTATTATCGTTATTATTATTTGAAGTTTATAAATTTTAATCAGATGTACAAACAATAAGTGAATTATCTTGGCTTACGTTGTTACGATTAGGGTGTGTTCTCTCTTCATGAGCAATGGAGGCAATGCTGTTTCGTGGCAAAAGGGTGTGGCTATTAGAAATATTGATATGAACGTCTTGTTGAACAGGAACGGCTCTAAAATTTAGTTTTTACAACTTGAGGATCTTGATTTTTGGTAGAAGAGTTCATCGGGAGGAAGTACTTCCTTTTGTCTCCAATTTTGCATCCTTTACTAAAGATGCAGATTGAAGCCTAAATTGAGGGTTGTACTTAGGGAATTAGCTAACTAACGATCTAACAAAACGCCTAGAATCTAGTACTGTTTTTTTGAGTTTGTATTCTTTAATAAGCGACCTTCCAGAGGAACTCCTTTTTACTTTGCACCTGTGATCATCCAAGGAACTCCGTCTTAAAGATATGATTCTTTCTTTGTGGAATTTTTTGCATGGCATCTTAAAGGGTGATTTAAGCCTTATTCTCGAATTGCTAGAGCCAAAAACACTCAATATGTAAACTCTAAGGAGGTACTTTCTTTGATCGCCATTTTGCATCTTTTACGGAACAAGTACTGTTTACTTACTTAAGTAAGCAATGACGAGAGGACAAATAGTGTGTCATGCTTATCAGAAACTTCAATACAATATTTTTGCAGAGTGCTGATGATCTAGGAAAACTTTTAGCAGCTGGAAGGCCTTTTTAAATTAGTATTCTTTAATAAGCAGCTGCCCTTAGGTATTCTTTAGCTCTTCAACTTGTGCAAAAGAGAATGATAAGCACAACTGGAGCCTGTACTAACCTCCACCATCGTTTTGCACTTTTTCCTGAGCAGAACCAATGCTTTCAGACACCCCACACTCACTTTTCATCTTGAGAAGTGAGTGGCTCTAGAGAGGAACTCTTTTGTTTTACTTGCACATTGCAAATTTTGGCTAAAAACCTTTTCCACAGCATTTTAAGAGATTTAATTAACACTCTTTAATTCTAGATTGTTGTCCACTTATGTCTCGCCAAATCACACAATACCGTTAATGAGCGGAAATCAATTGAAACGAACACCTTTTTTATTCGCAATCAATTTCCTGATCATTGCACCTTACCCTCGACTGTCTAAATAAATATATGTATATAGTGTATTTGTTTCCGTTTCCGTTATCCGTGCAGATTGTACTTGGCGGCACGGAATCAAACAAACACAAAAAAAAACACACCCACACGAACGGTCGAACGAACGAACGAAACAAGCGTTAACGACACACACACACCGTTCATGCGGAAATGAAAATAACCACACAACAATGTTGTTTGCCAGAAAGAATCTCCACCAATAATGGACAACAGCAATACTAACACTATTGAACAATTGAACGACAAAGATGGCATTATAGTGAATTTGTTGAATAAAACAAGGATAATCGTTGGATAATAGAACGAAAAAAACAACTGTCAATAATTGATTGAATTTATGATAGTGGCGACATCTCCGATGCATTTCGAAAATCACCCAACAAAAAAAAACCGGAGCGTTTTGTAGTAAATCCCACACCATAAGGGTGGATTGTTTGAAGGGTGGATTTCTATCGAATATTACAAAGTGACCGATGACTATACCGGAAAAATCTCTACAGTCGATCGACCAACCCCCGCCCCCTGCCGAAGCAGTAACTGATAAGACTTTGTTGTTCATGCGGTTAGTTCTACATTTTTCTTATTTTCAGATTAAATTTAAGGGCAGAAGAAGAAAAAAAGGATACTGCTGTGATAGATAGATAGAAAGAGATAGCAACGGTTATGAATTATGATTGCGTTTATTATTTTATACCACGCAATAAGATTTGGACAGGCGTTTTATTTAATTTAATTGCGGAAATTTCCTATCGTTATCACAACAATTTGATCGTTAGCAATGATCCAGACAGAGATAGATTATAGCCGCCACCCCCGTTCATCACAGGGTAGTTGTTCATCTTATTTCGCGCAATATTTGTAATTGTATCGTTAACATTTTTATGTGATATCATTAAGCCCAACCCTGGCTCGTTAAGGGTAGTTTTATTGGTTGCACGGTCATTTATTGTAAATTAAACCATAAATGTTTAATTTTTCTGTTTTTGTCAATTTTATTGTAGACGGGAAATCCATGAAACAATCCATTTCCATGCTTTTAACTGTGCAGCGTATACAGTGGCGGGTGTGCGGGAGGGCGACTGTTAAATTCGTACAATTAGAAACGACTGGAACGTTACTGGGTTTTTGTTGTTGTCTACCAGAGCGATCGAGATAGATCGAGTTTTCCGGTAACGTCTTAATTGTCGGAACTTTTTCACTTTCTTCCGCTCCTCTCTTTCAAACACACACACACACACACACAATATTGATTTGCAGCAATTGTAAAGCGGCTATTTTGGTAGACTTCAAGGTCGTCATTATGAGTACTAACATTCTGTTTTATCATGATTACAGATACCAGTGAATAAACAACAAAATGTCGGAGATTACTACATGGACAATTCTTCTCATCTTAATCACCCTAACTGTCTCCTCCATACAAGGTAAGTTTTCCGATTTTTCTATTGTTATATGGTAGAAATCTTAACAATTCCGCTGTCTGACATGTAATATCTGTAAAAACGTATCTACAGAATAAGATTTGCGAATCAGCCATGCATATGCACACATTTTGTGTTCCTCCCTCCAACAAACACACATGCATCCCTTAAAAATACTGCTACGCCACAAGCAATTGAATAATTTATACGTAAATACGGTGGGGGGAGTTTGTTATTTTTATTTAAACGTTTTTTTGATAGAAATTTGAGGTTGAAAAGTTGATGATTTGTTTATTGTTTTTTTTTTCTGTTTTGATTGTGTGATTTTGCGTTTGAGATGCTGGGGGTCTTACTTACTTTAGGATGAATCTTAAAATAAACAAATCAAGACATGGGAGAGAAGCCTTCAAGTGGAGTCTTAGTCACGTTGTTGCTGTGTCGATTCTAATGTAATATCATCGATGTTTTTGTTTGTTTAACCTCGCTGTGTGTCTGTACACAAAATTTAATCTCTTCAACAGTTTTGTTTATTATTGACGATTAATCAACAATTTCCAAACAATTACGTATGTGTGTTGATTCATTGTCTGTATTGTAAAGTCGTCCTGTTTTGTACCGTTTGCATTTTAAATCTATTAAACATTTGTTTGGTAAGGCGTGAACGAGTG
Source organism: Epicauta chinensis (assembly GCA_021725515.1). Taxonomy (NCBI): domain Eukaryota; kingdom Metazoa; phylum Arthropoda; class Insecta; order Coleoptera; family Meloidae; genus Epicauta; species Epicauta chinensis. The sequence continues at coordinate 123,145 of JAEDXX010000018.1, read as the reverse complement.
CAGAAACAAAGGCTTAAGTAACTCGTGCCTTCGTTATGCTCTGCGAAAACGTTATGATATCAGATCCGATATGTTTCGCGCCTGCCTCACCTGATGTTCGCTTAGAATCCGAAGGAATTTTTAGGTACTATCTAAGCATGTGAAATGACCTCCTTGATCAAGGTCGTGACTTTGATAGGCTTATTTCTACTTATGTTTGCTATTTTCAGCTTAGAATGAGAGGCAAGGCATTTTTGGAGTGGTTATGATAAGCCAGAAAGTTTTATAAGCCTTAAGAAATTTCAAATTAAGACAAAAGATCGGCTAGAAACGCGCTTTTGGCGAAGTTTTCTGTTAATTTTGCAGCAAAAATTGCTCTATAGAAAGTACTAGAAAGTACTTCTTCAGGCTTTAAGAGTCCTCAAATTTTGATTTTGGCACTCTTTAACTAATCGTACAAAAAAAACAAGCGTTCAGATATTATCTAGGCATTTTAAGGGGTTTTGTAATTGGGTCAAGAAAGAGACTTTATATGGAGGCTAGAAACGTGCCTAACAAAGCCCTCTGTTAGTTTTGTATAAAAAATTGAATTCTCCCCTGGAAAGTCTTACGATAGAAATTTTCTATAGGTCTTAAGAACCTTTAGCTTATAGTTTTGACAGTCTTAAGTTAGTCGTGAAAAGATACAAATCTTCAGGCTTTATGTTGCCAAATAACAGGCGCCTCTTTGAACAAGTCCTGCTATTGGGAGGTTGTTAATTTCTGCTGTCTTAATTCAGTCCCAATTTAAAGGCTGTAATAACAAAAAAACGAGTAAAAGTGAAAGACACAACATTTTTTTAGACTCTTAATCTGCATCTAAGATTAGAGAAGTTTTATCATGTTTTAGGAGTTTTCAGATCGTCTCAAGAAAACAGACTTTTCATTATTATGGATTAGGAATAAAGAAAGTTCAGAACGTGGCTATAAACGCGCCTTTAAAGATTATCAAGAAGAAACCTGACAGTTTTTCATAGCTTTTCCAAAGTCACACTAGATTTAGTGAGAAGGCACTTTTATCAGTAGCAGAAGATATAGGATATCTTAAAAAATTGAAAGTGCGTGGAACGCCGTGTGTTAGAAGTGAAACTTCTTAGGTTAGAGATGAAGTTCATGTTTAAGATTAGGATATGGTTATGTGGGACTCAATTAATGAAAATCTTTTTCTGCATTTCACTTATCTCAAAACAATATTCATATATAATTTAACGCCAATTTATAAATACAAAAATCATAAATCCGGTAGGCCAGGAAATTCTACTGTGGTTCCAGAGGGAGCTGTACATTGATCAACCTTAGAACCTAGTGTTATATACCAACCTTAGAACCTAGTGTTTATTTTGCAGAACGCAGCTGTCTGTTAGAGGGAAAGGGTCCGTCACGCTTCGAACAAATTTACTACCCTACCGCGCCTAAAGAAGTTTCACTTCCAAAAGTTTCAGATCCAGGATAGCGACACGTCTTTAGCTGGTTTATCAAAAAAAAACTGGGTTCCTTGTATGTAAACCTTGTAATAAGGTTTAGATTTCCCAACTTTTGAGAAAAAAAACAACAATTTTTTATCATTTTGATTAGGAACGAACCTTCTAGAGGTCTTAGCAATCTTCAGCCTTTGGCACCCATACGCTGATTCTAGAGTGAAAGAACCCCTAAAGCCCATCATTTTCAACTGAAACATCCTCATATTCGGCTCACGGCTGTCGTAGTAAAAACTTTCGACAAGTAATAGTTTAAACGTTAACTTCCAAGAGGCACCTCTTCATTTTGCCATATTCTTCCAACGTCCGTGCTAAGCTTAGAAAAGCAGGCATTTCTATCAATCAAATAGCAGAAAAGAGATCAAAGAAACAAACCTTAAGATCGCCAATTCTTCCATCATCAACATAAAATGACGATTTTTATGATTATGGCTAGGAACACACTGTTTCTGTAGACCGAAAGAATCATCAATTTGTTGTTAGCAACAGACCTGCTCTAGTCACGAACACTTTTTCGTAATTCTGTGGGTAACATCCGTACAAACAACATTCCATTAATGTACATATAGTGCATGTATTTTATTAAAACATGCACACGGCCATAACAACAGCAGAGCAGTCTCCCTCTAAAATAATGAAATTTCTAAAGAATACCACTATTATTATTATTATCATTATCATCATCATCATAGGTTGTACACGGCTCGACGAACTGCTCTCATTGTTCAACCGACAACTTTTACTGTCTTTGTCACACTTTTTATTTTTATCATCATTACACTACTCTATACGAGACACATCTTGTTGGTGGATTTTATGCAAAGAGCTCCCTTTATTGTTGTTCCTTTACATAAATTTGCCAAGACACCAACTATACCACAACAACCCAAATAAAGAAAGATAGAATTATTAAAGATGAATGAAATCAATAATAATTCAAATAGAGATAGAGAGATAGATTTTCCAAAACTTTGATTCAAATGAATGCGGTTTTCAGTTATACTGCAATTATAAACTGGTATTAACCGTTTTGTAAATAATAGAAAGAGATGGAAATATGGCAATGTTTATTACAACATCTGCCAGTTTCTTCTATTTATATTTTTTTCTCACAAAAAAATACCGTTTTTTTTACTGTGCCTCCACTATTTACCATTCCCTTGATTAACTGGTCTATCTTTTTATACACGTTAAACAAGTTCTAATCAATTAAGTTGTTTTTTTTTCTGCTACTGCTGTTGCGATTGTTCTTTAACAAATGTTGTCCTGTTTTATCCTTCAAAGGTTAATAATGAGTCACTGACCATAACTGTTATAACTTGAACTTTAATTAATGACAACAATAATCGTTAAAGTTTACTTTAGACACACTTCCTGTATGAGTTACAATTGGTATTGTTGTTGATTTAAATTAGTTGAGATATATGTTTGTGAGGATATTCAATAGGTGATAAATCATATTGGAGAAGACGGAGGAGGAGGAGGAGGCGTAGACATATACCGGGTGATTGTTTGAGATTACGCCTGGCTCAGTGAGGGCAGGCTTGTGAGTCTTTTACAACGAGCATCTTTGAGCACATCAGCTGTGACGACTATTTGCTGTCCAATTTTCGCTTTGAGAGTCGTGATGAAGCTGTGTTTAAGTCCTTAAGAGGCTTAGTCTTTAAGTATAAGAGCTCTCTACCGCTCAATTCTCACATTAATAGCTACTTAGCAAGAGTTGTGCAGAGGGAAGTGTCATTCTAGGCTTCCTCTAGCGTGATTTCAGATTTAAGTAACTATATGTAACTCAGTAGGCTTTCCACTACTTAGTGAGACTCTCAAGGAACTCCACTCCTCCCCAAATTGCTACGCTAGGTTTTCTTCAGAGTGACTGTTGATCCGAGTAGTTCATTCTACCTTCCTTCAGCGTAATTGCGGTCCAAATAGTCTAGACGCTATGCCAGGTCTTCGTTTTAGTTTTAATTAGTAGAAAACTTATTTGGGGGAACTCTTTAAAAAACTTCCTACTATTCAACTCTCACATAGAGCGTTTCAAGGAACTTGTCTATTAATTCAAGTAGCTTCAACGGCGTGCTTACAGATCGGTTAAACTATCAGCTGTAAGCATTTTCTACTGCACGCAAACGCCTTGTCTGCACACGTCTTAATCTCCATTTCTATTATTCTGATGCTACTTTAAAACGTACAACAAAATGTACAGTGCTTGTTTTCGAAATAGTTCCTTGAACCTTCCAGCATTTCTCTAGATCTCTCTCTAGAGCTCTTGCCGCTCGCTCCACTCTTCACTCCATAAAAGTTTCAAGTTTGTTTGTTTGAAGAGCACCCACTCAAGAGACCTATCTTCAAATACTCGAGATAATATCATTAAATTGAAAATAATAATACTAATAATCGACAATTATCAATTAACTGTGTTTACATCCATGTGAACACAATTAAAGTACCTACGTTAGTGGTTGATGTTTAAATTTGAATTGTCGGCGTGTAAACGCAATTATTAGGATTTCAACAACTCCATCCCCTTCTATAGCCTTTCTACTATATCTATATATATTAATAGTTCTTATCTGTTGCAATATAGGTAGTTCTATTTCCGGTTATGATGGGTTAGAGATTCAAACTGTTACGGCCTTTCGATTTCCTATTTCCTGGCTACTAGTTTCGGTATTTTTAATTTACAATTCTCTCCATTTCTCCACTACACTACACCCCCCGGATATTATCGTCACTTTTCGATCACAATCATGATATAAACGCAATCATTAGCATCGATTACTCAAAACTACATCTTAATTAGGGGATGAAAACTTTAGGGTAGTTATTTTTTTGTTTGGGAGCGATTCGGACATTACATGTAATATCCGTTGTCAAAACTCACCACCCTTCTGCGGAAACAACCCTTTAATCTTAGATATCCATCAGATATAATCAATTTAGCAATCAAGATTGTCACTTTTTCGCCGCTTCACCCCCGCACAGTGGTGGAGAATTTGATTAAAACTTTGCGGGTAGTTTCTTGTATATTTTATGTAGCACATATTAACCCTTCTACCCACACACACACACACATATTGTAACTTTAATTAAAGTTGAGGATTTATACAAACTTAAGCAAAAAAGTATTAAGACGTTAATTTAGGGGTTTGACAATGGAATTAAAAGAAATCCACCCCTTAAAACTATAAATAATCGTTTTTAAAATCAAATAATGGCAGGGGGTTGATAATAGTTTGACAAAACACCCCCTATTGTGTGTAATAATACTGCAGCATAAGAATGAATCATAGATGTCCTGGTGTGAATCTGTTATCGGCTACCCTTTTTTTGTGTGTGTGTATGTATGTTGATTTAGAAATCATCCCTCATCCCTTTAAATTTTCGTAGAAATGGGTAGTAAACCAAGTCACACTGAACAAATTTATAACGTCGTTAAAACCAAACTCGTATTAATTCAGTTAAGTGGGTAGTTAGAGCTTATCAGTGAGACAGAGATGGAGGTGGAGATTTTTGTGTGTTGTAGGGGTTGTGGTTGAAATTTCAACAAAAGAAAAACACCCTTAATCAATACGTATACTTGAAATTTTATAAATCAAATGGTGGGTTTCTTAAAACGCGGGGCCAATTTCTGATGATTGTATCATTTTGTCGATAACATCTGGTCCGGGTGGTTCTATCTCTCTCACTCTCTCTTACTCTCAGAGTATCATTTGATCGCTTGGCCAACTAAAATAGAAAATTTTGCAAATTGTTCGAATGTGTCGAGAGCTACTCTCTCAATTACGATAAAAGTTCCACTACAATTTCTATTGTTAGATGTGATGAGATGTATAAAGTTAAAAGAGAGAGAGATAGATAGAGTAATAACATTTTTATTGTCTCCTCTATCCTTTATTTTCAATAGTCGTAGCGAAACAAAAGAACTGCTCGCCTTCTCATCTTGACTACAACTATCGATAGACTGCTACTATCTACTGCTACTCGACAAAAGTGAGAGATGGAGTGGGGTAATTCACGACTATCTTGAATTTCTCCAATTCCTTGCAAGTTTTCAAGTGTCTTTAGTATATATATATGTTTAGCAAGAATAGATCGTGGAGGAGGGTCAGAGGTGTGGGAGGAGGTAGTCGAAACAATAGCACAACAACAATACAAATTTGTTCGAATTTACCCTTAACTGTTTAGATGTGTGTGTGTCGGCTTGGGGATGATCAAGAGATAGAATTGGGTCAATGGGAGAAAGAATCGATGCCCTAAAGAGTTTTTAAGGGTAAATTCATCGATTTGCATCGATAGTAAGTTGTGGGGTAACTCTGTAGAGCTATAGAGAATGAGTCTTTGAGACGCATCTATTATTTTGCTCGATTAAAGTATAGTTAAGCTGGTTTACGTACAACAGGGGTGACTTTTTAGAAAGTATTCTTAAAGTTGAGCAATTTGGGGAGGCTTGTGCATCTTTTTTATCCTTTTGGGGAGGCATAACTTTTATACTTTCAATAAACAACAGAGGGCCCGCTTATCTTCTATTTTGCTTGATTGTACTCACCTCAAAATTGAACCCAGAGAGTTTATTCTGTTTGACAAATTCTCAGTATTTTGAGAGGCTCAATTTTCAGTAATTCTTTGAGAAGCTTTAGAGAAGCAGGAAAGGATTTTCTAGAAAGTATGATTATTGTTGCGAAATTGCGCAAAGATTTCATCGCTTTGGAAAGGCTCAACATTTCCTTCCTGCGTCGCCTTATCGTTTTAAAGAGGTTCAATTCTAAAAAACACAACTCGTGACACGATTCTTTAAATGTTTCAGTTTTTGAGAAGCAGAAGAGACACTTAAAGCCGAACTGAAGGATGAAACAACAGTACCCTACATTATAAGTAATATTTCTTCCAATTCACCCTTAGTTTTTTTTGTGTACATATCGAATTGGGGATGATCAAGAGATAGAAGTGGGTCAGTGGAGTAAGATCGATGTTACTTGTAGAAATTGAGCTTTTAAGGGCGGCTGATCTTCAATTTTGCTGGATTAAAATCAGTTCAACCCCGTCTGCAATTTGGGTAGCCTTGTCCAATATTTTTATGGTTTTGGGGAGGCTTAATCTTTTCCTTCCCGAATCTTTACTCAGTTTGACGCATACGATTCTTTGATTTTACCGATATTTGTGACGCAAGAGACACTTAAAGGGTGGATTCTGTGCGCCAACCCCTTTGGGTTTCTCCCCCCCAACTTCCCTATGAATAAAAGTAATAAAATTACTTATTTCTCTAATGTTATTTAATAGAAAACGTTCCACAATACTGAGAAATTCTAAAGACTACACGAATATAATCACAAAATGTTATCCTTCTTAATCTCCAATTACAGAACTGAAATCCGGCAAACCGAAACGGTGTATAAGGGGTGGAATTCGCTCTTTTCTCCCACACACACACACACACACACCGCCCTCCTCCACTAACTACTACCACTATTAGTGAATTGTATTATAAGTGAGTAACCCACCCCTGATGAGAACAGGACCACTACCACCATCACCACCTAAGCAAACAAAATATCATCAGCCGTTTACGATCGGCCATTTATGTAAACTGATTAATGTTATTTGACAATGAAATTGCCTGCAATATATCAAATGTTTTCACACCATACCCCATATATATGTAGATCATCAGGTGTTTCGAGGGGTTGTGTGTATTGATTTAATCGTAGGATTTCAATTATAAGACGATTTTTATAGGAAAACACCCCCGAATAAAGTGTGTTTACTTAAGAGATTGAATGTAGAATAGGGTTGTTGTAATCGTTGCGACTCACCACCACCACCACCCGCCTAGTGACAACCCCTATTCGTTAGTTTGGAATGTGACCTGGTTTTTGGACAGTTTTCGTCGTCGTCGGCAAAAGTATGGCTATTATTCGGGCCGGAAAGTATAGTCACAATTCATTCTATTCCCGATTGCTGCACTATCTCCATCTTCTTCCACCCCTCTAGTTAATGGACGCGATATATATATTGTAGGAGTTGTGGGACAAAATTGTAAGCTCTTTTCTTTATCGATCGTGCTGACTGAACGTACTACACACACACATATTTATATAAAGTTGATTCTTTCTACCCTTATCTATACCTATAATTGCATAACACATTATCTGCCAGGAGGGTGAGAAAGTTTTTCTCTTGCCATAAAATTTCGGATGAATCAATCAATTCCAAACTGTTCTCTCAATGGATCGTTTATAATTAGACGCGTAATTGGTGTTCACCTGAAACCAGCTACTGATTCATCCCCTAAAGACACTAATAACTCTCTAAGACTTTCTCTTGTTTATCAATCAATGTTCTTTTTTTTTGGGGGGGAGTGGGAGGTGGGCAAGGAGGTGTTTTTGTCTTGATTCTGACGGGCAAACATTGAATTTCATTAAATTCGTGCATTCTCCCTTTCGGGGAATTATGTTGTGAGGGTAAATCCTTTTGTTTCACATTGTTCGTTCGTTTGTTGTTGTTGTTGTTGTATATTTGTGCGAACATGGGAATTGTATTTAGTGGTGATGGTGGTGGTGGTTGTGTAGTGTGGTAAACTATATATATAGAGAGAGAATGACACAGGGATGGACTTTAATTGTATACAAAACCAACAAATTAGCGCGACATGGTCTCTAAGCTAATGAGATATATGTATCTATACAGTGCCACTACTACTACTACTACAACAATCTAGCAACCATATTTCAGAATACTACTAGGCGGCATATACAGTAGTTTTAATTAATAATAACGTTGACAATGTTGGATAATTTTCATAGGACTGACACGAATACGAAATATTTTCAAACACTACGTGCGTGTGTGTGTGTGCATCCCCTTTATGCACACCCTAATGAATTCCAAAACAAATTTCCTATTGATTGCAAAACAATAAAATACACCAAGACTACTACGGCCTGCTGTTGTGTAGCGTTTAGGGGACGATGTGATATCGATCCGTAACCACTACTGGCCCCGTCGAACGCACATCGGTTCTTTGTGGCATGTGTGGCGAGATTCGTCTTGAATTCGATTCAAAAATAACGTTTATTTGATCTCTTTCGTGGCTTTAAGATAGAAAATTAAGTCGCTACACATATCTTTTTGCCCTGACCGCGGCATTTTTATTGTTTCAGCAGCTTCGGATGCACTTTTTACTCTTTTGGGGAGGCTTATAGCGTTTTGAGTAGACTTGGACAAGCATAATTTTTTGTATGGGATCCCAAAGGGAAACTGTCTTAATTTTGGTAGCCTTGAATGAACTTTGGCACTTTTGGGGAGGCTTAAACTTGAAGATTTTCAATTTTTGAACACAAAAATAGTTTAGATACGGTTGATATGCAGTTTGCATTCATTTATTCGGGAAGCCTCTTTCTCGTGACCTTTGAAGAGTTAATTGTAAGAGCAACCTTGAACTATCTTCTTGACCCTTTGGGTAGGCTTATTATATTTAGACTAACCGTAGATTGACAGAATTGTGGTTTGAGGTGTTTTCGATAGGGAAATCTCATTTTGTTAACGTTGAGCTAGCGTTTGACACTTTTCGGGAGGCTTAACTCGAAGACTTCCACTTCATAAAAATACCTCATTTCTTGTGAAATATTTTCTAGCGCTGGAGGATGTGATATCGATCCGTTTAACCACCACTGTCCGTTCGGCGTCAATCTGTTTTTGTTACGGTTACACGAAAAACTAAAAATATTAAGGGTGGTTGTATCCACACACACACGCACCACCCCCAACCAAATCGAAAGCAATCAACACAAGTGTCAAAATGGTAAATATTACAATTTTCTTCCAGACAATCAATCATAAACGCCACCCCCGAAATATTGCGACAGACTCCGTGGATATTAGTGGGTGGATTGGTATCATCCCCCTGATTTCCGTTCATAATTAGTCCAGTATTTTCGTAAAAATCGAGGGTGGTGCGAGCGACTCCCACCTCAGTTTGATAGATTTCGGCTTCAAAACTCGACCGGACTTCTGAGGGGGTGTGTGGAAACTATTAGGATTTTTTCCCCAACCTCTCGTCGAGAGTTGATTGAAATAAATTGATATCGTTTGTAGTTCTGGTATTGACACGAAATCAAATAGAAGTGTTTAATTAATTGTTGATAAACTTACCCCTATCGCCACCTATTAACATTAGTATTATTATTATTATTATTACGATTATTGTGACAACTACAACTACAAAGTTTCACCCTTTCTCTGGTTTCGTTTTTTTTTGTTGTATAGAAATTTAATTTAATTTATTTTGGAGAACTGCGGAAATTTGTGCGGTTTTCGTTGTGGCGTCCGTTGACTGGCATGTTGGTGCTATTGACGCTTTCTCTATGTTCGTGTATATATATATGTGTGTGTGTGTGTGCGCTACAAATAAGTTTCCAGATTAATTTCCTTGACATTTTCATTAATTACATTATTATTCCGCTAAACTGATAATGGTTCTAATAGTTTTTCCTTGTTTCTAATCAATCAACCCGATAAAAGTTCCAGAAGTTTGTAGAACTATACCATACCATACCATCTGGTGTCCCACTAGAAACTATCCGTCTGGATTTTTCTAGCCATAAAAAATATTTTGCAATTTATGTTTAGAGGCTAGCAAAATTGTGTTGGAAGATTGAGCAACACTCGATTTTGATTGGATTTATCAGAACACCCCCAAAAGTATCGACCATAACCTTTTAAAGTAGGTCGATACGTTGTATTTCAAAATTATTTCTCGCACCCTGCCTTCGCCGCAGCTGCCTACGATTTATCAAAATTTCGTTTGTTTTATTTTGTTAATGATACATTTTAATGGGCCATTTTGGGGGTAATTTCATTGCAAAAATTATAGTCAAATAAATTTCAAATTTATGTTGTAAGGGTTGTTGCTGATTGTTAAATAATAAGGGTTAGAGACAAAACAAAATTTTATATCACAAAATTGGTTGGATTTAAGTAAATAAATTCTTCATTATTTATTTTGTCACACCAACACTACCCCCACCCCCTATTAATAATAATAATAATAATGCGGGGGTGGTTGTCGGTCCTGACATATTGTTGTTGTTAATAAATTAAACTTGGCAACTTTCCATCGTTCCGCCGGCTATGGCAGTTTTGTAAGGGTGATATACTAACATTTGTATTGGTGGTGGTGGTGGTGGTGGTGGTGGTGATTTAAGTTATAACAAAGTCAATTTTTTTTCTTGTAGGGCGGTTGTGGTAGTTAGATATAAGTAATTTTTGCCGGAGACGAAGAAAAATTACCGAAATCCATCTCTCGGTTAAAGAAATGTGGGAAAATTGTTGTGGTTAGTAAATATACCTATATATATATATATATATCTACGAACAAGCAAAATTTAGGGGATGAGGGTTAATATTGTAGATATAATGTTTTTACAGTTTTTACGATGTATAAAACAATATAACAAATGATAAATGCTATGGTAATTTTGAAATGTTCTTATTTTGTTTATTTATTATATAAAAATTCTCGTATTTTTCTTCAAAAAAAACAAAACAAATTCACAACAAACTAGATACGCTCATTAGTATTAATTTTTAACGTTGGCAATTGTAGAAGGTTGGGGTATTTTATCATAATTAGGCGCTGTCTGCAATTAAATTGGTAGCACTGTTAACTTGTATTAATTACACCATTTTTACTGCTATATACAGTTACGGTATTTTAACTAGACATGGGGGCGTCAAAATGCACTGTGGATGCTTTCTATTAGGTATTTAAACGAAACATCTTCATTGTATATTTTAGACCGGAGTTCGTAGAAATAATCAAATTAAACCAGCACTTTCATGAGTAACTAGATATAATAATTATTAATTTTTAACGTTGGCAGTTCTGGAAGGTTGATATTTTATTATAATTAGGCGCGGTTTTCTTGAAAATCCCCACTTTTGTTGTTGTATATACAGTTGTGGCATTGCAGCACCAAAATGCAGAAGTCTTCTACAGGGTACTTATAGCAAACGCCTTCTCTGTATATTTACCAGTTTCGGAAGGTTGATATTCTGCCATAATTAGGTTGTATCACTTTCTTTTCGTTGTATACAGTGATGGCATTCCAACTAGGAATAAGCCCTAATAAAATAACTAGTTACTTATACGAAACGCCGTCTCTGTATATTTCAGGACAGAGTTCACTGGGAATAATCAAATTAATTTGGTACTATTTTGTTGAAAGTTCATACTTAAGTTGGCAACACTGTTAAGTTGACATTCCAGCTAGGCATAACATGACTTTGTACCGCAAAAATGCATACTTAGACGGAACGCCTTCGCTGTATATTTCATGGATAGTTCGAAACGAGTCACGCTAAATCAATCATTGGAAAACGACCACGATTTTCTTGTGTTGTAAGTGTTGAAATGGTGAATTAATTCACAGGAAACATATCTTTATGTGTTGCTCGACACAATATCCCCAAAATAATAAATAAACACCATTATATGTGGCGTGTACAATTTATTTGTTTTTCTGTTGTTTGTTTGTTTTTTTTTCTTCTGTATGTTGTCACTACTGGAACTCTAAACAAAACTCCTTTTTCAAAACATTTTTAACAAATTGTCGAGACACAAACAACAACGACAAATTTGTCCTTTGTTTTTTTCCCTTTTAATAACAAATCTAGTCGTCGTTGACAACAATTGAATAGATTGTTTGTAGCGTAGTGCGCTTGCTTCGATTATTATGCGCAAGCGCTCATCATTAATTTTAATTATTAACAAATAAGGGGTGTTTTTTCTTCTATTTTACCAGTTTCGGGGGTTGTACGATTTGTTCTAATTACGCTTTAATAATGTTGCAAAATTAATGGGGTGAGAAATTGGAAATTGTCCATTGAAAATCGTTAATACCAATACACTGTGATTTTTATTTGGTAGTTGTGAGATCAAGGGGTGAAACCGCCACTGGCTCTATTATTATCATTATTATTATTATTATTATTATTATTATTATTAATCATAAAAACCACTGATATTGGTGAATAGTCGCATCTACTGCAAAATCATCCCCTTGTCTGTCGGTTTCATCTGATGCATGATGATGTTTTGATTTCGAAAACTACCCCTAAATTCGTCTCTCTATAATATTGGGTGTAACAAAGTGAGATTACACGCCACTCGTACGGTCTATTAGCACTGCACACCGTTTATATACATATAGTAGAGGGGTGGGTTTTTCTATATTTGCAACGGCAGGGTGGTTTCAATTTTGTTACACATGAATAAATTTTTGAAATTTCCCCAAAATGACAGGAACTAATCGCGAAATAGGGGTAGTTTTGTGTTGTAAATTTTAAATCTGCTCCAATAATAATAATAATAATTAATATTATATCAAACGTATCGTTGAAAATTAGTTCAATTGTCGATAACTCACCCCTTACTCACCCTCCCTTTTCCAACCCCGTTTTGATGATAGTTCTATCCACTTTAAAATTCTATTCAGCAACAATTCGTGGAGAATTTCATGTACGAATTCAATATATATATTGCAAAAAAGGGGGGGATGATTGACATCCTCTCCAACCCTTGTTGCTTGATATTCGTCGGATCACTACAACAGTCTTTAAAACATCCCCTTGTCGCACCACCATATGTTGGATATGAGCATAGAAATCGAAGAATTCTGAACATGTTGTCGTCGGTGGTGGTGGTAGTTGTAGTTGTTGCTGCACCCTGATATTTTTCCACCCTTACAACATTACGATATTGTCGTATACTTTCTAGACGGGTTTTTGTTTTGGGCGCCATCGTTTCGTTTATGTTTTATCCTCCCAAAAAAAAAATGGTGACTAGACACACACCACCATCTTGTTCGCGAAACGGATTTAAATATCAAAATCTGACGGATGCCGTTCCAACACCACCACCACCACCCTTCTTCTCTCTCGACTGTTCACAATGAAAATAAATACGTAAATATGTTTAAGCTGGAATCCTTTGAAATCCAGCGCAAGTTGTGATAGGGGTGCGAGCGGCGGGAAAAGTGGAAGCTGTTTTCCTGGATTTAAAAGCAGATTACGTGTTTTGATATGAATGTTGCGTATCATTTTAAGTGGTGCGCTTCTATTCAACACTTCTTAAAGAAGGGGGGTTGTTGTATTTTGTGGTGGTGATGGTGGTGGTGGTTTGAAGGGTGGGTATTAAAAACGACTTTCGCAACAACAAGTGGAAATTTCTAAACATGTTGACAGGGAAATCAACTCAAATTCCACCCCTACAGATTCCTTCGCTTGTAAGGGGTGATATTATTATTATTATTATTAATAGTGGGTTAGTTATTGGAAATTGTTATGAATTTCGTTGGGTATTGTCTTCAAGTCTACTACCACCACCAGCGCCGGCGTTACAACAACCCTTGAACGTTTTAGCACTTATATTGAAAAAGTTTTTTTTTACCAATGGTGGTGGATACCCATTCCACTAAACGGCTGTGAGCGAGCGAGAGAGAGGGTAGGTTAACATTATCCCTTGGGCGTATTTGCCTCATCTTTACAAAGACTATATGTAGGTGAAGTTTTTAAAGTGTCAACTTAAAAACATTAAATCATCCCTTTTTATACAGAACAAAAAAAACCCTTTCTAAGCACAGGGGGTGCATTCTTAATTTTAAGATTCTCTCATAAATTTCGACCATTTTTTTTTGATACCCCGTATACGTTTGAAACACCAGTATTTTGATGATCTAAAATTGTAAATTAAAGCGTGAATCATTTGAACAGGAAACGATTTCAGCTGTCTCTTTTCTCGACGATTTTTCAAATTCTCCACGAAATATAGGCGCGATGGTGTCTAGAAGGCGTTGAGATTTTGATGGTATACGAATGCGGCTGGATAACAGTAAAAGTCGTAGAATGTGTAAATTTATAAAATATGGTCCACACATGTCAACAATGTTATTTATAAAACAACAAACAAACAAACGAGCAACTAGAAGCTTCCTAAATCATGTGTGCCATGTCACAACTGGCGTTAAATCTGGATAACTATAGCAATTGTCAAGATTCGTAAACGTTTTTTTTTGTCTTTTGATGATCGCCGTAGTGAAGTTATATTAACAATCGAAATAGGCGCCGCGCTCGATGTCGACTTGATTTACGCGAATAATTTGCGAATTAATTGTTAATTAAGATGCACGACGTTCTCTAAATATGGTGAAAAAATAAGCCAAGCGCACACTCTAAATCAACTAATTAAAATCTAGTAATTAACAATTTAAACTAGATTTACTTTACGTAATTTGTTTCTAACCTCAATTTTGAACTTAACCTAAAATGGCCATAGATTTTAATGAGTAAATGAGAAGGGAGAGCAACAACAAAAATAAACAAAAACAAACAAACAAAACAAGAAAACAAAATTGAGACACAAGTAGATTGTTATAATTAATTGCAAACACTGTACTTGTATCACTATCTCTTTCTAGTTTTCATTAGATATCTAACGTTTATAACGCATATATATCATCACCAATTAATTTTATTAATGAATTTAGGTCGTTGATAATTACAGAAAATTTATTGTACTATTATAAATTTGGAATAAAAGTAGGCTGTGATCTGTTGTTTTTCGTTTTGTTTATTTATTGTAAACGTTTTAATCAATTTTTAGTTGGTAGTGCGTTAAGGGGGAGGCGTGGTGGTAAATAATTATCTAAATTAACTTAGAAATATCAATTCATTAACAAAATTTGATAGGTCCGTCTATCTTTGTCTGTCACACGAATAGTTGATGATGACGATAATAATAATAATAACAACAGTACACGGGTGTTACGGACACTTTAATTAATCAAAATTGTATAAGGGGTAGTTTCATCTTGCATGTGTTCTCTCTCTCTCTCTCTCTCTCTCTCTCTCTCTCTCTTGCTCTTTTATGTGGCTTTCTTTGTCTGTCTTTTTTTGGATAGTTGTAACCGTGTTTTTTGTCGTAAGTGCGATATCTACACTTTATCGACAACATTGCAACTGGTCGAGATAAGAACAGTTATTTTACTACACAAGGTAGGAAAGTCATACTTTATCCGCGAGTGGATAAAGGGATTTTACCATCCTGTGCAGAACAAGATTTTTTTCAATACTTGCTCTTAAAACTCTTTAATTTATTTAATTTTTTTAATTTTCTAATAAGTTATGACATTAATTATTCATAGAATTGTTAATGATTGTTGGTTGCTATTGGATTTTTCTAAACAACTGGCAATTGTTTTTGTTTATTTGCTGTTGGTTGCTATGGAGTAAAGTAAACACTTTACCGTTGAGGTGGGTGGAGTGCTACTTTACCATCGGGTTTTTAGTCGATAAAGTAGGACTTTAACAGCAAGAATTTGAAAAAATTTTTTTGTTATCAACAGTGAAAATTCTTCAAATCGCCTCGTCTATATTTATAGAGAAAAATAATCAAAATGCTGATGTGATGACAATTTAATTCGTTTAAAATTAATTAACATTGGAATTTATTTGACGACAACAGGTTTTTACGATTTGTTGCCAGAAGGCGGCTTAAGAGATACCATGATAACTTCATTAATAATTGTCGAAATTTGTTGAAATTTCGTCTATTAATAAACGATTTCTTTTCTAATGCGATAGTGAAAACCGATTTACAATATCTTTCATAGATGCCAACATAAGGCTGTATAAGTTTTAAGAGATCCTCTTGATAAGAGATACCTGGATAACTTGATTAATAGTTAAATAATAAGCAGCTTTGTTTGCAATATCTTTGATATTTGAAAGATATGTTAGCAAAAATTTTAAGAGAACCTATCAGCGGACAAAATGATTGAAAACGCTCGATGGAGACGTTTAAGTTGAGAAATACCTTGAGAACTTTATCGAAATAATCAATGGAACTTGTTGAAATTTCGGTGGTCAACATCACGTGGTTTCACGTGTAAAACAATTATCGCCTATAATTTGGTGGATATGGCGGTAAAAGTTTCTAGAGTGGGTAATGAATTTAATTAATGAAAACAGTCAAGATTTTCAATTTGATAGCTAAGATAACTGTTTAGGATCATTAATTAAGAGATACCTGCAAGAGACACGTTCAAATATTTCAGATTATTAGATCGTGAAGTTGAAAATTTCAATTTACACTTTAGAAATCTGCTCGAAATACTTCTAAATTATCTAGAAATTCGATATTAATCGCAGATTTTCAGAGACAACATCCACAAACTATTCAAAAGAATCGACAATTAAGAGATATCTCAATAAATTGCCTAATAATGGTGTGAAATATTTGAAATTTTGTCAGTTCTTAGATAATTCCACGTATTATATAGAACGGTGCAAAAGGAATAAGTCCACTAAAGTGGGGAAAAAAGGGCCTTGGTCATTGTATAAAGATGATGTTTGGGACAAAGCGCAAAAAAATTGAAGGACGAGAAAAATGACGGTTGGGTTACAGTTGGGGCGGAACAAATTTTGAATTACGGCAATATAGTAATTTGAGTTGTTAACACTTTTAGTAAAACGTGAGAATTGTAAGTTTTGGAAATTAACAATTAACAATCCGACGGTACAGAGCCTAACGCTAGAGTACAGGGTTAGGCGATTGAAATGTTACCAACTTCAGGTTGGCAATACTGGCAAACCGATAATGCCACTTGTGTCAAATTCCTACCAATGACAGCTGTTTATATTGTTTATAAGCTACCACAAGCATTTGCATCTAATTGTAAGTTTTATAGAACAAAAGTTATTCGAAATGGAATTCAAACGTAATAGTGTGATTGCGTTTTATTTGGCCGGAAAATCACAACCAGCTATTGTTCGTGAGCTGAGTTTGTGTATCGCACCATCAATCGTTATAATGATACACACAGCATTGCCAAACGCTATGGTGGTGGACGAAAAAAAAACAACGCAACATCACATGAAATGGTTCGGAAAGTGATGAAGACTCGACTTCGAACGAAATCCACGTCGTAGTGGTAACCAAATGGCCAAAGAATTGAAAGTATCCCAGCGAAGCATCCAACGTATATTCCAAAATGAGCTCAAGGTGAAGCCTTACAAGTTCCAAAAGGCACATGATCTTACACCAAAGCAAAAAAAAAGTTAGACTCGAAAGAGCTAGCACGAACGTGGCGAATTTCCAAACATTTGTGTTCTTTGATGAAAAAAAATTTCCTATTGAGCAGCTCATAAACTCTCAAAATGATCGTGTTTACTTATCTGAACGCAATCGCGAAAACGGCCAGCCGAAGTAAGTTTCTATCTCAAGTAATCGTTTTTATCGACCCTGGTGTAAAAGTCAATGCGACTTATTATCCGGAAAATGTTTTGGAACCTGCTTTAGAGCCGTGGGCACGCAAACATTTCGGTAGTAGACCATGGTCGTTCCAACAAGACTCGGTACCGTTTCATAAAGCTCGTGTGAACCAAGAATGGTTAAAAAAAAACCATGTTCCACACTTCATTTCGTCCACACAATGGCTTTCGCCAGATGCAAAGCCGATGGGCCATTTTGGAGAGCAAGATGAGCCCTAAAAAATACGCCAGTATGGATGCGCTGAAGAAAGCTATTTGTACGGGAATGGGCTAAAATACCGCAAGATCGGATTCGTGTAGCATGCAGCTCATTTTTTAACCGTTTGAAGCCCATAATCAAGGCAAAAGGTGGCCATATCGAGCTAAAGTGAATGGATTCTGAAATTTTGATTATTTCCACACATTTTGTAATTTGAATCAATAAAAAATAATTTCACACAAAAAAATATGGTCGTTTGAACTCTTCAATCGCCTAACCCTTTATATGTACCTGGATAACTTGATTAATAATCGGCGAGAATTGCTGATATTTCGTCTCTTATGACACGATCTCTTATGTAATACAACGGCGAAAACAGTTTTCCAATATCTCGTATAGTTACTGAGATATGTTGTAAATGAAGTTGTAGCAGAGTAATCAAAAAAAACCGAATTAGCACAGTTTTTTGAGACTTTTCCACATGATACTAATAATTGTCGAAATAATTGTAGAAATTCCACAAAAATCTCCAAAAATGTCCAAAAGTCTGAGTGCTAAGAGATACTTATCATGTGATAAGAGACACCCCCATAATTTCTAAACGAATCAACCGATTTTCATAAAATTTTGTATTCTGGTAGAGTATCCAGATTGTAATGCGTCCAACTCAACATACACCCTCCACACCATCACTATACAATAAACCCAACAATTTTCCTGAGATATGATGTAAATGAACTTGTAGCAGAGTAATCAAAAATACCCGAATTAGCACAGTTTTTTTGAGACTTTTCCACATAATACTAATTATTGTCGAAATAATTGTAGAAATTCCACAAAAAATCTCCAAAAATCTCCAAAAGTCTGAGTGCTAAGAGATACTTGTAATGTGATAAGAGACACCCCCATAATTTCTAAACGCATCGGCCGATTTTCATAAAATCTTGTATTCTGGTAGAGTATTCAGTTTGTAATGTGTCCAACTCAACATACACCCTCCATCCCTCAACTATACAATAAACCCAACAATTTTCCAAATTGGCACTAAAAACTTGTAAGAGATCCCCCCCGCGATAAGAGATACTCGTATATCGTCGACACAAATCAACCCGATCTGAATAAACTCGCGCCTATTGGTCGAGTACATCCTGTAAAATGTGTCGAATTAATCAAGACTTCAACAGGATAGTAGTATCTCATCCCTCATTCATTTGTAATCGAGTGAAATAATCGACGAGGATTTTTTTGCAACACGTACTGAAAACATTTAAGCAACTCATCAATAATTCTTTGGAACTTTCTAAGCGTGTCATTTAGTTTTTTTATCTGGTGTGTTTTGTTAGCTTTGCAAAAGAAAGTGAGGGCTGTTTTTACAGTGACGAGTTGGAATTTAATCAAAAAACCACCACCAAAGATCACGTTTTAATATTAATTTTTTGTTGTGTATTTTCTTCTTGTTGTTTGCGGCGGCCTGAATTCTCTCCATTCCCTTCTGTGATTTATTCTAATTCAAGTGACAACAATTGGGGGTTGGTTGTCAGTGTGTTTACGGTGGTGGCAGAATAACGTAAATTGAAAGAAAGTTGAAATTTACCGTGTCAAGTGCCCCTGTTGTTGTTGTTGTATACGAACATTGAAAACTATTTGCAGGAGAAAAAAAATTACAACGAATACAGCAAAAAAACTACCCTTTTTGAAGGGGTTTGTTGTTAGTTGGCGACAATGGGCGTAAAGCTCTATATCCTTTTGTATGTAAATTTGTATGGTTGCGCGCGTATTTAAAACACACAAACTTTCTCTCTCTCTATCTCGCTCTGTTTCTTTTAGTTTTATGTGTTTTTCTTTAAAATTTACCACACTGTTGGCGGTTTCGTGGCGGTGGTGGTGGTGAATTGTAAACGTAACACCCTTAATTTCATCTTATCTGCTACCATAATTCAATCAGGCCGGCTTTATCGTGATTTACATAAAATAATTAACGGACATTTTGTTGTTGTTTGACTATAAAATACAAATAAGACGATAACATGCGCGTAAGAGGTAAATAATGAGGAATTGATAAAAGTTTTGTCGAAAAAACAAACAGAGAAAAAAAAACACGATCGATTTAATGGAGAAGTAATTAAAATTCTATTACGGTAATTAACAAATCGATAAAGCATTAAAAATTTCGTGGCGTCAAACCAACTGGATCATAGTAGGCGGAATTGTTTTTAATAATTCCATAATACAATGACAACGTTCTACCAAATTATTTTCCAACTAATACTGTAGTGAAGTGTAATCTTTATAATATCAACGTAATAAAATTGCAATTATCGATAAGAGCGCAATGCTACTGACACTACTACTACTTCACTACACTAGTAGTGTTTGTCGAAATGATTCATTAATAATAATGGCACGAAATGCGATCTGGAGTAGTAGATTTTGGATCGTTTTACCTAAAACACACACACACACACATAGATGGGGGGTCCACTTGAAAAAGTATCATGATTCAACTTCTCTACAGCAATTATAAACACTTCACTACGTTTGTGTGTTAGTATAATTTCAACCACATTAAAGTACACTTGACTATTGATATATAGAGATACAAAGGTAAACAATTGAGTGTGAATAATATCAAATAATTGAAATTTATTGCAATTCTACACTTTTCATTAATAAAACCAAAAATACCTCAATAATTTTGGAAATATTTGCGGTAGATATTTGAAATTTTTAGCAACTGTACGTCGATTTCTACATTATTCAATAGTGCCAGAATGGTTTCGATAGCTTTTGCAGTTTTGAAATTGTAGCATGTTTTTGTTTAAGAGATCTTATCGTTTAAGAATTTAAGAGACACCTTCATAATTCCGTAAATGCATGTCAAATATTTTTTAAATTGCTACTATTAATAGAGCATTTTGTTTGTAATCGAGCTATGCAAGAACCATTTCGATAGCTCTGTTAGTTTTTAAGATACAGTCAAATTAGTGATACTTTCTCTTACTTACCCAATAAATATCGCTTGTTTTTTAAATTTTCATCATTAATAGCTGGTTCTGATAACACTGGTAATTCTTGAGTAATTGCGCAAAATAAGTCGAAATATCCTTTATTCTCAATCGACCCAAAAATACTTGAAGCGACCGAAAATTCTAGCAATTTCCGTCTGTATTTTGATTTTTTTCCATTTTCGGAAATACGCCAAGAAACATCCTCATAACTGCAAAACCGCAGAACCGAATTCAATGAAGTTTTACACATTTGTAGTGAGTCACTTTTAAAATCCACCAGTAAAAGAATTGTCAAGATCGCTTATGCAGTTCTTGAGATATAACATTTTAAAGCGTAGGGGATCCGTGTGCGTGAAGAGACACCTCAATAACTCTTGAACGAGTCAACCGATCTTGACGATATTTTGTACACTCGTAGTAAATTGCTTCTAAAACTCGACCGCGTAAAATTTGATAAACTAGGGGCATATGAAGCTAAAAATTATCAAGTAGCTGTTTTAGTCGATTTGTACCGCTTTTTTTAACTTAATATAAAACCGTTTTCATTTGATATGATTTTTTTGTTTGATTGTTATTAAAAATGTTTCTAGGAGACACCTTCATAACTCCAAAACGACTGAAGCGAATTCAATGAAACTTTCCACATTTGTAATAAGTCGCTACTAAAATCCGACTGTATAAAAATCTCAAAAGTACCTTTTACAGTTCTTGAAATTTAGTATTTTATAGTATAAGAGTACATTATTAGTAAATATTGTATAAAATCCAACAATACAACAAACATTCATATATCTATTTTTATTCGTATGGTAGAAAAAATTGGAAATGATGTAATGAGCGAGGGCGAGTAACTCGACAGTTTTGATAGATGATGTGATGGTTTAAAATCCAACCGTATACACTCAACCATCATGCATCGTGTTCGTTCTTCGATCTTTGTATTGTTTTACTGTGTCAGATTTGTTTCAAATTTAGATCCCATATGCAAATAATCGTATACACACACACACACCCACATAACATGTTACGCCAAATATTGATTCTGTTTAAAGTGCACTTTGATCATTACGCCCATAAATAACACATAAAGCATCAAAACGAGACAAACGAATGCATCCAACAAACAAATGATATTTCACAGTAAAGTAGCATACTTTAATCGTAAATAATTTAGATCACCCACCCACCCGTTAAAGGTATGGAAACGCTAGCGTTTGTAGCGTCAATTAACCATCTGCTTGTTAATTTCTGATAAATTATGATTTGAAATCGTATCTGCTTATGTTTTCTTAAAAGTGAACGAAACACATTCCAATTTATACAAGCAAAAACCGAGAAAAAAGGGGGCACACATTCGGCGATGACAGTTTTAAAAATGATGATGTCTTCATTTCGTATGTCATCTGATATTTCCTCATGTTTTCGTTTTTATTATATTGCATATGTGTGTGTGTTTGTGTGGGTTGGTTGTCATTTACTGTCGTCGTTTTTAAAACTTAAATCACGTGTCAACACACACACACGTGTTCTCGATTTTTTCTTGAAAGTACGACAAGCAAATGGAGGAAAAAAAACGCGAAGCGAAAAAAAATCAACAACAACAACAACGATCGAGATGAAACGAAAGGAACGACAGGAAACTATTT
Source organism: Epicauta chinensis (assembly GCA_021725515.1). NCBI lineage: Eukaryota > Metazoa > Arthropoda > Insecta > Coleoptera > Meloidae > Epicauta > Epicauta chinensis. Next base: position 100,470 of record JAEDXX010000018.1, on the reverse strand, counting down.
TAAAGACGTACAGATTAAAATGACATTTAAAATGTTGAACGTTTTCTAATAATAAATTAAACACACGCACACATGTGTGTGTGTGTGTGTGTGTTTGGTGATGACAATTTCTCGTTGGAAATTAATTAACGTTGAGATTTATTACCGAAAGACAGGTTTTCTTTTTTTGATGGAAAGAAAGCGGCTTAAGAGATACTCTAGGATAGATAGCTTCATTATTAATTGACGGAAATTGTTGAAATTTCGTCTATTAATAGGCGATGTCTTATTTAATACAACAGCGGAAGGCGATTTTCAATATCTTTTATAGATCTTGAAATATGGCAGCATAAAGTTTTAAGAGAATTTCTTGATAAGAGATATTCTGATAACTCGGATCGTAGTAGTCGAAAATGATTCGCATTTTGTCTACTATGATATAATCTTCTATATTATATGGTACAATGACGAAATCAGTTCGTCAATATATCGTGTATTTTCTGAGATATGATGTAGATGAATTTCTAGCAGAGTAATAGAAAAATACCAGAAATAGCACAGTTTTTTGAGAGTTTTCCACATAATATCAATAACTGTGGAATGAGTTGAAGAAATGCCACAAAAATCTCTATAAATATCCAAAAGTCGAGGGCTAAGATATACTTGTCGTGTAATAAGAGACAGTCCATCCAGTTTGTAATGAATCCAACTTAATACCCTCCACTCCTTCATTATCTAATAAACCGAACAATTTTCTAAATTATTATAAGACATACTCGTATATTCCAAATGTTATACTTTTTGAGAAAACATCACTAATAATCAACGAAAATCGAAGAAATTTCGCCTGTTGAAAAGCCATTTTGTTATATAATTCAATAGTGAAAACCGATTTCGTGTACCTTTTGCAATTCCAAAGTTATGGTGCTGTAAACTCTTAAGAGTGTCTAACGCTACGAGATACCTCGATAACTCGATTAATTATTGGCGGCAATCGTTGATATTTTATCTCTTATGACACGATCTCTTATGTAATACAATGGCGAAAACGGTTCTCCAATATCTCGTATAGTTACTGAGATATGTTGTAAATGAACTTGTAGCAGAGTAATCAAAAATACCCGAATTAGCACAGTTTTTTTGGGACTTTTCCTTATAATACTAATAATTGTTGAAATAATTGTACAAATTCCACAAAAAACTCCAAAAATGTCCAAAAGTCTGATTGCTAAGAGATACTTGTTATGTGATAAGAGACACCCCCATAATTTCTAAACGCATCTTCCGATTTTCATAAAATTTTGTATTCTGGTTGAGTATTCAGTTTGTAATGCGTCCAACTCAACATACACCCTCCACCCCATCACTATACAATAAACCCAACAATTTTCCTGAGATATGATGTAAATGCAGTTGTAGCAGAGTAATCAAAAATACCCGAATTAGCACAGTTTTTTTGAGACTTTTCCACATAATACTAATAATTGTCGAAATAATTGTAGAAATTCCACAAAAATCTCCAAAAATGTCCAAAAGTCTGAGTGCTAAGAGATACTTGTCATGTGATAAGAGACACCCCCATAATTTCTAAACAAATCAGCCGATTTTCATAAAATTTTGTATTCTGGTAGAGTATTCAGTTTGTAATGCGTCCAACTCAACATACACCCTCCACCCCCATCACTATACAATAAACCCAACAATTTTCCTGAGATATGATGTAAATGAACTTGTAGCAGAGTAATCAAAAATACCCGAATTAGCACAGTTTTTTTGAGACTTTTCCACATAATACTAATAATTGTCGAAATAATTGTAGAAATTCCACAAAAATCTCCAAAAGTGTACAAAAGTCTGAGTGCTAAGAGATACTTGTCATGTGATAAGAGACACCCCCATAATTTCTAAACAAATCAGCCGATTTTCATAAAATTTTGTATTCTGGTAGAGTAATCAGTTTGTAATGCGTCCAACTCAACATACACCCTCCACCCCATCACTATACAATAAACCCAACAATTTTCCTGAGATATGATGTAAATTGACTTGTAGCAGAGTAATCAAAAATACCCGAATTAGCACAGTTTTTTGAGACTTTTCCACAAAATACTAATAATTGTCGAAATAATTGTAGAAATTCCACAAAAAACTCCAAAAATGTCCAAAAGTCTGAGTGCTAAGAGATACTTGTCATGTGATAAGAGACACCCCCATAATTTCTAAACAAATCAGCCGATTTTCATAAAATTTTGTATTCTGGTAGAGTATGCAGTTTGTAATGCGTCCAACTCAACATACACCCTCGGCCCCATCACTATACAATAAACCCAACAATTTTCCTGAGATATAATGTAAATGAACTTGTAGCAGAGTAATCAAAAATACCCGAATTAACACAGTTTTTTTTGAGACTTTTCCACATTTCGACGTCGTACAAGTAGAGAAATACTCTGATAGTAGTTTAACAATTGTCGGAAATTGTAGAGATTCCACTAAAAGCTCTAAAAATATTTTACATTTGCCACCCTTATAACTTCCAAACAAATCAACCAATTTTAATAAAATTCTGTATATTGATAGAGTGGTTGATGCATAATTCATCTATTATCGAGAATTTAATTTTATCTCTGTGTATTGTGGATAAAATCCCACAAAATTTGTTTTTCAGTTATAGTGGGTTGCATATTTATTCAATTAATTATGAATATTTACTTTATTGAAATTAAACAATTGAATTTATCAATAATATACCAATATTATTGTTGATTTAATATTCACTTTATTGTCATTTAAAAACACTTGAACCGTTGTTGTTGTTGTTGTTGTTGTTGTGTATTGTTTTTTTTCCAACCCCAACCCCCCAAAAAAAACCACAACACAACTTGAATTACACACAAACTTGTTGTGAACATTATCGAGCATTTTAATCAAATTTATTAAATATTTCTACAAACACGAAAAAAGTTTATTGTTAAAAACAAAAATAATAAAACGGATGGTTCTATTGATAAGCGACAATTGCTCGACATAAAAAGAATAAATAACAAATATTGGTGAAAATCAATAGATCAACGGGCGACGACGTTGACACGATCGTGTCAGTTGTTCTCGGGTATCAGTTAGGCGGGTAGTAATGGGTGTGTACCCAAAACTCACCCCCCTGCCGCCCAAATTGTTCATATTCTTGCAATTCTTAAAGTTACAGTGTACTACTACGCACAGTCGAAGTTGGCATTGACTTTTTATCGGCGGAACGCCCAACAACCCTCAACCAAATGGAATAATCGATGCGACAGAGATGGGAATTATTATCGGTGACAATATCTAGATTTCATCCCCTAAAGTCGCATGTCTCATTAGCTTGATAATTGGGTGTTAAGCGTTTGCGCCTCATTTACCCACCACCACCACCACCACTACTACCACCACCCACCCATTCAACAAGCACACCACTACATCTGTTCAGCAAGAGTAGGGTAGTTATTGGGAATTTTTCAATTAAATTCAAGATGAACCTGTCAGAATTCCGGGTAAACAAACATCAGTAGTGGGCGTGCAAAAATAAAACAAAAGAATTCTTTTATCAAATTATATAGGCGTGGGGTGGTGTGAGTGTGTCATGATTTTAAAATGAAAACACAGGGCGGAAAGTAGCAGGCCGTACGACGACGCACAGAAAGGAACAAAAAAAAATTGAATGAAAAGGGAAAAACTCAAGGGTAATTAAGGCTTTAAAAATTCTCCTCGAAAGTTGTTGGATGTAATAAATTCTATACGACGAGTAGTCAGTGTTGAAACAAACGCTGTGCTTCTCTATCATCGCACACTTTGTTTTGTCTCTTTCTAATCGGCTGTTGTGTCGTTGATTATATCACACATCTCTCTCTCTCTCTTTGTGCCTTTCAAAGATTACTCGATTTGAAATATTTATTTGGATTTACAAATACCGTGTGCAGCTGTTGATAAAACTGTCATTTGTTTAAATAATTTAATCCACTCAACTTGATACTAATCTCACGAATTTAATTATTCTATTTTAGGAAATGCCAATTTCGTTAATTACTGAGACAAGTACAACAATTAACGTACGACCAACTTATCAGGGCTGCCAATTGCCAACATAAATCCACTGAGAGGTGATAATAATGATAGTAATAATAATAAAAAACGAACTCTATTTGTGTGTGTATATAAAAAGTTATAAATTTTAATATACACAAAACAAAAACCATCTGTTTTACTATTATACAAAACATTTTTATTACCACTTTTCTATTTTCAAACCTGTCAAAATGGGGATTTATGTTTATTTTAGTTGGATATAAGTCAATTTTAATGTTTATTGAGTGTGTTTTATTTTTTGTGTATAATAATATGGAAGCTATTTTGAAATTTTTATAGATTATAGGTGTATTAACGGTAATTGAGTTAAGAGATACACACCAATAACTTTGCTAATATTTGGGTAATATGTTTCAAATTGTGCGGTGTTTGAAGGCTGATTTCCATGTTATTCAACAGTGCAAGAACGGTTTCGATAGCTTTTGCCGTTTTGAAGTTATAACATGTTTTAACTCAAGAGATCCTGTTGCTTATTTAGTTAAGAGACACCCTAATAACTCCAAAACACCAGAACCGAATTCAATGAAATTTTCCACATTTGTAATGTGTTCTTGTCAAACTCTAACAGTACAAGAATTATCAAAATATCTTATACAGTTCTTGAGTTGTGGCATTTTAAAGAAGCGCCAACCTAATGCGTAAACGAGCCCTTCAAAGTTGATTTCCATGTTATTCAATAGTGCAAGAAGAGTTTTGATAGCTTTTGTCGTTTTGAAGTTATAACGTGTTTTTACCTCAACAGATCCTGTTGCTTATTTAGTTAAGAGACATATTAATGACTCCAAAACTGCAGAACCGAATTTAATGAAAATTTCCACGTTTGTAATGAGTTATTGTCAAAATCTGACAGTACAAGAATTATCAAAATATCTTATACAGTTCTTGAGATGTGGCATTTTAAAGAGGCGCCCACCTAATGCGTAAACGAGCCCTTCAAAGTTGATTTACATGTTATTCAATAGTGCAAGAAGAGTTTTGATAGTGTTGCAAACCTCTCATTATCATTAACATTACTTATTGTTAGATTAGTTCTATTAACATTATTATTATTATTTTTACTATTATTATTATTTTTACTATTATGTTTATTTATACTATTTAGGACTATCGATTCGGCTTTTCTTTATATTCCTAAATTTGGGATTAAATGGAATTGAATTCGTGAGAGTTTGGAAGAAACGCAATTTTCACGGTAAAAACCTAATTTAGTTTTTAAACAAATTTAATTAAAATATTAATAGAAAAAGGGCTTTAATGAGTTCACACATGACGTATAATTTTCTAATTATGGAAAAAGCACGAATCGATAGTCAGAACAATCCGTATTTTCCAAAATCTTGATCATTCTAAAATCAACGTTCATCGTTGCAACACGTACCTATAAGAGCAACATTGTCAATATTATTCAGAGTAAAATAAAAGAAGTTATTAACTTGCCCAAAATTGTTGTTATTCAAAAGCACCACAACAATAGCTTTTGTCGTTTTGAAGTTATAACATGTTTTAGCTCAAGAGATCCTGTTGCTTGTTTAGTTAAGAGACACCCTAATCACTCCAAAACAGAAGAACCGAATTTAATGAGAATTTCCACGTTTGTAATGAGTTCTTCTCAAGATCTAACAGTACAAGAATTTTTAAAATATCTTATACAGTTCCTGAGATATAGCATTTTAAAGAGGCGCCCGACTAATGCGTAAACGAGCCCTTCAAAGTTGATTTCCATGTTATTCAATAGTGCATGAAGGGTTTTGATAGTTTTTGTCGTTTTGAAGTTATAACATGTTTTTACCTCAACAGATCCTGTTGCTTGTTTAGTTAAGAGACACCCTAATAACTCCAAAACAGCAGAACCGAATTTAATGAAATTTTCCACATTTGTAATGAGTTCTTGTCAAAATCTAACAGTACAAGAATTTTCAAAATATCTTATACAGTTCTTGATATATAGCATTTTAAAGAGATGCCCGCCTAAAGCGTAAACGAGTCCTTCAAATTCAATGAAATTCTGTACGTCGATAATGCATCATCTCTAAAATCCATTAATACAACAACCATCACTGTATGTATATCTTTCTCTTTATTCTGCTACATATCGTGAAATTTCACATCTTTGTCGATTTAATAATTTATAACCATCTTCACTGACGGTCTCTTTCCATTTTATTACAAACTACTATCAAGACGACTACTACTATTCCCACATACATATAACGATAAATATTCGTAAAGCCGACAGTGCACGTTAATGTCAAAAGATAAAAACCCACCCTTAATACATACATACTATATATATGCATATCCCCCCGCTGAACAAAATTCATCCGGACAGGAGTAATCTATAAACGCCATCTTGTATTAGTTAAAAATGTCATAGGAACTTGAAGTTGACATTCCATCCGGCCCATGAATATGGATGAGATGACGGGACAGACACATATACACGGTTTACAAGCGACCCAACCACCACCACCACCAACACCCCTGTTTTTTCGTATACTTTTCAAGTCGAAAGTAGGGTGTTACTATTAATAATTACTTTGCTGCTTGTTTGTCTTTTTGTGTTGTTCTTGTTGGTTTCGTTGTTTTTTTTCTTGTTTCGCCTGTTTCAATTCAACTGGCGCTGGCTTTAGCGATAACTGATAAAGAGACAGGTTGTCAAAGTACGGGGCCGTGGCAAATAGGGTGGAAAATGATATGATCACTTTGTCTTGTGACCGGGTTTTTTCCACCGCTTCGTCGTCGTCGTTGGAGTCTTCAAGTTTTATTCTATTTTTTTTTATTTGATAAATGTGATGTCGTACAGCCATTTTGATAATTAAAAATTTAAATACTTCCATTATACGGAATAATAAAGTTAGTAGAGGAGAGAAGAATTAGGAAACTTGCTCTTGTGTGTGTGTGTGTGCCTCTCTACTTCTGTCGTTGTCTTTTATATATTCTTTGATCTTTTGCTTGAAAATTATTTTTACCAAGTTTCAACTAAGTGCCAACATAGAGAGAGACAGATGCTGCTGCTGCTGCTGCTTTTGGTGCTGCTGCTAGTGCTGCTACTTAACCCTGGATTCGCTAAGGGGAAGAAAAAAACAACAACAACTAGAAATCAAATTGACAATGACGACGAAGAAACTTTTCTACGAAATTCTTGATATCTTGACAGGTTCCTAAAGGAAGTTTCACCGCTTGCGCGCACACACATATACAGATTAGGCTTGAACGAACGAATTTTAATAAAAACGGTCATAAGAGATACTGCGATAGCTTCATTAGTAATCAACATGGAAACGTGGATAAGTAATTTCTGACGTAATACAACAGTGAAAACCGATTTACAATATCTTTCGCAGTTCCAAAGTTATGGCGCTGTAAAGTTTTAAGAGGGTCTAGCGCTAAGTAATACCTGGATAACTTGATTAATAATTGGCGGAAATTGTTGATATTTTGTCCCTTATGACATGATCTCTTATGTAATACAACGGCGAAAACAGTTCTCCAATATCTTCTCTAATTACTGAGATATGTTGTAAATGAACTTATAGCAGAGTAACCAAAAAATACCCGAATTAGCACAGTTTTTGCGGATCTTTCCACATTTTGTTGACGTATATGTTGAGAAATACTCTGATAATTTTGAATAATTTTCGAAAGTCGCAGAAATTCCACAAAAACCTCCAAAAATTTTGCTAAGAAATACTTGTCATGTGATAAGAGACACCCCCGTAACTTCTAAACGAATCAACCGATTCTGTTAAAATTTTGCATTTCACTAGGGTACAGCATTTCTAACATATTGAACCCCACAAGCACCCCCCACCCCTTCGTCTCTATAACGCCAAAAAGGGTGGTAGATGTGCTAGGAAATTCGCTCAATTTAAATAGAAAACGATTACCGTGTCCCACTGGTATTTAGTTAGTACTTACACTTGAAGACGACGACTAAAACTTTATTTTGTCAGACGACTAGAAGGAGACAACAAACAAAACGAGCAAGAATTGTGTCGGTGGTGGTGGTGGTGTAAATTTATTCCCACTGTCTTGACAGATAAAAACGTTTCAAGATAAAACGTAACGATAATTATCTTAATAGGTTGTCTTAATCTTGTAAATGCGTTGGAAATGTCACCACCACTACCACCGCCACCGCCGCCACGACTGCCACCCCCCGTGTTTTCTAAAGCCACTCTGCTAAATTGGCCGCGCGAAAAACAGCAACACCAAGGGGTGGATAATGCTATACTACCGCGCCACCACCACAACAAATACGACAATAACAACAAATCGATATTAGAAAAGCATTATCGACTGTTTTTTTTTGTCTTATAAATACCACCACCCCTTATAGACTCAACCCCGACAAATTAACTCCCGTTTTTGTAAAATAAAAAAATAAATAATAGACACACAGCAGTATAAAATATGATTTTTTCCACCCTTGTTGGACATTGACCGATTATCCGCCATTACAACTGTCATTTGTTTTTACTTGCCGTAATTTATACAAGATCACGTGCTAACTACCCCCCTCCTCACTACATATATATTTTTTATACTCAACTTGATGAAAATCATTTTTTTGTATTGTTACAGGTAAGGCAACTTGATTATTCTAACAATCATTAAGAATCGAGTGAGCTGTGGTGGGAAGGCGGGAAACACAGAGGTAACCTATAATTATTAGCACAGTAATTAACGTTTATCCTCGACTTTATCGCAATTAAGTTGGCATTACTGGATTGATTTATTATGGGGGATATCTGTATTTTTGTCCCGACTCTGTAGACATTTTCTTTAGGTGTGTCGCCGCTCTGCGAATGTGTGTGTGTGTGTGTGTTGAATAAAGAGAACACCACCTACAGTGTGAAAATTAGATTTTAAATTCAATTGAGAAACGAATTTTATTAGATCGTGGCAGCAGTGTTGGTTGTCGTCAGTAGCACTAGTTCAACGTATAACTACAGACATTTTTCCCTTTTAAACCATTACAACCGTCTCTATCTATCTCTGTTGCACATCCACTTGTTATTCTGCATCAATGAAGAAAGATAGGGAGAAAAACGGGGTAAATACTTTGTTGGGTTCGATGAGGAGGAAGAAGTGGATAGATTTAGGAAGTTACATCGACCATAATAAGAGAGATTCGTCGAATGAAGTACACGAGTGTTGAAAAGAAACAACGAAAGAATCAAGAAGAAAAAAAAAACAAAACAGAGATGGAGAGAGTAAAAAAGAATATAAGGGGCGGGTGAACAAGTACAAGAATTCAATATTGAATAGTGTAACGAAATTAGCAATATATAACTGTATTTGGCGGCGTCAGGGGGGCCGTTTTTTTTCCTTTCTTGAACGAAGATAGAGAATGTTTGATGGAGTTGGTAAATGTTTGAAGAATTAATTACGAATTTGGTTGATGTAGTGGTGGTGCTCCACGACTCAGCACCTCCTCTAATCACCCCCCAATTTCCGATATAATCGGAATTGAATTTTAATTGCAAAACGGTTCTTGGGCCGAAACACTTTGATTGATAAAGGTGGGAAAACGGGTGGGAGTTGAGAGAGATACGCCACTAACTTCTCGATTATTCGTTCAATACAATTGTAAGATTCAACAATGGTAGACCTTTAATTCTACTGTGCTAGTACGATTTTTATAACTTTTGTAAAGTTCTAGCTAGTGTTTAATAAGTTGAGAAACACATCAATAACTCTAAAACGGCAGAACCGAATTTAATGAAATTTTCCACATTTATAGTGACTCACCTTTAAAATCCAACAGTAAAAGAATTGTCAAAATCGCTTATGCAGTTCTTGAGATATAGCATTTTAAAGCGTGTGGGCTAAGAGACACCTCAATAACTCGTGAACGAATCGACCGATCTTGACCATATTTTCTACGCTCCTAATAAATTGTCTCCAAAATGTGACTGTATAAATATTTGATGAGCGACGGGCCTATGAAGCTAAAAATTATCAACTATCGCTTCTATTGTGTGTAGTGCAAGTTCGAATCGATTTTTACCGGTTTCTTTTGTACTCAATAGAAAAAATCTTTTTGATTGATATGATTTTTTGTTTGATTATTCGTTGATCGAAAGTTTTATTAAATTTTTTCTCTAACAAAATCTGGAAACTTTCCAGATATTTTCGATTAAACTACTTTACATGTGCCTGTTCAGCAACGGAAAAAGTGTTAAAATTCTCATTAAACTTTTATTCTGTTCATATGTACACACATTGACTTGCTCTCACTCTCTTTCCCTATATTTATCTCTCTCTCTATTTCTGTCTCTTTCTGGTTCACATACGAAAAGCCGAAATAAAAATAAACTCAATCTATCATCAATTCCACCACTAACTTTCTTTATATTGATCCTTGTTTTCCGACCATTATTTCTACTGTTTTTTTCTTCTGTTTATATCTCTCTCTCTCTCTTGCAGTCTGTCTTTCTCGTTTGTTTTTGTTTGTTTCGTGTCTTTTACGTTTCGTTTTCAATACTCCATCGTTTCAATTTGTTTAAGAGACTTGTCCATTTTGATAAAATATTCTCCCATCTTATAGCTTTTTGTTCTCCAATCTGTTTCTTCTGTTTTTCTATACGTGCACGCGTGTGTGTGTGTGTGTGAATGTTAAAGCCACATAATATTTGAATAAAATAAATCCTCTTATAAGAAAATTGTAAAAGACGACAAGGTAGACTTCCCGAAATTTTCTTCCCACTCTCTCTCTCTCTCTCACACACACACATTTGTTTCAACAAAGAAATCCCATATTGGATTTTCTTTAGTGGATTTCGACATAATCTAGTGACAACAAACAGTTCCGAGATCGTGTTTTGTTTTCGTGTAGGTCTTACGGACGCCCGGCGCATCCACCAAATTTATAATCAGCGCCGCTCTCTTTTTTTTAAACGTCACCCAGTTTTACTCTTTTGAACAAAAATTATGAGCGATACGTGATTGTTTCGTCGTCGCTCCCTCAATAGTAAAATAATAGTTTAGTGTTTTTATCAAATAAACGTAAAAAATAAAAACAACAATAAACGAATTGAATGGTGGGTGTGGAGATACGGTGGCTTAAAAGTGGGTGTCGCCGCCGCCGCCACCGCTGATGTATATATTTCTAGTTGTCGTTGGCGGGCTGGATTCGGTTATAAGAAAACTTAAAAGACTTTTTCGAATTGCTGTTATAAAAGTCGGTAATAAAACACGAAATAAAGATATATAATACATGAAACTATTTTAATTTTGTTTTCGTCTTTTTTTTTGGGGAGGGTGAATTTTATTACTACCCCCTACGATATTATTATGGATTGCGTGTTCTAGTTGTATTAAGAAATTACACCCTATAATCATCAAAAAATTGTAGTTTCCCAACAATTCGGTACAAATCTATCGGATGAAAAGACGTTATTTGAGGGAATAATCCCAAATTTGTTCAATAAAGGACATTAGTAGATAACTTTCTCATAAACTACAATTATTTTTGCACGCCTAGAGGATCTTGTAGCTAAAAGCCTTTATTGATTGGATTTCGTGTAATGCACGGCCTACCTACTTGTACAACTTTAGGGGTAGTTTTATGAACTGTTACTCGCACTGACCTCGAAACTTTTCTTTTAACTTGTTGTCGTCGTTCCGATAACTTTGCGGCGCTTATTGTTATCAACCACCATCTACTTATGAAGTAAATAGTAAATAAATTCTCTTACACGACGACATTAAAAGGGTTGAACTAGTCGAGGGGTGGGGGTGGGGGGTTGATAACAGTATTGGCGGTTGTGGTATGGTGGTGAAATTCCAATTTTCTAATAATGTCAAGTTAAAACGGTAACAACAAGTAAAACAAGCAATGCATATGCAAGAGATGTGGCGGCTACGATCGTGAATCCAGAGAGAGACAAAGAGAGAGATAGGTGGAAAGGTCGTGGGGTTTAAATAGGGGTTGAATTTAGATATAGGTATCTCTACTGATGTGTTTGTGTGTATCTTTAGCTGGAAAGTTACCCGCCCCTTCCTGATTAAGTCTAATATTGTAATTAAGAGTCGAACCACCAAAGCATACCGTATCTCACTGTGTAAGAAGCGATGAGCATCCGCATCTTAGTTGCTCCTATTCTCACCACCTGTCTTACTCTCTCTCACTCACACTCTTAGTGTAGTTGTTACGTTGATAGAATTATTTCCTCTACATTTTCACACACAACGATGTTTTTCACACCTACACACCAACACATCAAATGTATTGTATAGGATGCTAGAACATGTCAATCTACGAATAGAAAGAGATAGAGATAGTGAGAGATAGAGTGAGTCTTCATTAATTGCGTACATGAGATGAATTCCATTGACAACAACAAGAACAGCAACAAAAGACAAAGGAATTCCAAAGTGTTCTACGATAATCTCTATATTTGGCACAATGTTGAAATTAACCTTTTGCTATTTTCATTACAAATTGGATTCGAGTAGGCGATGATTCGGTTGGCGATTTATTGTGACGGAGAGAAATGATGAGGCGGTTATTCTTCAAACACTCATATGTAGTGGAAAAATGTCACTTATTTGACACTTAACTTAAAAGAGTGGAAGTGCAACTTAAGTACTACTAGAGTAGGTTCTTATTGTTAGTCTTGGTTTGTTTGCGGTTTGGAGTTGTGAGTCGCAAAAAACTCAAGTTGTAATGATATGCCCGACTTGATTTCCATTTTAAATTTCATCATTCAGGAAACAGCTTAAAATATATTCTGGTGGTTGGTTTGATTTCCCCAAGTCCCGGTTTCTCTTCCTAATTTTAACGAGACTTGAAATTTCATATGTAATGGATAAGTGACACTTATTTGACTTAAAACTGTGGAACTAGCACAACTTGAGTGCAATTTAAGTTTGTTTCGGCTTTGTAGTTAAACATTCAACAAAAGCTGTATTATAAAGGGCCGGTTATTACTTACACTCAAAATTTAGTTGAGTTAAGCTTAAATGCGTCTTTGAGAAGAAACACAAGAGATGTCTTCCAAAGTCCCGGTTTATCTTCATTTTCTAATTTTAGTAGTGAGTCGCAAAAACTCAAATTATGATAATATGCCCGACTTAAGTTCGACTTAAAATTTTATTATGCAAGAAACAGCAATTTAAGCCGAACTTAAGTTAGCCTCAATACTAGAAGCTTAAAATTACATTCTGGCGGCTGGCTAGATCTCCCCAAGTTCCGGTTTATCTTGATAAGTTTAGTGAGACTTGGAATTTCATTATTTAAGCCACACTCGTTAATAATTCAATTTAAGTGGAATTTAAGTGCACCCCAAGAAGGTTGAATAATCATTCCTAGAAAGTAGCTCAGAGTAGATTTGTTTTAGCGGGGTGGAAATGGCCGGCCCGATCGGTAATGCAGATTTTGGCGCACCAAACCCCACCGCCACCCCCTCTGATTGATTCATGTGCTTAATCATATATTACACCAATAAAATGATTAAATTTGAATAAATGAATATGTAATTGAGTAGAAAAAAAGTCGGATTATACATTTATCCATATTCATATGCAAAACGTTGTGTGTAAATACAACCAATGAATAAATAGCTTGTGGTGATTCAAACAACAACAACAACAACAACAACAAGTATTGATGGGTGGGGTGGGGGGCTATTGTGGTGGAATAATGGCGGCTTATTGGTGGATAAAGTGAGGTTAACGGTTGCTATAACAACACGAAAACGGCGCCAATACGAAATTAATTATTGATATCAAGCCGGGTGATGTGTGTCGTATGTGATGATCGACTTAATTCACCCTCGTATTTTTTTTTCTTTGCTCTTCCACTAGTGCAACGTCAACGGATCGTCGTTGTAAATATTTCAAACTGAATTTGACAAAGTTGCACGTTACGTCACATCAGCAGAAATACAGTTTGGAGAAGGAGTAAAAAAAAAGAGTAGACGAAATTTTTATTTATTTAGGATTCTCAGATGGGATTTTTGTCTCTCTTTTTTTTGTGTGTGTTGTTGTTTGTGATGACTTCGTTTTGATGATGGTAGTTGTTGTCGTCGTCATAGAAAATAAGGAAGAGATCTCTAATCTCTAGAGATATGAATAATATTCCGTATCGTCTATGTTTTATATAGAAAGCCCGTCGAAATATTGTTGTTTGTTGTTTGTTGTTGCTGTTGTTGTTGCTTGTATATAGCAGACACGTTTTACAATAGTCGAAACATAACTGTAAAGATGATTTATTTGACTATTTTTATAGTGTTTGTGTGTCTCTATGTGTGTTGTACATTAGATAAGAACGTATTCCTAATAGTTTTATAGTTCATAGCAATTGTAAGCCCGACAAAGATGGAAAACAATAATAGAATGTGAGATAGAGAGAGACAGAGACAACATAGAAATAGAATTGACTCAATATTACATATAGTTTTCATTTTGGAATGTTACTTGTTATGTAGAATTGCACTCCATTTCTATCTACCTTTTATACCAGCGTACACAGGCAATCGTCGTCTTGTTTGAAATTTATTACTCTACCTGTTCGATGTCTTTTTTTGTTTTTGTTTTTGTTTTGAAAAAGAAACACATAAAAGCTACATTTCTTTCATATTCAGGAAATTAATATTTAAGCTAGATTCCTTCATTGTTTGTTGTTCGTTTGTTCTTTAAAGCTCTTCCTACATTGCAACTTTTATTAGCTTTTTTTAAGTTGGCATGACAAATTACCTTGTACAGATCAGGTCAGGTACATTGTAAAGCAGAGACATTATTTGCTCATATCGTCTCAGATCCGATCGTGACCTGACCTGACCGAATTGTAATCTGTTCGTCAGGCTTCGTCTATTTTTTCAAAATACATCAGGAAGATGTCACGTCTCATTTATATCGTGTAGGATTTGAAACAGATCCGATATTCCTATTTCATTTATTGACTTGACCTGACCTGACCTCACCGAATCGTAATCTTTGCTTACGTTTAATCTTAATGTTTCCAGAATATTTCTACCAGCACTGCAAGTAGGTTTTTGTTCATATCACCCTAGATTCGGGATAAATGCCTCATATCTATAGTTTCTGCTGACTTGACTTGACCTGGTCTAATTTTAGTTTTTGCATTATACTTTATCTAGCTCTTTCTAGTTGCAGAGAGACGCCAGATCTTCGCTTCACATCATCACAGATGTGGTATTTGCCCCATATCATCCTAGATTCGTCTGTTGTATGCTCATTGACTGACCTGACCTATCCGAAGAGTGTAGTTATTGCATTAGGCTCCGTCCAATACTTTCAAAATACTCCTAACGGAAAGATATTAGTTTTCTGCCTCTAATTGTCTCAGCTTCGAGACAAATTCGTTATTTCTATGCCATTTACTGACTTGATTTGACCTGACTTGACCGAAGAGTAATCTTCGCGTCAGGTGCCACATTTTCAAATTATTACTAGTAGCGGTCTAAATTCTACTCTTCATGCGTCATTTCTGTGCTTCTTTGCGACTTGACCTGACCTAACCGAATTGTAGTTTTTGCGTTACACTGTGTCAACTCTTTTAAAACACTTCTAATAGCTTCATATCGTCTTAGACTCGAGACAAATTAGCTGACCTGACCTGACTGAATTGTAAGTTATATTTCCCACTTTCAAAATTTGATTAGCAACAAAAATAATGGCGTTTCTGTTTTGATTCCATTATTCTTCCAACATTACCATCGTTAGATAGTTTTAATAATAAAATCAATAGGAGAACGCCTGCTACCATTACCGACGCCTTCGCCCCACCGTTTGCCGGCTCAAGATCAACATAAGCAACAACACAAAAGACGTGTCTGCTATTTAGGAACAGGATTAGATCGTTTAGTGTTTCCATCACGATCCAACATTTCTAAATCCCACCTATCCCCCACCTGCCATCATTTTTTTTTGTTGTTATGTATCGGGGGGTGGGTTGTAATTAATTATCAATCAGCCCACTGTTGACAAATTATTTCAATATCCATATATATGTCTATAGATACATCCCTCTCAACATATTTGACATGATATAATTGACAGCTAAAGTGTGCGTCCGTGTGTGTGTCGAGAGAGAGAAAGAGATGTGTGGGGTGGTTTGGTGGTGGTGGTGGTAATAGTAATAGCCAGGTGTTTGCGGCACAATAATCCCACGTCATTCTACAATATCCCCCTATTCAATATTGTACGAGACATATAGATATTGTGCTTAGTTTATATATATAAAAAATTTCAAAGGGTAACAACCCTTAAATAACAGAAACCCTTACACCTGTCTGTCTCGGTATTATTACAATTTCTAGATGAAATATTTATTACTTTGCTATAATTGAAGATAATACTCCTACGTAAATATCACCTCCACCCCCCACCCTCTTATTATTTTCATATAATTTTATTCGCCGGGAAAAAGTAAACGTCCCTCTTTCGTTAGATCTTCTGGAGGTTGGAATTAATGAGAAAATTAATTTGCTCTCTTGTTATTTTTCAACTCTCCGCAACGACAGAAATTACATTTTCCGCCTTCTTCGGTGTTGTTTTTTTTTGTTTTAAATTTTTGAAAAAAATCCACCACGCCACACGTTGTTGTAATCCAAGTTTCATTGGAAGAGATAGAGATCGAGATAGTAGAGAATTTTAAAAGGTTCCCAATCCCAGTTAAGACCATCCTGAATTCGTTAGATTACATCAGAATCACGTACCATCATTAATAATTGTTACCCGATCCTGTAGGGGAGATCGGATCCGAAAAAAAAAGTGTGTTTATTTACGAAATAATCAAGTCGTCCATGTTGAGGGTACCTACAGTCGCCGACAATACCGGCCCAAAACTATGTTGGCAACAATCCACAAAACTATTTTAGAGGATTTTGTGGTCGGTTGGTATTTCCCTAAAACTTTTCTTTTGTTATTGTTATGTACAGGTTTACCAATATTTCAAACCGTAATGTTGTAGAGTTGCTATTGTTAATTTGATACTGATCATCGGTAAAACATTGGCTATTTGAAGCAAATGAAATGCAGTACAGTTGACTTGATTCGACAGTAACAAAGTCATAGTGGACTTTTGATCGTTTTTTATTAATCAATAACGTCCCGTTTGTGTGTGTGTCTCGTATGCAGTGACGTATCGAACATAAATGGCGCCCGGGGCGTGCAACTTTATTGGCGCCCCCATTACTAATTTAAAATCCACTTCAAATTTGACGGCCCTCTATGACTGGCGCCCGGGTCATGGTAGACCCTATCGCACCGCCCCTCGCTACGCCACTGCTCGTATGTGTAAAAAAATCTCTAATTAAACGGGTGGAAAAATTGGAATATTGAACGGATTTTTTTTTTGTGTGTTTCTTTCCATGTTTCATCAATACAACGTATATTTCTAGCCTTGAGCAATTTTAATTTTTTATTCAATTCGTTTGAAATAACAAATAACGAAAATAATGTATATTCATAGAGTCTCAGTGATTTTCCCGCCATAAAATTCTGTGGAAATATTGATCGTCATTGGTAGCTTCAGTTGGTGGTATACAGGGATATTTGTTGCTGTTAAGTTGGCAGTTTTTGACATGTGTCAATTTGTTTAGTGCAACAAGTCGCAAAGCCTACTATTTTTTATTATCTTTCAATTTTTGTCGTACTGTAAATGACTGGGTTTTCTGCATATAAGTGACACTTATATGATACAATAAGTCGTTTGTATAACAGTCTTGACTTAAAAGATTGAAAATAGCGCAAATTAAGTGCAACTTAAGTGTTCCTTAGTCTTAGTTTGTTTCCCTTCAGTAGTTAAACATTACAAGAAATTCTCAACTCTCACTATAAAAGCGCGGTTATTCTTCTTACACTTAAAATTGAGTTGAGCTTAAATGATTAAACCTGTTTAAATTAGCTCTTAAAGTTTGAGACGTATCACAGTGTCTTAAGCGAAACCTAAGAGGTCCCAGTTTATCTTCCCTTTGTAATTTTAGCGTGCCGCAAAATATTTAAGCCACTCTTTATTTTTCACAAAAGACTGTACTTATTTGATAAAATAAGTCATTTATATAACAGCCTGGGCTTAAAAGATTGAAAATAGCGCAAATTAAGTGCAACTTAAGTACTCCTTAGTTATGGTTTGTTTCCCCTTAGTATTGAAACATTAAATGAAATTCTCAACGCACACTATAAAAGCGCGGTTATTCTTCTTACACTTAAAATTGAGTTGAGCTTAAATGATTAGATCTATTTAAGTTAGCTCTTAAAGTTTGAGACGTATCACAGTGTCTTAAGCGAAACCTAAGAGGTCCCAGTTTATCTTCCCTTTGTAATTTTAGCGTGCCGCAAAATATTTAAGCCACTCTTTATTTTTCACAAAAGACTGTACTTATTCGATAAAATAAGTCATTTATGTAACAGCCTTGGCTTAAAAGATTGAAAATAGCGCAAAGTAAGTGCAACTTAAGTGCTCCTTAGTCTTAGTTTGTTTCCCTTTAGTTAAACATTAACAGAAATTCTCAACACATACTATAAAAGCGCGGTTATTCTTCTTACACTTAAAATTGAGTTAAGCTTAAATGATTAGATCTATTTAAGTTAGCTCTTAACCCTAAGAGATCCCAGTTTTTATCTTGTAATTTTAACGTGCCGCAAAATATGGAAGCCACTTTATTTTTTGCAAAAAAAAAACCGTCCCTAGTGTAAGCAAATCTAGTAACATTCGGCGCTCACTTATCGGAAAAGTGCCTCTTTCGACACGGTAATTGTACAAAATGCCATTCATCCCCTACTAATTTCTAACAATTTATTATTCAAAATTTGGAATCGTTACCATTTCTAATGCCAGTCCTAGTGCCAGTAATGGTTATTATGTTATAATCAGGTACACGGGTCAGGTATCTGGGGATAATAAGGGTGTAATTACAATACAATACAAAAAAGAAAATAATAGAGTGAATTATTAAAAATTCATGACTTTGGTCAGGTATATCTTCATTTGATCTAGATGAGAATAACAACTGGAACAAGAACAACAACAACAACACGAGATAGTGACACGCTATGAATTAATTATCGGCAACCACTTTTTTTTTGTTGTTGTATTATTAATAATAAAGTTATGAATAAAAGAAAACTGACACAGAATGTTGAAAAATCGAATCGGAGCTAATTGTGTGCCTTCTTCTTCGTTGCTCAATATGTGTGTACTGCAATTTCGTTCAAAAGGCAAAGCTCTTTTTCGTTTGATTGTCGTCGTCGTCGTCGTCGTCAACGACGACAACGACGAAACTTTATGGCTTCGAAATTCCTTTTAAGTGCATTCTATTATATCTAATGACTATAGATATATTCAATATACTTACACTAACACTATTCACTCTCTTATTTAATAACGTTTTTTTTATTAAAACTACTCACTTTATAGTCGCAATCATTATTATGTTTACTTGCTGTACAGTCGCTAGCTTTCTTATAGTTGTCATTTTTGCTATTTTTATTCTCATTATTACACATTCTAGCACTAGCACTGTCACTATTTAGTGAAGTTACTAATTAAAAATCGATTTTCTGCCAATGATTTGTAAGATTCGTTACGATTTCAATTCGATTACGCCTAGTTAAAGATTCAATCGTTCTATATTGAGGACAATTTCAGCCCTTAATAGCTAAATAATCGGCCATTATTATTGCATTATTATTGAAACATGTTATTGCTTGTGCCATTGATAGAGCTTTCGTAATTTGTTTTCTTCCAGACTATCGATTTCAATCTATAATCGGTCATTTATTTCAGACTTTTCCAACGCCTACTACGTCTGTATATTTTTGTTACATTTATATTTTTATTTGTTTGAATTTCACAACCTAAAGCTGGCTGCGTTTACATCTTATTGTAATCAGAAAATATATCATTGTTGTGAAATTATTCATCTATCGTGTTATATGCATATCTTCATCTATTTCAACCCTTATTTTGCCCTCACTATGCAAATATTTGTTGTGGCGTTTTTATTCGAACGATGACTGCGTTTACATCTCACTGTTGTCCTAGAATTCATCCCCTTCGTATCTTTTTTCTGTATTAGCTGCTTTCAACTATTAATTGTCCAAGGATTCATTAACTTTTGCACAATTTTTGACGTAACATGTTTGTTTAAATATTGATTACGTTTACATCGAATCCATACCAGTGTATTCGATTGCTACGCCTCTACTACGTTATGATTTGAACTATTTTAAATTTTGATCACTTTTGGGCATTCCGAACCAAACGAGCCCTGAAGAAAAATTCAATAAAATGCCAGATGTTGCCTGGACCAGTGATTCCAAAGTGTGCGCTGCGGCTCCCCGGGGAGCGGCGATGCCATCATTAGGGCGCCGCAAAATATTAAATTTTCCAATTTTTTAAATTTTGCGCTTTTAAACAAGGAACGTTTTCCAATTTTTCAAGAAAGCCAAAAATTTAGAAAAAAATCTGATGTATTGAGGGCGCCGCGGAAAAAATCTGATTATTTAGGGAGCCGCAAACCCGAAAAGATTGGGAACCTCTGGCCTAGACTATTAATTAAATAAACAAATACAAGATGCCTAATTTTTTTTGTTTTGCTTTTTTGAAGATTACGTTTTTTGTCATTTACTGTAAGATTTTGAACAAGAATCAAATAATTACGTAAAATTAATAAAACTAATAGTAAAAGTCCAAATAATGTCATATTGAATTGAAAATTTAGATTTTTTTTTGAAAATTCATAGCTCCGACCTCACTTGTATTCCAAACTTGAAACTCTCAGGACTGTTTGAGGATAGAACGAAGAACATTCGCTGAAATTTTTGAAAGATTTGGAGTTGATAGAAAAAAGTTTTGGTATCTCAAAATGGCGATTTTTAAGAAATGTCCTAGATTTACGTTGCTGTACTATAAAGAAATAGCTTTAGTCAAAATAAAGTAGGGTGAGAATCAACAGTCCATATCTTAACAAAAAAATTGATATCTTGATCATCTCCCTATTCCAAAAACTGCAGATTTGTCAGGACTTTAAATATAGGTGAAATTTCGCGAAAACAGTGATTCAGTTGAAAGCGTACAGCTAAACCGAATTAAAGTTTGGATCAATAGCATATTTTTTTCTTAAAAACACAAGGTTGACCGAGAAAAACGCCGTCTTGAACTAATCTCTAAGCTACACAGAAGCTGAGATATAAATTTTTGAAAATTGCCAAAAAATCGACTTTTTTTAAATTTCAAAATATTCTCTAGCGGCCGGATTTGAACTTATCTGGCTCAAATTTTCGGGATCGCCTCCTTTTCTTACCCACTTTCGAAAAAAGATCGGCATCCAAATCAAGTGTGAAAACTCAAATATCTCGTTTGTTTATGAATTGAAGTGGAAAAGTATCTAAAGAAATTGGACTACAATGTCTACACTTCAATTGACTGACACGATTTTCATATATAAATAATGTTTTTTTCTTTTAAAAACCACTTATTTGCTGCTTAAACAAAATCGAACTTCTCTGGGATCATTGGCCTATCCATTGAAGAAAAAAAGCCGACGTCATAATTGTTTACTATACGAACCTTTCTTCTATATTAGCTGCTTTCAACCATTAATTGTTTAAGGATTCATCAACACTAGCACTTGCACAATTTTTGGCGTAACATATTTGTTTAAATATTGATTACGTTTACATCGAATCCTTACCAATGTACCTATCGATTGCTACGCCTCTACTACGTTGTGATTTGAATTATTTGAAATTTTAATCACTAGCACTTGCACTTTTCTGTTTTTATGTTTGAATACAGACTACGTTTCGACTGAATCTCAATTTGTGAAACTAATCGCTTATCTCTATCGATTTCACCCACCAAATTCTAGAGGAAATCTGTTAATTTTCAACTTGAATTGATTTTGATATTTTTCGAAATTTTCCTACATGTCAAAAACTCAGGCAAGCATGAATTATGCACGTTACACTGTTGCAAACTTCTCTCCAACCATCCATCCATCCTATCTGTCTTCTTTCATTTAATTGAAATTTTTGCTATTAAACGATAATTGATAATGACGCGGAGTCAAATAAGTGAAAATCTCTGATAAACTAGACGGCGAACACAGTTGAGAGAGAAAGAGAACGAGCGAGCGTAGCAGAGCAACAAGACTGACAGCCGACGGGCGGGAGAGTTTCGTATCAAAGAATCTTTAATCATTCAGAATCGTTAGTTCGTGTCATTTTTTTGTTTTTTGTTTTTCTCCATCTTGTTGTCTATCTGGCTGGCGTTGTTGTAAACGTATAAGAAGAGTTCAGGGCGATGCGAAGGGAAAACTTTAGAATTTTTCAAGTCGTCGACTTATAATTATTCAATTAAAATCTTGCCAACTTGATATCTGATCAAAACTTTTATATCCGACCGAAAAAAGACTACTACGATTTTTTAAAGTTTCTTTGCTCCTATCTTATTTGTTTGATAATAATGAAGTTTGATAATACGAGAAATTACGAAAGTTGCAGAGTTTCTAATAAGAAACGAATCAATCGATTACTGCTGCTACACGATCTCTTCTATTTTGCGATTAAACATTCAAATGGTGTGTAACAACAACAAAAAAAGTGATCTGCTAGAAAGTAGAAAGGGTTGTTTCACCCCTGCCACCTGCCAGCAGCCGTCAACTATTTGAGCCTGTATGTCGCGCGCGCTTGTTCTCTATACAAACGCCAAGACTGGCGGCGGCTGCTGTTTCACCCCTTTTCTTTGGAATTCACTTTATCTAATTTCGTTTGAAATATTTCACTTTCCGTTCGTGAAATTGCCACTATTTGTATTACTTGACAAGTTCAAGTCGTGATGGTAATAATAAGCTGACTGACATCACAACAGGAACAATAACAGCCGCCGCTAGAACAGAGACACATGTTATACAACAACAGTAGCGTTTGGGGGACGGAAGAGTTGGCGGAGTAGTTGAAGATGTGACATGGGGGCTTATGAAAATAGTTTAAAAGTTATTTCATATTCCGTACACGTTTGATGGAATCGAATAGCGAAAACAGTTTTATTTCGCGCGCGCGATGGTTCAGGTCAGGTCAGGCCAGCACTTGAGACCGATATTGTCGCTGACTTGACAACAATTGAAGGTGAAGCAATACTAACAGTTTACTTTCTGTCGCACGAGGTCAGGTCAAGTTTACAAGTTGAAGTTGAAGAATTTGTTGCAGCACTAGCACTAGCTTAAGTCAGGTCAAGTCAGCGCTTTGTAGTGATGCTTTTGCTGACTTGAAGGCTGAATTGTTGCTCAAGTAAGTCATCGACTCTTAAAGTTGCGCTTCGTCACCTCGTTCTATCGGTCAAGTCAGGTTTTAAGGCGAAATAACTGCGTTTACATCAGGATTGCTACGCTATCACTTCGACAAAGAATTTGACAGGTCAGGTCAAGTTTTTAAGATGAAATAAGTAGCTACAAACCCATTTGGAGCTTATCAAATCGACTCATAGATTTTGTTCTTGTGATAAGCACAAATTATTATTCAACTGCACGTACAGCCTGTATATCACAACACCAACATAGAACGATCGATATTTGCCTTACGAGCGAATAAAGGAGGCGATATTTGTGTATGTATTTTAGTCAAATTAACCATTCTACATATTAGAACAGGATGTCTTCTACAAATATTCAAACATTGAATAGATATTTAAACTGTTTTAAAGCACATTAATAAACATTAAGAGATCCCGAAAATGGTGTGTTTGATGTTGGGAAAATTATGTTTTGTTGAAATTTGACGATGTAAAAGTAATCTCTCTCTCTCTGTCTCTTTGCACCCATAAAGAAAAAATAAACAAAGGATAGAAAGTCAATTGCTATAGAAACTTAACTTAATTAGAAATTTTCTAGTGTACTTAATTTAACAACATTTCAAGTGTCTTCAAACTATTGCTCGAGATAGATAAGTAGATGAGCAATTTCCGTAAGCCTTCAGGCGTTTTAAGAATAATCGCACGCCATGTTGATGGTAGAGTTTCTCTAGAAAAGTGTGTGTAATTGAGTTGTGATGTGAACGTAAAGTTTTTCCCGATGATGATGATGATGATGACTACAACAGGGTCAGCCTGTATATATGCACAACAAATCTACATTATACGTTCACCTGTAATAACAACAGTTTATATTAAAATCTAGACAGGCATTAAACTAGTTCGAAACTGGAAACTTTTGATAGTTGTGTGACATGGACTTAATTCCAATCTAGTCTATGTTGGTATTATTAAATAAATAGATTATGTCACATGCACACGTCACCGTCAACTTTATCATTTCGTGTAACAAAATAGCAGGCCAAAAATCTATCGAAAAATGCATCAAAAAATTTGCAATTTGTCTCGGCGTCAAAATACCCCCAAGAAAAACAAAAAAAAACAACATACAAAACACAGAAAGTGCATTAAATTTAATTTTCGTAATGTTGGCGACAGGTTAATTATAACTAGAGCGAGATGGGTGAATAGTTGGAATTGTGCAACAATTCTACACAATAATGGGGAAAATTGAAGAATTCATCTCAACGAAATTGGATTAGTAGCAATCGTATTGAGTCGTCTATCTGCCCCCACCACAATGTGGTGGGGGGGTAATGTCATTAATCACACGATATCTACACCAATATAAAACAATGAACGCTATTTTTATCAGGAATATTTCATAAAAATTGTCGGACATTTATTATTATATGTGTTGCGGATGATGTTGATAAGTTCTATGTGTGTGTGTGTGTGGCGACAAAGAGAGACAGAGAGAGATTCGTAATAATTTTTTAATCAAAAATCTATATTGCCGTTGGCGAGACTATCACGGTAGCAACAAAAACAACCGACCAATTTAAATTCCAATCTCAAAGGGTAGGTATTTTCACAATAATTCCCTTTATTTCAAACCATAAATTGATGGATTGTTGTTGTATACGGTTTGGTTATTTATAGCAAATAGAGCAACAACTATCGACGATCTTGCGTTGTTATTCCAATCAGTTGGCAAGAAACTTTATTCCATCCAACAATATTCAATCATATTTTGACCCGCTCTCTCGCTCTCATGAGATAATAATCTTTGCCGCGTTTCTTTTTTTGACACGTGTAATTTCTTGCTTTTTCAAACAATTTGGAAAGTTTCTCCCCCCGTGTCCGTGTGTTCGCGCCATCGTCTTCAAGTACGCTATTAACGTTGTTGTTAAGCCCACATCAAGGGTCCATTTCGTCCTAAATACACAAGTAATTAGCCTGTACAGATGGTTTCATTAAAGGATCAAGTTGCCTCTGTTTTTACTGTTATTTTACTTTTACATTACAGAATGCGATAAGAGAATAAAGTCGTTTTTTTGTTCTGTTGTTAAAAGACAAAGTAATCAACAGTAGGGACAATGAAACGTGTGACATCATCACGTGGAACAATTCTTTTGTTTGTTTTAAATATTGCTCGACAAGACGGTAATAGAGCTACGAATCCAAGGAGCCTTCAACGTGACTTAAATGGCGCTATGGTATGTTTGCGCGGGGGTTACCTAAACTGGTGGACGGGGGATTATACTGAGATTGAAGTGTTTCACCAATAATGTGCAGTGAGGTGTGGCCTAAGAGTGGGAGAACCACTAAACACTACGGCAGGCTATTTTGATTCGATAGAACATGACTATTACACCGTCTTATCGTAAACATTATAGTATTACACTTTAAAACTGACACACCTGGACACACCTCCGTTGGAGTAATTATCACAAACTCGGGGCAAGTCCTAAGCAACACTCTAACGTGATTTAAGTCAAGTTTTATGGTGGCTAGCGCAGCAGTAGAATCAGTATCGAGCAGTTTTCTTTTACACGATTATAGCGCGCCCTCGCCCCTAACGCCGACATAGTCCTCCAACATTTGCCTTTTGATGGCTTTGGATGCAAGCAACTTGAAGAGGCACAATTTTCTAATAATACTAACGATGTAAACAAATAACATCAACAACAACAACAACAACAAAAGAACGTCAAAGCCGCCCGTTTTATAGAATACAATAGGATGACGGAGATGGCGATAAAGGATTGTTAGAGAGCGAATCCTAGTAGTTGAAGTTGTTTGCCGAACAAATTGGTTAAATCGAGCGCGGCACTGTAATCCGAATGCAAAGTAAAGGATTAGAATGATCCTTTTATTGACATCAACCGGCTCTCCTTCTTTAAATGATGATGACGGTGGTGGTAGTAGTAGAAATGATAACCCCCCGCCCCCTGCAGAAAACAAGAGAATCCTGAAATGAAACTAGAACAAAGCCAACTATCCTTTATCCGTTTTTTTTTAGAGGGCTTCTCTGACGTGTATCATCCACCCCTTGGTATATAAAGCTATTATCACTAAATTGACCGACATTATATATACAAAGGTAAAGCTGATTTCATGGTTTATTTAAGGATTTGGACACGTGTCGTCCAATAAATACCCTCGAAATAGGTTCCTTTTTTTTAACTATATGAAGGGTGGTTGTTGTAATAGTTTTAGAAAGGAGTGAGATTGTCATTCAAACATTTCTATGCTCGATATCGATCAAAATATGAAAAATCTACACAACTATAACGGAAAATTTTCCCAACCCTCGCGCCACCTACCACCCTTATTAACAATTCATTTATAAAATTCAATAGATAACAATTCGATATTTGTGTGTGTGTGTGTGTTATTTTTGTAAATAATTGTCGACGAAATCAATAGAGAACCGTATTTATTGTTGTTATTGTTACGGGTGTTGTTGTTGTTGTTGGAAAAAATCGAAGGGGGTGGAAAATTGGGGTTTGTTTCAAAATAACATTTACAATCAAAACAATAAATTACCATAATTTAACATAAATTATGTTGCCAATACTGTCTATTTTTCTAGTAATATTGTTTGTTTTTGTTTTTGTTTCAGGTACGTTTCAGCGTGCATCCAGACGCGCGGTAATATCTAGTGATTTTTGTCTCATTGTCGTGCCACTATTGGTGGTGGCAACTTAATAGTCAACTTACTAGTTAAATGTAAACAATGTAGTTGCGACCCTTCCGCTATCGATCGTTTCACAGTTAGCCATGATTTCCTTTATCCTTCCTTCCTTCCTTCCTCTTGTCTTTCCGCTCCTATACATATTCTGTATATAATAATACGTACAGGTAGAGATAATTTTATAGCGCAATTGTGCGGCACCTGCTTAACCCACACAGCACCCAATTTAAGACTTGACTCCCTGTACAGAATTGTTTTGGAGCTTTTTCTGCCGGCCGTAGGCCTAGCTAAGCTTTTGCTCTCTCCCCCCAGCACCAGTATATACATTGAACTGTGCCGCGAAGAATTTAGTCCGAGAGATAATTAGAGGCCGTCGATAGCTCAGTGGTTTGAGAGCACCTCAACGCCCGGATAGCACAAAGAGGGCCCGTCACTTTATCTTCACTTAAATTGTATCTATAGATTAGGTATTAGCCTATGTTGTTGGTAGGGCCGCAACACCCCAAACGGCCGCCCTTACTAATTCTAATGTGTAGCAGAGCATCAGATCGATATTGAAGTGCAAAAAGAGTTATGACAGAGATGGAAATGTTATAATCTACAATGCGTCTCAGTCTATCGCTCTCTATATTTCTATTAATTCAATAGTCGTGGCATACTTGATATAGTCATTGAAATCGATATGGATATCCTCGACTGGAATCCAGAGATCAAAATGAACAATAGTTTGTTGTTGTTGTTGTTGTTGTTATATTGGCAATACTCCAAAATCCATAGACAGACAAACAATCGTACACCGAACAGACTAGTAGTAGTAGTAGTAAGCTTATATAGAGTTCGTGTCTATTGTTTTGTGAAATCGTAAACGCAAAGGGTACGGTATGACAATTGAACTATGAGCAATTGAACCCAACAATCCACCACTACACTGCCGGTTTTGGTTTTCTCTCCAACCACCATCGCTACCGATCATTATGTAATAATAAACTGATTAACCCCCACCATCCTTCTCGAGCTTTAATTACGCATTTTTACATGATATCGATTCGTGTTTTAGAAAACCATCCGCTCTACTAGCAATTTGCCCCCGAACTTGTCTCAGGGGATAGTTTTGGTTTTGGGTCCGGGGAAAGTGCCACCTATGTGGCTTTATTATTATTATTATTATTATCATTATCAAATAGTGGCCAGTGTTTAAGTCTGCAGCAAGTTTACAGCATTCCGCACATATTCCAACATAACATTCCAACCCCCATGATGTTATTAAGGGTAGTTTTTTTTTTGTATAATTCGCCATCGAAATTTGCGATAATCCAATTTTCACCCCCTACCGACTATCTTCGTGGTTGGTATTTGTTTACTTGTTTGGGTTTCAATAGTGGATACCTGAGACGACTTGTGTAATATAATAAGTCCTCCACTTTTTCCCTTAATGATTCGCCATTAACTAATAGTGTTTTGTTATCTAATAACGAAGGGCGCGGAATTATTTGGGGGATGATGATGATGTGTATTAATGTCCAATAAACCGTACAAGTTCAAGTTTTGATTGGTAATGACTCTGACCTGATCCGGAGAGGTGGTAAGATTGTGTCAAACCTACTACACTCCGCCTATTGCCGAAAATATATGAAAAGACATCAAAGATAGATGAATGGATAGATAAAAGTGTAGTGAAAGAAAAACCGCCCACCGCTGCCGCCGCCGCCGCCACGATGATAAAGTACAAACCATTTTGGGGGTAGTTCACAGTTGTGATTTATATTAGGATGGCGTTCAAGAAAACTTTACGTTACTACTAATGTTAGTGGAAAAACTTATAACCGCCACCACAAAAACGGGATGAAAAATAACTCTCCCTCTGTATCTCTCTCTCTCTTTCTTTCTCTTTTTCTCTGTTGCTTTATTATATCTTTGTTCCACAATAGTGGAGGGTAATAGCAAAAATTGCGTTTAATTAGATCACAGTTAGCCATGCATGCGAAAATGCGAAGGGACACATAGAACTACTACTGGCCGTAGGGGTAATTTTGTCGAGTATACTTGTGTTTGTGTGTATATGTGCGGAAAATAACCCTCTATTCTCCTTTTCATATTCTCTGCATACTTTACAAAATTACTGTAAACAGATATATGTGGAAAGCGGGGGATTTGAACCTAGAGCGTTGGTGGGGGTCGGGGGTTCAGATTTATACCGCAAAACAAGGGCAGTTACTGTGTAATTTCCGCTAGAATTGCAGCATAGCCTACTCACTCTCTACCGAAACAAAATAATTATAAACAAAATCGTACATAATGACGTCACGGGAAGCGATTGACTGATATAAGCCTACTTTGATGTACAAATCGAATCCCCAAACATGATTGAGTGTGTTGAAGGAGGAAATCGTTTCCGTTAGTCGGTGTCGAGTTTTAAAAGGGACATTTCCGCAAATAGAACCGACTCAATTTGTAAGTCCAAATAGAGATGTGTGTATTTACACATTTGTTGTAGAGTGACAACAAAATATGATCTTTTGTCGTCGAATCTCGTACATTTACTACGATCGCAACGATTTTCCATAATTGGTTAGACAATAGATTTCTGGTGGAAATAAGAAATCGTCTCGCTTATTCTACTCGACTAGATTTGCTTTTGGTTAAGTGTTTAATCTGTCGTTTCCGTTTCAAGATCTCTCGATCCGCTTAACCGCTTACACAGCGATCTTTCTATTTTGCTACAGTAAAAACGTTCAGTCTTTAAATACACCATTGTGTGTACGGTTTGCTTTGATGCAACAAAAAAAAATTAAATTTTCCAGCCCCCGACATGGAAAGTTTCAATGGATAGCTAGCGGGAGGATCCTGCTACTGCTACTGCGGGAAAAAATCAAAAGAAAACCGCTCTCTCGCTCGGTGAATTGATGATTTTAAGCGGATCGATCTTTGTTTGTTTGTTGTTATGTTGAGAGGGAACCGAATGGCGGTATTATTCCGACAACTTTCCGTTCTTTTTCGTCTTCTTTATCTTTTCTGTGAAAAGTTGTAAGACGATTTATATTAAATATCGTCAGCATGCTGTTAACGATTCAATCATTCCCAGATTTGGTGGTATTGCTGCCGCCGCCGCCGACGACGCTACACACCACCACCAAAAACCACCTTTGTCAACTTTGTTTTGTGTTTTGCCGCCCCCCGTTCCCACCGTTCTGGTCTCTTTTGTTCACAATTGTTTGATTGTAAATGTAATGCATGCAATTTCACTGTTAACTACGAAACATTGAAACTTTACTAATTACACGGAACTAGTTAATGGAAATGTCGATCGTATTCGGTTTTTGGGCTTCCCGATAGTTTGATCAAAGTCGCCACCTTAAGGCTGAAGTCTCGCGCTTTCATATACCGGTACACTAATGCAACTACGGACATTAGAAGAAGAGTGGGTGGAACAATTGTGTGGTCACAGTAGGAGGAGTTTCTTATGTTTATTATTTAGTTAGACGCCCACTGATTTTAAGGCAGCAATATCAACAAACCATGTGTTGTCTTTGTCGTACTCATAATGAGACTTTTCAGAATCAAATTTCACAGTACAGTCCGACCTTGTCCAACTCATTACAGCATGAGATGTGCCTAGTTGGCTGTGGACAATTTTCAAAACTCATAATGAGTACAACAAAGACAACACATGTTTGTTGATATACGTTGCTTTGTCAGTTATATTAAATTTAACACGTATTTTTAGCAACTACTGACCTTGACTCCAGTGAGAAGTGTCTAGGGATGTGAAAAAATAATCGATTATATTAATTACACTCTATTTTTTTATTAAAAGTAAAAAAATTATATATATCACAAAGGAAAATTCTGATTTTTGATTATTCCGGCGAAAAGTGAGTGGCTTCCGAAAATATCGGGAAAACTGTTTCCCGTGAGTTATGCGATTCAATAGGACAGTTGTCAACTTCGAGAGGAGGTGGAGCTAAATTCTTTTGGGAAGTGATGCGCGCACACGCCTACTCTTCAAAATCCAACTGTTTTCATTATAAGTTGTCAATTTTTCGCCCGTTTTTAGGCTATTCTGAACTACCTGTACGTTCTCGAAAAGATTACCGAAAATTGACAAATTTTGTTGAAGCAATGCTCGTTTTGCAATTCGATTTTCTCAAAAACGAATACTGGCTGTTCCACGTAGCTCTCTAATCTCAAATATCTTGCTTGTTTGTGAACGAATACTGAAATAAAGACCAAGAGCTTGCAATTTTCAGGTTTCAGCAAAATCATTAGATCTCCAAACTAGCTACACGAGCACTGCTAAATGCCTGGTGTTTGAGTATCTTGATATTTTCCAAAGATCCGTCGACATATTCGAGTTTAACGAGTCACATGGGACGTCCTGTATATCGTACAAACGTGTCAGAATTAATTAACAGCCTTCTAAAATCCTGACACACTAGATCGTCGACATTTTAACTCTTGTTCAAATCAAGATTCCTGTGTTGTATTTGAGGAAAGGGATGAAAATTGAATTTCGTTACTATTATAACATTCCATAATATACGCTCGGTTTTATTTAACGTCAAAACCGCCACAACCACCACCACCACTCCCGCCCACCCCCATAAATTTAATTAACAACCATATAATATTTTCCACCTTAGTTTGGAGTACATTCAAATATTTCTTGTTTGTTTAAGTCGGAGCGTGTAGCGTTAAGCTGCGCCTCTACTCTCATTCTGCTGGTCTAGCGTTGGTTTTTCTCTCCCCTACCCCGCCCTCAGTATCCACTCTGTTTAGTCTTTCAATATTTTCCACAACCCTTGATCGTTGCCACTACTATTCCGACAACAGCATGCCACGATAATGAAGTACGATTGTTTCATTCGTCTTTTGTTTTGCGGCGGGTGATGTGAGCGATTGTCGTTTTGAATGCGAGCTAGTTGTAGAGAGAAAGATTGGAATTTATTGCTTGATTGTGTGTACGGTTGGTAGTAATACACGAAAAACAGTGAGACAAAGACATGTAAATTATAGGGTAGTGTTGTTGTCGATTGTTTTTCTACTTTTCCCGCCATAACACAGAGCTTTTTAGGGTTGTATTGTTTTTGCTTCTTTCGCGTCGTTCTCAATTAACAATAGAACTACGGACAAAATTGGATTATACTGCATTGATATTATATTAATAATAATACTAATAATAATAAAGTAATTGAAATGAAGCCGGAATACAACACCGGAATTGGTTTGAATTGGAACAAAATAGAGAGGAAAAACGCTGTTGTATGATGGAATATCACGGGCAGACCCCTACGGTTTTTCCCACAAACGCACACAAACACATTATACGGTGCGATATTTTGCTCTGCTATTGTTGTCGAATCGTGACAGATGTGCACAGTATAATCGAATCGGCGCGAGTAAGTCTTCACGTGCACCACTGCAACATCAGTTCTTGCTAGCGTTGACTAACTTTTCGCTCCAACTACAAGTACATAATCGCTTTATTTACGTAAACGTTTATAACTAATCCGTAAAGATACTCGCTCAAGTCTTAATTCTATAGTTAATAGTCTCTGTCGTGTGTGTGTTTTTTTCTGTGTAGATGTTCCGCGCTTGTAATTGTAACGCTAGTCTCGTTGCGGCCCGCCGAATCGGTACGCTACATGCTACCGGATAAATTTGCTATTTTTTTTGTTGTTCTGTTTTACTGCTACGAACGACTTTTTATTACAACTAAATTCGTATTTTATTAAAAATCTTAATTTCACGCGTTTAAAATTTTTATTTGATACATTGATGATGATGACGATCGTAAACTTTGTTCGAAATTGTTAGATTTTATTATAGTAAGTAAAATGGAAAAAAAAAACATACAGTGTAAAACATCCCCTAGCATTCAGCCACCCTTATATATATATATATATATATATATATATATATATAGATCGATAAAGTGTGCTGGTGCCTTAAAACGACGGATTATAGACATCAACATCAAACTTGGTCGTTATTTTAAATGAAATTGCTTTATGTCTTTTCGTATATATATACATAGACACACATTTTATACACGGAATCAACAAAAAACCATTCTAGATTTTATGTTAAATTAATGAAATGACAAATACATGAATTGGAAAGACGTCGGCGCGTCCCCCACATAAAACTCGATCATATAAATGACAAACGAATTGAGAAATATCGAAATGTAGGCCGCAGTTTTGATGACTTTGCGCGATCCTTACAAAGACATCGTTTTGGCGAACACATTGTATATGTCGGCGGCGTACTGTCAAATCCGTTATTTAGAAGAATCCCTAGTCTTTGTCTAACTGACTTGGCACACTGTAAAACGATGAACATTCAAGAAAATGCCTGAAAATGTCAGGCGAATAGTAAAACATTTCAATATGTTCAACAAATACTAGGGATTCTTCTAAATGACGGATTTGACAGTACGCCGCCGACATATATACATTATTGTTATAACAAGTAGCCACATAGGCTATAGTTCAGGTCGATTTCTAGCAGTTCTACAAATGCTCAACGTTTGGCGAAGTATTTTCTTTACAATTTTACCCTTACCAACTAGCTACACGGGTTTTCTCCACTATCAAAACATATATAAATAGAGTTGGTCATCATGTATAGGCGTAGCTTGGACCTGTCAGACATTTAACCCTTTAACAAAATTTACAATAATTTCCATGCTTAATTCGATTTCGCATTAGCTACAAGGGTTGCTCCACTTTCAAACTATACATCAGGAATGTTAGCTGTAATTTAGGTAACACACTCAAAAAGTCTCCGGTCTAATTAAGAAAACCAATTTTCTTTTTAGAAATTCCACTTTATTCATCAACATATTTTCGTTCAAGAGTGATGCATTAATTCCAACGTTCTTCTAAATTTTCTATGCTTTTTATGTAAAACGATTCTGTCTTTGCTGTCAAAATAAGCCTCAGTTTCGGCAATCACTTTTTCATTTGAGCCAAACTTCTTTGCCTGGAGCATCTTTTTCATGTCTGCAAAAAGCCAGTAGTCGCTAGAGGCCAAATCTGGAGAGTACGGTGGGTGGGGAAGCAATTCAAAGCGTAATTCATCCAATTTAACCATTGTCTTCATCGATTTGTGACACGGGGCATTGTCCTGGTGAAACAGCACTTTTTTCTTTTGCATGTGGGGTCGTTTTTTTCTTGATTTCTGCACTCAATCGAGCCAATAATGCCATGTAATATTCACTATTGATAGTTTTGCCTTTATCAAAATAGTCGATGAACAAAATTCCAGGCGCGTACCAAAATACGGATGCAATAATCTTGCCAGACGACTTTTGAATTTTTGGTCACTTTGGAGAACTTTCACCGGCTGCTCCCAACTCAGCTGACGCTTTTTTTTATTCAAGCGTGTCGTGTTGGATCCATGTTTCATCCACTGTCACATACCGACGCAACAGATCCTTTGTATTTCGCTTGAACAGCTCCAAGCAGCACTCTGAATCGTCGACGCGTTGTTGTTTCTGGTCCGGTGTGAACAAACGCGGCACCCACTTCGAAAGCAACTTACGCATGCCCAAATTTTCATGCAAAATTGTAAAGACACTACCTTCTGATATCTTCAGGTTGTCAGCTATCTCACGCAACTTCATTTTACGGTGTTTTAAAACTATTTTGTGGACCTTTTTTATGTTTTCCGGAACAACTACCGATTTTGGGCGACTAGAGCGTTCAACATCATCAATGCTTGTACGACCGAGTTTCAATTCAGCATGCCTGTCAATGATAGTCGATTTCCCTGGTGCAGAGTTCCCATAATACTTATCAAGCCACTGTTTGTCTTCAACGGTATTTTTCCCCATCAAAAAACAGTGTTTAATCAACATATCAAATTCCTTTTTATCCATTGTCTTGAAAATTATAAAACTTGGGTCACTAAAACGAGTGTAACTTATACACTAACGGTCAGAAAGCCGTGAAATTTTGACACCTACTGTATGAAGGTTGGTACTACCTGGAAATCACATGGGTCTATCAACAATGTTGCCATATATGGATCAGACGGGGGAATTATCGAGTGATGTATTACAAGTCATGAATATCAGAAAAACACCTAATTGGTCTATACTAGACCGACATTAAAGCCAGCACTTTTCAAATTACGGTTCGACAACAGTGTTACAATGATCTCTGGAACATTCTGATGATCTAGACTCTATCAGTTTTGTTTCTAAGAGTTTGACTGGCCAAAATTATCTTTCAATTTCTACCTTTTGTATTTGGAAGAGCTTTGTTGTGTATTTTCCGGTGACTAGTTAGACTTGGCTTTCAGAAGATTTCTTCGAATTCTGAGAAGTCGTCAAAAAAGTTTGCTGATACAACACAGAAGCTTTTCACTAGTTTACTAGTTATTTTGGCTCGATTAACTCCAAGAGCCAAAAAACAAACTCTTGGAATAGGAAAACCAGCCAGATTTGATATTGAAGCTTCTAACATCTGCTTTTCACAGTTCAAAGTCAAGCTATCCCTGCCTCTATAGAAAGTTCCAAGTTGAAAAGAATTTTCCGACATAATTACGCCTTTAGAAGCTTATTCTCAGCTAGCTCATTAAATTGTACCTTTAGAAGCCTTTAAAGCTTAGAAGCAGAAAAAAGCTTCCTGGTAGGACAACCAACTGTTTGAAGGTTGGTACTACCTGGAAATCACGTGGGTCTGTCAACAATGTTGCCATATATGGGTCAGACCGGGGAATAGAGTGATGTGTTACAGTCTAGACCAATTAGGCGTTCTGATTATAACATTTTTTAAGTACTCACCCACCTTATTACGCGACTTAATACAATTTAACGTAATTTCTATGGTTTATCCACTGAATATTGCCACGGAAGCTAATTTTACGATTAAATCGAGTTGCTAGGAAGGGATTGATACCTGATTAGTGCCGCTGCATTGCGTAAGTCGCGCCTTATCAATGTTTGAAGTTCTTGACTCAATCCGCCCCTTCCTTTCTTCCTTTCCTACATTGCGCGCCTTTCCAATATATTTTTCCATACTTTTAAATTATTTGATCTTTTACACCCTTATCGAAGATATTTTTTAATTACTATCCTGCAATTGGTTACGAAATTATGGTAAAAAAAGTCCTGCCGTTTGTCTACATAGCTATAGTTGATTCTCCACCACTCCAACCATTGAAGTATCTGTATCACATCAACTTCAACAACGCGCGGAAGATGTAATGGAATATTAGATTAATTAGAGTTTCCTTAATTAGCACTGTACACAAGGTAATATTTGCATTTCAACTAGCAGCGGTGACAGTTGATGCGACGGCGGCTGTAATGGCAGCGGTTGTAGTAGTAGAGTAGTAGCAGCAGCAGGAATCAGTTGCATTCGTTGGTGTTAATGGATATAACAGCACTCCAAATAACTCTTCATACTACTACTACTACTACTACTATCATTATCAAGCAGTCCTGTTCCCCATTTCTCAATGCAAAACTTAAACATAAAGAGAATTACTATTACGACTACTGCTGCCGAATAGGTTATATAAACATACGATAAATTCAACGGATTAAAGTTTGAAGATGGAAACCGAGGCGATAGCAACAAAGCCTCCTTACTGTATGTTTATAAAAAGATAGATAAACTAAGTTTAAAACGAAACCATCTTGAGAGAAATTCAATTTTTACACTGATTCCACTCTATTCAACAACAACCAATAGAGAAATCCACCCATATAAATAGTATGTATTGTATATGTCTCGTCTCAAATAATACAAGCGTATACATTACGCAAAGTCGGCTCAGTTTTGTGTTATCTGCACATAAAGCCTACTTCGATTATATTTTTTCGCTCGCCATATTGGACGTGTTGTATGAGTGATGTTGTATCGATAAAGCCGTGTTATACGAGTATTATCATTATTGAAATATTTGCCTTATCAATGGGGTAGAACGTTTAACATATTGTTTTAATCCTACGAATCAATCCCCATAAACAACAACAACAACAACAATAATTCGATTTGTACACGACTATATCTGAAATATTGAATTTTAGTATTTTACATTTTGACAACGTACAGATTACACTGTATTTTCAATTAAAATATGTTTGTGATAATAATGTGAATTATTGTTGATCGTTGTTGAAATATCTCACAACAACAAAATTTGCCGAGCTCCAAATACATGGTTAAATAGTGAGAGCTATTTTACAAAGCCATGTTAGAGTGGCACCATCATACTAATTGAAGTTAATATTTACAACCGCAATTATCTCCAATATCGATCTGGCGTCACTTGATAATATGCAAATTTCATGTGGTCGGCCAAATTCGCGCGCTTTTCGCTTAAGCAACGCCATCTACTAGTAAGGCTCGGCCAGGCAACATAACCTCACTTTTTCTATTGCGCCATCTTTGGAGTCGACAGCGCCATCTACACGTCACGCTTCAATAACGCAACTGACCCGTGTTGTACAAGTAAACATCGTACATCCCCCTATTTGATAAATCTTTACTTATAAAGTGTGATCCTGTGGGAAAAGTCCTTTTTCGATCATTTCGACTACAGATGACCACGTCACTACCACTACCACCGGTCACCCCTACAGTCTCCAGAGACTTTGACACTACTAACAGCCCCACACACACACATATATACACAAATAGAAGTTTGTCGACGTTTCATAGTCAATAGTGGTCCGTGCAGTGGTGGTGGGTACAAACAAAGATTAAATCGCCACCGATAAAGATAGATGGATATCGAGATAGAAAGCAAAGAGAAGGAGCAAGAGAGAGATACATACACATACAGCAAGCAAAAAAGAAATCCCTTAGAGATCGGACCAGGATGAGATTTATCCCGTCTTTTTTTTTGTTTGTTTGTTGGTGTATGAGTGTGTTCGCACAGACAGACAGAAGCAAAAAAAAAACACACACATACACGATAAAAGAGATATGAGAGAGGGTGTGATGTGATATCAAAGATCAGATTTATTTACAAATTGGTAGGAGGAGTGATTTTTTTTTCGTTTGTTTTTCGGTCTAAACAAACCGAAAATATGGATCTTGGTCGACATGAAAGGAATTCTCAATCGAATATATACTCCGACTACAATCGTTGTTTTTTTGTTTGGTGCGCCAACAAGGCATTCTTGATGTCAATCGATTGCATTCGCTGACATTATCGTACATCCGGATGTGCTGCCTGTTATTCTAGTTGTAAAGAAAATGTAAGGTTAGAACATCATCACGAATCTCAAGGTTAAGTAATCATAATGGCGGCTTAAAATGGCTACTTAACCTATATTTTCCCGCCAAACGCCGTGTTTTTAGTGTGGCCAAGTCGAATTTTTACGAATTCTAGAATCAATACGGTTACCATGGCCGAGATCTTTTAAACATTTTATGTCATACAACTTCGACTTTCACCGCCACCGCCACCAACCCCTGTGTTGTCCCAGCTCGCCATTAAATATTGAAACGCCATTAGTCTGACTATATATATATATTGAGCGATGACGGTGAAATTCCAACCGAAAACCTCAAATGTGGCGTAATTTGACTCTTTCAACATTATTGCAGCCCCCATTAAAATAATACGAAGTATAGAAACTATGCTTTTTTTGTTGTTGTTGGCCGTCGACTGTCGCTCGCGCGCGCACGCTAATCCTCCAACTATCATTAGTCTTAATTTCGTTAATTAAAAACTCTAACCCCCTTTCGTCCTGTAATTAATATCAATTAATTTAAATGTGGTGCTGTTGGTGAGAGCGCCAACGAAAAGATCAGGTAAGCCATGCGAGCAACAATACACAGCAACAACAACAGCAAAAAAATCACGCTTCATTTGTTTTCATTTCATCCCCAACCGTATTTGATAAGATGTGCACGGTTTTCGATTGTTTGCCAACTTGCGGTGGTACACTTGATCTCTTTTGTCTCTAATGTAATTAATGAAAATGGCGCAAAGATGGTCGGGGGGAAGAGTGGCGCGACCTAAGAGACTAGCTAATTGACCCCAATTTTTATAATAATTCCGTTTCTAATCAGCAAATGGAAATCGCCACTATTTGCACTATTTTGTCCGCCAATAAAATTAAAAAAAACAAACGATCACCCCTCGGGTGCTTGCGTCCGAATAAAGACACCAGCTGCAACTGAGCTCGTTCGAATAGTAAGTGCCAACTTAATTGGCAAAAAAGCACCAGTATATTTTCTTTGGGGCTGGAATCGAGCAGGGTGGGGGTTTAATTAAAAATGAAAAGGGCGACTAGATGTAATTATACCCTCTACATCTTTAATATAACCGGTTCCTTTAAAATCAAAGTAAATCAACAAAAAGTAGAATATTTTTTCTGTTGATCTTTTTTTTTTGCTGTTTTACACAATCGATTTTGCTTGCCGTCCGTTCTTTTGAAGGCTTTGGATTATTTACTTCTTCGGTGACGTAATCAAATTAATTTGTTTCCTTCAGGGGACGACGAGAGAACACGAAGAACATGAAATCAATTTGAGGTTGTTGTGTGTGTGTATGGGGTGCGTTTTTAGGACCATCTCTGTCGTTACGCCACAATTGCAATAAAACCAGAAAGAATACGATAGATTGGATGAATATAAGGGTGGAACTAAATTGGCAATTGCTCCAAGTTACCTTCACCCATTCACTACTAGACACTACATCTATATTTAGTCGTGCTTCTGGCGGGAACAATTTACAAGAAAATCCTTCAGGACCTCTCTCCCTTTCTCCATCCCCCTTCAATCATTGTGTCAGTAGATAATTACGTGTTAACCTGTCTGTGTCTATATTTTTGGGATTTTTGTTCGGAACACGGTAAACGAACGTAATCCGTTTTTGCAACATAAATCTGGCTGAAATTTGTTTGAATTGCAACTACATCTACAAAATACCTCTTGTTAGCTATCTCTATTGCTCATATGTTGCTAATTCTTATCATCACAGCAGTAAGCTTAGTTTGATATTTCGCTTTGAAGCGTTTCCGCGCGTAATGGTGGCGGTGGTGTAACAGTCCCTTGAGTGTACAGATTATATCTTTCAGTGCTCCTGAAACATTAATGGTTTTTTGATTTAAGCCCGGCATGATGTTATACATTCTGATAATACTACTCTTGGGGGAGGTGGATAGGCGGGTGAAACAAAAGATAGACACAAAAACAAAACAACAAACAGATCCGGAAACAACAACAACAAAACGAGGAATTATTTAGTTTTCAATCAGTTGTTTGATATGAAAAAGTGTACAGTTTTTTTTTGTTTTGCTGAATTATCGAATCTCTAGACGAGAATCATTTGTGAATAGAATTCATGGTATTTAACCGCGATTACCACGATTATTACCGATTACAATACGATTTTACCATCTCCTCCACACCACTATCAACCCTTTCACCACCAAAACGAAATTACAATTATCTCGGATGTGAAATAGGAATTTCAACTGATTATTTCTGGTGTGTGGTTGTTGTTGGAAAAGATCAATTTATTGACGAGATATTAACGCACTCTATCGTGTTTTCCCAGAATGTTGAAATAAATAATTACTAGCAAAAGATGCTGCTGTTTGATTGCAATCAATCGATAATTTATTGAATTCAATGGCACTTATTGTTGTCGTTTCTTCGTGATTTTATCAATTTCTAATAATCATCATTATTCGATATTTCATGAATCGACAATAACAAGAGATAAAAAGCACAGACGAAATTGTC
Organism: Epicauta chinensis; assembly: GCA_021725515.1. Classification (NCBI taxonomy): domain Eukaryota; kingdom Metazoa; phylum Arthropoda; class Insecta; order Coleoptera; family Meloidae; genus Epicauta; species Epicauta chinensis. The sequence goes on along the minus strand of JAEDXX010000018.1, from coordinate 59,666 downwards.
TCAATTTACAACATTCTCTCTCGTTTTCTCTCACAAGATATTTTAATGATTTCTATTCTATCGTTGTATCGTTATCTTTATCTTTTATGATTTGTCTAGAATTATGGTAAATGTTTGAGTATATAAGGTACGTGTAGAGGTTAAAGGTCGGAGTTCTTTGTTATTGACCGTTTGCGACCCTACTTGTTTCCCATACGTACACAGTAGCATTGAGTGGCGTTTTTGTTTTTTGTTAGATATACCAAACTCCACCTTTTCTAGATACAATTCCCAATTCGCAAGTGCTACTGTTTCGGACGGATGTCATCTTTACGCGTAGCTCTTGTGTTCATTAGCTGTAAGAATTTGACGAGATTTATTACAATCTGGGTATGTTAATTGTTGAATGTTTTAATGAGAGCTGGAATATCACACAGATGTGGTTTTGGGGAGATGTGTATGTTTCATTTGCGAAGCTATACTCCATGGCTGGTGCGCTATAAGCGCATAAAGTTGGGTATTTTCTAGTTTCATCCCTTTGTGACTCTTTTTATCTGATTTAGTCTTGTCATTAACTGCCGATTAGTTGAAGAGTTACTACTTTTCTTGCGTTGCTCCGCTTTGGATTTCAGTGGGACACAATTTATTGTAATTTCGCTATGTTAACTGTTGAATTCTTCAATTGAAGCTCGTCCGTTAGACAGATCAAGGTTTGGGGTAGATGTGGATGTCGCATTTGTAAAACTGTGTTGCTTATATCAAGCGCTATAAGCATTCAAAGTTTATGCACTTATGAACAACTGCCCCGAGCGCCTTTCCTTTTTGTCAGGCCCTATAAAAATGGTTTTTTCGATCAATTTGAAGCTTTTCGACATTTGATCTTCTTTGGTACATATTCTTTTGCTACAGTGTGAAATTTTTGGTTTTTACTACTTTTAATATACACGTTATTGGCGGTCTTTATTGGAAGAATTGTTCAACTTGAAAATTTTTGGACGACTCTCTCTCTCTCTCTCTCTCTGACGAGATTTTTGGGTAGTCTCTACATTCATCCCTTTGTGACTCTTTTTATCTGATTTAGTCTTGTCATTAACTGCCGATTAGTAGAAGAGTTACTACTTTTCTTGCGTTGCTCCGCTTTGGATTTCAGTTAGACACAATTTATTGTAATTTCGCTATGTTAACTGTTGAATTCTTCAACTGAAGCTCGTCCGTTAGACAGATCAAGGTTTGGGGTAGATGTGGATGTCGCATTTGTAAAGCTGTGTTGCTTATAACAAGCGCTATAAGCATTCAAAGTTTATGCATTTATGAACAGCTGCCCCGACCGCCTTTCCTATTTGGCAACCCACATAAAAATGGTTTTTCGATAAATTTGAAGTTTTTCCACATTTGATCTTCTTTGGTACTTATTCTTTTGCTACAGTATGAAATTTTTGGCCTTTCCTACTTTTATTGTACTCTTTATTCGAAGAATTGTTCAATTTGAAAATTTTTGGACGAGTTTCACGTGCCGCAAGCCTTAATCTTCTAATCGCCACATTCTGCACTATGAAGAACGTGTTTGTGCAGCTCCCGAAAGTCCCCCAAATTCTAAACTCATTTTGACAATTGAGAAACAATTCCTATTTCGTAAGTGCTACTGTTTCGGACGGATATCATCTTTACGCATAGCTCTCGTGTTCATTAGCTGTAAGTAGCATTGAGTGAGACTACGCCTTCTACTCTCTCTCTCTCTCTCTCTCTCTCTCTCTCTGTATTTAACGGAATTTATTACAATCTGGATATGTTAATTGTTGAATATTTCAATGGGAGCTAGAATATCACACAGATGTGGTTTTCGGGAGATGTGTATGTTTCATTTGCGAAGCTATATTCCATGGGTGATGCGCTATAAGCGCATAAAGTTGGGTATTTTCTAGTTTCATCCCTTTGTGACTCTTCTTATTTATTAACTGGCGATTGGTTGAAGAGTTACTACTTTTCTTGCGTTGCCCCCGCCTTGTATCTCAGTTAGACACAATTTATTGTAATTTCGCTATGTTAACTGTTGAATTCTTCAACTGAAGCTAGTACGTTAGACGGATCAAGGTTTGGGGGAGATGTGGATGTCGCATTTGTAAAACTGTGTTGCCTATAACAAGCGCTATAAGCATTCAAAGTTTATGCACTTATGAACAGCTGCCCCGAGCGCCTTTCCTATTTGGCAAGCCCCATAAAAATTGTTTTTTCGATCAATTTGAAGCTTTTCCACCTTTGATCTTCTTTGGTACATATTCTTTTGCTACAGCGTGAAATTTTGGCATCTCATACTTGTATAGCACTCGTTTTTGGACGAGTTTCACGTGACGGAAGCCTTAATATTCAAATCACTATATTCTGCATTAAAGAAAACGTGTTTGTGCAGATCCCGAACGTTCCTAAATTCTAAACTCATCGTTTCAATGGACAAACTAAAAATTTTGCAAAGTATCATCAAGCGATGGCTGATTTGCACAATAACAACTTGGGGAGAAACGCCTAGAGTGTTTTGTATGTAAAACAGAATAAACCAACAGATAGAAAATCACATACATAACTTGATTCTAATCAACCATTTTATTGTCACAATAATTAATCAAAGACGTCTTTGAATGATGACAAAAAAAAATAAACAAAAGACTAACGCCACCCTCATTCTCACTACTTACACCTATTTGTATTTTGTATGTACTGTTGTGCATTAATTCTAAGGGACAATTTAAGCTTTTATAAAGACACATACAAAGTCAAAGTGTTTTCATCACAGTGTGATGTTCTTTTATCACCACCACCACCACCACCACCATCAGCGGCATCTCTATACATTCTCTATATATAGCTGAGTATCATTAGCTTTAGTGTTGTCAGTACTGTTTTTGTGCCATATTCGTCTTCCTTCCTCTAGTTAACGTTTGCCACTTTTTTGCGTCTACTCGTTTCTGTTTTTTTTATATAACTCAAGTGCATTTTCCACTTTTACACTCCACACAGATTACTAATGTTTTTGAATGTGTGTTTTATGGTAAACTAAGCGTGAATTTCACCATTTTCTCACCAACACACCCACACACACACACACAACAAATAATAATGATAGATTGATGAGTGTGTGCGGCGCCATCTGTGTTGATTATCCTACGATTCGCGTAACGCCATCTGCGTCTTATCGCCAACCGCCTGGCGGTATTCTTATGTAAACTTTTCTAGAAGATTAATCGTATCGGTTACATGGAAAATACACCCCGTTAATGTAAACATATAATAAATTAACTGTTGAAGGAAAACCGTGGTAAATAGTGGGTGGGTGATTAAAGCGTGCTCTTTGGTGGTTTATTTGCGCGAGCGCGCGGGCGTTCTTTTTTTTCTTATTCTCGTCTATTTCTTCTAGAGTTTTAATAAAAAGTAGATGGCGTGACGGAAACAATAAACTTTACACCATTACTACTCGCAATAGTTGTGGAAGGTGAAAAGAAAATCGCTTTTAATTTTCAACATTGCCACTCCTTCCCCCCGCGTTTGAACAATTGTTGACTAAACAGTGATAACGTCGTCAGTGGTTGGGGGGATGGAAAAAAAATACAACAAATAAGCAGTAATGTAATTTATGTTCAGCGATATTGTTATTACACTCGAGTTGGTGGAATTTTATTTCATCAGCTACTGCCATGTTTTATCTATTTATTTATTATTTCTTTTTATGATTTCCATTGTTTTTGCAATTTAAATATTCCCACTATTTAAGTCTTTTATCTGTGCACTATCGCTAGTGCTGATGAAAAAATGCGCGATAGAGCGAGACAGATAGATTTATACATAAACCAACGATCTGTATAACAATTAAATTCAATAAATTAACGGTTGAATGTGCACCAAGATAGATTCATCGGTGTTTGTTTTTTCTACTGTTTTGTTCCACATTAATTATTTTAAAGATTTAACGAAAACGACATGGAGCTCGTGATTAATGGTTTGTTTTATTATCAGGAGAACGATTAGATTAGAATGTGGCTCAATTATTGGCACGGGAAAAAATCGATCATTATCATTCATTCAAACAATACAAAACGTGCAGTTTTCTCTCCGTTGGCACTTGTTTGAATTTTTTACGATGCAGTATATAAAAAGCTAGGAAATTCTAGATGTTTGCAACAAAGTTTTGCTGTTTTAACTGCCAAACAACTATCCAAAAAATTTTAGACGCATTTTTACAAAAACTTGTCTTGGAACTAGCTACAAGGGCTGTCCAGTGTCAAAACATACATCAAGAAGTGTTCGTTATAATTTGGGTGCATTTTAGACTTATTAAGCATCTTTCCTATATTGATTGAATGGTATGTGGCCATTTTTAAGGCCTGCCCCCGCTATATTATGTGGTCTCAACACAATTTGACTGATTTCTATGCTTTATCAGTTGAATATTCCCACGAAAAGTAGTGTTTCGAATAGATCTAGTTGTGAGGATGCGATTGACATCAGTTTTGCGTAGATGCACTGTGTAAGTCCAGCGTTATCGATGTTTGAAGTTTTCGCGTCTGCACAAATCAGCCCCTTGCCTTCTTTTTCACAATTTTGGACATTTCCGCCAATCTGTCTTTATTTAGCACAATTTATGCTTTATTTGTTTACTAGCGGACCCGGCAGACTTTGTCCCGCCCCTTCGTTGGTTTATATTCACAAAATTAACAATATTAATTCTATTAATTAAATCATAATCTGCTAATATATCGAAATGTTTGAACAAATTATTGTTAAATAGCGATGCGGACGGGTACCCGCTTGTCAAAACTTATTTCCACAACTGCCTATATTCCAACATATTAAAACTTTAATGGCCGTTTTAACCACCGTAGGGGTTGAATTTTCAAAAATCCTTTCTTAGTGAGCGTTAACATCACAAAAGGAATATATGTGCCAAATGTAAGGTCAATCGGACGAATAGTTTAGGAAATATCGTGATGAGTCAGTGAATCAGTGAATGGGAAATGGCTTCTATAATTATAACGAAATAGCCCCTTGCTTAGATTGAAACCTTTACTTCTCAAGCACATGATTAGAATTCAAGGTCACCTGAGAGTCTGACTACTTTCTGGATCTTCAAACTTTCAGAAACAAGGAAAAACGCCCATTGTTCAGACCCTTGCACTTTTTACGGCATAAAAGAATGATTAGAACACTGAAGCTGCCCTTGTAGCTTAAATTCCATTAATTAACTAGCATTTAGAGTACACACCTCATCATCTTCAAATCGACTAGAAAATCACTGAATTCAACACAAAAAATGATATCAATTTCAGTTTTTGTTATGTTGGCAAATAAACGCGATTTAAGCACATGTTCTAACAGCCTAAATATAGAACAGCTACCAAAGTATGCTTTTATATAGATGTTTCGTGTTTTTTTCTCTCCCCCCGACTTGTTTTCTTTCAAATTAGAATTCTTTCAACGGCAAAAATCGCATAACAGGCTCCATCAACTTGAAATATATACACACATATATATTTTTTGTTCTTGCGATTTTTAACATTTCTCTGTCCCTTTTCTTGCGTCTCTCTCTCTCTCTCGCTCGTTCCATCTATCTTTGTTTCTCTCGTATTTGCGTATTTGTCAACGATATGAATTTCTGATGATTCGGCGACTTTTAAAACATTCTTCTCTCTTTGATCTTTATGTTTAATTTCATGGTAGTATGTACACATTAGTGAGATCGCATTGAGATGACAGGGGTGGTTGGTTAAGGGTTGATATACAGATTTTTACCACCAATTAATGACAATATCATCAATGAATATAATCAAGCACCGTTCTCTGTTTCAAACTCAATCTACCATGCGGCAAAAGGGTTGTTGGTTCTTATTGCTTAATAGTAGTTGAATGGAGATATATATGAAAGTTTAGGGGTTGTAGATCGCTTTAGGCTACACCTAAAAATCAAATCAAAACCCTCTATCTTTGTCGATCGTTTTGATACTATTGGGAACTATAACAGTGGCCAGATTTACCCAAAATTACATCAAATATGAATGGATCTTTATCAGAATATTATTAAAATATCATAAGTAACGCGATAGAGACACAGAAATGGATAAGGGTAGTTGGTGACGTCACGAAAAGTCTGAATTATCATTTAACAATGTAATGTTTTAGAGTGGCTCCTATATTTCATATAAAAGATGTATATACTTTTCTATCTATGTGAATGTATGTGTGTTTTGGAGTAGTCGGAAGTTAAGGGTGGGTTCGTAGGGGTATAAATGGAGATTTTAAAAATTCACAACATTTTATGGACTGCTATTTCAGTACGAAATTTTACAACTTTAATTTGATTAATTTGAAAAAAAAAACATGTTTAAGACTCTGTTCCAAAACAAAAAACACCCCTAAACACGTAGAAGGGGTGGAAATATTTGCTCCAGTAGATCTATTGTCTATCGGATAGTGATTGTTAATGCTTTAATAATTCTATTGCCGTTGGCTACGAGTTTATTTAGGTAGGCATGTCCGGTGGGAGCTTAGGGGCGGAGCTATTTCCACTCCAAAACAAAAATATTTAAACCCCTAATATCTACAACTTACTTTTGTCATAATGTAGCTAGAATTTCGTTTATTCTAGTTTGATTAGAGGTGAATTACAGTTAATTGTAGGCCCACCCCACTTTATCTCTATTCGGTACGATTTAACAAAGATCTGTTGCTTAATCCGGCTGATGTAGCAAAAATAGTTGAATATTCGGATAGATCGAGTTCTGGGGAAGACGTAGACACCACATTCGTCTCGCTACATGGTTTAGATCCTGAGTTATAAGCGGTGAAAGTTGACGCTCTCAACCGCTCCTGCCCCTAGCTGCTAAAACGGAATACAACCATATATTGACCCCCGGACTTGCATCGAAACAAACACAAATCGTTGGCGCAGATAGTCCGAAACAATTAAGCAACAATCCCTTGCAAACTATTAATGTCGGTTGCTGCCACATAACCGGTGGCAGGATAAAAATGTCGACTTTCCTGTGGGAGGCAACAATAAGCCTTTTTAATAGAGATTTTTTTCCCTGTCTCTCGTCTCAATTGAGTTGTATAGTGCGGCAGTCGAGAATAATATACAGTCTCATTTGTTTTTCTTTCCTCTTTGGGTTATATAAAGGACAATTTTTCGACATGTACAACGTAAACACAGAACACATCAGGACACCAGGTGTACTTTGCCAGGATCAATTTGCCGCATAATTTAATGCGTCGTCTTACATATTTCAGATTTATAGTCGTGCACTACGTAAACCTACCCACAGTGTGTCTTGGATATTATTTGTCTCTTTCTCTTTTACTATTATTGTATAATAAAGACTATTAAAGAATATGCGGCGGCTGTGCTACGACTAAAGGAGAGACAGCACAGCATATAATCAACGCACCCCATAGCTTGTGTGTGGCGTATAATTACTCCAAACGATAATAAAGAGTGTCATTTTAGTAAATGGAAAACGACAATTACCGAGAATCGTGAAAAATTTATGTCTTGAGCGGCTAATGTCGCCACGACCAATCAGTATCAACCGACCATGAGAGTTGAGTACGCAAGTGCTCAGGTTTGTCGCAAAACTCACCGCTCTTTTGTTTTGTTTTGTTTTTTTTTTGGCTTTCATTTCTAAGTCTTTTAAGATAGCAGAGGAAATGGTGGCCGCGACGACGGGAAACTCCCAAGACTTATTTGCATATACAGTCTTTTGTTGAATTTGAAACGTAGAAAATCTGAGCGTAAGAGAGAGATAGAACGATAGACAGTGTTTTAGTATGTGTTGTGAGTGTTTATAATAGTGGTAGTTTCTAATTTTGGTTGCTTTATGTTCTTGTGAATTACTAAAAGGTTGTGTGTGGCGTGAGAGATAGTTGGAGGAAAATGGAGGCCAAACTTTATATATATATATATATATACCTCAAGACAGTCCCTTATGATTCACTAAGCCGTTTAGCAAAAGGATTTATCTTTACATCATTTAATGAATTATTACAAGGTCTCTTGGCTTCTGGCAAAGTTCCTCCGCCTTCGTCTCCACGTCCTACTCCAACAACTATTACAGTACTGCCAACATAAAAAAAAGAAAAACGCCGGCACACAAGACTTATAATGTAATAACATCTATTTTGTTGTCGTTTAATTTTGTACTTGTCTTATCTTAAAAATTTATTCTCTCTCTCTAGAGATAGATTCTTATGTTTGTGTGTGTATGTGTTGTTGTTGCACACTATAATAAAACAAGTAAGAAAATATACAGGCTTTGAACTGCTATAATAATAAAATTCTAAAAAAATACCAGACAAATAGTGAAACATAAACATAACAATTCGGCAGCCGAAATCACCCCGGAGAGTAAAATACATATAAGATGACTGCGAAATAAGAGAGTGTGTGAGAGAGAGAGAGGTAGATGGGGGTAAGTTCTTTCCTTTCTTGATCTCTATTCGTTTTTAGATTTGAACAACGAAACAATTTTTGCTTATTTTCACTTTTTACCCTCTCACATCGACTACATATCTCTCTATCTCTATATAGATATGTAGATATTTTATATATCCATGTATTGGATAACAAATCGGAACTGCTGTTTCCTTAAGTATTTCCGGAATGGAAATCTACGCCTTTGTTCTAAAATGCATAATATTGACTTTTGTATTGTTGTTGTTGTTGTTATTGTTATTTTGTTCGTTTTTGAATCGGATTCAAATTGAAATCTGAACGCAATTGTTCTTCTAAATAGCTAACAAATCGCTTTTGTACATACATGTAACTCAAAATCGACATGACGAATTCCAGCCGTTTTCGAATTAGCTGATTTTAAGCTCTTAGAAACAAAAAAAGATCAAGTCAAAATTGTAGAAAATCCGTAGAATTCGTTAAAGACATGGGCGACATGACTTGAACATCTTATAAAAAGAGTCTGGATGATTAGATTGGACTAAGCTTTTCCGAGATTCCTTGGTTGTCATATCAGGAAGCTTTTTTCTCCTTCTAAGCTTTAAAGGCTTCTAAAGGTACAATTTAATCGGCTAGCTGAGAATAAGCTTCTAAAGATTTAATTACATCTGGAAAATTCTTTTCAACCTGGAACTTTCTATACAGGCAGGGATAGCTTGACTTTGAACTGTGAAAAGCAGATGTTAGAAGCTTCAATATCAAATCTGGGTGGTTCTCCTATTCCAAGAGTTTGTTTTTTGGCTCTTGGAGTTAATCGAGCCAAAATAATAACTAATAAACTAGTGAAAAGCTTCTGTGTTGTATCTGCAAACGTTTTTGACGACTTCTCCGAATTCAAAACAATCTTCTGAAAGCCAAGTCTAACTAGTCACCGGAAAATAGACAACAAAGCTCTTCCAAATACAAAAGGTAGAAATTGAAAGATAATTTTGGCCAGTCAAACTCTTAGAGGCTGCCCAACAAGCTGTTAGAAACAAAACTGATAGAGTCTAGATCATCAGAATGTTCCAGAGATCATTGTAAGACTGTTGTCAAACCGTAATATGAAAAGTGCGGGCTTTAATGTAGGTCTAGTATAGACCAATTAGGTGTTTTTCTGATGTTCATGACGTGTAACACATCACTCAATAATTCCCCCGTCTAACCCATATGTGGCAACATTGTTGATAGACCCACGTGATTTCCAGGTAGTACCAACCTTCAAACAGTAGGTGTCAAAATTTCACGGCTTTCTGACTGTTAGTGTATAAGTTACACTCGTTTTAGTGACCCAAGTTTTATAATTTTCAAGACAATGGATAAAAAGGAATTTCGTGTGTTGATTAAACACTGTTTCTTGATGGGGAAAAATACCGTTGAAGACAAACAGTAGCTTGCTAAGCATGATGGGGACTCTGCATCAGGTAAATCAACTATCATTGACTGGTATGCGGAATTGAAACGCGGTCGTACAAGCACTGATGATACTGAACGCTCTGATCGCCCAAAATCGGTATTTGTTCCGGAAAACATGAAAAAGCTCCACGAAATAGTTTTAAAACACCGTAAAATGAAGTTGCATGAGATAGCTGACAACCTGAAGATATCGGAAGGTAGTGTCTTTACAATTTTGCATGAAAATTTTGGACATGCGTAAGTTGCTTTCGAAATGGGTGCTGCGTTTCCTCACACCGGACCAGAAACAACAGCGCGTCGACGATTCAGAGTGCTGTTTGGAGCTGTTCAAGCGAAATAAAAAGGATTTGTTGCGTCGGTATGTGACAGTGGATGAAAAGCGTCAGCTGAGTCGAGAGCAGCCGGTGAAAGTCGTCCAAAGCAACCAAAAATTCAAAAGTCGCCTGGCAAGATTATGGCACCCCTATTTTGGGGACGCGCCTAAAATTTTGTTCATCGACTTTTTTGATAAAGGCAAAACTATCAATAGTGAATATTACATGGCATTATTGGATCGATTGAGTGCAGAAATAGAGAAAAAATGCCCCCACATGCAAAAGAAAAAAGTGCTGTTTCACCAGGACAATGCCCCGTGTCACAAGTCGATGAAGACAATGGTTAAATTGGATGAATTACGCTTTGAATTGCTTCCCCACCCACCGTACTCTCCTGATTTGGCTCACAGCGACTACTAGCTTTTTTGCAGACATGCAAAAGATGCTCCAGGGAAAGAAATTTGGCTCAAGTGAAGAAGTGATTGCCGAAACTGAGGCTTATTTTGACAGCAAAGACAGAATCGTTCTACATAAAGGGCATAGAAAAGTTAGAAGAGCGTTGGAATGAATGCATCACTCTTGAAGGAAGATATGTTGATGAATAATGCGGAATTTCTCAAAAGGAAATTGTTTTTCTTAGTTACATAGCTTAACACAATTTAACGAAATCTTTATGCTTTATCCGTCGAATATTCACGGTGAAACTAATTTTACGAAGAGATCTTGTTTTGAAAAAGCCGGAGACATCTTATACGTGTGATTACGTTGCCTAAGTTTAGTGCTATGAACGTTTGAAGTTGTTGTGATTGCGCAACTCAGCCCCTTGCTTCATTTTTTTTTTGTTTACATTGCACGCACCCTCAAACTGTTTTTTTGGACATTCAGCTTTCTTTATAGGATGTTTTTTATAATTAACCTCCAATTGGTTATAAAGTATGCGCGGTTACGTAGTACAACCGTTTGCACATTTCCTAGACTAAAATCATAACTTTTCAAGTGCGCAACTGTAATATATTCAAATTTCATGTATCGAGAGCAATTCTATGACACTTAGGTTAAATTTTCCGTATTTCCCGATTAGCTAGAAACTTTGTGGAGTTCTGGGTCCTTCTTATATCCGCAACTGTACACGTTCTTGGGACTTTTATTGCTCTTGCTTAACGGCTAATGGCAGATCTCGCAGCCGTCCACCATTAGAGAAAACACCCTATATAAAGTTCAGGATCATTTGACTATGCGACTGTAAACTCTGGCTACCGTTTATAAATTTACGTCCGCATCATCTACTTTCAGATTCATAAAATTCTAGAAACAAAGAAAAACCGATCCACAAGGGATGCGCCACCACAGCAACCACCAATAATTCTCACCACCTTGTCCCATTGCTCTTAAATTCTATACTGTATAGCTTTAAATCGAATCGTACATACCTACACACACACCCCCCGCTCCCATCTACACAAATATATGCCTATACTTTGAATATAATATGGTGGATAACGGGTGTATGCGAGATAAAGAGAAGAAAAACGGCCCAAGGGTCTAAGAGGAGAAATAATTTAAAAGTTGATCCAGACAGTTTTATATTTATATGTGTATGTATAGGCGCGTACTGTATTCTATACGTGTATATATATGTTCTTTCCCATTTCTAGAAACCCGTAATGACATTGCTAAATCGTTTTAATCTGGTTTTGTAATGATTCTAGAACCGAGCAACATCTGCGTCTCTCCGGTTCTACCCTACTACTACCACCACCACCGGAAAAAACAACACGCCAACTATATAGTATTAAGAAACAAAACACATAAAAAAAATATACAAAACACAAACTGAAACATTATAGTAGCGCGTAGTAGGTATAGCAGAGTAAAAACTGGAAAGGGAGGGAGGGCGCAGCAATTTTCGAGGTGCTTTCAGTTTTTGTAAATCTTATATTTTTTCCTCCCCGGATTGAGAACCTGTGCAATTATACATATGTGGATGTGGCGATAACGGCCATTGGTATGTTCAAATAAGAGGATTATACTATAGAACAGTCGACAATCGATTTCCAGATTTCATTCGAAATTTTCGTGAATAAACAGAGACAATACAACACAAAACTACAACGGTTTCGAATATTCCGTTGAAAATACTCGACAGAGATAGAAAGATAGATGGACGACGACTAGGGAATATCGTTGATGGTAGCAGTTAGAGTGATAGTGTTTTTGGTGGTAGTGGTGATGTGGCAGAGTATTTGACAATCCGGATATGCCCGCCAGCGACAACCTAGAGAGTGACGCACCTAATAATTCGTTCTGACTAGCTGAATCCGCTTAGATATAGGCGGTAGAGACTGTTTTTGTTGCAAATTCCCGTCCGCCACCTCCACCCCCCGTTCCCAACAACATAACGGGCGGAATAATAGGGGATGTGTTGTTAATCCGTGTTGAAATATCAACATTCCTGTAAGTGACGCCTGAAAATCTTACAACATAATCGGCAGCATCCAAGCCCTACCTACCCCCTACCTACCCTTTGCTGCCACCGTTTTGTAGTTGTTTGGGATTAATATTTTGTTTTCTAAAAAAAATTGTTACAGGTGGCTGTGAATTCAATAAATCATGGCAAGGCAGATGGTTCTTGAGCGGTGTACCCAATCATCTCTACATTAATTCCACACATATTGAGACGAAAGGGGAGTGTTATGAGGAACAAGGCGACAAATACCTGATGTATGACAAGTAAGTAGGAGTGACAAAGATGGCGATATATATATATATTGTCGGATTTATAGATCTAAATCGTTTCTAATATGAAGGCAAATTGCATACATATCTAGTTACCTGTGTGTGTATAAAAGAACGTATTATGTGCGCTTCACTACACTTATCGTAATTTTAGAATAAATTGATAACAATAATAATAATGATAATAATAGTAAAATTCGTATCGTTTATAGCGATATAATGGCAATTTTTACTTATATTGGAAAATATTTTATTACATCAATAGATGCACCACACAACATCAAAGGGAGCCAGCTTATAAATGTTTCCAATAACCGCGCAAAAATGTCAAATTTCTACTTCAACATGCTTTGGTTCTTTATTAAAAAATATTTGGTTTTATATACCGGATTTTGTAGATGATTGGAGCTTATAAAATTGTAAGCCTGTTTTGAAGCTTTATTGTCGTGATTAGACTGTTTTTTCTTTGATAAATGGCAGCTTTTCTCAACCTTAAAAGTCATTTCAAATTCGTTAGTCAGTATTTAGAGGATCTCTAAAATTCATTTAAAAACACGTCTGTAGATAACTGTTTTTTTGCAAATTTTTCCAAATCTAGTAGTCGTACTCTAGTACTGATAATTAGTGTAAAAAAGATGACTCCATATCGTTTAGTTTCGGAGATATTCGGTATTGCCACATTTGTGCAACACACCCCGTATATAAAAGTCTTTTTGCTAATTTCTTGTAATTTTCTACTTCAACATGCTTTGGTTCTTTATTATAACATATTTGACTGAATACTCCGGTAAATGATAGCTTTTCTCAACCTTAAAAGTCTTTCAAATTCGTTAGTCAATATTTTGGTGAGCTCTAAAATGCGTGTCTCGAGCAATTTTTCAATTTCGTGGAACTTGTGGACGCTTCTATGACCGGTAAATGGCCAAATTTCTAAATTTCTTGACGTAAAAACATTCAGAAAACCTCAATCTTCCAATTAGTACATATTTCTGCATTATTACTTGTCTCCTGTCTGCTTACTTGACTTCTCTTAGGTCTTCGGAATAGTTTGAATGTATGTAATGCCAAATGTTGCCTTCCAAAAGTGTATTTAGAGAGGCTTAAAAGTCTGCTTTTTGTAATCAGTTGCTAAAGCATTAATCATTCAAGTCTATTTTTGGCAATCATGCAACTGTTGAAATATTTTGCGAAGCACAATTTTCGCATTTTTGAGTACGCAAAACTTTTGGCACTCATTGGGATCCTGGTAGTTTCGATTTGGACATTTCTACGAGCAAAACCAGTAGGTTCAATGTGTTTCTGACACTCTCACCTATAGCTTAAAGAGCTAGAATTGCTACATCGCTTTGATTAATCGAAAAAATTTGACCGTTTTTACGTTCCGAGAGCTTGAATCTTCAAATCACCACAACCTGCTACGTTACGTCAGATCGTTTGAAAGTATGTAATGCCGGGTGATGCCTTCAAATGCAGAGAGTGTGTATTTAGAGAGGCTTAAAACTTTTTTTTTGAAAGTTTGCCTTTCCAATAAACAAACCAAAACCAACTAGTGCTATTTTGGCAGCCAAACATGTAAGAAACACTTGGCATATGACAGATTAATTTCGCTTTAGACCCTTCTATAAGCAAAATAATATGTTTTTGCCATATTCATCACTGCCTCAGTAGCTATAATTCCCTCATTTGGCAAAAAATTGACAATTTCCGTAAATTTCTTTTCAAATCACTTTTTCTTATACACTTTCCCGCCTTCGTTGGGGTTTTCCAAGTTTTTTATAGTCTTCATAAGTGCTGAAAACATCGAGAGGAGGGTCAAAACACTCTTCATCCTAATGCACAAACCAAAAATAACTTATTTTTGGCAGCCTTGCAGCTACCCAAAAATTTTTCTAAGCATCATCACTACAAACTGTCTTTTTTTGATTTTTTTTCAGAAGCGAGGACTGCTACCGTTGTTTGGTCATGCACGAGAAACACCCCAGTGTTCTGCAATATAAAGAAAGTAATACTTTGATTATTTCCACCGCAAACAAAAAACAAAAACTTTTTTCATCCAATTTCAGCATACTGTGAACCCAAAGCACCATTAGCCGAGATCTGTTATCGTATAACTGGTGATGCACCATTGAACAGTCTATTTCGTAAATATCCCGAAGCCAAACCGATACCGTGTCCATTCAAAAGTGCCCCGTTCACATTCAGCTACAGTCGTGGTTCAGGCGATTGCAACAATCCACCAAGCAAAGCGGAGAGTTGTACGGACGATTCACGGTTAGTCTTGAAATATCAAGCGTGTCCTGATGTGCCATCCACAGAGAGTAACGGTAAGTTGCCCCCCAAAAAAATTAGCAAAATATCCCAAAATTTCGGTTTTCTTTCTTCCGGCACAGTTGAAGAATTGGTTTGTTTGGCCGTTTGGAAGGAAGGCTCAACACGCTATCTAATCGGACGGATCTTGCAAGACAATCGCCGTACCGATTCCGATGAGGATCAGTACCGATGCTTCATCTATCAACGGACCTCAGAGAATGGTAAAACCGTGTATAATATAGCCCAATCGGGGGATGCTACGTGTAATGGAATTATGAACGTTTACGAGGGTAGTCGTACAATGAAACTGACAACGGTCGATAATCACCATAATCGCTGCAAATTCCCCGTATGGATTACTGAGCATCATACATGGCTCAGTTTGGATCATCATAAAACGTATAAATTCTCACAACGGAATGCTACACTCAAAATTATGGATGATGAAACGACAATGACGAGTAAACATCACCACCATCAAGTTGTGGTGCCGCCACCGCCACCACCTCAGCAGCCGATACAACAGGTTTTCCCACAATTCGGCTTCAAACAGAACGGTTTCGAGTCACAGGACCAACGCAAGGTCAATTCGGAGACGCGTGTCGTCTGCCACAATATCCTGGAGGCGCAGGAGCAGAAAAAGGTGCAGATTGTGGCGCACATCACCACCGGATGGTAAGTGCAAGTGCTGAAAAGTTGTTTTT
Source organism: Epicauta chinensis (assembly GCA_021725515.1). Classification (NCBI taxonomy): domain Eukaryota; kingdom Metazoa; phylum Arthropoda; class Insecta; order Coleoptera; family Meloidae; genus Epicauta; species Epicauta chinensis. The sequence goes on along the minus strand of JAEDXX010000018.1, from coordinate 43,737 downwards.
CTATTTTGCGTCAATAATAGCGCTATTTTTAAACTTGCTACTGTGTAAAAATGGAAAATGTAGTAATTTTTACCAAAGTTGGTAGTGATTTTGATTACTGTCAAAAATCGTAAACAAAATCAATAAAATATATAGCAATTTTTGGTAACATATACAACCACCAAAAAATCAAACAATGTTCAATTGTTATATCAGTAACACCAACTACCACCAATTTCCCTAAATTTCATATCTCGCAAATTTTTTGGAACCGCGAGTTTTCTAAAGAACGAGTGCAATATACGACTTCTGACACGAGTTTTTTATACTATTTTGCCTATTTTGTGCCCTTTTTTCCAAAAAATTTGCGATATATGAAATTTAGGGAAATTGGTGGAAGTTGGTGTTACTGATATAACAATTGAACATTGTTTGATTTTTTTTGGACTCGTCCTATAATTGTCGACTTCTGACACTTGTTTTTTAATATACTATTACGCCACAACAACGCCAAAAATTGTTGTTTTTACAGCGATAGCGGCTACGTTTGCATGGTTTTCTATAAACGCGACACAAATGTCATCGAATTACAACAGTCAGACAAACATTACGAGAATCCGGATGAAGCTTGTGCCAATTTCGACCCCTCAACCACCGCATATACAACGCTGATAAGTAAGTTTTAGAATTTCTCCAAAAAAAAATTCTTGCAAATTATTATCAACAAAATTTCACAGCAACTTATTTACACCCAAAAAAATGTCCACATTTGGGCCGTTATACGTTAAACAAACGATCCAATCAAGACGATAAACGCAAGAAACGCCAACAACCCGGTAAGTTGTGTAATTTTTTTTTATATATAGAAATCGAGAATAAAATCGAAAAATTTTACAAAAAAAACAGATGGTCCGAATTCAATCAATCATCCACAAACAAACGAGTGTTTGTCGCATGATTACGATGCCTTAGCGGTCGGTTGTAGTGGTACACATGAAATGGAGTTCCGGTCGGCGTGTTCCTCATCAACAATCAGCGGTAAGTTGTTTGATTATCAGGTAATTGGAGAAAAAATGAGCGTTATTTTGATTAGTTGCCGAGATATTGGAGTTGACACGCTTAGAAAACACAACCTGTAGATAACGGTTTTTTGCAAATTTCTCTAAATCTAGTAATCGTAACGGACTCGGGTTTTAACTCAATAATAGTACTAGTAATAGTGTAGGTATCAGTGCAGAAAATACGACCGTGCATCGTTTGTTTTCAAAGATATGCGGTATTGCCGCATTTACTCAACACATCCTATATATAAGAGGTAGTTTTTTTTTTGTTAATTTCTTGCAAATTTTTGTTTGTAGCGTATTCTTTCCATGGTAATTGGGAGATATTCGAGTTGACACGTTTAAAAAACACAACCTGTAGATAACGGTTTTTTGCAAATTTCTCCAAATCTAGTAGTCGTAACGGACTCGGGTTTTGACACAATAATAGTACTAGTAATAGTGTAGGTACCAGTGCAGAAAATACGACCGTGCATCGTTTGTTTTCAAAGATATTCGGTATTGCCGCGTTTACTCAACACATCCTGTATATAAGAGGTAATTTTTTGTTAATTTCTTGCAAATTTTCATTTGTAGCGTATTCTTGCCATGGTAATTGGGAGATATTCGAGTTGACACGTTTAAAAAACACAACCTGTAGATAACGGTTTTTTGCAAATTTCTCTAAATCTAGTAGTCGTAACGGACTCGGGTTTTGACTCAAAAATAGTACTAGTAATAGTGTAGGTACCAGTGCAGAAAATACGACCGTGCATCGTTTATTTTCGAAGATATTCGGTATTGCCGCGTTTACTCAACACATCCTGTATATAAGAAGTCTTTTCTGTTAATTTCTTGCAAATTTTCGTTTGTAGCGTATTCTTGCCATGGTAATTGGGAGATATTCGAGTTGACACGTTTAAAAAACACAACCTGTAGATAACGGTTTTTTGCAAATTTCTCTAAATCTAGTAGTCGTAACGGACTCGGGTTTTGACTCAACAATAGTACTAGTAATAATGTAGGTACCAGTGCAGAAAATACGACCGTGCATCGTTTATTTTCGGAGATATTCGGTATTGCCGCATTTACTCAACACATCCTGTAAATAAGAGGGTTTTTTTTTTTTGTTAATTTCTTGCAAATTTTCGTTTGTAGCGTATTCTTGCCATGGTAATTGGGAGATATTCGAGTTGACACGTTTAAAAAACACAACCTGTAGATAACGGTTTTTTGCAAATTTCTCTAAATCTAGTAGTCGTAACGGACTCGGGTTTTGACTCAACAATAGTACTAGTAATAGTGTAGGTACCAGTGCAGAAAATACGACCGTGCATCGTGTATTTTCGAAGATATTCGGTATTGCCGCGTTTACTCAACACATCCTGTATATAAGAGGTTCTTTTATTGTTAATTTCTTGCAAATTTTCATTTGTAGCGTATTCTTGCCATGGTAATTGGGAGATATTCGAGTTGACACGTTTAAAAAACACAACCTGTAGATCACAGTTTTTTGCAAATTTCTCTAAATCTAGTAGTCGTAACAGACTCAGGCGTTGACTCAACTATAGTACTAGTAATAGTGTAGGTACCAGTGCAGAAAATACCACCGTAAATCGTTTATTTTCGAAGATATTCGGTATTGTCGCATTTACTTAACACATCCTGTATATATGAGATAGTTTTTTTTTGTTAATTTCTTGCAAAATGTCATTTACAGCGTATTCTTGCCGTAATAATTGGGAGATATTCGAGTTGACACGTTTAAAAAGCACAACCTGTAGATAACGTTTTTTTTGCAAATATCTCTAAATCTGGTAGTCGTAACGGACTCGGGTTTTGACTCAATAACAGTACTCAATAACAATACTGTAATAGTGTAGGTACCTGTGCAGAAAATACCACCGCGAATCGTTTATTTTCGAAGATATTCGGAATTGCCGCGTTTACTGAACGCAACCTGTATATAAGAGTTGTTTTTTTTTTGTTAATTTCTTGCAAATTTTCGTTTGTAGCATATTCTTGCCATGGTAATTGGGAGGAGAATGGTATTTCTTATGTGATCACATCACCAGTGGCGCGCAAATCTACAGATGCGTTACGTTATTGTTTCATTTATACAGTAGCAAATCAGCCACATCAAACGGTGATTGAGGGCAATTTAGGCAAAACAATTGAACCACCTGTACTGCGTTTATCCAGCGTTACGGAGAGTTGTCATCGTCATATTATACCGGGTGTTTCCGGTATGTGGGCCTTCAATTTCACCAGTAACGGTAATATTTATTTTGAGTGTTTGTTTGTTTTTTTTTTGTTGTCTTCACAAATAATTTGTTGTAATGATAATTATTCAGGCACTTGTGCTATGGACAGCATCAATTCGAGTCCCATCGTCATTCCAACAATATTTCTGGTCGTATCAACATTGATTGCTGGCATTGTTATAAGATGATGAAGACAACAAACCGTATTACACACTTTATCAGAGTATTAAATGTTTTTTATATACAGAAATAATGATTATTAAACAAAATTACAATAATTATTATCATTATTATCATTTTGATAACAAAAGAAAATTTGATAATAGTGTTGATAATAACGATAAATGTTGGCTTTATTTAAATTTCGCGCTCTAATAATTATACAAGCATGGCGGTCAACGGTGACACAAGAAATTCCCCTAGAATTGTTGATATTTGTGGAATTAATCCAGAATTTTTTCAAAAAAAAAACACAATTAGAGAGAGCTTAACGGTACAACGAATTTAATTGTTTTGTTTAAATAAAAAAATGCTTGTGTAATTACCAGAAATTCCCCTAAAATAGCACAAATTTCTTATATAAACCATTTCAATTGTATGTAAATAACTGTCTTTTTATTTCGTTTATTTTAATTTATTAATCGAAAATAATTTAAGAATTTTAAATGAAAATACTGTGATGGAAAGTAGCTTGTTGAAACAAATTTTTAAAAAATAGGTGGTAAATTTGGTTATTTTCACGTTTTGTCACTAGATTATGACAGCATTGGTATGCGAACAACATTAAGGCGGGAGATTTGAATTAATTTGATGTAGTTTCGGTTGTTTTATGGAATTTTGTGACCCACGCCACCGAATTTGTTGTATACATATGAATAGATGTTGCCTCTGTCCCTTTATATAATAAAATTTAGGAAATTCTAAATATTTAAATAATAAACAAGAAAATTAACAAAAAAAAACACGATTATATTATAATAAACAAGCTATTTATCTGTTGGTAGACTTTTATACGATGAGAATTTTTAACATTGAGAGAAATTGTGGAGATTTCTAGAAACAAAACAAAAACTAAACGAAAATCGCGGGTAATTACAGTTTTTCCAATAAATTTTTGTTGGTGGTCGATTCAGGTGTCGGTTGTACAAGTTTTGCCGGAAAGAGTTATATTTTGAAACTTTTTGGAATTGTAAAGTCTTGTAAATATGCAGAAGGTAGTGCAGATTTGTAGTTTTTAACGAAATGATATTTGGGAGGGTTGATTTTGCCTATTTTTAGCGAGAGAGAGAGAAAAAAAATTGTGGAGAGAACAAAGAATTTTTTACTCAAACACAGCCAAGTTTTTCATTGTAAAATAATGTTTATACATATATATTTAAAAATATATATTATTATTATAGCTACGATTTTTAACAAATGGAACATATTCATTAATAACAAATAAGACAAGAAGAATCACTATCGTAGACCAGATTTTCAGATTATATTTCCCCCCCGTTTTCAAACAAAGTCGGCTATGCTTGGACGTGAGTCGTTGATTGTTGCGTTGATTTTCGATCCTACTTCAATTCGATAATTGTTGCAATCTCCTATCTCTATCGGCTCGGTAATGGTCGATATAATTCGGCACTAATAGCCGATTGTTTGAAAATTGTAATGGGTAATCGAAATTATGTCGATTTAATTATTAATTTTCTTTTTTTGTATATTGTATATATGTGTTTATATAAGTGTTTTCTTTATTGTTTTTCCTTTTTGAAAAAATTATATTAAAACTAATGTAAATGTATTTATATAAAAAGACTGTGACGCTCCGTTTCTTTTGTTATTTTTTCTGTTCTAAAAACGATAATTTGGCTTCAATTGCAATCATATTCTGTTTGAAATTGTGATTTTTGTGCTTTTACCGCTTGTTTTCTTTAATTTACGGTTCATTTTCGTTTTTTTTTACGTGTTTCTTATAGATATGTAATTATGAAGAATTTGCCATTTTTTCCTTAAAATAGCGTGTCCAATTTTTGCTTATCAATATTCTAAGGGGTTATAATTATTATATTTTGACTACGAAAAATAAATTGGAGAAAATTACGTTTTTTATCATTTTTTTCCCCAAAACACAATTATGATGACCCGTTATTGAGCCAACTTCACGTCTGTCACGAAAATCTAGTAACTTTTGGGGATTTTCATCGATATGGTTGGCGAAAGTTTGTTTATTTAGTGTTTCTAGAAATTTTTGGAAAATTTCAATTGAAAGTACGAGAATTTCCTCAAAATTACCGGAAAATAATCAGAATCAATGGTCCTAATAGAGCGTGATTGTGTTTTTTGTGGAAAATTACTAAATTTGATTGCGTCAAGTAAGTTTGGTCATTATAACCTCACTTTAATTGAGGTTAGGTTTCTAACTTATCGAAATTGTAGAAATACAAGACAAAAACAGAAAAGAAGAAATCATTATGGCAATCTACAAAAATATAGTCAATTACAGGTGTGTTTCTAGTCTTTTTATTTATTATTTTAATTATTGTTTTGTGGTTTTTATAAATAATGAGCAGCGGTGGGCGTCTTCTGTTGGACCTTCCCATTTTGTTGTGTATTTCGAATAGAGTCACTGGTTATGGTAAAAATTACAGCTAATAAATTGTACAACACCAACAATCAATAATAGCAGAAATTGAGATTTTTACATCGAAAAAAAAACAGCCCAGGAACCGAATCGAAAGCCGCTGTATAAAATTATGGAATCTGTGTGTGAATGGATTGAAGGTTTTTTCAATAGCTAAACAAACGGTAGAGAATACGGATCTTCTAATCGGTCGACTAATGTGTCAGACAAAGACAGTTGTTTATTGTATAGAGTAATCGTATTCATTAATATAATCAAACAATATGGTTTCTTCTTGGTCTGACACATATATTTGTTATTTAGATAGTAACTGCTCTCTTTTTAATTCATTCTAGGATATTGCGAGTAGATGAGCTCTTTGGGTGTCTATGGAACAATCTCGGCGATCTGTAAATGTTGATTAAGGATCGGTACAAACAAATTGCAACAAGGTTCGTGAATTTTATGTTATTTTTGTACATGTTCGTGTAGACAGTACGTCCGTGTGTTTAGTTTAAATGCCATTACTGTATAATATATAGTGTATATTGCACATATTGAGACAATCTGTAATCTAATAGTTTTCAAGTCGTTTATATACAGGTGGGGTATGTCATCTAAGCACATAACAGACAATTATTCTATAATAACATGATCCAAGCGTTTTTATAGCAACTTTGTCCACCTGTTTTAATAAAACATGCTTTATCGGGAGCATCCAATCCTTTCGGCATCTTCATATAGATTTCCTTGGAAATTTCACCATGCAAAAATGCTATTTTTACGACAAAACGAATTATTTAGTAATCTTTGGTAGTTACTAAAACGAGAAATGTTCTAACTTATGGTATAGTTACGACTTCCTAATCAATAACAATTTCAGTTTTGATTTCTTTTCTATTAACAATTTATGATTTTTCATTAACTATATGTGAAGTTTTTTCCATTTCTAAGTCATTAGAAACATCGAAAAAATTTGATGACGATGATAACCTGAATTGCAGTTCAACAATTGTTAAAACAAATGAGATAATTTGGCTTTTAGATGTGACGTTGCTGTATCACAACGAGTGGCAGTTTTGATGGTAATTTGGTATCGAAAAGGATAATGAAAAATGCATATTGTGGGATTTCCATGAGATGATTGTTTTTTTTTCTTTCGAACGGAGAATAACTGTTGGTAAAATAAAATAAAATATGTGTGATGTCAGCTATGTTACATGAGTAAAGCTCTCTCCATTTTAAAAATATTGTTTTATTTCATCTTACCATTTTAGAATAATAAAAAAATATATAGTAAATAATTATTTTATCCACCAGTAGATAAAAATTTTATTTATTAGGATATTGGGAGTAGTGAAGAGGTATTTGATTTAAAAATGTCCCTCCTAAATACCTCTTTTCAACTCCTACTATCCTAATGAAGTTAGAAAATTTTAAAATTTCTTATTAGGATATTAGGAGTAGTGAAGAGGTATTTGATCTAAAAAAAATCCCTCCTAAATACCTCTTTTCAACTCCTACTATCCTAATGAAGTTAGAAAATTTTAAAATTTCTTATTAGGATATGAGGAGTAGTGAAGAGGTATTTGATCCAAAAATTTCCCTCCTAAATACCTCTTCTCAACTCCTAATAACCTAATACAAAATTCGAAAATTTCCTGAATTATTTTGGAGTTTTTATTAGGATATTGATTGAAGGTATTTAGGCGGGAAAGTTTTTAGTATGAAATACCTCTTCTCTACTCCTAATATCCTAATATGGAATTTTAAAATTTTCTTTATAATCATATCTATTGGTTATTATTTAATTTGTCAAGTTTAAAAGCATTTTACAAGATTTATTTATTTATTGATTAAATATTATAAATAATTAATAATAACAACAATAATTTCTTTTTCACTCAATACTGCGTTTCAATGTCGTACGTCGAGTGTATTAGATGTTTTCATTTACACTGTATTGCGGAGGAATTTTCTATTGTTTTGCCATCAAATCAATTAATCTGAAACATATAAAATATTTCAATCAGTTATGATTAGCAAAAAGTTTATTATTAGTTATTTATTTATAACAAAACTGGTTTTTGAGTTATTGGTAAAAAAACCATCAACAACAATACGATAAAATGAATATGATAGAGTAGGTGAAAATTGCCTGCCATTTAAAGTATGTATATGCAAACCTAAACAAAGGCAATACACACTGGAAGACGAATACGGAGAGGCACAAGAAAAAAAGAACTGCTAATACATAACCTTTGTGCTACTTTTTAAAGTTCAAATGGGCTAATAATAAATAAGATGACCAGGAATGTTTTACTGTGTTTATATTAATCACTGCGCCAGATCACAGAAAAATTTCTAAAACTGACAAGGAAACTATTCGAAGTGTCCAACTCCGATTTTTTTTTGAGCTTTTGATATGTTGTTGTCCATCGAAAAATAAGCGATGCCTATCTTTTTTTAGCGGCCCTTATTGCGTTTTAAGGGGTGAAATGGACCCTGGAAGATTCGTCAAAATCCCAATGGTTATGTAATTTTGTATACAGGGTGTCCCGTAAGTAATGGCCCACCTTGCAGGGTCAGGTAGGAAATTTAATCCTGAAACGAAAAGGCCTTTACCATTTTTCGATCTGACGTATAGATAATTTACTATTAATCAAATTCAGTAACCAATCAGGTTACTTAAAAATAAATAAATAACGTAAAATTGATTTGAACATGAATTAACAGATAACTGATGTTCTTCTTAGTTTTGTATCACTTCAGTGTTACAAGAGGTCATGTATCTTATTACAATAATTAAGCAAATTAGAATGTCATGTTGATGATACAATTAAGCCTCTCTACCACGACAAGGTGAGAACATCACAAGAGAGGAAAAATGTACGTGTAAAGAACCACTACACGTAAAAAAATGTACTTATATCTAGATTAACAAATTATAACAAATAAAAAGATTATGTCCAAACAAAAAGGAACAACAATAATTAAAATCAAAATAAATTCAAACAAAAACAGTGTATGTACAAACAAAAAAAACATAAAATCAACATGCGCAAAAAAACAAAACTGAATATACTCTGTAACATGCAAAAACAATGTCGAAAACTCGAACAATAAACTATAACTATAAACACAAAAAAAAAATTGAAAGTGCGTGGAACGCCGCGCGTTAGAAGTGAAACTTATTGGGTTAGAGATGAAGTTTATTTCTTTGATTGGTTGTCTGAAAGCTCGATTTTTTGCTGCAGTTGTCTTTTTCTGTATTTACATTTACATACTGTATTTACATATACAGTTGCGGTCAAAAATTTTGGACATTTTTTTTGACGTCTAAAAATATTTGGACTGGGCCAAACATTACTGTTATTATTAACGTTTAATGTCAAAATTACTGACTCTTTGAACATAAAATATTAAAGGCTGTCCTACACCTACTGACAATTAGATGTCCGATCGTAACTGTATAATTTAACGCCATTAATTAATTTATAAATTTTCATTTTAAAAAGTTAACAACAGTGATTCTAACCTCACTTTCTGTGACGTTATTGTTCAAACATTTAGATATTTTGCCAGATTATGATTTAATTAATAGAATTCATATTGTTAATTTTATGAATATAAATGCCGGCTCTGCTAGTTAATTTATAAATTCAAAAATCACCGAGGTAAGCCTTGAAATTTTAGTTTCGTTCCAGAGGGCGCTGTACATCAATCAATGCCACCAACTTTAGACCCTAGTCCCCTAGTGTTTATTTTACGCAGTTGGCAGAACTGACAGAGTATAAGCGATGCTATTGGTAACGCCCCCACTCTTCTGTTAGAGGGGAAGTGTTTTCCCTCACCGCGTGACATTTTTCGTTACATAAGGAAAATACATTGAAAAATATTTACCACCAAGCGTGCCTAAAGAAGTTTCACTTCAAAAAAAACACAAAATCACAGTGAATATTGCACAAGTCAGTCTTTTCTAATTATTCATCGCCTTTTTGGTCCATTGTCTTTCGTCCACTTGTAAATAAGGAATGGCACCACTCTGTTTAAAACCAAGTCAGTACAATTGTGAATTGTACAACCCAATTCTGTAGAGCATCGACGATTTCTATACACCTCCTTGAAAAGGTCTTCCAAACGATCCTGCCCTGAGGGAAAAAAAAATTATGAAAAATTCGAAAAATTAGGACTTCTTTTGTACATAGAAAGAGCAAAAAGTTTATCCTGTTGGGTCCACGTGCGAGAGTGTGCGTTCTTCGATGCATTACGTAATTGCGACTTGATGAATTCTTTTGTGACGTGATTTAAATTTTCGTTAATGAAATCAAACCTGTCCGAGTCATATAAAGATTGAAGAACCCTAACCTTATCACGTTCGTCTTTTAATAAAAGTCTAAGTTTGGACAAAATTTTGCAGTGGTGTTTCAATAAATCTTATATAAAAGCGATTTTCGCGGCGATAACTCCCGTTTAAAGACACCAAGTTTGGGTAAGACACCTTTTTTGTCAAGTAAAAAAGAAAAATTTTCAGATGTATCTGAGGTGGAAATGAGCATACAAAAGTTGTGTTCAGAGACGATGAGTTCACTAAGCTCTTGGTTTTCGGAATTATTCAAAACAGAATTAGATAAGATTGAATCAGTTGCGGCCGATGGATAACTCTTCACTAATACGGGAAGCAGAAAATGTTAAAGAAACATCCGAACAAGTGCAAATTGTGAACTTGAAGTGGAGGGCTGATAACATGAACAAGAAGACGCGGGAGACATACGAACTGGAATTGGGATGACACCATTCTCTAAACGATTTCTATTGTCGACATCACTACTAGAAAAGTGATCCTCACAAATACGCCAATTGGAACAATTTTCACTGGAATCGACTTGAAGTGCTTTCTTCCACGATAAATGTAATGAGTGATTTTTCGGAAATATATGAAAAGTTTTGTTGACATGTTCTCCTACATTACCAGTAAAATATGAATTACGACAATTGGGATACTGGCATGTTAAAAATGTGTTTTATACACTTTTGATAATGGTTTAATATTAAACGACCACTTACCTTTGTGTATCAATCTACTTCTCTCGTTATTTTACCAAAACTCTTCGTTCGAATTCAACAACCACTTTTCGATCCCAGATTACCATTAAAATTGCTCTCTCGTTGTAATGCTGCAACATCTAATAGCCAAATTATCTCATTTGTTTAACAATTGAACTGTAATTGAGGTTAGGTTCATGAAATGTTTTCGATGTTTTACAAGTAAATAATGGCTGCAATATCTCTTCTTTAATCAATCCAACCTTACTAGGATTCCAAAATTATTGAAAAATATATATAATTATGCTACAATAATTAAATTAATTGTAAACAATTAAATTTTACCTAATTTAACAATAAACAAATTGTTGCCAACCACAGAACACTAAATATAAGAAATGAAATCCCCATGTTAAACGTTGGCAACAGCCGCCATTTTGTTGGGTGGCATTATGCCACAACTACGCATGCGTGAAATTTTTGCATCTTCTCTCTTTGTCTTTCTTCTCTATCTTATACATATTAGATATTTCAGGACTCAAATTAAAACAAAAACTAAAAATGTACATAATATATTCAGTTAATCACTTCATCGGCTATAAAATAAAGTACAATATAATAAATAAGGCGTGCAATGCACTTGAGTCTATGAAAAATTCTTGCTGTATAATAATCATTATTCAATGTCTTAGAGGCTTTTTTAAAGCTCTTCTGCACAATTAAACCAAAGGGATTTAATAACTAGTGTCAAAAACGTTAATGATTCAAACTGTTACTGCATAGACTTAATCGCAGCTCTTGAATGCTCTATTTTATAAAAATATTCTTAATTAATGGTGTTAACTAATCTAAGGTTATATTCAATTAATCGTCATATACCACTAAGACTTTCCATGTGATGCACAGATCAATTCCAATTCTCAAAGAAAAGCTTGTGATGTGACACAGGCCATAACAATTTCAATGTGGTGTATCCATTTTTTCACGCCTTAAACCTGAAATACAATAAAACGAGATAGAATTTAACTCTTAGATAATTGTATTCTTCTAAAAATTTATCTTACCATAGATTGATAAAGAATAAAACACTAAAATTTCATTATTAAATTGAATCAATTTATTTAACTAATTTACATCAACTCAACTATGACACTTGACAAGACAAGACAATGGACAAAAAGCACCAATCAACCCAATTGTTGTTTGGCGGGACTTTCAATAGCAAGCCAATCAGCTCTGCGATGCCAGTGCTGCAAATGCGCGCGCTCTCTGTCGTTTCTTGATTTTGACACTTTGGTCAAACAACCAATCAGCTCTCATATGCCCTGACATTTGTTCAAGGTTAGTGCTGTTGCTCATCTGCCAATCCTGATTTCACCCCCATGTTGCCAACTGATTTCCAGCTTCGCAGTTTCTATCAGAGATGGCGCTGCAAAAATCATTGTTGCCAACTCTTCTCTCTTATTCATTGATTTTAATATACCGGGAACCAAATTCGACTACCTACTCTAAATTGATTCTTAGTAATTTTTATTAGTCATAAATTTTGCACACAATGTATAATTTCTTAGAGCTACTATCTGATAATTTGAAAATAGAGTAACTATACCAAATTTGCTCGTTGAATGTGAAATTTCAAGTGTCAAATGTACAACTGAACTCTCCAAAACCTATGCGTTTGTTTACAAATTTTGTTGTAATCTAAAAATTTATTATTATTACGATTTTTTGTGCGTTAGGTCATTTTTAAGAATTTTTGTGACTTAAAATAATTTTTGAAATGAATCACCATGTTATTTTATATTACTGTCTTTAGCAGATGAACTTTACACGTATTTGTAGCAACTATTAACCTTGACTTAGTATTTGTATTATGTATATCTAGTTCTCTTTTTTGTTCTTTTTCTTTTAACATCAAAATAAATTATTAAAAAAAAACATTGAAAATATATTTTAAATTTACCGCCTTTTTGCATAAGGGACGCAAACCTTTCATATATGACATACAGAGCTCTGTAATCGTAACCTTCTCTAGCGCCATCCCAGCACCGGTTAGGAAATTAGTGAGGGAACATTTATCATGGAGTGTCCGATCTATATTATCTATGGTAAGCGTATCTTGACAACAGTGGCCGTCTAACTAAGTAATAAACATAAAAAAACACCTCCTATTCGACCTACTGTGACAACACAATTGTTCTATCATAATCCGTGAAAAGGAAAAGATTTCCTAAACTCCGTCCAAAAATTAAGTATAAAATTTCAAATAACAAATGATAGGTTATGTGCAACCTAACATCTGAAAAGTTCCTAATTGTTACATGTTACATGTTACATGTTTAATTGAACTAAAAATTATATTATATTGTGGTATACCAAATTTGCTGGTTGAACGTGAATTTTTAAACGTCAAATGTGCAACTGAACGGCCTAAAAATACCTATATTTCCACATATACGGCATATACTTGGGGAATTTTTTTGACACATTTGACGTTTAAAAATTCACCTTCAACCAGCAAATATGGTATACCTGTTGGAATAAAATCCTACGCGTTTGTTAACATATTTTGCTACTGATTTTTCAATATTAACTCTGAAATTCCATAATTTATATTTCTTTAGAGATTTTAAAATTCCTTTTAAATTGATTTTCAGGTTAATACAATAAGGAAGAATTTTAAATTTGGGGCCTCAATAGAGGGGCTATTTTTTCGTTGCTGTTAGTTTACGTTGCTGTCATTTGAAATTTTATACTTAATTTTTGGACGGAGTATACCACTTTTCTTCTTAAGTATCTAGTCCAATTTGGTTCCCGGTATATAGATAATTGAAATCAATTGCTCTAATTGTAGCGCTCCACGCCGTAACGATTATTTTTGTTTATCTCGTTTGACATTTACGTCACCTTCTGACGTCATTTGGATATTTTGCTGAACTTTACCGAAGGTCAAAAGATTGCATTTCGTGCGAATTGTTCTTGCACACAAGTACCTCCATTCAAAGTACAAATTTACAAGAAAACAGTATAAAAAAATGTTCAGCCGTACATTGAGACCTTCATTGATTACTGCAAGAAATTTCAGCACATCGAAACAGGTCAGATATATTTATTTTTTTTGAAATTATTTATCATTTATTACGTAAATCGTTTGATTGACAATTCTCAACCATGTGATGTATTTTTAGAATAATGTTAAAGTGGCCGTAGCTGGAGCATCCGGTGGTATTGGCCAACCATTATCATTATTATTGAAACAATGTCCACTAGTCACACAATTGAATCTATACGATATCGTTCATACACCCGGTGTGGCCGCTGATTTGTCACATATCGAAACACCAGCTCAAGTCAAAGGCTTCCTGGGACCGGATAGTGTATGTGATGCTTTTAAAGGTGTCGATATTATTGTGATACCAGCCGGTGTACCACGTAAACCGGGCATGACACGTGACGATCTATTCAATACGAACGCATCGATTGTACGCGATTTAGCCAAAGCGGCCGCTGAAGCGGCACCGAATGCCATGATCGGTATTATATCGAATCCAGTCAATTCGACTGTACCGATTGCTTGTGAAGTTTTAAAAAAAGTATCAATTTTTATTGAAAATTATTGAGTAATTTTAGTTAAATCGCGAAATTTTAGGCCGGTAAATTGGATCCGCGTCGTGTCTTTGGTATCACAACTCTGGATGTTGTGCGTGCCAACACTTTTATTGCTGAAGCGAAATGTTTGGATGTTACTAAGATGAAAGTACCAGTTGTTGGTGGTCATGCCGGTATCACTATTATCCCATTAATTTCACAAGCGCAACCGTGTGTAGAATTTGGCGAGCAAGAATTAAAGGATATCACTGGTCGTATCCAAGAGGCTGGTACTGAAGTGGTGAAAGCTAAAGCCGGTGCTGGTTCTGCAACGTTATCAATGGCGTATGCTGGGGCACGTTTTACAATCTCATTAATACGTGCCATGAATGGTGAATCGAATGTTATTGAATGTGGTTATGTACAATCTGATATTACGGAGAGTAAATATTTCGCGACACCATTATTGTTGGGTAAATGTGGTGTGGAGAAGAATTTAGGTCTTGGTAAATTGAGTAAATTCGAAGAGGATTTAGTTAAGGCTGCTATACCTGAATTGAAGAAGAATATACAGAAAGGTGAAGATTTCGTCAATAAAAGTTGCTAAAAATTGTTTTTTTTTTACATAGTCATTATTCTGTTTTATATCAAATAATTTAAAAATAAAGCTTTCAAATTTAGCGCCTTTTTTTAATTAAAATCATTAAAATATATTATTGAAGTGTGTCGTTAGGTGGCGCTTTTTGCAATAAAAGTTACTAGATAAATGAAAATTACTAGATTTGAAAAACGCGCGATTTTCAAATCACTTCTACTAGGGATGTATGAATAAAGAAAATATTCTTATAAATTTATTAAATACAGACTTATTTTATAGAAAAAATGTACCATCGATCATATAATGTCCAAATAATCGCCACTTTTAGCCCTTCAAAGGTCAGTGCGACTCGTTTGACTAAGCTGCAGATTCATAGACCAGACGGTTACTAGATTTGGGTTGGTACGCTTGAATCTAGTTATATTTCTAGTGATTTTTTGTTTATAGTAAATTAGCTAGTTGAACGTGAAATTTCAAATATCAAAAATGCAACTGCACGCTTCAAAAATCCCCAACGATGTGTGGGAAATTTATAGAATAACATTGTGATGCATTCTAAAAATTATTTGAAAATCACAAAAGCTCTTTAAAAAGATCAAACATACAAAACAATCGTAATAATATCAAATTTTGAGGTTACAAAAAAAATACGTAAACAAACTCATAGGGGCTTTTGGAGCGTGCAATTACACATTTGACATTTGAAATTTCACCAGCAAATTTGGTGACATATGTACTTTTTTTATTAAACTGGGATTATGTACTTTGTTTAACGACAAGTCTGTCAATTCTAGTAACCTTTTGGTCCAGGAATCCACTATAGCGAGAATTGTAATTATAGTTCTGTTCTTTCCTTCTCTTCCATGCTCCTTCATTCCCTTTCCGGTTTATGTTTTCACCTTCTGGTAGTCGATTCTTTTTTGGTCTCTTTTTGCCCTCACTCACAGATTGTCAATTACTCTCCCACTCCAGAGATAAACCGAACCGTTTCAATTCCATCATTAGAGAAATCTTTCCTGGAGCTTCCATTTTCCTGTTTATCTTTTTTTTAAATTCATTTGTTCTATCAAATACGCTAAATTCATCGACCAAAGAGTTCCTAGATTGAAGTTGGTACCCTTGAATATAGTGATATTTCCAGGGATTTTTTTTGTTTGTGTCCACATACACACTTACAATATTGGGAGTACGTATTTTGTTTAAAGAAAGATCTGTCAAATCTAGTAACCCTTTGGTCGGTGAATTTAGTATATGGGTCATTCCACCAAATAAAATCATTTTTACGGGGCGACCCCCGCCGATTTTTTTCAAATTTTGTGGAGGTGTTCTCTACGTTGAAAAAAAGATTCCCTGAAAGTTTGAGCTCTTAATATGCGGCCGTTTCGAAGTTATGAATTTTTGAAATTTTGAAAAAAAAATATCAACTTTTTCATCAATTTTTTTGAGGTAAAAAACTTTTTTTTCAAAATTGGTAAAATGTAGCTTTTTGTAGGAAAAATTCTCAGCTTTTTAATGGGAATATTCATTTTTTCATACACGCAACGGAAGACCCTTTAAAATCCAATCAAAGTGAAAAAAGCGATTTTTCTCACAGTGCGGCGCGTGGTACATCAAATTTGACATTTTTTTCTGAAAGCTGAGAGTTTTTCCCACAAAATATGTCATTTTCGCGATGTGCATATTTTTTGTTTTCTTACAATTAAATAAAATGTAAAATCTTGACAATTAAGAATTTTTCCTCTTCAATGCGTTAGGAAAAAGGCTGCCAATAATTTGGAAGAGCTACAAATTTTATTCTATCATGTTGGTCACTAAGCTGTCAAAAAAGTCCGTTCTTACAGTGGATAAGGTATACATCATTGCTCTATTCCATTATTCTTTACTCTCATTCTCTTTGAAACCGGTTCCTGGAAGATTTTCGGGAGTTTCTGAAAAGGCTGATCATACCTCTCTCTTTCTTTTACGCTTACTCTCTCTATCTCTTGATTGATTTTCCTTCTTTTTTCAGTTGCCAAATTTCTACACTATTCGATTAGACTCGGTTCATTATTGTAATATAAAATTTTGACAGACAAATGTCAAAATTTATGCAACTTAGTGTCTGAAACACCCTAGATTTTGACATGCTTGGGATAATAAAATTTTAAGTTTTTGTTTTTAGATTTTTTTAAAAGATTAACTTCAGGTTTTATTTTATTTCTTAATTTATGGTAGTTTCATTTTGATGGCGAGATTGAGCTTGAATTAAATCCCCATAGTTGGGGACTTTCAGAATACTGAGTTGCATAAAATTTGACATCTTTGAAATGTCACACTTTATATTACAATACTGTACCGAGTTTATACTCTATCCAAAAATTAAATATAAAATTTCAAAGTACAGATGGAAGGTTATAGGCAACTTAATGTTTGAAAAGTTCCTAACTTTTACGTGTTTACATAAAAGAAAAATTATATTGTATTGTGGCACTTCTGTTTGAATAAAACCCTACGCATTTGTTTACATAATTTGCTGGCAATTTTTTTTATATTAACCAAGAAGTTCGATTATTTTTAGTTCTTTGGAGATTATAAAATCCTTTACGAATCAATTTTCAGTTTAATACAATAAAGAATCAAAATTTTTGGGTCTAAATACAGGAACTATTTTGCGTTGCGTAGGTTAGCCGCATTTCTGTCATTAGAAATTTTATACTCAATACCTGATGATCATTATAGCCGGTGCGCCTCTGATTCACCCACATTCTACATCTATGAGACGACTATGTCTAGTCACATGACCACTAATCTGACAACCCCAATCAATCAACCAACATAATAAACTGAAACTTCCCTAATAATTGTTGAATATTTTGACAGATGACAGACAAATGTAAAAAAAAAATAAATAAAATTATTTACAAATAATTAAACCAACAAATAATGGATGAATTTAAACACAAAATTCTAAGTTTAATCAACAAACAAGTAAAATCAACCAAAATTTATTAACAAATAATCAACAATCAACAAATTCTAGGGTGATGGTAGTGGTAACACAAAGATCCCATTAATGGGTTTTTCCGATTTTAACTATCAAATATCATCAACATCATCATCATCATCATCAATTAATAAAGCAACACACACTAACGATATTTCATTATTATCGATAAATAGTAAAACAGTAACGGAATTGAATCGTCCCTCCGATCAGGATATTTTAGAGAGTATTGAAGCTGCCTATTTCTCAATTGATACAAACTACGATATCTGTCGGTACGAATTGAATAAATTACGCGACCAACAACAGCTCGATTGCATCAAAATCCAGGAGATGTTTAAGAATTTAAAACAACAACATCAAGTCGTATCGAAGAAAGTGCTACAATTAATCCTCGAACATCAACAGCAATGTTTCGATGAATTTAAAAATATCGAAAGTATCCTTGTCGAAATACGAAAAACGTTGAAAATCTGTAAGGAGAGTCGACAGAATTTGTCACAGATCCATCTGCAATACAAACAATTATTGTTGGTGTTGAACAATTATCGTAAACGTAAAATACTGAATGAATTGTTGAATCAATTGAAAATCATCCGAGAATTGTACAATTTCGATAAATTAATCGAGAAATTCATGAAAACCGAAGACTATTCGAGTCTGATTATTGAATTGAAACAATTAGAGATGATTGCATTGAAATATAAACAATTCAATTGTATGAAGATATTATTGAATAAATTCCAAGAGATTCTAGAGAATACTGATGGACAATTGGAGAGTGTTTTAACGAAAATCTGTTATCAATTCGATGCGGATCGTTATGAGAAATTGATAAAAGCCTACAATTTATTGGAGAAGAGTGAAATTACGATTATCGATAATTTACATGTGAATTATATCACAGCCATCTACAATAGTTCGATTAATATCGTTAATAAGTATTCAACGATTAATAAGAATTTGAATATTTTAGATAATCGCAATCAATACAAACTCTTATGCCAGAATATCGACCAGAACGTTTTTATACAATGTCTATTGGATTTGTGTAAAATTCTCTTCAAAATCGTTCGTAGTTATTATCAATTGATCAAATGGCATCAATTGAATGTCGATATCAATCAGACGAATCAATTGAAATTGAATCAGAATTTGGTGAAAATTTGGGATGATTGTCAACGTAAAGTTGCCAATTTGTTGATTAATGTCAATTTGAAATCGTTGAAATTTGAACAATTTCTACAAATTCTATTGATTATTAATCGTTTAATTGTGATTGGTGATGAATTTTGTCAGAGTAAATCAATTGATTTACAACAATCAATCAAACAACAAAGTATCAATTATTTTTATAATTATCATCGATTATGTTTGGATGAATTACGTATCTTTTTGGAGAATGAAATGTGGGAATGTTTACCAATTAAGAATAATTTCAATTTATTGAAATTGCATGAATTCCGTTATTTACGTCGTGAATTACGTAATTTCAATCAATCGATTTGTAGTAATAGTAATAGTAGTAATAATCAAACGATTACAACAAATTCTGATTATTGTTCATCGATACATTCACAGGATAGTTGTTGTAATTATTTTATAAAATATGCTCAAAATGGTACACCATTTGATGATTTAGATGATATCAATTTTATGAGAATTCTTGATAGTAATGATGAGGATATTATGTTGAATGATGATGATTATTATTCGAATGATAGTGATGATGATGATGATGTTGATGAAAATGATGTGATTGAGGATGATGATGGTGGTGGAGGTGGTAGTAAATTTGTTATAAAGAAACAACAATTGATTATAACAAATACAACGTTGAGTATATTGAGACAAATTGGTAAATATTTACATATGTCGAAATTATTACAACCGATATCGTATCAAATTATCACATGTATGAATCAATTGTTTGATTATTATTTGTATTCGATTCATCAATTTTTTGCATCTGATTTGGTGAGTTTTGTTTTTTAAATATTATTTTATACAAAGTGTTACACTGTAGAGCAGTGTTTCCCAAACTTTCGACATATGTGTACCCCTTCTATAATTTTCGTAATACTGTGTACCCCTCGTCAAAAAAATGCATATACTTTAATAATAATAATAATAAGAAGAAGTAGCTTGTTGCATCAGACGCAGCAACAACCCAGAGCCACATGTACCCCTTCAAACATGTACCACACTTTAGGAAACACTGCTGTAGAGGACGTATTCTGTATGGGAGTATGTATAGAAACTGGAACTATTCTCACAATTTAGGTTCAGGGCCGGATTGATATATCGGGCGATCGGGCCTTGACCAATAGTTGGGTGTCTAATTTGAAGTAAACTGTTCGGAACACAATCTGTTAATGTTTCAAATGACGTACATACAGGGCGGACAAACCATCTAGATGGGCAGGAAGATAGATATAACATTTAAAAAAACTATAACAATCTTAGGTCAACCTTCTTTTTTGCTATGTAAAAATGTACTTTAGACTGATTCAAAAAAATCCACTATTTTTTTTTCTTCAAAATCCCCAAAATGATTGATACCGGCCAGTAATACGTTGGAGAAGAGCAGGGATTAAACGAAGAATTTTGGAATATCTATAAAAAAATAAAAAATAAACAATCCTGGTCGTTGATGAAGATATTCCAAAATTCTTTGTTTGATTTCTGTCCTTCTCCAATACGTTATTGGTGGGTATCAATTATACTATTTCGAAGAAAATTATTACAGTCACAACGAAGATAGCAGATATTTGGCAGGTTGTAAGTACAATTTAGACTGATTTAAAAAAATCGAGTATTTTTTTTTCTTCAAAATCCCCCCTTAAATAGTTTCAGGGAGGTGAAAAAAGATGCAGGTTAAAATTTGAGCTTTTAATATTAATATTTAGAGGTCGCTCATCGCGAATTTCGATTTTCCATTTAAATTACATAGGAATTTTTGTTAAAACTTTGGAATTTTGTAGCCCACAAAACAATCAACGGTTCAAAATTGAACGTTCTAAGAAAAAGTGTCTTTCAATACTTTTCGATAGACCACGTGTTCAAAAGTTATTCAAAGTCAAAGTTGAATTTGTGCTAAAATTACAAGTTTTTTCCAGTTTCGGGGAAAATGATTGAAGTTATCACAAAATATCATCAAATTTCTCTTGAGATTTATAAAATTTTTGATTTTCTATTAAAAAAGAAAAACAGTTAATACAATGAAACCTCTATCTATAGACACTTCCCTAATACGAACACCTCCACCTCCCGCTCTCCGCGGATATCTTTGCCGCAGTCCCGACATTTAATTTTCAACATCTAGAACCTCCCCAAAAAGGGACACTTCCTATTACGCATATTTTTTCATGTCCAGTGAGTGTCCGTATTAGAGAGGTTTTACTGTAAAAAAAATTTCAAATTGACAGGGTGGACCATTTTCGATGGTTTTACTATAAGGAAAGCTCGTACAAACTAATTAGCTATTAAACTAATAGCACATTCCTGTCCTACTTTTTCCTGACTAGTCAGATGGTGCAATTAGATTTTTGCTATGTTCTTTTGTTTTCGAGTTATTTCCGGTTTTTCATTTTTTCACGATATCAAAGATGCCTCATATCTCGTAGGCTATCAAAAAAGTTTATTTTGTTTCCATTGTTTTCAATGTTGTTTTTAAAGCTGATTCTATTTAGCTAATTATATTTTCTCTAGCTTTCATCACCGTTTTTGAAATATAACAGAAACCTGTGTTTCTTTAAATGGAACATATAATTTAAATTGCTTATTTTTTTCTGATTTCAAATATACATGGTTTGCTATAGTTATTTTCAAAAATGTGAGTTATTTGAATAATTTCGATTTCGAAGGGAAAAATTCTGAAAATCATATTCGAAAAGAGTTTAGAGTGCTATGAAACAATCGTTTTTTAGCTTGTCAATGAACTATTATTTTGGTTGCTATTTATTTATTTTTTTGTTTTCTTATTTTGCAACAGGTAAAATTTGTTTCATGGCACTCTAAAGTCCTTTCGAGTATAATTTTTGTAATCACTACTTGCGAAATAACTCCCGCATTTTTGATAATAACTATATCAAACTATATATATTTGAAATAAGAAAAAAATAAGCAATTTAATGAGCGATAAATTAAATATAGGTTCCATTTAAAAAAAAAACATAAGTTTGTGTTATATTTCCAAAACGGTGAGAGCTAGAGAAAATCTAATTAGCTAAATAGAATTAGCTTTAAAAACTACACTAGAAACTGTGGAAAGAGCGTCAACTTTTTTGAAAACCTACGAGATATAAGGCATCTTCGAAATCGCGAAAAAATGAAAAACCGGAAATAACTTGAAAACAAAATAACATAGCAAAAATCTAATTGCACCATCTGACTTGTCAGGAAAAAAAAAGGACAGGAATGTGCTATCAGTTATTTTGTACGAGCTTTCCTTATAGGAGATAGCCTGCAAAACCATCGAAAATGGTCCATCCTGTACAGTTTAACAATCATAGATACTATTTTTTTGTAAAAAAGCACTATGTTCCTTACCATTAACTATTATAAGTCACTAGAAATACTAAAAAAAGAAAACAAGTCTATCCTAAGGAAAGTAATGTTTAATATTTACCAAGGCAGAAAAATTAAATTTTACATAAACATTTATTTCAACGCTATTATTTGAAACTTTTTTTTCCAAAATATGCTATTAAATTTATTAGAGAAATCATGGATGGACTATATGAAAGTTGTTTTATTATAATCCGGAAAACGTCGACCATGTTCTTGGAAGACTTTTAAGAGATACTGGAGTTGTTCCTCGTTCTTGGTTAAGCAGTTATTGTATTCTTCTACTAAAGCAATACCACATTCTGCGGATTCATTTAGTACAGCAAGTTGTTTAAAAAATGCCAAAATTTCTTTAAAACTTTCATTATTGGGCCACAGAGATACATCTCCTTTGAGAAAATTATATAGTAAATCAAAAGTATGAGTGTAATGACTGGATGTTAAAAATTAAATGCCGGGTCCGGGGAAAAAGTGTCCATGGGGGTGTCCGTATTAGGGAAGTGTCTGTAAATAGAGGTTTCACTATATTAACTTTGTTTTTATAGAAAATCAGAAATTTTAGAAATGTCAAGAGAAATTTGATGATATTTAGTGATAACTTCAATCATTTTGCTAGAAACTGGAATAAAGTGTAATTTTAGCACAAATTCAACTTTGACTTCGAATAACTTTTGAACGCGTGGTCTATCGAAAAGACACCTTTTCTTAGAACGTTCAATTCCCTACAGAAATATGTTTTTGTCATTTGAAACCGTCTATGGTTTGTGAGCTACAAAATTCTAAAGTAAAAAAAAAATTCGTATGTTATTTAAATGGAAAATCGAAATTCGCCATGAGCGACCTCTAAATATTAATATTAAGAGCTCAAATTTTAATAGACATCATTTTTCACCTCCCTGAAACTATATAAGAGGGGATTTTGAAGAAAAAAAAAGTCAATTTTTTTAAATCAGTCTAAATTGTACTTACAACCTGCCAAACATCTGCTATCTTTGTTGTGACTGTAATGATTTTCTTTGAAATAGTATAATTGATACCCATCAATAACGTATTGGAGAAGGACAGAAATCAAACAAGGAATTTTGGAATATCTTCGTAAACGACCAGTTTTGCTTATTTTATTTTTTTATAGATATTCCAAAATTCTTTATTTAATCCCTGCTCTTCTCTGACGTATTACTGGCGGTATCAATCATGCTATGTCGAAGAAAATCATTATACTTACAACAAAGATAGCAGATGTTTGGCATGTCTTATATACCACAATAGGAGTTATCGTTTCAGGAAGTAAAGGTCGATACGTATACGAAGATGGCCAAGGGTATCTATTTTTTTCTCTATCTTTTTCTGGTGCATGTACAAATTTAATTTGTTACTGTAAAAATTATCAAATGCAGTAGTTGATTGCTAAACACCTGGACTGTTTTACAACATTCGTTCGGCCCTGTTTAGGCTACAACATTTAAAAACTCGTGTCAGAAGTCGTATATTGCACTCGTCCTTTAGAAAACTCGCGGCTCCGACTCGTGCAATAATAGGCGACTTCTGACACTTGTTCTTTAATATACTATTATATATAATTTGTTTTTTTTTTTAAGTTTTAATAGGCTTCTCTATCTTTATAATAATAAAGATTGTAATAATCGTCCTCCATGGTGTAATACAGGCGACACTCTTTTAACCGGCTGTATCTTCGTTTTTTTTTTGTATTTACTTTATATCAAAATAAGTAAAATATTACTATTAAACAAACGAAAACGGATCGTGGTAACTATTGAAAACAAATCAAAACGCTAAATGATTGGCGAAGAAGGCTGTTTTTGCTTTAAATTACTCATTTCTTTATCCAATACAATTACGTAAAGCCGGTCAATCGGGAGTCTACTGTATCTTATATTTCTAATTGTTACTTATTAATTTTTCTCATTTTTTTAGACTGTATCAAGTTCATCTTTATATTCATCAGAATTATCGATAACATTAAAAAAAATTCAAGATACATTAATATTAGATGATAGTATTATTAATAATATTGGTAATAATGGAAATGGTGGTGATAATTTAATAATAAATGATAATATGATTGATGCTAATAATATTAGTAGTAGTGGAAGTAGTAATAATACTATTAATAATAATAGTAATGATAAATTTAATGATAGTGATGATTATTATAGTAATAATAATAATAATAATGGTAGGATACAAAAACCGAATTTATCAATGATTGTTGATTTGAAAAAATCTGCTAATTTATATGGTTTACTTGAACGTATTGTTGCAATTGAAAGTTTAATATTTCTATCAAAACAATATCAATATTTACATGATTATTTAGAATCATTAATACCACAAACGAATAAAATTATGCTACAACAATTCTTCAGTCAGGTGAGTCGCTTTATTATTAATATTTTTGATTGTTGTTGTTATTGTGGTGTTTTATCAAAAAAAAAGTTCAATTACTGATTACTTGATGAGCAGAGAACGGATACGCTTTAAGGTGAAAAGCGCTCTTAGATTGTCATACGTTTGTAGGCAGGTTTTTTTTTATCTAAAATGTTCTTTCATCTACAATATTCAATTAAGAATATAAATTTTTATTTAATAGAATTAGAAAAAAAAATTGAAAGTGCGCGGAACGTCGCGCGTTAGAAGTGAAACTTGTTAGGTTAAAGATGAAGTTCGGTTTCAAATATTATTAATCCAAAATTTTGTTTTGCATATGTCGTCGGCGTATTGTAAAATCCGTTATCTACAAAACTGCAGAAGTTTTGTCGTTTTAATAGAGGCTGTTTTTGTATCTCCTGACTGTTTTCGCCTTCCCCGGCTATCATACTATTTAGCTCAGGTTAGGTCTTTGTCTGGTCAGGCACTTGGTTGTAAAATATCTGAACATTTCACGCAATAAAAGACTTCACAATATTCACCGCTAGTCATTTTCTAGATGACGGATTTTACAATACGCCGACGACAGCGACGTCATTTTGACGGAATGTTTGGTCATCTGTTTTACCACCACTATCGTTGAAAATTCAATGCCGTATTCGAAGTGAAATACATCTGTTTACACTCTATTTCTATGTTCCGCTTGACTGTTTGTTAGTTCGAATCGGTGACATCACTGCACCAAATTTAGTGAGAAATCCGTTCTCTGCTTATGAGGGAAGATTAAAATAAAATCTAGATTAACCAGAAGAAAAAAACCGTATGCGTTTTACGGCTCGTTACAATTTTTAAGTTACTTTTCGCTTTTTTTCTACACTTCGAATCTAGCTGGCTGATACAAAACAGTTCCTTCTCTCTTCAGATCTCTTTCAATTTTTCTATTCGTCTCGAATGGATTCTTTGTTCCATTTGTGATTTTGTTTCTGAAACATTTTAGAACATTCTGGAACCTTCTAAACCCTACAGAAATATTCTAGTCTCAACTACTTTTTTTTCTATATCTCCAAAAAGTTTCTAAATCGGCACAATTCTAATAGAATGGGACATGAAACACAACTATTGCCAGAGAACATATATTTACAGCGTATTTTCTCTAAACAAGGTGGTTAATCGAGATTTCCTATTACCCATGAAGAAGAAAGTTTCAACAACTGTAAAGGTCTAAATTTACAGCCTTTAGGCTTCGTCTCAATGGGCAAAAATTGAAATCCATCAATAACAACTACAAAAACGATCTTTAAGACGTAATTCAAGAATAAGCAATTGTCACAGCACATTTATTTCATAGTTAAGTGGATTTTATTTTAATCTCTCCTAATTAATTTATTAATTAACAACTTTCGTGTTTATTACATCCAAAATTATTTCATTACAAGGACGAAAATATACAGAGCTGGCAAACTAAATAAGACATATTGTTAGATTAATAAAGACACTATAAAATGTAAACAGAGTTAGTATTGTCTTTGTTTCACGTATTTAGTTTCCATATATATCCAATTTGATGGTTGAACGTGAATTTTTAAACGTCAAATGTGTCAAAAAAATTCCCCAAAGTATATGCCGTATGTATGTGGAAATATAGGTACCTATTTTTAGGCCGTTCCGTTGCACATTTGGCGTTTAAAAATTCACGTTCAACAAGCAAATTTGGTATACAAGTATATTTAATTTCTTCAGAATCCCCTCTTAAATAGTTTCAGAGAGGTGAAAAAAGATGTCTGTTAAAATTTGAGCCCTTAATATTAATATTTAGAGGTCGCTTATCGCGAATTTCCATTTTCCATTTGATTAACATGGAAAAAAACATTCTTTTGCACTTTGGAATTTTATAGCTCACGTTGGGAACAATATTTCGAAATGACTAAAATATATTCTTATAGTAAATTTAACGCTCTACAAAAAGGGTCTCTTATAATTTTTTGATATATTTACGGCCGGTCTTTTATCTTCTTGTTAACTTAAAGTTCACTTTAAAATAATGGACACATTTTAAAATGAACTTTAACATAAAGCGTCTCTTATGTGTCTGTTAGCTAACAGACAGTTACATGAAATTTTATGGTGTTGGTACCACTGTTTCTAAGAAGGATAGCAAATAAAAGATATGTGTTAAAAAAAGATAGCTGAAAAATTAGGTTAGAGACAAATAGGCACGAAATGTTAAATATGAAATTAAAATTCATTCATATATAATTATGTAACGGGTTCGAATTGAAACAGGAAGATACACTAAGGGATCTATAGTATATTTTTCCAACATTATCAGTCACATACAACATAAGTACATAAAACAGAGTAGGTTTTAACGAAATTTACATAGACATGTTTTCAATGAGTGCTTCAAGGCCCATTTCTGTGATGACTTAAAAATTTCAAGTTACCTATATAATCATTTCGATACAATCCTATCAGATATTGTTTTTTAATATGACAATCCTCTCACCTATAAATATATTTGTTTCTTTTATGATTAATAATATTGATTCTATTAATCAAATCATAATCTGGTAAAATACCGAAATATTTGGGCAAATTATTTTTATTTTAATTGTCAAACGTCGAAAAGTACGGTTAGAAACTTCCCTTTATTTATGTAAAAGGCAGCTGATCTAGCCACTAACTTATAAAGTTCACTTTAAACGAGTTAACAAGATGATGCGCACAGCAGGCACTCAGTAGACAGAATTTAGAGTTAAAGGCAAGTTTAACATAAAATAACTTCAAAAGTTATTCAAGGTTAAAGTTGCATTGATGGTAAATTTTTACATTTTCCCTGTTTTTGGACGCAACCATCAACTTTATAGGAAAATTTTATAGAACATTTTTTGTAGAGGAGTTTATTCTCTATAACTTATTTTGATAAAACTTTTTGATATTTTTTACAGGTCGTAAGTTATTTCATTCACAGTAATGAATAGTTATCAATGCGAAAATATTACTGAAATCAAAAAGAAATCAGTTCATTGCAAATAACTTACGACCTGTACAAAATATCAAGAACCTTTATAAAGATAAGTTATAGAGAATAAAATGGTCCACAAAAAAGGTGCTATAAAATTTTCCCATAAAGTTGATGGTTGCTTCAAAAAACTGGAAAATGTAAGAATTAACCATTAATCCAACTTTAACCTTGAATAACTTTTGAAGGACTAAATATATCAAAAAAAACTGTTACAGACCTTTCTTGTAGAGCGTTAAATTTCCTATAAGAGTGTCTTTTAGTCATTTCGAAATATTGTTCCCAACGTGAGTTATAAAATTCCAAAGTGCAAGAGAATGTTTTCCGAAGTTAATCAAAGGGCTCAAAGTTTAACAGGCATCTTTTTTCACCTCCCTGAAACTATTTAAAAGGGGATTTTGGAGAAAAAAAATCGTCATCAATTTTTTTGAACCAGTCTAATATTTATACTGAAAACAAATAATCTGTCTTTTTTAACTGATATAATAACGATAATTCTTAAATTCATTATTTGATTTGCCACCACTGTATAAGAAATTCGAATTACTGTTTTGTGTAAAGTTTTACACGGTTTCGAATAACACGATTTCTCGTATAAATCAAGGGGTTTTTTTTGTCTCTAATCTTTTCACTTTCTTGTAACATAGAAACAAACAGAATTGACTGATCCCTGTACAACATTGTGTACCTTTCTACACGGTTTCAAATCACACGATTTTCCCACTTTTGCAAAAAATACCAAAAAAAAACTTACCATTTGAGCCTTCATGAAAATGAGACCTAACTAATTTTATTTAACCTATTTTGCTTATTATAAATGATAAAACGATAAACTAAAATTAAATTCTATTTGTTTTTTGATAAAAAAAAAACAACACCGCTTTGTTTAAATTATTTATTTATTTATTCAATTTAATGGCAGTTAATATATAACCACCTGTTGTCATATTCATTTCAGGATGTGTACGATTCTTTAAAATTTGATAATTTCTCATGAAATTATTAAAAATTCTAATTGCAACAAATTGTTTGGTCTCCTTTAAATATGTATATAAATCAATTAATGGTTCCTTTAATTGATTATAAACAACCATCATACGATTATTATTCAAAAACGGTATTAATTCTTTTACAATATTAATTGGATATTCTTTTGTTGCTATTATTAAACAATCAACATTATTTTGTAATAATTTACAAGCTCTTATATTCAATTGTTGCCAATTCTCTAATTTTAAACGTTTCTTCTCCGGCTCACCAACCTCATCATCTTGTTGTTGTTGCTGTTGTTGTTCTACATTATCATCAAGATAACTAGATTTGTTTTGATAATAACACCGTAATACTGAATAAATATTAACGTTGATACAACGTTGTAATTGTTCGTTGGGGAATTGCATAGCTAATAATGCTAATTTCTGACATTCATTGCCGGGATGTAAATGTATCAAATGTCCATCAGTATTTGGACCGATACGATTTAAAATTGCTGCAGCCAATAAACCATTCGTACCACAATCGTATAATAAATGATTACCATTTGTATGTAAATTTGAATATGTTAGAATTTGTGATAAATCATCTAAACGTAAATTTAGATTTTTATTTGATGCTGATGTTGTTTCTAAACGATAGAAAATTATTGATAATAAACGTATTGTTGGACGTTTAATTTCAATATATTCAAAATATTTCTTCTCTTTCTTCTTAATATATTTCTCTTGACTGTATTCGGTTTTCTTATTAAATGTCTTTGAATTCGTTATTAATTGTTCAACGATACTATTCGAATTTAATTGTTCCTCTTTTAATTTCTTTATATCAAATTGTGTTAGATTCTGTGATTGTCCATCATCAATGATATTACGATTATCTTTACCACATTCGATATCAATTGTTTTTAATGTTTTATCATCATTAATTACGACTTTTTCTAATTGATACGATCTCTTATTACCACGTGGATCGTTTTTTATTTGAAATGTATCAAAATAATTGGCACCAATCACATTATTCATTGATATATTGAAATTGCCCAATATTAACGTACCATTCTCTTTTAATTTATGTAATTTCATATAATTCTGTCGTTTTACAATCAAATAATCACCAATTTTAATTTTGTGATCATCACAATCACCCATCTTGCTTGTTGTAAAATAAACATAACCTCACATAACCTCAATTATTACAACAATTAAACAAAGGCGACACTATATTATTGATTTCGCTCATAACAAAGATGGAATGAAAGTAGTTCATTTGTATCATATTGCAACGTTGCAAAATCCGAATAGACAAATTGTGATTGGTTGGTAAATTTGACAATTATTTGTAGAATATCACCAGTGCCGTAGATCTGCGTAAACCGATTTATATGTCAGTGGCGGCACATATCTTCGATTTACGTCAAATTCTAATACAAATAACAAAAATCAATTGGGAGATACGTGATGTTATGTCACAACATAATAATTACATCGACATTATATTACGTGAAATACAATTATTTACGTTACGTTTAAATGAATTAATTGAACAAAAATTGGTATTAAACGATGATATTTATCGTACATTATGGGAATGTATTGCACATATTATAACACATACTTTAGTACAAGGGTGAGTGAGAATTTAATTTGGTTTAAAGACTAGAATAATATTACATAAATTTCGAATTTGAAATAGTTTTAGTGAAGCCAAGAAATGTTCGAATGGTGGTCGGGCTTTAATGCAACTCGATTTTACGCAATTCTTAATAAAATTCGAGAAAATCTCGAAATTACGTCCAGTACCACATCGGGAGTACGTCGAGAATTATATTAAAGCCTACTATTTACCGGAAAATGAATTGGAGAAATGGATACGTGAACATACGGTAATTTACATCAATAATTAGTAATTTAATTAATTAATTAATTAATTGTATTTTTATTGTTCGATAGGAATACTCATCGAAGCATCTCTACGGTTTGGTTTGCTGTGCATGTCAGAATAACAAAAAAACAAAACAACGTCTGCTACAGGTGATTGAAGAGAATGAGAAACAACACGACAACAGGTAGGTGTAAATAAATTTCGAAACAAAAAATGTATTAAATTTTTATTATTTAGTCATTAATTTAATTGAATTTTCAAGCACAATATTTGTTTAATTTATAATTTATATAATCAAATGTTAATATTATATTTTAATTCAAATCTATATTAATTTAAATAAATACTTTAAGTTGGGTTAGATTTAATTAATTTAGGGGATTCCCGGTGTTAAGACTTTGCAAAAAAAGGCATTTGGTGGCAAGTGTTGGACTAGGAGTCCCTGAGCCCACCTAATTATATATTGTTTAAAATGACAAATAACATCAAAGAAAATAGAATGCCACGAATCATACCCCAAAAATTGAAATATATGACGACACACAACTCCATAGTATGGGGCCCATACTAGTGGACAGGCGACATCCAAAAAGCCAGAAAGGAAACAAATAGCCTTAAAAGGAAAATACTGAGATGCAAAAAAAATAAATGACAATTTCGGAAGAATATTACAATAAGTATAAAGATTGTAAAAGACAGCTTTGAAAAATGATAAAATCTTCTAAGAGGGAGTGCTGGAAGAAACTAGTAAACGAAGTAGAAAACAATGTATGGGGAGATGGATATAAAATAGTGATGAAAACGATCAGACCCCATAAAAACAGGATAACACTTACGATCGAAGAGAAGAGTGAAGCCGCAAAAAAGTTGTTCCCATCACACAACTTGACGCGGCACGGCATAAGCGACATCACAGCTAAAGAAATCCAATGCGCATGCCGTGAAATGAAACTAAATAAGGCCGCCGCGGAATAGACGGATTAACGGAGCAATTCATTAAAGAAGTTGCAAAACACAGAATAGAACTCCGCAGACAATTATTCAACCAAGTCCTGTGCACAGGAAAACTCCCAGACAACTGGAAGGTGGCGAAGGCAGTGTTTATTGAGAAAAAAAAACAGCAAAGGATGAAGCAGCATACCGAGCTATATGCCTCATAAACGCACTTGCTAAACTTTTCGAAAAAGTCATTTGGCTTTCGAAAGGGGAAAAGCATAATTCAAGCTGTACAAAAAGTGGTAGAATTAACAAAATCCTTCACGCGGGACAGAAATCGTAAATTCTGCGCACTAATTACAATAGACGTCAAGAATGCGTTTAATTCGGCGTCCTGGAATATAATAATAAAAAAATGAATGATCGAAAAATAAGCCCATACCTGTTGGGAATAATCCAAGACTATTTCACCAAAAGGAAAATCATGCTGGACAGCAAAACAATGATTGACATGACGGCACGCATTCCGCAGGGCTCAGTAATGGGACCAACACTGTGGAAGGTCCTGTACGATGATATCCTAAGAATTAACGTGTCAAAAGACATTCACCTCATAGAGCATGCAGATGACTTGGTGGTTGTGAGCTCTGGCTTTACAGCAAAAGAACTGATGCTGAATGCGAACGCAACGTTATCTAAAGTCAGTCGCTGGCTGCAGCAGAACCATCTTGAATTAGCGCCAGATAAGACGGAGGCCATATTCCTTAAACAGCGTCGTAGACCTAAAGAAGAAGTCAAGTTCTGCGCTAATGGAACGGACATAATACCAAAGAAGTCAATAAAATACCTGGGAATATGGTTTAACGAAGGGCGCCATGTGGAGGACACGAAAATTAAAGCTGGAAAAACGGCAGGTGCACTTATGAAGTTAATGCCAAACATCAGAGGCCCAACGGAGGGTAAAAGACGTGTACTTTATGTAGGCATTCTATCAATTGTGCTATACGGCATACCACTATGGTACAATACAATAAAAATTAAGAGATATTATTATATGATGCAAAGTATTCAGAGAAAAATAGCATTACGCATCGCGTGCTTATACAGGATAGTGTCAGCAGAAGCGGCTGATGTTATAGGGAGAATCATCCCTATTCAATTAATGGTTGAAGAAAGGGTCGAAATACATCAAATGAGAGCGAGAGAGAGATGTATCAAAATAGATCTGTTAGCCATTAGAAATAGAACTATTGGAAGGTGGCCGCAACTTTGGGACAAATCAATAAACGGAAGCTGGACCCGTGCGTTGATAACGACCATGGATTGACAGAAGACACGGAGAAACAAGTTTTTACCTGTCGCAGTTTCTATCGGCGCACGGTAGCTTCTAAAAGTACCTAAAGAGAATAGACAAAAGATGCGACGACTAGTGCTCAATATGTGAAGACACGACCAGTGTTGGAGACGTTATGCACTCATGTTGCTACTGTCCCCCGATTAAAGTGACTGAATTAGAAACTACAAACAAAAATTAAGGAGGAGATCGTGATACAATTAATGCTAGAAAACCACCAAAATTGGGAACTAATACAAGATTACATCACGACAGTTATGAGAAAAAGGATGAAGGACGAAAATAATAAAGAGGAGGAAGTAATCACTATAGACTGATGACAACGTAAAATTGATGTAAACCTGAGATCATGAGAAGAGATAGACGTAGTGTCACCCTCAACAATGTGTTCAACTGTCCCGGGGTGACACTGGAAGAACGGAGGAGTTTTAGTGGGTATGGGGACTTCTTGAAGATCCTCAAGTCCTACACTCCCCCTGGGCAGAACCATACCCGGGGGGTGCGTAATAGCATTTTCCCTTCACAAAAAAAAGTATTAAGGTAGTACCTTCGCAACAGTCGGAGGAAAAAATTTATGTTTACTCAAACTGTTCCTGATTGACTACTGTAAACTCCTACAGTAGTCAATCAGAAACAGTTATTCCTAAGCCCCCGAAACTTTTTGCTGTTTATGTTTTTCTACCCAATCCCGAACGAGAAATTGCATGTTTGAAAAATCTGGCAACACTGTCCGAGCTTGTATACATTACATATACTCGATTCATTATTGTAATTTAAAATTTTGACAGACAAATGTCGAAATATATGTAACTTATGTTCTGAAAGTTCCTAGATTTTCACATGCTTGCGTTGATACAATCTTAAGTCTTTGTTTACATGGTTTTAAAAAATTAACAAAGTTTTATTTTGTTTCTTAGTTTATCGTAGTTTGATTTTGATAGTGAGATTCTTATGAGAAAATTATCAAATGGTATTGGGGTTGGAATTAAATCCTCATAGTTAAGGACTTTCAGAATACTGACAATGATTTGCATAAAATTTGACATCTTTGAAATGTCACAATTTATATTACAATAATGTATCGAGTATAACTTCAGTATTTTATCATATATAAGTATGCGTTGTTGCCAGCTTGTTATTAGTGTATCCCTCCCACTAACGGAATGTGGAAAAATCTTTCATTATTTATTTCCTAATATTTTCGAAACTGTGCAGTAATGATGAATTATTATTATCTTAAAAAATTCGTTGATTTTTATTTAATGTTACGTTAGTGTTTCATAGAAATCTCAAGCAAAGTTTCTGAGATAAAATTATATTTGTGGGTAAATTGTTCGGTATCTTATATAACGGAAGGTATAAAAGTCCCAAAAAGTCGAATTTTGAAATTCAATATCTCCGAAACTGTGTAGTACAGAAATTTCATTTTTGCACCGATCAATGCAGATTTATTTGAAGATTAATCTGACAAAATTTAAAAAAAAAATCCGAGAAAACCCACTTGGCTGAGGTACTACCTTAATAAGTCGTCAATTTGCAGCAATTTGTGAATTAGAAGTAGATTTGACTGTGTAAACAAAAAATCACTAGATTCAAGTGTACCAACCAAAATCTAGTAATTTTTTATCCACGATTACTCGTAGCGTATGCAACATAATCCACTTGATACATTATAGTACATTTCATGATAAATTTCCGTAAGTCCGTAATTAAAAACAATAATTATAAATTATATATTAATTAATTAATTAATTATAATTATTAGTCGTTAATTTAATTCAACTACAACACGGAAATTTCCGTTGAATCTTCAATTTATGTCCGTACGTTAATACAACCAAATCCTGTAATTTATTACAAATCCCTTTATAAGCGGAATGCCATTCACAATTCAATTTAAACAAATTACGATAAATAAAATTAAAAATTACATACAAATATTCAATATCATAATTATTAATTAATTGTTCGAAATATTGAATTAACATATCGATATCGTATTGTTTCGGTATTAATTCCGATTTAAACCAATCATACAACACTGTACGTAATTCGGACAATTTCAAATGAAAAAACGGCGAAATCTCTACTTTCACCTGCTCAACATCACCGCAATTCTTACAATCAGGTGTTAATTGATATTCTTTAATAATTTCCAAACGAATCTCTTCAGGTAACTCGTTTAATACACGATAATCGATATTTTCGTTATGTTTTTTGATCGATTTCTGACTAGAACGTGTCGATTTGAAGAATTCATCAATCCTCTTCGTTTTCTCTTTATTATTACTATTATTATTATTCTTATTATTGTTAATTATCAATTTAGGCATCTTTTCGAATAATTTAATTAAATTATTCTGTCTTTCCACACTGTGAGTCTTCTCTAATTTCGTTAAATGTATACCAATACCCCTCAAATCCGTCAATATTGGATCCAAACGTTCATACAATAATTTAATATGTTTAAATATAATTTTCGGATCATTTATACTCTGATTCAATTTAATTGTCTTATTGACAACATCACATAAACCGTGTCCGAGAAATTTAGCGGTTTGTATTGGTGCATCTTTGGCTCTTATCAATAATTTCAATTGTATACATTTCGTTCGCATTTCTACATCATTTAAACGTTGTCCAACTTCATTGGATAGATTTTCAAGAAAATTCAAACAATCGTTGAGATTCTCAAAACGTATACCATAATTAATTTCAGCACTAATCGATTTACGTTCGTAATTATAATTTAATGGTGTTAAATCGATACCTTTTGCTTGTTGTAAGATTTGTTCCCCAGATTTTCGTCCCAATTCCAATTGTAATAATTCTAAAGTTATCGATTTATTTGTGATTTTCTCCAATAAATCACCGCATGTTTTTATCGAGAATTTCTCTAATTTTTTGATTGTTGCATAACCAACACCGGGTAGATCATTGATTTGAATCGTCGACATAAATCGTTCGATTTGATCCGATTCGATGTGATACCAATTCGATGGTTTGGCGCGTTTCGTTGCTAAACGTGCCTGTAGACGATTTTGACCGAAACCGGTACTACAGGTACATTTCGTTTTCGTATAGATTTCATTACGTATCAATTCCGACCAATTTTTGATTGTTAATTTGGATTTTTGTAGAATTTCACTACAATCCACATACATTTCATCACAACTTACCGCTTCAATATCCAAAGTGTACGCGATTAACGTGTCGTAGAGGATACGTGAAACGTCCCGATAATCGTCGAAATTGTACGGTATCGTTACCAGATTTGGACACAATTTGATGGCCGCCCCCAAAAACATACCGTTACGGATGCCAAATTGTCGTGCAACATAATTACAACTGGCTATCTCCGATAGTGATGAGTTTTTATCGATTTGTTCGTCATCCATTAAGCCACGATCAAGATTTGTTATTTTTTTGTGATTATCGGTTTGTATCGTGTTGATTGTTTGTGGATTATGTGCATGCGTTACGGCAACGGGAAGATTCTTTAATTCTGGACGATTTCTAATACCAACCGATACAAAAAAACAATCCATATCTATATGCATTATGATTGGATATTGATAGTTAGTTTCGTATTGTTTTGTTTGATTTGTATCGATTAATTGTTGTAATTTGGGGAAATTGTGTGATTCGTGTCGTTTACGTGTTATCAATTCTTTATATTCTGTACCTAAAGTTGCAATTAAATGTAAACGGGAATTCTGATAGAATTCTTCAACGAAATTCGGATCTGCGGCTGTTTTCACCTTCTGTTGTTGTGGTTGGGTGATTATTGGGAAATTTAGACGTGGCTGTGATACGGTTTGATTCGTATACAACAAATATCGCCGATAATCCAATAATTTACCCAATTCGATACTATCAACGATCCATGATGGTTTCACTATCGGAATTGTGCCCAATTTGTTGATCTGTACAATTCGAGATTTTCGTTAATATTGTATTATCTAAATATTGATTGAATTACTTTAAAATTTGGTAGATTCGATGCTATTATATGTGTGGTGGATGAGTTTTGATAGAGTTGATACACGCCACCGTGTTGTTGCATTAATTTCTTGATTTCATCAGCATTTGGATGCGTTAAACCGTTCACCATTAAATGGATACCTTTAAATATATCCGAGATTTGTACGATTTGTTCTGTTTCAGTGGATTCATGGTATTGTTGGATTAATTTCGATTTTTTCGCTTCCATATAACCACCCTAATAGAAAATTTTAATATTATTAAAATATTTGGAAAATTATAATTGTACAAACCCAATCAGCAAATCCATTATCGTTATTTTCATTATTACGGAATCTTTTTCTTTTATTCATTGTTTTTTAACCATTTATTTACAAAAGAAAAATAAACACAACAAACAGGTTAGGAAAAACTAGCGCACTAGCGCCATCTTTCAGGATTTCTAGGAGTTAAAACAGTCTAGCCAACGTACTAACTTTAATTGCAATAATTCAACAAAAATTTAACAATTTAATTGTTTAAAATCGACAT
The DNA here is from genome assembly GCA_021725515.1 of Epicauta chinensis. Taxonomy (NCBI): domain Eukaryota; kingdom Metazoa; phylum Arthropoda; class Insecta; order Coleoptera; family Meloidae; genus Epicauta; species Epicauta chinensis. The sequence continues at coordinate 5,970 of JAEDXX010000018.1, read as the reverse complement.
ACTTACACAGTTATGATAATTACGTTGAAATACATTGATTAATTGGTGTTTTCATTGATAAAATAATTTCTGTGATAGTTTAAAATAAATTGATAAAAGTTACTAAATCAACACAAAAATCACTAGATTTCGAATAAGACTAATGTATAGTTAGAGTATTGACTTAAGAGATTAAAGTTAATGTAATAATGCAATAAAAAAGATTAAATGAAGTGATGACAATAATCAGATGTGTTTTGATATGATTTCGAATAAGTCAGTGGCGGTTGTAGGTAGTTTTGTGAAATCCGTGTACAATCATACAATTGTTGCTACAACATTATCTTCTATGCAATACTCTGCGTAATTTCAGTTCACGTTTATAATGAATGATTTCAAATGTGAAAATGAATGCAGCCAATGCTAAACCACAAAACCAAATAACGAAAACACCAGAGAGATCATTAACGGTTAAAACAATCACATTTTCATGTACTTTTCGATTCAGTCCGAGAGTTTTGTCCGTATCTATAGCATCCATTGATGGAATATTACCGGTTTCCGCAATATTTCTGATGTGGTAATCGAGCAAATGATTCAAATGGAGACGTGGTCGATAGATGCACCCACCAGGTTTTCGAGGTTCCTTTTTTATAGAAACAAATCGTAAAACAATGAATAAGTATATTTAAAAAAAAAGTAATGTTTACTTACAACAACTAACACTTGACTATGTTGGAGAAGACCTGCTTGTGTTCCAATTAGATTCATGAGTATTGCATAATTCTCATTAAATTCTACAAAATTGTTAATTGTATTCTCTAAAATAAATTTATTTTTCGACCACGGTTTTCGTTTATTCTCAACAACTAGAGTCTTCAGATATTTCAAATATCTATCGTGTATTTTGAGTGGAATGTCAGAATCAAAAAATTCTTGTAGAGTTGTGATTGGTGGTTCCAAAGATGGTCGTGTAAATACGCCACTTAACACACTTAAATATGCAGCTGATATAATCATTGCAAAAAATAATAAAAACATATAATAGATACGTAATTTCCATTGATTCGGTAATATATTCAATGGTAATTGTAATGATAATTGGTACATGCGAAAGAATGATTCCAACAAAGACTGTTTTGTCATTATTGATAATACACAACCAGATATTAGAATTGTTATTGTAATACATAAAAACATTTGATTTGAAAAGACTTTGAATTCCTTCCATTTCGGTATAACCCGTCTTGGTGGTAATGCCAAAACACCATATATATCTAAAATTTATAAATATATCAGTATAATCAAAGATTATACATTTTTCAATGAAATTAATTATTTTATTTTTAAACAAATGAATGTGATAATAGTTTTTTTTCCAGAATGACAATCTACAGAAATTAAATTTACACGAGCGACCAGCTGCAGGCTTGTACCCTCCAATCATAATCTAAGAAATATACAACCAACAGTGCTATAATAAACATTCTAAAGGTCAACACCCACTTAAGTGTCCCAGCTAAGTGTTCTACCTGAAATATCTCGTTTGTTTGTGAATTGAAATGGAAAATTATCTAAAGAAATTAGACTACAATGTGTATACTTCAATTGACCGACACGATTTTCTTTCTAGCTATTTTGGAAATGCCAAAATGTCATATAAGGTCTCGAGAATTACTCCAATGAATACTGCCAACCAATTTGTTACGAAAATCATGTTTTTTCTTTTAAATATATATACAAGGTGGGCCAAAAGAAGTCATCCGATGTTGTTTGACTCCCATTTTTTTTCTAAATGAAAAACTTCGATTGTGTTTTTTGATTATGTTTATTTGAACCTTTAGAATTTTATTGGTCAAGTCGAGAAGATGATATCGGCCAAATGGGCGCCGCCACAATTGATTGCTATACGGGCTCGTTTTATGGCATTTTTCATCACTTCGGCGAGAACTTTGGGCGACAGCTTCTCGCACTCGTGTCGAATGTTGTCCTTGAGGGCTTCCAGGGTCTTGAGCTTATTCACGTAAACACAGGACTTCAAAAAATCCCACAAAAAAAGTCTGGAACGGTTAAATCGGGCGATCTTGCGGGCCAGTGCAAATCGCCAAAACGAGAGATGAGGCGACCCGGGAACGCCGCCTTCAGAATATCGGTTGTGGCTCGCGCAGTGTGTGCCGTTGCTCCGTCCTGTTGGAACCACATGTCCTCCAGTCCTAATTCGTTCAATTGCGGCAGAAAAAACTCGGTTAACATGGCCCTATAGCGCGCACCGTCCACTGTTGTCGTTTGACCAGCGGCGTCCTCGAAAACAAATGGCCCGATGACTCCTCCAGCGTGAACAGCGCACCATGCAGTCACTTTGAGCGGGTGTAATGGCTCCTCGTGCATCACTCGTGGATTTTCGGTGCCCCAGAAGCGATAGTTTTGTTTGTTCACGTACCGCAGAGGTGGAAATGAGCCTTATCGCTCATTATGATTTTGGTCGAAAAATCGTCCACTTCGTCCTCGAGATTGAGGATGGCTTGGGCGTAGGTTACACGCGTTTGGCGGTCGACAGGCAGCAGCTGATGCACGGACTGGACTTTGTACGGGAACATGCGCAGGTCTTTGACCAAAATTCGCCTAAGGGACGACCGGCTGATGTCTAATTGCGAGGCACGGCGTCTGGTCAATGTTTCTGGAGACAGCTCGACATCCGCGGCAACAGCGGCGATATTCTCGGCAGGGATTTTTTCGTAAAGACCAATAAAGAGATAGAACTTTGAACATTTCACCAGTTATTTTTACATATTTCAAGATTATACAGTTGAATTTTTAGCTAAAAATATTCAGTAGAATTAAAGTTATAGTGGTCTGAAGACACCCTCCTCAAAAAATGGACGCCCACTTCCTTCAGCTGATTGGCTTAAATGAAACAAAACAAACCCGGCAGGGTTTTAATCTGTATACTTGAATACACCGAGTGGACTACAATAAATAAAAAATTTTGAAAATTGGATTTTTGTTAGACTTCGGAACAGAAAAGTCCGAATTTCATGTACTTTTTGTCAACTTTTTGATAACAAAAAATATAAATTTTCAAACTTTTGGGATGATAATAGTCCACTTGATGCGTCTATATGTACTGAGTGGACTCTAGAAATTTGAAGTAAATCGGCCAAGCCGTTTTTGAGATATGATGGAGGAAAGTTTGAAAAACATGGTTCTGAGAAAAACGCGTTTAAAGTTTCAAATACCTACAGTTATAACTAAAACGGGGTACTTAAGAAAATATTTAGTTTTCAGGGATTTAAATATGCTGAATCTTCCTCTTTTTAAATGGAATTAAAGTAGATAAATCAAATTTTCAGCTGCCATAATTTTTTTTTGCGGGCAAAATGGGGTATCCCTCCAAAAAGTAAGGAAAATTTTTTTACAATAAAATTAAGTTAATAAATAAAAATCATGGACACAATGTCAGAATCGTATGAGTGGGTTCACGCAACATGTTCGGGTGTCTCAGACGAAGATGTTGAATTTAATAGTGATTATTGTAAATAGATTTTAGGAAATATTAAATTAGTAAAAATAGATAACTTAATGTTAGGAACAACTTTTGAGTATTTTAGAGACATTTAATGGGAAAACAGTTTTGAGCTGAATTTTTGGTTTACCCCGTATTGTCCACATCCACACTAAGTATTTATTCGTTCAGAAGGGTCTCAGGTATAGAGCCGACAGAGAACAATAAGCTCGTCCCCCAAGCGCTCCGCTCAACGCCCCAAACACCTGTCTCTTCTAACTGCTGAATCTTTATAATGGCTTCGAATATCGAAAAATCACTTTACCTCCACATTCATTAAGGAAACAATTTATGCAACAAAAAAAAACGATTTTTTTAACCTATTAAACCAGAGGACCCCCTTAATGCCAAAATGTCATATAAGGTCTCGAGAATTACTCCAGTGATTACTGCGAATCAATTTTATATGAAAATTATGTTTTTTTCTTTTAAAAATATAGGGGAAGGGGGGGGGGCAAGATGGGCCCCTTAAGGAAAAATGCTCATAATCTAATTTTATTTTACTCGTTTCACTGTTTTTTAGTCCCTTGATATATATTACGTGTTAATATGTAGCGTCGGTTGAACAATAAAAATTTTAAAATGTGGGGCAAGATGGGCCCCCTTAAAAAAATTGACTATTGTCGTTTTATTATTAAGTTTTATTTTAATTAACATGATACTGAAGTTAACAGACATTAGACAACTTTTATGATTTTACTCAACAAATAAATAATTGTAAAAATTAAAATTTAAAAAAAATACAGGGGGCCAATCTTGCCACCATATGTTTATAAATACCAAAAATTTTAGGGGGCCCATCGCGCCCCCAGGGGCCCATCTTGCCCCCCTTCCCCTATCTCATTGGCTGCTGAAAAAAATTAAAATTTCTGTGGGATCAATAACCTATTGACGAAAAAAGCTTACGTCAGAATTGTTTACAATTTTTGCAATGTGAATGTTATGTTTACAAGATTTTATTTAAAAACAATTGCAAGGCCAATAGTATTTATAAACAGTACAATCGAGAAAACAACTTTAGAAATTCTATCTCTAGTAAGAATAATTATTGTTATGTTATTTACAACAGATGGAATATCTACAATTGTTTTCTTGAATGTACCATTTTATAAATACTGTTGGCCTTGCAATTATTTTTAAATAAAATTTTGTAAACAGTTGTAATAATAACATTGACATTGCAACCATCGTAAACAATCCTAACGTTGGATTTTTTCAATCTCAGTGCGGGATTCTATCTTCAGGAGCGGTTCCTATGGCAGTTTTAATTATAACAAATATATATACAGTTGCTATCAAAAAATTTCGGACATCAAAGACATCTAATTTTCAATTAGTGTCGTAGGACAGCCTTTAATATTTTATATTCAAAAAGTCATTAATTTTAACATTTAAAACGTTAAAAATAACAGTAATGCTTGGCCCACATTAAACATTTTTACATGTCAAAAAACATCATGTTCGAAACTTTTTGATCACAACTGTATACAAACGTATTATATGAACTTTTGAGACATACAGTTGCACATTTGAAATGTCACACAAATAACCAGCAAAATTTCTATAATATTTGAAATATTTACCATTGAAAACGAATGTAGAATATTGCATACTTGGATCACTGTATGAAGCCAAACGTATCAGAATAACATTCATTATTTTCATATTATTTTTGATATGCAGATAATGACCATATTTAGATATCAAATTTAACGGATTGAGTCTATCATCAATTACGCAAGTCATTGTGGCATTTATCCTTCTACCAATTAGTTCAAATAATAGTATAACCTCAGATAAATCATACGGATTACATCCCACACGTAATTCACAATTGTTTAGATTATTTGTTAATTTATTTGCGAAATGTTTCATTAAATCCGTTTTGGGAATTTCATGAATTGTAATATTTTGATTACAATGGCCTTCTTGGTACGGATACCATGTATACGATGTTTGATTATTCATTAAAATTATATTGTAAATATCGCCTTCTTTAAATAAGTATTCAAAAATACGAACAATCTCGTTTCGATTTAATAATTGTTGAATAATTACCAAATATTTCGCGTGTACATTTAAATTATTGATTCTATATAATTTTCTTAATGTGCGCCTCATATTGAGTAAATCTTTATCGAAAATTATATAAAAATCATAGTAACTTTGATTTAAATATTTATTTTTAGGTGTATATTTAGTAAAATTATAAACGCAATGTGGTTGATGATTTTCAAATATTTCATTATAGTCCGCAAAATGCACACTTGATGTTGCATACACTATTTGTTCATCACTATTAAATTTAAGCGATTCTTTTATTGAATTTTTTAAATTATATGAATTTTCTGGATTTATTTGTGAATTCAATGAGAATTCCACAAAAATTATTAAAACTGTTAACGCTGAATACATTTTGTATTTTTTTT